>CM034148.1:169586493-170314746 GCA_019776745.2 Taxus chinensis | reverse complement strand
ATAACTCCACCACTACAGCTGCTACTTGGACTTTTCTTCTTAGCTTATTTCTTCCACTTGAAGATCAATCTTGAAGACCCACAAAAGTTGAATGCAAATCCAACTTCTCTTTTTTCATTAGCTTAGTAAACATATCAGTAGGATTATCATCTATATGAATTTTCACTAACTCAAGTTGCCCATCCTCCAACACTTGTTGTATGAAGTGATATCTTAGCTAAATGTGTTTTGTTCTTGAATGGAAGGCTGAGTTCTTTGCTAGGTGAATTGTAATTTGACTATAATTGTATAACTTACAATCCCCTTGCTCCTTACCGAACTCCTCCATGAACATGCTCATCTATAACATTTCCTTACTTTCCTCAGTCGCTTCAACATATTCTGCCTCTGTAGTAAATAGGGCAACTACCTTTTGCAACTTTGAGATCCAACTCAATGTTGCACCACCAAATGTAAACACGTATCCAGAAGTGCTCCTCCTTCTATCCATATATCCTACCATATCTGAATCCAAAAATACATGTAAAGTATAATCTGACCCTCCAAAGCACAAGTGCCTACTAGTGGTCCCTCTCAAATACCTAAGAATCCACTGGACTGCCTTCTAGTGTGCTTTACCTACATTTTCCATATACCTACTAACAACTCCCACTGCTTGGGAAATGTCTATCTTGGTACAAACCATGGCATACATAAGGCTCACAACTACTGAAGAATATGGAACCCATGCCATATAATCTTTTTCCTCTTGTGTTGTTGGGCATTGCTCTTTACTTAATCTAAAATGCCTAGCCAATGGTGTACTAACTAGTTTCACATTCTACATCTGAGACCTTTCAAATACCTTTTCTACATAATCCTCCTAAGATAACACCAATTTCTTATTTTTTCTATCCCTGTTGATTTTCATACCAAGGATTTTCTTTGCTACACTCAAATCCTTCATTGCAAATGTTTGTGCAAGATTTTCCTTAACCTTTGTAATTTCTTGCATATTAGACCCTACTACAAGCATATCATCTACATATAACAGAAGAATAATGTATCTCTCACTATCTAACAGTTTAAAATATACACAATGATCTGATTGACATCTAGTAAACCATGCTCATGCATAAAACTATCAAACTTTACATACCATTTATGGGGAGATTGCTTGAGCCTGTATAGGCTCTTCTTCGACATACAAACCAATTTCTCCTTACCCTTCACCTCATATCTAGGTGGTTGTTACATATAAATCTCCTCCTCCAAGTCACCATGGAGAAATGTCATCTTGACATCAAGTTGCTTTAAGTGTAAATATTCAACAACAACCAAACTTAATACAATATGAATGAAAGACATATTTATAATAGGGGAGAAAATTTCATCAAAATTGATACCTTTATTTTGTTTATACCCCTTCACTATAAGCCTTGCTTTCTACCTTTTCTATCCACCTTCTTCTTCTTTCACACGGTAGAGCAATTTGTTTTGTAGTACTCTCTTCCCAGCTAGTAATTTGACTAAATACCATGTTTGGTTATTCTTCAAGGAGTCCATCTCCTCATTCATGCCATGTTCCCACTCCTTAGTGGACTTCACTTACATTGCCTCAACAAAGCTCTTTGGCTCACCAATATCTGTTAGTAACAAGTAATACAAAGTAGGGGAAAATCTTTCTAGAGGTCTACCAATACGTTGTGACCTTCTTACCAAATATGGGGATGTTAGGGGATCATTATTTTATTGTTGCTCATTTTCTTGAATTTATGATAGAGGTGCCAATCCTGACACTAGCTATCACACTCAGCCTACAAGACTGTCAGCCTCGGTACCTATAGGTGGATATTTTCCACCTGAGAGTTCATTTTTAGGAATATATCCTCAACCAATTCTTTCATGGGCTATTTTTCATCATGTACCTGATCCCTGTACATTCTATTTTCACATCAAAGAACATCACGACTCCTAATTATCTTAGATTCATCTAGATCCCAAAACCGAAATCAATAATCACCATTAGAGCCATAGCCCATGAATGTACAACGTTTAGATTTCAAATCCAATTTTTTTCTGTTTTCTTTTTTAAAATACACAAATGCCTCTGAACCAAATACTCTTAAAAATGAAAGGTCTACATCTTTCCTGGTCCAGGATTCTTTAGGAATTCCTCTATCTAATGCACTCGAAGGCCCACGATTGATTAAGTACACAAAAGTATCTACGGCCTCTGCCCAAAACTAAAGAGGCAGCCCCACACGCAATCTCATTGACTGTGCATGCTCCATTATTGTTCTATTCATCCTCTCAGTAACACCATTTTGTTGTGGAAAAATGGGAACTGGTTTCTCTCTAGGAATCTCATTCAAGGAACAATTATCATCAAATTTTGTACTGTAATACTCACTGTCATTATCAGATCTCAAACATTTCAATTTAAAAAAAAATTCATTCTCAACAAGTTCTTTCCATTTCTTAAATGTATCAAATACATTAGAATTATGCTTAATGCAATATGACCATACCTTCCTTGTGGCATCATCTATGAATGTGACATATTATAGAGAACCACCATGAGATGAAACATGGGCCGTCTGCCATACATCTATATGAAATAGCTCAAACTTTTGCTCTTTCTTGGTATTCCCTACCTTGAGAAATATGACCCTTTTATATTTCCCAAAAATGCAATGCTCACAAAACTCTAAATCTAATTGCTTCAAAATTGAAAACTTGCCTTTTTCTCGTAGAATTTTCATGTTGTTCTCACTCATATGTCCCAATCTACTGTGCCACATGTTGGCACCCTCATCTGAAGTCGACAATATGGTAGAAAAACTAGATATAAAAGTAGACAAATAAATAGTTCGTACTTTCTTACCCCATGCCACTACTATGGCACCCTTGGAAACCTTCCAGGAATCTAAAGTAAATGTGACTATGCAACCTTCACCACCCAACTATCCTGTAGAGATGATATTTATCCTTAGACTAGGTACATGCCTCACGTCTCTTAATAGCCATGTAGTTCCATTATGTAATTTCAGGTGTACATTTCCCTTCTCAAAAATGTCACACGGCTCATCATCGCCCACATAAAACTATCTAAAATTTCCCTGTACATACTCTTTAAAATTTCCCTTATAAGGGGTTACATGGAAAGAGGCACCTGAATCTATTACCCAAGATTCTACTCTAGTATCAAGAGAAAGTATAAGAGCATCCTAAACAATATTACCTGTCATATTTTCCTCTTTAATACCTTCAGGTAGGTTTTCTTTGTTTCCTTTGAACCAACAATCCATTTTAGCATGTCCTCTCTTTCCACAATTCCAACAAGTAATGCCTCTACTCCTAGATTTGGATCTTCCCATATTCGATTTGGATCTCCTACAAGCCTTACTCATTGATTTCTCCTTGCTCCTCTCTCTACTCTCCATATTCAATAGATTTCCAGAAGAAGAATTTTCTCGTGTACTTTTCCTACACATTTCCTCATTTAAAATGACACTTACTACATATTCAAATTTAAGAGAAGTAGATGATGTATTACTAAGTTGTCCTAACTTTCTGGCAAAGAACATAGGAAAAATAATTATCTAACCTCCTCATCAAATGGGATATTAACTGAATGTAAATGATTTACAATAGTGTGGAAATCATTAAGATGGTTAGATAAAAATCCACCTTCTTGCATTTGTATATTAAACAATATTTTTGTCAATTAAACTTTATTGGATGCACTAGCTATTTCATATAAATTAGCCAGGGTTTTCATCAACTCTATCGTACTATTTTCCTATGAGATATTTGAAGCTATGGACGATGCCAAACTCAATCGAATCACACTGAGATCCTTCCTTTCTAGAACCTTCCACTCCTCATCAGATAGGAATGGGGGCTTCACTTCTTCACCTCCCAATGGTAGGTATAGATCCTTTTGATATAGGTAATCTTCAACTTGCATTTTCCATAGATGGTAATTTCAGCTATCAAACTTCTCAACTCTAAACTTATTCTCCTCAGTCATTTCTGCTTCTCCCACTAAAAAAAACATCCCTTTGTGAGTATACTACCAAAAAATAAATCTCAAACGTGCTTTGATACCAGTTGTACAGATAAACAAACATGAAATGAATAATGCGGAAAACATAAAATAGAGACAAATTTGAAGTGGTTCACCCAAAAATGGGCTACCTCCACCAGAAATAGCCAATCCTTTTATTTTCTCCAGCTAAAACTCTCTCACATTGCCTCCACTGATACAATGAGCCGCATACATAATTACCCTTTATAGATATTACGGATTTTTATCATTTCAGGAAAACATAGAAAACCACTCATTAGATTTGTGACCTAATAAGGAATGGTCCATATTTCATAATGCATAACTACATTAACATGTGGCTTATAGGGGCGCTACACAACCAACATTGTAGAGGATCTACTTTAAAACCTACTCTATTTTTCCAAGAAGACATGGTTAAGAAGATTGCAAGAAAATAAACCTAAACTAACAGAGGTGATACAATAAAAGGAATGTTCAACATCTTCTTTTCAATTAAAACAAACCATAAAAGTTTTATACAACCACCCTACATAGATAACCAAGATTGCAATGAGAGGCCATGAAGATGAAATGAACATAAGAAAGGGTTGAAAATAATCCACATAATTTTATTTTTGCTCCAATGATTTGAAATAGTACATTACAATGGCTAAGAGGAAATATTTCATTTTACATTTTAGCTGGGAGGTTTGAAATCCACAATATCACTTACAGACAAGGGAAGAAGGGAGGGTGCAAAGCCAAATTTTCCAACATTAGAAAAATGCCTCTCCTTAAAATATATAGGAAGAATGAGAAAAGGGGGGAGAGAAGAATTTTGATCCTAATCCAACCACCCTAAAATGCATTGAATTCTCCTGCAACAATGATGGGTTCCACTACAAAAACCATACCTCCATGTATTGTTCCTAACTGGAGAAGAAAGGAACCAATACCTAATTATTGTGGTAGGTGAGAAACCTAGAACACCCTAAAAAATGGTTGACTGTATTTATTCATTTTGAATAACATATTACCACCTAAATTAATTTAAATTCTGGACTCTAGTTATGTAGAGAAGACTATAAGCTTTCCAAAAAGTCCTTTCTTGTCAAAATTTGATCTCCCAGTCAAATGTTATGGCTATCTGAATGTCAGGGTATCGTTATGAAAAACATGAAATTTCTTGATCTTCCTTTTTTGGAGTTAAAAATGGATGCTACCTCTAAAATCCCAAAATTTAGACTTCCATTTTTTTTGGTTTTGGTAGTTGGGTTATTGTTCATTGTAAAATCGACCTAAGAGTTCCAAAACTCTGAAACCTGAAACCCTGAAAGTACCACTGTGTTGACACAGAACCAAGTTTGAATTTTGGAAATCTGAAACCTTTTAGGTTTTGTAATTTAAGGATTTAAGACATTTTTGGTCACTTTTCCTATTTTGCCACCGAAGACTCCGAAACTCCGAATACCACATCTCTGAAATTTCAGACTTTTGAACTTTCAGAACTTTTCCCTTTTTGTAACTTTTTCACTGATCAACCCTTCATGCCCACCGAAATATCCAAAACTCTGAATCCCAAAAGTCCAAAATTTCATACGTTCAGAAATTTTCCCTTTTCAAACCTTTTTCACTATTCAAGGTCGTGTTTGTTCAGTTTTGTCTAAGGGGAAAAATTGGAAAACAATAACTACATGGAGTATGGGATTCGCATGGTAGAAAAAAAGGAACATGCAAATGATGTGGGATAGAAACAAGTTTTAGTCAAAATAATATAGTATGCAATAAAATACAATGTAAAAAGAAACTAAAAAGATAAGAGGTTCCACTAAAAGTAGGTTACATACATAGGAAATCACTCAAAATGTGACAAGAAAATCAGGGCCGAAGCGGTAATAAGAAGACAGTGAACAAACACGACATAGTGCATAGCTTGTAAATAATAGAAAGCAATAGTAAGCAATAAATGGAAGATAACCATGGTTGTTTTGATTCTGTAACATAAATGCTACACATGAACAAACCATTATCATGTTAGAAAGATAAATAGTATGTCAAAGTTGGGTGCATAGATTAGAAAAATCTAATGTGATAGTAAAAAATACTAAATATTGGAACTATAGAACCTGTGAGTGTGTGGTATGAGAGTAGAAAAAGGTAGACGCACTCAGGATCCTCGATGTGACTGGTAAATATTAGTGTTGAGCATCATGCATAGTGTAAAGATATATAATGGTCCTACAGTCACCTCAATATACCAAGCTAATCCACATGTGTGTATAGAAAAATATTATGACATATTAAGCATCCATCTAGCATAGGAGATAAAGTGATACATGTAGACATAATAAGATAAGAAGATTAAATGTAACCACGATATGTGAATGTTGTGTGAATGTGATGGTGTTCTGCAAGCTACAATATGTGAAGAGATGAGGGGCTGCATTTCCCCCTAATGGATGTGTGTGGTATGAGGTTCATTTCAGAATTCTCCTTTAACAATCAAGAATAAACCATAGAAAAAGAGTGTGTCATTAGGTAATGAAAGTGTTGTGTGAAATGGAGAGTAGATGCTAGGAAATTTGTATCATGAAGCATAGAACATACAAAAAGGAGATTAAGAGTAGATGTTTTAAGGTTCATTTAATAATTGGACAGTGGAAAATAATGCGTCATGGGGTAATGATGGTACAATTTGTGTACCAGATATGTGAAAATTCTTGCAAAATATTTATGGTCAAACACAGAAAATATAATGTAATAAATAATATTTAAGTAGACTATTGATATAGTTAATAATGGTAGAGAGGGAGGGAGAAATTACGGTGCCCCCCAAGAGGTGATGAGTCAATTAAAAGCATTAAGGATATCATTAGTGTCCGGGTTGTAACTAATAGGATTTTGATTGGATACATAGTATGTGAATGTATGAAGTGGATCATAGAGATATTCTTTGTGGCATAAGTTATACATACCCATATAATATTATTCATCTATAAAAGGAGGTTATGGAAAATCATGTTCATACTAGTGAGTGAGGTTTGTGTATAGCCAAGTAATAAATCATTGTAAATAGATATGTTTTCAAAAGGAATAGGAAAGGTAATTGTAGTTTGATTACGGTCAAGGGTTCCACCAATATAATCAAGCCATGATTTTCTGAGTGTGAGTGGAGAGGAATTATGTGTATGTACAAACAAGACTGATATATGGAAGAGACAAAGGACTTAGGTAGTAGTAATGAGCACATATCCATTATAGAGGTGGGAAGAGTAAGGGGACGACAGGAGATCAACAAGTAAGAGTCCTAACTTTGTTAAGCATTCAGGTGTGCAAAAAATTTCAAGGTATATGGGGTCGAATGAAATATGAGTGCAATACAAGTCACATATGAAGAGAGTGTAAGTGAGTGGATTGAGCTGCAGATCAAAGATGACATGTAGTGATGAAGGATGTGGCGCGAGGTCTAATGTATATATAGTTGGTTGGAAAGGAATCATGGATGTAGAAGATGGTATAGGTTTCTTAAATTCATACTCGCTGAGGACAATAAAAACAAAAGTGTTTTGGAAGTAGGATTCATTTATCTCAAGAGGATTAAAAGTGGGATTGTGTAAGTTTCCATGAGTAAGCTCTAGAAAATCGACATTATCATCAAAATCATCAGTTTTGAAAGATCTTATTGGATAACATCATCAGGGATATTAGGAGTGGAGATAAATGTAGGGTTTATAGGAGTAGTGACATATGCGATAGTGGTAGTGATAGAGGGAGATATAGTGGGTAATATAAGATCAGTGGTATGTGTAGAAATCGAAGGGATAACTCTTGAGGTAGAAGAACTCGATTAAACACCATTTTATGTAATGATATTATTGTATGAAGTAGGATGCAATATAGGTATGGGAATTCCAATGATAGGGTCTATGTGGAAAACTTTAATGGGTCAATGATAGCAAAAAAAGTGTGATCATATCCATCACGTATGAATTTTACAAACTGATGACCCGTAGAAGGAACAACATGCATGGATGAATCCATGGTCTACCAAGTAAGCAATTGAACTAAAATGATGTGCCAATGATATAGAAAAAAGTGAGAAGGTTTTTATCTCTAACATGTAGAGGTAAGGTGATGGTTCCTATGCATGTTTGAGGATGATAACCAAAGACACAAACAAGGGTAGAGAATTTAATGATCAGACTATCAAGAAATTTTTAATTACATGAATAATGAGAGAGAACATAGTTTTATAATGGATCCATTGTCAATTAGTACAAACTTGATATAATTATAGTCAATAGTAGTTGTGATAAGAAAAGGCCTAGGAGGATCACCAATGGAAATAGGAGGGATATCCTCATCACTGAAGGATATGACATATGGTACATTTTTGAGTTATTGAATAAGATGGGTGAAGGTGACATTCGCATTATCACTTGCAATGTGTATGGAATAGAGCGCAACCTATAATTAATGAAACAATATGGTGCAATTCATAAAATATCAGAATGAGAGATTTTGTCTAGTGTATTATTTACTTTCTCAATGATATCATAACCTTTAGAGGTGTTAGTAGGGTCTGCTGAGGTAATATGGGGTGGAATAGAGATGGATGAAGTCAGTGGTGGATTATTACATAGAGTGGTGAACACATTAATATATGGATCAAGTATTGGAGTATTGAATTGGTGATGATTTTGGGTAAGGACTTGTATAAAATTAGAAGTGGTAGAATTTGTGCTAGAAACCCTGGTTCATGAATAGGATGAGTAAAAGGATTGGTCCATAAATTTAGAAGAAGGAGAGAAAATTCAATGCATGTTTGGAAGGTAGAGTTTGATCGATCGAGTTCACCAAATGATTTAATATAAATTCAATTAATTATTATTTTAGAGTAACTACTGTAATGAATGATAAAAAAATGATAATATACAGTAAATGGACAAGCAATAAGCATGAAAATATATAAAACCCCAAGAAAATGAGGAGATATGATGAATTAGCTCATTTCTGAATGATATGTAAGTAATCAAAGCTGATGAATTATGGGAATATAATGGGAGAGATGTCGTAAAGTTTTAATAGAGGTTTTGGGACTCAATAATACACAAGAAAGAACCGCCCACAAGAGAACAAGAGCTCCTGAGTGATAGTGACTAATTTGGGCACTAGTGTCCACCCATATGATGAGATTCTGATCTTTTTTAGGTAGGAGGAGGGGTTCGTTGTTGATTTCATTTTGTTGATCTTGTTTCACTCCAATGTTTCCGGTCATAATTTTAACCTCCAAAATAGATAGATAGTTGTACATGCCCACAAATCACATCAAAACTAATAAATAAGATGTAAAATGGGGTGTCAGAAAGACCCTAGTGGTCACTTAAAGAGTGAATTTATTACCGAGTGCTACACTACATCACTTAATCCATGTAGTTATGTGTGTAAGTGTGTGTAATGATGCCCTAGGTTACCCTTTTTTAAGTTTCACTATGGTAACGAGATAAATATAGAGTTCTCCGAGTACGAAAATGTGTGTGAAGGAATAAAAATAACTTCCCCTCCTATGATGTGTATGAAGAGTGATGCAACCCTTGTCCTTTGTATGGATGTGCTATATGGATTCCTTTGAAATTATCTTATGCCTTTAAATACAATATTAGGTGATATTAGATAATTCTTAGTTGTTAGCCCCTTATTTTGGATAAGTAAATAAGTATATATCTGATTCCTTTGTTTAAATTTCGTAATTGAAAACTAAAAGGTTGACCCAAAGTGTTAAAAAATTCCCAACAATTAAAAAATACCCAAAACGGTAAGAAATGATAGAGAAGGTAAAAATCTCCCAGGAGGGATAGGAGCACATGATAACTTCTTTCCTAATAGGGTGTTAGTGTTTGAGGCCATAAAATATAAATCAATCAGGTTCCAGAAGGGTTGTATGATGTGTAAGACAATAAAGAATGAAAGGGATAAATAAAAAAGGCATAAAGGAGTTGTCAACCATTAGTTTTCTTACTTAGGAAGCATGTATACATTAACATGCTTTATGACCTAGAAATGTACACAAGTGCATAGATTTTGTGTCTATAATAGTGGATGTCACTGTCATTTCATCATCAATAGAAAAGTATTCTTCTATAGATTAGTTGTCCTTAATGTGCTCTTGGTTGACATGTCATGGTCAATAATTGTTTCACAAAAGCTCCCAATTTGAAGAAATTTCTATGCATGTACTCCATGTGCCTAAAGAAATGTTTCAAAATGGATTGTAAAAAATGATCTCACTCTAACAAAACATTTCAAAGGATATATAATTTTGTGCAGGAATATGAAAAAAACTTTAAGACACAAGGAAAATAGAAGGTATAGTGTGTTCCTTTCATTTTTCCTTAACACTCTGTGCACTATAAGACCAAGACCTGACAACCTCAATAAGCTAAATAGGCTTCATTTCTGATAGGCACTTCATGTAAGAATCAATACAATGAGATGATTGGTTAGCTTTTTATTCAGTCTCAAAAACATAACCCAACACATATTTCCCTACATTCAAGGAGACAAAAGAATGAATGCAAAATAAAGAGGAAATTTTTACAACATGTGAAAGGTTATTTGTGCACTCGTATCATACTCAACAACATTATCTGTTAGAAATTTTCTAAAGGTGGCATGTTATGTTTGGTCAGGGTCAGAACAATATGAAATTATGACAACAATTGATGGTAGGTTTCAGATCGTTGTTCTTCCTTGGAAGCATATTTTATAATGTACTATAATACTGAATGTTTTGATAGTACAAGTTGAAAATCAATATTTTCTCTCTAAATGGAAAAATTTATATGATTATGGATTGTTATATTATCATCATTCCAGTAAGGTAGATATCAAAAATTCCCATCGTTTCCAATGAGCAATTCAGATTAAACACAGATTTCCCAAGGGGTGTTATATTGACAATGGAGTCATGTTTGTTTCTACGTAAACATGTTTGCTCCGAGAATTTAGTGTGGCGATGAAATCAATTCAATATCCCTCCAAGTCTAAGAGAGGGAGAGCAACTAGCCATTTATGATGTGTTCAAGAGGAAAGGGTCATCCTGGATGCATCTATGAATATATTTAATTTGATGGGTCTAAGGATGAAGATTTCATATGGGTATGTATTGGTTAAAGTAAATTATTCCTTCATTTATAGTAGAGGCATCCATTTTATCTATTGTGTCAAGATTTGGTGCATTTTGAATCCACAAGAAGCCATGCACATGTGTAGAACCTCGGTGTTACCATTCATACCTAAATGGAGAGGTAAACACATGTGGGAAGAGTCATTTTTTGGTTGAATACAATAGTAAAGGTGAAAAAAAATACTTGTACCAATAATCACTTGCGTGAAGGTTTTTTTCGAAAAAAAAGTCCATGTAAGATTGTAAATATTTAGTGTAAGTATGCAAAACCATGATGAGGGTTAGAAATTATGTCATTGTTCCTCCATCGTTGTGCACCACATGGGTGTATTGGAGTGTTTCTGGGCATAAGGTTGTGGATGTCTGGCTATTTAGTGTTTGTTGCACTATGAGTAAAGACCAATGTAGGGGACCCAATTGTTCAACCATGTCAGAAATTTTGCATTTATGTTTTTGCCAATAAGAACGTGTTCTATAAAGATTGTTTCCAAACCCTGTCAAACTTCCATGGGAGGGTATTTTCAAGGCTATCACAGATTATTTGATGGAGATGACTCATTCTAGGAGGGAAACAATATTTTATGTCTTGTTTTATGAAAAAAAAATTGTTGTATCTTGTCTTCGGTGACACATACTAATGTTAACCAAAAAATATCTGATTCTTGGGTGGTTTCAAAAATCACCATTGTAGTAGTACATCAAATGCTAGGAGCATTCGTGAAGTTAAACTTTCCTCATGTGGGGTTATTTAAACATGGATATTTCAATTGGAAACAAAGTTGGGAATGTCATAGAAAACAACCCTTTAGTTTTGTATTCATTAATATGAGAGAGGGAAACTTATAGCCATGATAGAGATAAGGGTGAATCATGGGAAAATATTTTGAAGAAATTCTGAATTTCTTCTTGCTCGGTTCTAGTATTGGGAAATGTTTGCAAAAACGATGATGAGGGATTTTCTGAAATAGGTGAAGAACAAAAATCATCATCAATCACATCTGAATTGTGTTCCCTAGGTATAGGGACATCTAACTCAACAGATTTTAACATGGAAGAGATATTTGTGTGCTCAACTAATAATGAAAAAAAGGATTCATTTTATTAAAACATATCTACAATATTCTTCATGTACAATATCAAATTGTAGGGCCTCCAAAACACGTGACATGCTCACATAGAAGTCTTCCTTTTTTTTTGGCCCATTCCTTTGTATATTTTTTTTTTCTAACTCCCTAAGATGTCTAGACAAGTACTCTGCAATAGATAAATATAATGGTGTTTCCTATGTATTTGTATTGATCACTACGTGCTTGACTAAATTGATATATTGGATTGAATTTTGCAATAAGAATTTCCTCTACTTGAGTCAAGAATTGTAAAACCAAAGGTTATTTACTAGGATCCATGTTGTTGCAAGAGGAGAAATGATGCCTCTTTTTCTTTTTTTCTTAAATTTCCATCTATTGTAAGTGTACAAGCTTGCAAGTATTATTCTTCCCATTCTTGGGTAGTTTTCTAAACATACAAAGAAAATGTTGTTAGCACACAAGAGATCTATCCGTTTCTGAAATTTACACTCCACTTCTGAACTGGAAGAAACCTTTTAGCAGGGCTCGGGAAAATAAAGAATGATGAAAAGCATTTATTGGGTGTATTTTTGCTGCTACTAATAACACGAGGTGAATTCTTGGGAAAGTGAATTACAAGGGACCTATGGCACAATATGAAAAATAAAGGAGTGGAGGATTTATGGAAGATGATTCTTGAGATGAATGTTGAGCAACATTTTTTTTGGAAGGAATACAAGACGTCTGAAAACTCATTTTATAGAAAGGAACAAGAAAAGTGGAAATTTTCCTCAGAGAGAAGATGAATAAAGGATGAAGGATTCGAGGAAATACATCGTAGATTGTTATGTGATTCAAAATTTATAGTGATCATGGAAGGGTTCGAGACAAAATTCATCAAATTTGATGTTGAGGAATGTGCATTTATAGGATATGAAGCTTGACACCTGCGATGCCTGTATTCTTTTCTCCATACATGATATCACCGACATTTCTCCCCCATAACGTGAGCTCTAATTTGTGAATTTATTTTTTGTTTTATTAGAGGAATCATTACATATTAAAATTTAGCACAATCTCTACCAGCCTTGGTAAATTTTAGCATGGCGTGAGTAAGGGACCACCAGGTGCTCAAGTTTCATACCACCTCTGTACAACTCACACACACTTCATACAACCTTCGTACAGCTGGCGCATAGTAAGGGACATTAGATCAACTTATTTGTGCATATTGTTCCCTTCTTTGAGCCCTTATTTCTAGATTTGGCATAAGGCTGGCAATAAAACATTTGGAAAAAAGAGTTACTAGAAAAAATGGAAGGAATAAGGAGCAAGGCATCCAACAACTAAATATGGTTTTCAAAAGAATGTCATAGAAATGAAAATGATATTTGTTATTTTTACATTAAAAATAGTTGTTAGCTATACACATTGTTTTAGGAGCATGAAATAATAAACAAAGAAGATTGAATTTAAAACATTCTTTACCTATTTTCCATATTTGAGTAAGGCACGTATTGAGGTTGTTTGTACTTGCCAAAATGGGGGACACCCTTAAAATAGAAAAGTAAGAAATGTTTCCCTAATTGTGAAGCAACATATTAAAGACTAATGGAAAGTTATTTATGTGTACAAAGATATTGAAAAATAAGACCTTCAATAAGCTAAAACTAAATGATACAAACATGAAAAGATGTTTTAACAAGTATAAAGGAGATGGTATCCAAGTAACACTAGGGATATTCTATGGAAGATTTGTTCTTCTTAGATTTCAAGATGACACATTTTAATTGGTGTTTTCCTTTATACATTTCTTTCTTGACTTAAAGAGTGAATTGGAACATATGGTCAATTACACGGTCCATAATTTTTCAAGTTGCTTCATTGTTTATAGAAAAGCACTGTGAGTCTTTAGTTGTGATCGCCATGATTAATTCAAAATTATCATAAAAGTATGGAATTATTTGGAGCTCCCATGTGGTATCCTTGAGATCAAACCAAATAGCATATTTATAATTGCATCGCTCAACAATGGTATTGAATTTCAAGAAAAAGCCACACACCATATTGTTGCCCATGAAATTTTTTGTTGCATTATCTATCACCAACCATACAAGGATAATCCATGTAAAATAATATTTCCATGGAATGTTTTTTCACTTCAACTTCAATTATATCCCATTCATTATTTTTCAAACTTCCCCATCTAAAAATAACATAAATTTGTATAGTTGTAACCATATTTTTTGGAGGACCCATAAATTTTTTTGGAATCCTATGTTGCAATCCACTCATGTAGTCCAAAAATTTCTAGAATTAATGAGTTCATGAAACATTTGGTTGTGAAGATAGTGTCGATTGTAGAAATATTAAAAATAGAAACTTGTCTAACTTTTATTTCTAGAACAGGGAGATTACGCACAAAAAGTATTTGTAAAATTTATTCACTAAGATCATCAAAGTGGGGGCCCCATAAAGTTACAAAAATACTATATCTAAATATGTCTTGTAATTTTAGTGTTTGTTTCACAATTGCAAACATATCCCTGCAATGTATAGTGGAACACGATGAAACAACCATAAAAAAAACTAATATAATAGACCCAACAGGGACATCACATATATATTTGATCTATTTAAAGTGGAACTATTGCTGAGGTATATCATCCTTAGTTTGAAGAGGGAGGAAATGAGAGGATTCCTGCAAGAAAATTTCCAGTGAACTATTTATAAGGCTATAGATGTTGGAAATATGCATGTGCTACAAGTATAATTTCCTCCCGTAGATTTTTAGGGAAAGATAAATTTAGATTTAGTTTGTTTTAGTTAAATCCATGTTAATCCTATTATTAATAAATTTAAATAAAATAAAATAATTTGTTTTATTCATGTACAACATGCGGGTAAATTTAAAGAAACAGTTCTATTTTTAGGAAGTCCAATTTTAGAGATGTAGGAGGTTTATTTTTAGGAGAAGTATGTTTATGTTAATGTAGCCATTGTAATTGCATGATGTAAGTGTAAATATACACAACTGCATGCACAACTTGATTCATATGAGTAGAGGCTCTGACATTGATAATGAATGAATATTTTTTTTTATGCACAAGAGTGTTGATTGGAGTAAATTACTATGTTTTATTCATGCAAGTTATTTTTATTGTTGTATTTATTATTATTTTCTTTTTTTAAGACTACATATTTTCTACAAACTAATATCAGAGTGTTGCTTTTTGCAGCAACTTATTAAATTGGTAGCAAGCTATGGCTTCTACATATGGTATACAAACACCACAATTTAATCAAGAGAATTATGAGTATTGGTTTTTGACCATGAAGGTGTTATTCAGATCCCAAGACATATGTGAGATAGCTAAGAATGGGTACACAGATCCCGTAGATGCAGTAGCGTATAACACATTTTCTCACACAGAGAAAGACAATTTGAGGGAGATATGAAAGAAAGATGGTAAAGCTATTTTCTATACTCATCGGGTGATTCATGAAAGAATAATTTCCAATGTGGTAGTATCCAATGAAGAAAATACTGCATGGGACACAATACAAGTTGCATATCAAGGTAAGGAGAAAGTAAAAACTACCAAGTTGCAGTTACTTCGTAGATATTTTGATAATTTATTAGTGAAAGATTCATATTCTGTAAAATATTTTTTTACTTATGTAGTTGGATTAGTAAATCAAATAAAATCTGATGGTGAAACTCCTTAAGATAGAAGAATTATTGAAAAATTTCTTAGGAGTTTTCCTACGAAATTTGATCCTCTAGTTGTTACTATTGAAGAAAATAAGGATCCGAGTCAGTTTTTTATTGATGAGTTACATGCATCAATAATAAATCATGAGAAAAGAATTAATATATCACATGAAATTTTATATTAGGCTTTTTAACATCAGATAATAGGTAGTCCTAGAAAAAGAAGAGGAAGTTTCAATCAAAGAGGTAGTGGAAGAAGTTTATCTAGAGGACGCTTTAGTAGTTCTTCAAAATTAGGTGGAAGAGGACAGATTCAAGAACATAGTTATGGTTAGAGACAAGATAAGTCTCATGTTTAATTCCATTATTACAAGAAGTATGGGAACTATGCTTATGATTGCAAGAAAAATTAATATGATCAGGAGAGGTAAAATAAAAATCAGGTTGGAAGTTCTTCTTCTAGATCTATGTTTATTGCATGCACAAGCATTGTCAAAGCAATACCTTATTTATTATCTACTGAGTGTAATTTATCAAAAGAGATTCCATGTGATGTATGGTATTTGGATTCAAGTTGGAGTAATCACATGACACGTAATCTAGATTTGTTTTCTAGTTTTGATGAATTAATGAAGAGTGATGTTACTCTTCAAAATAACAATATTATGTCTGTAAAAGGAAAAGGCATGATTAGTATTCTAACTAAACATTGGGAGAAAACAAGTATACATGATGTTTACTATGTTGCAGGTTTGAAGAACAATCTTATGAGTATTGGACAACTAGTATAGAAAGGATACATGGTTTATATGGAGGATAATGACTATGTGATTGTGGAAAAATATCCTAACACTCAGTTGATTGAAAAAGTAAAGGTGGGCAGAAATAGGATGTTCTCTTTGACTTTAAAACTAGGAAAAAAGAAGAAATCAGATATGTTTGTAGCAAAATCACCATCTCAGTTCGCAGCCAAGTCCTATGCTAAGTCCAATCAGTCTTCTAATGAGTTATGTGCTCAAGAAGATGAGTATTATGCTAAGGTAAATAATTCCTATGATAAGGTAACAAAGTCCCGCACCAATGTAAAAGAGGACTACACTAATGCAAGTGATTCTTGCGCTAACAAACGTGATTCCTACACTAAAGGAACACAATCATCTTTTCAATTAGTCATGAAAGATGAATCATGGCTTTGGCATCTAAGGTATGGACCTTTGAAATTTGGAGGTTTGAATTTGCTTCATAGAAATAATATGGTAAAATATTTGTCACTAATTCAGAAACCAGAAAGGGTATGTGAAGGTTGTATTTTGGGGAAGCAACACATAAAATCTTTCAAACTTGGGAAAATAACAAGAGCAAGTGCACCACTTGAAATTATGCACTCATATTTATGTGGACCCATGCAAAAACCTTCTATTGGAGGTTGTTCATATTTAATGAAATTCATTGATGGCTACACAAGGAAGAAATGGGTATATTTTCTAAGAGATAAATCAGATGCCTTTCATACATTTCAGCAGTTGAAGGCATTAGTTGGGAAGCAATGTGGATACTACATCACAGTTCTTAGGACAAATAGAGGAGGTGAGTATGTTGCTAATGAATTTATGAATTTTTGTAAATATCATAGTATACAAAAGCAATTTACTACCAGGTATACACCACAACATAATGATGTGGCAAAGAGAAAGAATAGAACCATTATGGAAATGGCAAGAAGTATGTTGAAAGTAGAGAACCTTCCAAATGACTATTGGGTAGAAGCAGTAGCAAATTCTATTTACATTCTAACAGGTGTTCAAAAAAACTTGTTAGGAACATGGTTCCTCAACAAGCATGGACTGACAAGAAACCAAGTGTTTCTTATTTTAGGATTTTTTGTGTGTAACGTATACACATGTACCTGATGTGCTAAGGAAGAAGTTCATCAATAAAGGATAAAAGTGTATTTTTGTTGGGTATTTAGAGAATACAAAAACATACAAGTTGTATAATCTGGTCACTAGAAAGGTTGTGATCAACAAAGATGTTCGTTTCATTAAAAATGAAGCATGAGATGGAAGTATAGAGAAAATAGTGAGTATAGCAACAACTATTCTACATGATGATATGATAGATGAAATATTAAAGCATCAAGGTACTATATCCATAAATCTTGGACATGCACCATAAGTCGTAACACAAGCTACACCTCCATCTACAATTCGTAGGTCTCCAAGATTTCATCCATCTTTAGCTATGCAAGAGACACCAGAAAAAACTCCATCACCACAAAGCAGTTCATTATTGAATAGTCCCACATAGCAAAAAACATGGAATCTTAGTGACATTTACAATGTTGATATAACTAACTAAGTTTAAATTTTTGCCTTGTTTTCTAAACTTGCAGATTTGGTATATTTTGAAAGGCTATAAATTTTTTTTTTGGAAAAAGTCATGGATGTTGATATTGATGTTATAGAGTTGAATCATACATGGGACTTGATGGATATTCAAAAAGGAAACGACGTGATAGGAGTCAAGAGGGTATACAAGACTAAATATAATGTTGATGGAAAATTATAGAAACACAAAGCAAGACTGATATCAAGAGGTTTTACGCATCAATATGGATTGGATTAGAATGAAACGTTAACACCATTAGTACATTTGGATACAATAAGAATGGTTTTAATAATTGCAGCTCAAAACAAATGGCATATTTATTAGATAGATTTAAAATCAACATTTTTTTATGGTTTCATTGAAGAGGGATTTAATGTGAGTCACCTAGAAGGTTATGAGATTGAGGGCCATGAAGGAAATGTATACTAGTTGAAGAAAGCACTCTATGGTCTCAATCAAGTACCTAGATCATGGTACAACATGATTGGTTATTATTTGATACAAGATGATTTTAGTAGGAGAAATCAACCTACCTTATGCACTAAGAAAAATGAGCAAGTATGACTCTGATGAGGAGACACCAAAAGGATCCAATTGTGGTAAGAAGCTTATAGTAGTCTCTTAGACATTGCATCCCATGAAGAGAGTTTGGTTGATAGACTTGGGTTCTAGTAGGTATATTTTAGGTGATGAGAAGTTGTTTGATTCACTAAAAAGACAATCCAGTGGAGATCGGGTTGCAGAAGGAATAGGTCAAGTTACCATTCCTCTTGGACCAGAAAAATGTATGCTTACAAAGGTACTATATGTTCCTAGATTGAATAGACAACTCGTGTGAGTCAGTCATCTCCTGAATCATCATCTAAAGGTATAATTTCTTGTTCAAAATGGCATCAAATCATGCTTGATCTAAAGAAAAGGTAAAGTTATTGCTAGATATTTTCTAAAAGACAAGTTATTTGCTATAGATAATGTTTCATCTTCCACACCAGCTTTATCTGAGTCAACAGTAAAATCTACTGCCCTATGGCATAATACATATGGTCACTTGTTAGTTAGTTCATTGCATCAAATGAGTTAAAAATAAATGGTACATGGACTTCCCAAATTGTCCCGTTCCTTTCCTATTTTCACTATATATCATGCACGAAAACAACACAAAGATCCATTTAAGACAAGCACCTTCCATTCCAAGAAGCATCTGGAGCTAGTACTTCCTGTTTCATTTTCAAGATACAAGTACTTACAATTGTTTTTGGATTACCACTCTAGAAAGATGTGGGTGTTTTTCCTGAAGAAAAGGAGTGAAACTCTTTACCATTTTCAAAATTTCTATCAATGTGTTCTGAAAGAGACCAGACAACAGCTTATTCTACCCCACTCAGATCGAGGGGGAAATTCACATCAAATATGTTCTTGGCATTCCTAAACCAATAAGGCTTTAAGAAGAACCTAAATTCTCCCTACAAATGATAGAAAAATGGCATTGTTGAGAGAGACAATCACACAATGATGGATATGGCTCGCTACATGCTATCAATAGTAAAATTAGAGGATCAATATTTGGACAAAGTAGTACAGACAGCTATTTATCTTCTCAATAGGGCACCAAAAAATATTCTACAAAATAAAATTCCATAAGAGGTATGGAGTGGAAGAAATCCATCAATTTATTATTTATGGGTATCTGATTACAAAGCATATATGCATGTCCCAACTCAAAAGAGAAGGAAATTTGAGCCAAAAACACTCTCGTGCATCGTACTGGGCAATAGCACTACCTCAAAGGCATATTGTCTCGTTGATCTTGAGACAAATAAAATATACAAGAGATGAGACATGGTTTGTGATGAGTCATCCTTTGAATTAGCAGTGACAACAAAAGAACCAAAACCAACCACCTCTCACCAAGTATTCTCTGAATCAGTTGATCAACTAGAGGAGACTACTCAGATAAAAGATGTGTTACATAGAGAGCTATATGTTGAGCTTCAAGAACTGGATAATGTTACTCTACATCCATCCTTAAGTCAATGAAATAGTTCTTTACAAAAGTAGTCAAGTTCTCATCCGAAGTGGGTACAAAACACCATCAATGACTCTCATTTTCAACAATTCCTAGATACTTCATCTAGAGCAAAAATGAGGAGTCAGAAAGAAATGAGGTAAAATTTGCACTCATGATACACTGATTAATAGCTCCGAGCCTGATAATATTTGTGAAGCACTTAGTCAATCTCAGTGTAAATAAGCCATGGATGTAGAATATGAATCACTCATGCAAAATTAGACATGGGAACTTGTCAATCTTCCTATAAGAAAGAAACCCATAGGCTGCAAATGGGTTTGTAAGAAAAAATATAAGGTAGACAGATCCATCAATAAACATAAAACACATAGTTTAGCAAAAGATATTCGCAGAAAGAGGGAATCAAATATGAAGAAACCTTTGCACGCATTGCGAAGATCTAGACCATCAATTTTTTTTGTGCACTAGTATCACAGAAAGGATGGAAAAACTTTAGTAGATAGATGTCAAGAGTGCTTGCCTGAATGCTGATCTAAAAGAAGAAGTGTACATGATCCAACTTGAAGGATTTGTTGATGAAAAGCATCCTAAAAAGTTATGTCATATCATCAAATCTTTGTATGTACTGAAGCAAGATCGAAGGGCATGGTATATCAAGATAGATGATCACCTTTTGTAGCATGGGTTCACATGTAGCCCCTCAAATTTAAATTTTTATATAAAGAAGGTAGGAAAAGAAATTGTGATTCTTTTTGTGTATGTGGATGATCTTGTGATCAATGGAAGTTTAGAAGATCAAGTTGAAATTGTGAAGAATGATCTAGAAAGAACCTTTGACATGAAATATTTGGGAATACTTCATTATTGTCTTGGTTGGGGGATATGGCAGAAGAGGCATCATATTTTTATCTCCCAGATAAAGTATGCCTAGTCACTCCTTGAAAAGTAAAGAATGTCTATCTGTAAACCTATATCCACTCCCATGGAAAAAGGTTTGAATGTTTAATGATTCCAAGACTCACCTCAAGTAGATGCTACTCTCTACGGGTAATTTGTTGGAAAGCTCATCTACTTAAAATATACCAGACTGGACTTATGCTATGTTTTCAGCTATCTTTCTAGGTTCATGCAGGAGGCAAAGAAATGTCATTGGACTGCAACAAAGAATGTTTTGAGATATGTCCGAGGTACAGTTCATTATGGTCTAGAATATAAGAAGAATTATCATTTCTTCTTATAGGGATACATCGAGTCAAACCACATCAAATATGTTGATGACAAGAATTCAACCACTGGATACATTTTTCATCTCGGACTTGGATGTATCTCGTGGATAAGTAAGCAATAGAATCACGACAATCAGAGTGTGTTGAGGCTCATGCAAAATCCTATTTTTCATGAAAAAATTAACCATATTGAGATTTATTGTCATTTCATTTGAGAGCACATCTTGAACCATCACATTCACCTCTAGTGTTGTCCTTCAAAAGCACAAGTAGATGATATTCTTGCCAAATCTCTTGAAACAGTGAAATTTGAACTTTTCAGGGGTTACATTTGTAATTAAAATGTAATAAGGGGGGAATGTTGGCATATATTACGTAGCTAATAATTATATATTATTATAAGAGTTTGTTTTGGTGTATCCCATTATTCTCTCTCCCCATTTGTAACCTCTCTTTTCATTTTGGGGAGTATTGTTATTTCTCTTCACTATAAATTTATGTGTGCTTCTGTATAATATATATGATATATATATGATCTCTATTCTTCCTCCACTAAATTATCCTAACACTTGTTAGTGTTGACGTATGTATTTCAGTATAGTCATGTTATGATTTTCAAGGTACAAGTTTCTATAATCCATTAGAGAGTACGAGTCTGTGTTCTTAAAATCATAGTTTTCTCTATCATTCTTTAGAGTACTTTCATTTTCGGATAGGATTTGTGTGTAAGAGTCATATTGATGAGTTACAAAAGGAGATTTTTGTAATTTTCCAATAATCCTTAAGGTCTTCAATTTATCAGAAGTTGTATCTAGCACTATTGTAAAGTTCAATTATCTGTAGTGTCTTAAAGGGTTAATCTCTATGTTAAATGTCTTTCATGGTTCTATCTTGAGCTGTAAAATATTGAATCATGAATGTTCAAGTATTTGTGTTATGGTAAAAACATAATTTAGTCTCTCAAAAGCACTTGGATATTCAATTGCATGTCACAATCATATCAGCTGTACTAAGTTAAATTAAATAGTAATTTGTATCTATGAAGTACTTGTCATGATGTTAAGGTTTCCAATGCCTTGACATGAAGAATAAAATATGGAAATAATCATTAGGTATTGATTATAACATACCATCAACTCAAAGGAGTCACATGAATATGTTGAAATCTGATCAGGAGAGTAAAATTGCTAAGCAAGGAAATTTCAGGTATTTAAATGACTTCTAGTATTCTATATCAGGTCAAAAGGGTGCTTAACAATTAAGAGGATATTTAATATTCTCTATATCTGAATGATGAAGAGAAAAAAGGTTGCAAGATGCATATGTGATCTTCTCTCAGGATGCCATTAGTAGTTTTAGTAGGGATGTGTGAAGGTCACATGATTCTTTAGGGTTAGTAACTAAAACATGATGCTCTTATCACATACCTGTATTGAATCTCAGATGGTTGAGTAGTTGAAATTTCCAAGCATCCATTTTCTTTTCAAGTCTTATTATCTTATCTTTAATTAAGGTCTAAGATTCTATAAAGAGATATTGAAATGATTTTTTGAGTGTTCAAGGTCTAAAGTTTTGTTTTATAAGAAAGGCTACAATAAAGTGCAGGTTGGATATGATTTCAAATACCCTGATGGCAAGGTTGTTCAATTTGATGATCCTCAAGGTTTTGTATCTTCTAAAACTAAAAATTATCAAGCATCAAAATGGTATTATAGTCTAATAATGCACAAGATAAATTTTGATCAAGTACAAGGAGATAATACAATTGTCACAATGACTCTCGTCACAAATCATTTGTATGTGATATTGAGATATCATCAAGAGAGATGGAGTCATGTGAGGGACTCAATAAAACATGCAAAAAAGAAGAGGAAATTCTGTTAGAAATTAAAAAATAGTAAAATATGTATTATTGTATAATTATACACTTGGAATCAAGGTAACAGTGATTTATAGAAGATTGTTCATGGGTCACAATATATAAACAAAGTTTTGTAAAGGTGTGTTATAGATCCTTGAGGATTGAGAGTTTATTATGAGGAATTTCTTAAGAGTACGAGAAGTAAATAATGTATCAAATTTTTAACAAGAATATTAAAGACATATAAGATTATACAATGTGTTTAAGTATGTATGATGTTCCTTAGAATTTTTATATAGATATAAAGAGTTCAGAGGCCTAGATTTAAGTCATTGTGTCTAAAAAATGGTGTGTGTCTGTGAAAACAAACTAGTGACTTCATTACAATAGTGCGAATCCTAAATCAAGAATATATGATGTGTTTTGTATGCATGTCAAAAGAAAGGATCAGATATGTCTCAAGCTTGTCATGGTGGTTTTATGAATCTTGAATGTCACTGTATGAGTATGTATAATGGTAACAAACAACTCCAAGTCTGAATGAAAATGCTTTATAACATCATAAGAGTTTCAAATTACTTGCGAACATCATAATATTATCCTACAGAGGTGTCTTAATAGAAGATTAAACTCTCAAATGATAAAGAAATCCAAAAGGGTTAATGACCTGTAACACTTGATTAAAAAACTCATTGATAAGGTATCCAACATGAAAACAATGAGTTTGTATAGGTTTAAGGGAAACTAAGTTAGGGGTTTTTAGTTCACAATATGATTAAAAATTAAAGAGAGACTTAAAGTGAGAACTCAAAGGGTTTAAATGATGCAAGAACATCAGTGTAAAGGTTTTAAATCAGTGTGAGTGGAAATGGATTGACAAGATCGTTCAAATCCATCATGAGCTAGGATAACTAGTTATGAAATCAAGAAGGCATCTTGATTGTCCTCAAAGCATGTTACATGCATAAAAATTAAATTATAGAGATATAAAGTGAAAGCATCATATTTTTCATGGAAACTTCAGGTTTCTTGAAGTCATAATAGACATATAAGGTCTTTAAATTTTATAGGAATTGTTATCTAGTCCATCAGAGGTCTTAAGCAATACATGGAGTGGTAGAAGGACATTAGATGATCAAATTTGTATGCTATAGAAAAAGACTATGAGATAGTAATATGTAGATATGTAGGGTCTAAGCAAGGTTAAATCATGAGAAAGACAGTAGGTTAATCAAATAAAGTCACTAGATAAATAAGATACGGTTTTTGGTTGTGTTCTCAAAGCATGGTTTGGTGCCTCAAACCTTAGTACAAAATTGTATATAGTGAAATTGGTTTGAATTGTGCTTTAAAGTTTCATTCATGGATATTTTTATTATTTTCATCTTCAAATGTTGTGGCTGGACACAAGTGATTTTAATAAACAATGAATTTTATCAAGGCAAGTGAGATGATGTAGTATGCTAAAACAAGGTGTCGTGACAAGGTAAAATTCATGTTAGGAAGGCCAATGATAGTATGTTCAGGAGGATTCACGAAATATAAATATGTATAACGAATATCAAATACGTAGATTAGTATGGTAGATAGAACTCTAATGATGGTTTAGCAAGTTTTAAATTGTCAAGCCTTGGAGGATTTGTTTTAAGTTTGTGTTTTGTTCCTAATGAATACTGACAGGAAAAGAGAAGATAAGAATAAAATACACATGCCCGGGAATGTGAAGGTTGTATGTTCACATCTAGAAGAAGAAGAAGAAGAAGGTTCTATTTGAGGACATGAAAAAGGAGTTAGGAGTCTGAGAAAAAGGTGTCATTTCTTCAGTCTGCATGCATAAACACAAGAATAATTAGAGTTATAAGTGGATATAGAGTCACAATGTTAAAATATCATCAGAGTGAAAAGGGTAAAGTAAGCACCAAGGGGAAGAGTAATTAGATTCAGTGGAATGATTTTTAGTTGAGGAATTTAAGGCATAATTTTGTCTTATATTTTAATGACATGAAAATATTGTGGAATATTTTCTATTTGAGTATGAACCATACAAGGTCAAAAAGGAAAGAAAGGGTATTTAACAAGTTCAAGAACCCTTATAAATATCTCATAGAAGATCATTGGAAAATGATAAGTTTGTGTAGAATTAGTTTACTATGTGAACCTTGTGGAGTTATGAGATAATGAAGATAAATTCTTATGAAATGTTTCTATATGTTTGTGTTGAGTACTAAGAAATGAAGAATTCAGTTGTTCAGAGGAAATATAAATTAGGTTTTTTAGTACAGTTCCAAAGTGGGTAAGTCAGGTTCATGACAAGATATCAAGTCTAATTATAGTATGTGGAACAAGACATGGTTATGCCAAGTGAAGATTGTGTCTAGAAAATATTGTTCAAGCCTATGAATGAGGATAAGAAGTGCATTAGCTTAAGCAGGTCCTAGATGAAGTTCATATCATATTTGCTAATTTTGTTGAGTTAAAGAAGATGGAACATATGTCTAGGGGGAGATATGTTCATGTAAGTTGTCTTTCTCTTATCTTGAGTAACATGTTTCCTCGTCAAGTTAATAATTACATTTTTCATAGATGTCAGAGGGGGAGAAGTGTGACAAGAAACATGCAAATGAGGGTCATCTAAATGTGTGTGCCATCAATTTTTCTAAGTGGTTTCAATCAATTACAAAGGGGGAGTTTGTTAGAAGAGTGTTTCACTTATGTTTTTATTGATGTCACATGGGTCTAGGTGATCTAGGAATACTGACTAGGTGATCTAGGCATCTTGAATATGTGATCTAGGGGTCTTCAAAGGTGCATATATGTGGTTTTTGTCTTTAAAAGGTGGTATAAAGGTAAAAATAGCTTCATGAAGTGAGTGAGAGGTGCCAATGAGTATGAAACATGTCGACATGTTCAAGTCATGAATTGTATGAGTCAAGTAAAGTCATTCTAGGATGAGAATCCTCTCAAAATGTAGAGAAAGCATGTTTTGATCCTTAGTGGAAAATTTTAGGTTGGATTTATAGTTTTAGATGATCCATAGGTCAGCAATGATTCTAAAAACATGAGGAAGATGTCTCAAAAGGTTTATGAGATCATGTAGTCGAAGTGGGAATTGAACCTATCCCATTTAGGCCCGTTTTTCATGCTTGATGAGGCGTAACAAGTTTTTAAATGTCATTGAAAGGCCATGTGATCATGGGAGATGTTTAATAATAGTGTTAATAACATACCCAAGAAAAACCAAGGCTTTGTTTAGCCCATGGAGTCAAAATTAAAAAGTTTACAGAAAGTGACTTTGAGAACCAGTAGTGCAGGTTGAGGTAAATGACATTGGATAGAAGAGTAAAATAATTTTTATGACAAATGATATTATGAATCACGTTCAGGTCTTCTTTTTTGTGCTTCAGGTCAAATTTCATCAAGTTCTAAGAAGGCATGTAAAATTTATGTTAGTTTTTCCAAAATAGGTTGTTTGGAAAATGCATAACAAAGTGTTTGGATTCTTAACACTCAATAAAAAATATTGTTATTTATTAAAAAAAATCATACAATGAATTTTTTTATCGGATTTTCATCTTTAAATATTGGAAAAACTTTCAGTTAAAATGGTCTAGTATCAAAGAAGTTCTAAGCACTTTTCTAGCCTTGTCCTTTTCTCTTCCCAAGCAATCTTTGAATAAACGGAGGTAGAAGTAATCTGATGTGCCTCAATCTTGTACTTGAGCATTATTTTTGGAATAATTTAATGGTTAAATCAAGTTTATAATAGAGTCAAGGTACTTCAAGAGCAATTCTCTCCCTCAATCCCTTTCATGGTACAAATCGCACTCTCTAGAAATAGTTAGAAAGTTCAGTCATAAGAAGAATCTTTCACAAATTTGTGAAGACTCAATTGATCTTGTTTTCCTCCTCAAAAAAATTTATTATATATAACTTATTCTCATGTGGTAAAGTAAATTTTATTTCATCTCTTTTTTACCTCTGTCTTCTAGGAGCAACCTCCATAGTTGAAGTTTGATTTGACCAAGATGATCTCAAGGTCTATGTCATCTTCTCTACCTAGCCTTAGAACATTTATCAAAAATTTGGTGGATCTCCTGCTTTATATCATGTTTCCTATCTATCATGAATATGTAATGGCTACATTGGGTATTGGCAAAGCTCATTGGTTGATTGAGTATGGACTATAAGTCATTTTGAAAGGCTCTATTAGACTAAGACTGAGTCAACCTGGAATCAGAACTTGTCATATGCACTGAAAGAATATTGAACTCTCAATGTTAAACGATGAATCTACTATCTTTTCTTGATTCTATAAAATGTGTTCTTTTGCACAATAGACAAATTTTTTATTTGCATTTAAGACATTTCACTATGTTGTAGTACTTTTTTCTTTGGTAAATTGAGATGCTGAATCAAATGGTGATTGTTGCAAGGTTCAATTAGGTTTAGGAGACTTAGAGAATCATTTCACTAACCTCATAAAATTGAAATTTTCACCTCTCAACAAGTATTGAACACAAACTAAAATTTTGAACTTCCACAACCTTAGAGTATTAGAAACCTTGGTGCTAGGGTTTGTAAATGAATTTTGTTCAAAACGTGAGTGTTATCTCTTAAAAGTGCACCCTGTAGAGAGATGGGTGTAGATTTTCTAAGCTTGAAAAATTGGATCTTTCTCTTTTGTAGATACAATGGAAATACGTCACGTCTACGGGTATACCTATTTTTGAGGTGAGTCTCTAATATCAAGGCTGGTTCCTTGTTGATGTATCCTAAATTGATTTATGGGGTTTAAGGGGAAAATATGACAGTAAAATAATTAAATCTAAGGTGATACACCAAATTTATATGAGGGCTTTGACTTAGTATATGCACAATTGATATGGGAAAAATTCTTGATGCATGAGTGAAAAGTTTTCTGTAGAATATTTAAAGGGAAAACACTTTACTGTACTGAGGGAAAATATCACAACTGCAGTAATAAGTTAACATGCACATTAAAATTATGCAAAAAATACTGAAATTGTTGTAGGGTAAGATGATTGATCATGGAATTTGCATTCACAAGACTAACATAAAACATACAAAAGACTGCAAATAATTGGAAAGGCAGAAAATACTTCACACTCAGAAGGAAAAACTTACAAAAAGTTAATTTAGTGCTCCTATATCCAAAAAATTCCTCCTTTATGCTTTGTCAAATCACACAATATACAACAAAATAAGTTTCACCCCCTTCCTAAAAATAGTCTAAGGCTTGTACTCGCCCATGCGTCTTATTTGTATCCTTTATTTAATAATAGATAAAGGAATACAAATAGACCATGCAATTACAAATAGGCATTAATAGCCTTGATTAAAATACAGTCAAATTGAAGTTGATTGTCCTATTTTTAAGAAAACAAAGGTGAATAATTTGCTAATAATAAGCTTGTTTGTTAAGCAAGTCTCTTTTCTTGTGCATGTGAACTCATCTTCTTGTTTGTTCTGTCCTCTTGTCAAACATGAAAAAAATTAACTCCATGTTTGTGACTAAAATAATTGCAATACTTGCAATATTTGCAAAAATAATTCATCCATTATGGGGACCACTTGTCCAAGCTTAGGTTTTTATGTTGACATTTCTTTGGCTTCTAATGGTCACATGGGTGACATACTGCAAATCATCTCCAACTCCTACAACAGTGGGGATGACCTTTTCACTTCATCGTTAGTTCTCATTGGTTTGGCCACTCTTGTGGACTTACCAAAATACTATGGTCTGAAATAAAACAGGGAGAATTTAAAAAGGGGACCATATATCATCTGACCACCTTGGATTAATATTGCATTGCAATTTTCTTGTTGGCCTTTACATATTTTAAGTGACTAAGGTTATACTTTTACCTTTTGAGTGATGATTATTTGACATGTGTGGTTGGTTTCTCATCATTCGGTGTTGGACTATGGTTTAGAATTATAAAAGACAATGCAAATGATATCAACGAGGCTTGTTCCCTTCACCATGATGAGTCAAGCCTTGGCATGTCAGTGGCTTTCTATTTAACTCAACCCTAATTAGGGTTTTCCCAGATACTCCCACGTATGTACCTTAACTCACATTGAGTTAATTAACTCACTGCAAGAGTTTATGGAGGAAAAAGGGGTCAAAACCCTATCATTTGGAATTTTTCACTCTCGCACTTTGCTTACCTTGGAAAATCCTTGACCAATTTTTCCCGACACCATTGATGATAAATTTTTTGAGCTCGGTTCTTCTGCATCTTGCGGCTTTTACCTCTGTTGATCCATTTTCTTGTTCTACTCTATTCTAGCTCTCTAAGAAAGGTGATTTTGGATGCTATCAACATTGTTAAAGTGCCTTGGAGCTCAACTTTTCTGCAATCTGAAGCTTATATAATTTTTGTCTTTGAAAGAGCTTTCTGAGGGATATTTTTTTGAGTTTCTGATATTATTGATGGGTTTTCCAAGCTTGTAAGCCCTACAATATTCATAGAGGGTATTTATTTCTTCATATGCATACATTTTTCAATAGAGTGTTCATGGTCAATCAACTTTGAAACTACTTGTGACGAAAGGTGAGTGAAATACTTGAACCAGTCTGCATTGTGACTTTTAGATCTGTGTATTTTGAGTTCTGGGTATCTATATTTTGCTTTGAAGTTTATCCTTTTTTGTTAGCAAGTCTGTCATTGACCTCTTCCTGATATTTTCTGAGATCTGAAAATTTACTCCACTCATATTTTTATTGAATGCTTTGTTTTAAAACCAAAAAGAGATAGGTAATCAGAGGATTTTGTGTTTTCTAGTACTCATCCTGACTGTATATTGCTCATTTGATCAATATTTAGCTTCACCTTTTTACTTTATGAATCATATCTCTAGAATTTCATGCATTTTTCCCTCAATTGTGGGTAAGTCATGCCATTTATTTGAAATTCTAAGCTTCATTGTGAGATAGACCCATAGATCTATTCTGGCTATTTGCATATTTTTTCTCTGACTGGATGATCTTTGGCTCTGCATAAAAAGAAAGGCTGCTAATTGTAAATGAAGATTCTGAAGCTTTGATCTTTAGATCTAACTTTTCAAGCTTTAAGATTGGATGTTCTCATCTGTATGTCTTAATGTTTCACTCTGACCTGAGCATGTCTACACTTGATCTAGGACTATATTTTCAATGTGCCTTTGATTCAGATTTCTTGCTCCATGTATGATTTATTCTTGGGAAAACCTTCACTTGAAGCTCTGAGAGTACAAAGTTGCTATAAATTTTACAGTTGATTGCTCATCATTGCTTAAAGCTTGTTTGATAATTCAATATGTCACTGGACATGAATGATTAACCTGCTTTCTTGGGAAATACTAATCCTCTACCTCTTCAGCTGTATGAGTGTCTTATGCTTTAACCCCAGGATAGTTGTTAGGTTGCTTTGCATTCTTTATTAGGACCTCTACCTCTGGAAATAATTGTTATGCTTTCTCTATTTATCTGAAGCTACTTTCTGAATCACTGGAGGGATCTGCAGAACCGTTATGTATACATTGAATGAAAGATTCCATATGGAAAATGAACCTCTGAGTCAATATCCTTGGAAACCTGATGCAGTTGTGTAATATCATCTCAATATGATCCTTGTTGTCATGCAAAAATTGTATTTAACGATATACATCTACAAAACTTCGTTTTGAGGCCTTTAGATACTATAATGGAAATCAGTTATTCCTCAGTTCTTTCAAATCTGCATCATCTGAGATGCAAAAACTTTTACTCCTGTTGATTTCTTTCATTGAAATGATCCCCTATTTGCTAAATAGACATGTGCTTGACTGTATGAATTCTGCATTGGCCCATGATATTAACTATTTTAATGAGACTGCTCCCTTTGATTTTATCTTGTAAATATCTTCCCTTATGTTCATTGGTGAAGATCTTTTGTGACTATGAATACACTTGTAACTTTGTAGACTCAGTGATATAGTGAACTTGATTTGATTCCTACACTTGTCATGACCATGCTTGATCCTGGAAACCTACATTATTAGTGCTTGAAATTTGTTCTTAACTTATCTGTGATGAACATGAGGTTAATTTTCTTGATCTATTTCCTTGCATATAATGAGTGCTCCAAAGTACTTCAATTTATATGGCAGCATCTCTAGTGCATTCCATTTCTTGCTTCTAGTTAAAAACTAGGATTTCCCTTTATTACAGCTTTGATGTACTTGCTAAGATTATTTCAAATTGTCCATGTTATTCAGTTGTTAATCCTTGTTAATGAATTTTCCAAGTACTCTTAATCTTCATTCTACTGAAAGTTGCAGTCCAATTCATTTCTGCATTATATACTTGTATTTCCTGAAATATTATTTTCAGCCTCTAATATGCATGCTGGAAAAGTCGTAAATGTCTCATTTTACTATGGCGAAGCCCTTGTACTATAACTTCTTCCATTTGTAGAAAATGCTGAATTTGAGTTACATTAATCCTTCTTTCCAGCATGTATTTATGAATTGTCTATTTCTTCTTGGTTGCAACCTGTACCTACACACTTAAGAAAACAGTTAGAAAATACTTATGCTTTTTGGCCTCTCTTATGTCCATGGTTTCTTCTTTTCTTTTTTTTCCTTTCCTTCTTCCTGAGTGAGTATAAGAATGTATGTAGTTTTATCTTCAAGTAAATTATATCTCCTACTTTAAAGAGATTCATATGCACGAATTAGGACAGTAAGGAAATATGAATTGATCCTGAGCTCGTAACTGACAGTTCTCTCTTTTCTTCTTTTCAAGTATAGTGACTTCTACAATGAAGATGAAGAAGGAACAAAAGATGGAATGGAGATACTTCAAACAACGAAGAAAACCCCCAAGGCAATGATGGGTTCACTCATACTCCTTTACTTTATTTTTCATGCATGTGTACCTCTTATTTCAGTAGTTGTACTTTACTTTCCAGTTACATCCCACGGCTTGTGTGGGAACATTTGAAATTCCTTATGAATAAAACATTGAATTCTGAAAATGAGTTGTGTATTTCTTTCTGCATTTCAGTTTTCTGTATGGATTGTATGATGAACTAAACAACTCAGTAATATAATTGAATGTCTTAGTTATGAAGGAAATTGAACATTAAAGAATACCTATAACATCTAGTAATGAATTCTGATCTTTTTAATTTGCAAGTATGTTTGTTGTTCCAAAAGTTAGCATTTCACCTATTCTGTAATTGAATGTCTTCATCCAGACAAAATAGCTGTCTTTCGGAACCTTGTGTTATTTTGCTGAAGATAGTCATGAAATTGTGACCTATGTGATCTATTACATTTTATAACAGCACACATAGCTGCAGATTTCATTTAATCATTAACTAATTCAGAAGTAACAATAATATCAAAACTCCCTTAGCTTAGGTATCCTTCACCAGTGCGTTTTATTGTAACGATGTATCGAGTTGCCCATTTTTGCATAAGTGCAAAAATTGTCAACATTTCTCGCAATCCTGTGGGGAAAGTTGTCTACTAGCTTATAGACCATTGTCTTGCTCTTGTTAATTGGGCATGGAGTCCAAACATGTAACCAAAGTTTGTCTTCCCAGAAGTTCTAACCCTTCCAAAACAAACTAAAACTGGGAAAGGATTTGAAAAACCACATCACATGCACAAATGCACTTATTGAAGGGAAAAAATATTGTAATGTGTAGAATTGCACTTATTGAAGGGAAATCCTACTCTAAACAAACACTGTCAGATTTTCAATAACAGTGTTTGAGAAACATACCATTTGTAGGGCCACTCCAGATTGTATCAAACTTTATGTGTCTTCCTGGCTTTGCACGATAAGAATCCCACTTTAACACAATATCTCCTTCATTGAAGATTCTGAATTTGCCTTTCTTATCAAAAGTATTCTTCATCTATTTCTGATTATTTTCCATATTCAAATGGGCTTCATCTCTTAGCTCTTGTAATTCCATTAACTATGCATAACGAACCTGTAATTGTTCATTCTCAAGCAGCTCCATTTGATGCAGAAAATCTAATGTAGGTAACTCAACTAAAATAGGCATTCTTGCTTCTTTTCTATACACAAGTTTGTATGGTGAATTGCCAACTGATCTTTTAGGAATCACTCTATCAGCCTAAAGTGTTGAATTCAGCATCAGATGCCATGCTCTTTTATTATCTTTGAGTGTCCTTATGATGATCCTTAAAATATTCTTGTTAGTAAATTTCTACTAAGCCATTACCTTGTGGGTAATAATTAGATGAAGAACTTAAGTAAATTTCATGGCTAACAGCCCAATCTATTATCTTCGCACCAAGAAATGCTAAAGCATTATCTGATATGATAGATGTTGGAACACCAAATCTGTAAACTGTTCCTTCATAGAAGGATAGTATTGAAGCTTCATTAACATCTTTCAAGGCTATTTCTTTAGTCCATTGTGTAAAGTAATCCGTAGCAGTTAAGATCAATTTATGTCCTTGTGACGAAGGCGGGTTTATCATGCCAATAAATTCAAGACCCCACTGCATAAAAGGTTGATCAACTAAAATAGGTTGTAAAGGCAGCGAAGCTAAACGTTCTTTTCCAAGAAAGAAAGCACATTTTTTACACTTTCTAATCCATTCAAAATAGTCCTTGAATATGCTAGGCCAATAGCAACCAACTTTCATAATTTTTAAGGTTGTGGTACGTGCTAAAAAATGACCTCCTGCAGGTCATTCATGGAATTTTATTAGTAATTTCTAAATTTTGTCATAATCAACACATCACAACAAGATTCCATTTATATCTCTTTTGAACAACACACTATCAATAAAGATATAGGGGACAACCTGTAATTTGAAATATCTTCATTTATTTTTGTCCATACCTTCCGAATAGGTGTCATTTTGTAGATAGTTAACTAAATTAGTCATCCATCTTGATTCTTGGAATCTAATAAGTAAGTTCAGGTTACTGAATTTTCTGGTTGAACCATGATTTTTGATTGTTGATACTTAATTTCAGCATGTTGTTTTGAATCATCTGGTTCTGTAGCTTGTTATTTTTCCATATCAGCAATTAGATGTTCACACAAGCCTTTCCCTCAAACTATCTTCGCAACATGAATATCAACATCATATTCCATGACCTTCATTATCCAGTTTTCTCTTTTCTCATTCAATTCTTTATTTAGCAAGAAATATTTCAAACTTGGATGAGAAACAAGAACATGGATTTTATTGTTTGAAAGCATGTACTTGAAATTCTTTAGTCCTCTGACTACTGAAAGTACTTTTTTTTCAAGGAATGTGTACCTTGTTTCAGTAATCATGCAAGCTTTTTCCAAAGAAAGCAATAGGCTACTCAATATTTTCATCATTAATTTGAGTTAATATAGTTGAGATAGTTTCAACTCCAACAAGTGCATACATTATAAAATCTTTATCAAAATTTGGATTTGCAAGAGTAGGAGCTTGAGAGATAGCTGCTTTGATTGATTCAAATCATTCTCTCCCTTCACTGGTCTAAGAGAAATTTTTCTCTTTCTTTAGCATAGTTGTCAACGGTTTAACCAATGCTACAAAATTTGGAACAAATCTTCTAACAAAGTTGATTTTTCCAAGAAAAATTTGTAATGCCTTCTTATGATGAGGCAATGATAGTTGTGATATAGCTCAATTCTGAAAGGATCAATTCCTAATACTTTCTTATAAATAATATGACCAAACAATTTACCTTGATGTACTGAAAAGATGGACTTTAGCATATTCAAAGATATCCCAAATTATGTGCATAACTAAAACGTCTACCTTAGATGTATTAGATGTTCTTCCAGATTTTTTTAGAATATGGTAATGCATCATCTAAATAAACCAGAATGCATTTATTTAACAAGCTACGGAAAGCCATGTCCATTGCATGTTGAAATGTTGCACCATCATTTGAAAGGCCAAAAGACATCCTTTTGTAAGCATAAGTACCCCATTTAGTGGTAAACACTATTTTGTACCTATCCTCTTCCCAGACTAAAATCTAATTGTATCCACTATAACCGTCTAGGAGAAATAATCTATCTAAACCAGAAACTGTTCTTAAAATTTGATCCATATTTCGGAGTGGGTAATGATCTTTTAATGAAACTTTATTAAGATCTCTAAAATCTACACAAAATATGATTTCACCATTCTTCTTCCTAAAAGTAACAAGATTGGCTACCCAACTTGAATGCTTAACTGGAAAGATAATACCTAATTCAATCAACTTAGATAATTCTTTCCTCATTAGAGGCTCTATTTTGGGATTTACATGCCTCTTCTTCTATCTAACCGATTTAGAATTTGGCTACAATTCAGATAGTATGATGTGCTAAACTGGGATCAAACCCTTTCAGGTCTTGGTATTTCCAAGTGAAAACATTTTTAACTCCTTGCAAAGATTAATAAATGATTAGTTTTTAGCTAAGGAACATACCTTTCCAAGGAACAAATTTTTTCCTTCATCAACTGAGATCTCTTCATAATTATCAACATGTGTTGACATCTTAGTCTTGACCTTCCTTAACTGATCATCAGTGCTGAAGATGTCTTCTAATGCAACTAGACCTCGAGGTAGTTTATTTGTCTTTAACTAAACAATAACGTTACCATATAAGTGTTGTAATTTATCCTGATTTACTGCATAAAATTTAGTTTCTTGTTGTAAAAACCTATAGATTTGATCATCATTTTCAAAAACTTGCCAATTCAAATCATTATCAGGTATCAAGGGCCTGAAAATTAGCTTTATATGAGGCTGAATTTTGTTATTCTTTATTTGTTCCAGCATTTCAAAACTAGCACCAACTGTTGCAAGTCTGTCTGCATGCTTGTTTTCAGTTCTAGGAGTAGATTGAATATTAATAACATCAAAATCTTCCATTAAGTCTGAAACTCTGTGTTTGTAAGACTTCATTAATGGATTCTTACAAACATTAAAATTCTTACTTGATTGATAACCAACTCAGAATCACTAAATATTTGTAATGTGCTAATACCTTTCTTTCTGGCCCAAAGCAAGCCATGAATTAATGCTTCATATTCAGCTACATTGCAGGTGCATGAAAATTGGAGACTCAAAGATGAGAAATACCTTTCGTTTGTTGGGGAAGTGAGCATAAAACCTACTCCCTATCCTTTCTTATTCTTAGCTCCATCAGAATGAAGCTTCCAAATCCCTTCTGTTGAATTTTTTGTTTTGGATAGCAAGGGAAGTGGTGTATTTTCTTCATGCATACAATACACACCGAACAAATGTTCTTTGACTTCCTTAAAAGGATAATGAGCATGTTCTTCCAATGTATTTTCATCCATAAACATGTTAGAAACACCATCTAATGTTGAAACCTGAGCTACATCATCAAAATATGACTGATCTAAAGCTGAATAATTAGCCACTGTGATTAGAAGAGTGAGGCTCATGTGGAATCCCAATGGCTTTAATTGATAGTAACTTTTGTGTCATAAAACCAGTAGTGAAAAATAAGGATCTAATATGAAGAGAGATACTTTAACTATTATCTACTAGTTTACTGTAACTATTTTTTAGATTTTTCTAGGGTATCTCTTTACAACCAAAAGTAAAGGACTTGTTGGTAGAAACAACAAACAAATCAAACTATGAAAACTTGTTGAAACTGAAACACATTGAAAGCTTGCTGAAAGGTCAAACACACTTGCTGTTGGAAAATAAACACACTTGGTTTTGAAAGTAAACACTCAGATTTAAAATTTCTTTATGAAAACAATTGCAAGAAAAATAAAGATTTATCTAAACACTTTAGGAACAATTATACAATAGAATTTAACAAAAAGAACAAAAGCAATACAAAATTAACAGATTAAGCTATTTGCTGAAGAAATATAAATACCAAATAAATGAAATCCTTTTTGACCAGTGGGCCACTTAATCCTCTTGGAATTAGGATTTTAACAACTCAAAATTCTCTCAAATTAGAATGGTGATTTTACTGATGAAGAACATTCGTTATTACAAAATGTACTGGATCTGGATACTTAATCTATTTCTTCCTTCTATTCTATATCTATAATAACTAATTTATATGTAATGCAGGTCTATTTTTATATACATTTTACAATCCTAGTTGTCTCAATGATTCTGATGAAATCAAATCATGCCCATAATATATGTTAAGTCAGATGGTGGTTGATCATATAGTTGTAGGATAACTATTCCTGGATCTACGTTCAAAAATCTTCTTGTCCTTCATAATTGTAAATGTAAAATTTCTGGATGTTGTTTAAAATAGATTCTCCCATTGGTTCTGGAACTTTGGAGAAGTTCCAAAACTATATGAGATTATTAAGAACCAAAACCTGTGAGAGTTTTGGAGCTGTCACCAAGAGTTCCGCTAAGTCCGAAAATTTATGGAGTTATGAAACTAAGTCCAAAAGTTCTAGAACTAAATGATGACTATGTGATGGAGTTTCAGAACTAGCTTGGAAGTTCTGGAACTAAGATGTTTAGGATCAAACACTATCAAAAACATACTAAATTCCACCTACTTCATTTCCTTGACTGATTAATACTTTATTACAAAACTAAATTTGAACACACACTATGTTAGGAAGGTTTCAGATAACCGGGTTAACATTGGGATCACAATCAATCAAAAAGATAGACAGTTACATCGTAACTCATGTATCAGATTGCAACTAAAAGTTTAATGCAATCAAATTTAATCAAAAGGAGAGTATGATGAGATCATATATTATACATTAATCAGACATATACTGGCCTCATCACACTACATATGGAGAATGAGGCTCAATGTGAAATTTGGCCAATGGTTCTAAATCAATAGTAACTTTGGTGCCATAACGTGTGTTGAAAAATGGACCAATTTTAAGAGAGATAACCTCCTATCTTTGTTGTGAAGTCTCTAGATAAGCATAAGGAAAAGTTATGGAGGTAAATCTACAACAGTAACATCTTGTAGAATAGAAAAATTTGGGAAAGCATGCAATGTTACCTCTAAATTTATGATTACACTAACTATTTGAGTTGTAGTTCCATCAAGATGTAAGACACATTTTTCTGTAGGCTCATACTGCAGATCCAATTTTTCTACAATTGCTTTTGGCATAATTGTGCTCCTTGCACAACTGTCCACCATGCAATTATGAACTAGATGTTCTCCAATAATCAGCGATAGATAAAATGGTGGTGGCTTTTTGATGTTCATGAGCTATTCAAAATTTTTTGAACCATCTACTTAACTTCTTTAATGTGGTCTTGTTCAAATGTTTCAAGGACCATGTCTGCCTTCTAAACTTCCTTTTTTATTGTTTTTGAAGAAATGGACAGCTTAGCTAGTTCATGAGAAAGTAAATCTTGTTGTCCTAGAATACTTAGAGTGTCCCACATTAAGATGTTAACATTATGCTTTTTCATTACATCAACAATGTTGTAAGAAGCAACAATTTTAGAGATAGATTCAACTGTTTTAGCATAGACCTTAGCAAAAGCTTGATTCTACTTCAGCTGCCTTTGATATCTGAGGTATAAACAATCTTTTTGGGTCACACTGTAGATTTTTTTGTTGTCCTTTATCAACCAAAACACTTGCTATTTTTTTAGGAACACCAGAATTGTTAGCTGTTTTTGGGATGTAGATGGTGTCTTATCATTGACAATAGGGAGAAAAAGCCTATTTTGTTGTTTTTGACTTTAAGAAGCTTTTCCTTGAGCCCTAGTAGTGATTGTAATGAAATCATCCTCATTGAAACTGTCTAAATTTTGTTTAGGTGCTGTCTAAAGATGAGTTTATTTTCTGCCCACTCTCCATTTGAGGCACGAACAATGCTTCAGATTGAGGTTGTGTAATAAGATTTAGATTCAGAAAAGTATTTGGGCAATTTATGGCTATATGAGGTTGATTGAAAGGTTGGCACACCTCTTCTGTAGTCATATTAACTGGAACTAAAGTGTTAGATGAACTAGGAGCCTTTGGGTTGAATTGCCTTTGCTGATAAGGCTGCCTATAATTTTGATTTTTTTGGTAAGGCTGCCTGTTTTGCTAATTTAGTTAATTTTATTGATAAGGTTCCTGATAAGGTCTACTAGGTAATGCAAGCCTATTCTCAATTTCAGTCAGATTATTCCCCATATCTTGCAAAGCTTTAAATGCTTCATCTAATGGGGCTACAACCAGAAGTTCTATGATTGTGATAGGTTTAGGAATAGGTGCTAAATCTACCAAAAAAGGCATTGAAGGCCTTAGTGCTAATTTTTTGGCTTAAATAAGACTATTTTCAGCTCTGAATGGTGATATCATAGGCTACTGGAAGCATCTCTCTTCCCATAGAATGAATCATAGTTAAATATCACTATTTATTGCCTAAGATAATAAAGGAAAGCGTGGTCACCTTGAGGCTTGACACTTGTTGGAATTATTTCCCAAGTTCTAGAAAAATGGATGTTGAAACTTGACATAAATTCATTGGGAGCTCCTTTAATGGTAGACAATTGTTCTATAAGAGATAAATGATCTGAATTGTCTTGATATTGTTTTAGCAATTTATCACCTAAGTCATCCCATGTTCTTATGCCTCCAATCTCTAGATTTCTATACCATTTCAAGGCTTGTCCTTTAAGAGATGCAGCTAATAGTTCTTAAGGCTAACATCCTCATGAATAATATTATGAACTGCACATAAGGCTACAACATCTTTTATGTTCTCTGTAGGTGTCACTTGATTTTCACCAGTGAATGATGGAAAAATTTTCATTGTAGCATTAGGGATCTCATGGTAAACTAGGATTACTAATGGGATGCTATTAGTAAAGGTCACAAAATTCCTTGGTGGTTGAATAGTCATTTGAAAAACTAGGATGTTGATAGAGAAATTGATACATGGTGAAGGGATATCAAGGAGGAGGGTTGTCAAAACCAGGTCTATTAAAAGGTAAAGTATTACCAAATCTTCTCCTTCTAGTAGAATTAAAAGGTAAAGAAACAAACTCAGGAGGAATTCCTCTTACCAATGATCTTGTAGTCACTTTAAGCATGGTACATATTGCAATACTGGTTTGAAATCAGCTTTACGGAGTGGCCAAAAGATCTTAAAATCTTTAGAATAAATTTCTACAACTTGCTCCCAAAATTAAATTTCATAACTACTGTAAATTTGCTATGGATATGCTATAGAATTTGTAACTTGCACACAGATCTGATTTGTTGTCCCATCGGGCATACAAAAAATTATTCTCTCTCGAAAGTGCATCATGTAGAGAGATGGCTGCATGTTTTCTAATCTTGCAAAATTTGATCTCTCTCTTTTGTAGATACAATGGAAACACCTCAGGTCTATGGGTATACCTATTTTGAGGTGAGTCTCTGGTATCAAGGTCAGTTCCTTGTTGATGTATCCTAAACTGATTTCTAGGGTTTAAGGGTAAAATATGACTATAAAATAATTAAAACTAAGGTGATACACCAAATTTGTATAATGGCTTTGACTGAGTATGTGCAAAATTGATATGTGAAAGTATTCTTGATGCACAAACCAACAATTTTATGTAGAATGTTAAGGGAAATCACTTCAAGGTATTGAGGAAAAGTATCACAACAATACTGTTAAGCTAAGCATGTACTTTAATATCATGCATAAATCACTAAATTTTGCAATAGGGTAAGATGATTAATCAGGTAATTTTCATTAACAAGACTAATAGAAACATACACAAGATTGTAAATGATTGGAAAGGAAAAAAATACTTCACACTCAAAAGGAAAAACTAAAAAAAAATTCTTCAGTTCTCCTATATCCAAAAAGTCATCTCTTGTTCTTTACAAAGGCACCCAATACATAGCAAAATAAATTTTACCCCCTCCCTAAAAAATAGCCTAAGGCTTGTACTCACCCAAGCATCTTATTTATATCATTTATTTAATAATAGATAAAGGGAAAAAATAGAACATGCAATTACAAATTCGCATTTATACCCTTGATTACAATACAGTCAAACTGAAGTTGACTATTCTATTTTTAAGAAAAAAAAAGGTGAATAATTTGCTAATAATAAGCTTGCTTGCTGAGCAAGTCTCCCTCCTTGTGCATGTGAAATCAACTTCTTGTTTATTATGTCCTATTGTGAAGCATGCAAAAAATCAACTCTCTGTTTGTGAGTAAAATAATTGCAATACTTGCAATATTTACAAAAATAAAATTCCACTATGGGGACCACCTCCATGCTCAAATTTTGATGTTGACATTTCTTTGGCTTCTAATGGTTAGATGGGTAATATAATGAAAATCATCTCCATCTCCTCCAAAAGTGAAGACCAACATTTCATTTCATCATTAGTTCTCATTGGTTTCACCACTCTTCTAAATGCACAATTTATATGAGGGATTTGACTAAGTAAATGCACAATTGATATCGGAAGGATTACTGATGCATGAGCTAATAATTTTCTACATAATATTTAAAGGGAAAAAAATTTACTGTACTGAGGGAAAATATCATAACAACACTAATAAGTTAACATGCACATTAAAATTATGCAAAAAATATTGAAATTGTAGTAGGATAAGATGATTGATTAGAGAATTTGCATTCACAAGACTAACAGAAAAAATACACACGACTGCAAATAATTGGAAAGGCATAAAATATTTCACACTCAAAAGGAAAAACTGGCAGAAAGTTTCTTCAGTACTCCTATATCCAAAAAATTCCTCCTTTGTGCTTTACCAAAGCACACAATATACACCAAATTTATATGAGGGATTTGACTAAGTAAATGCACAATTGATATGGGAAGGATTCTTGATGCACGAGCCAACAATTTTCTACAAAATATTTAAAGGGAAAACACTTTACTATACTAAGGGAAAATATCACAACAACACTAATAAGTTAACATGCACATTAAAATTATGCAAAAAATACTGAAATTGCAGCAAGGTAAGATGATTAATCAGAGAATTTTCTTTCACAAGACTAACAGAAAACATACACACGACTACAAATAATTGGAAAGGCATAAAATCTTTCACACTCAGAAGGAAAAACTAGCAGAAAGTTGCTTCAGTACTCCTATATCCAAAAAAGTCCTCCTTTGTGCTTTGCCAAAGCACACAATATACAACAAAATAAGTTTCACCCCCTTCCTAAAAATAGTCTAAGGCTTGTACTCGCCCATGCATCTTATTTTTTATCCTTTATTTAATAATAGATAAAGGAATACAAATAGAGAATGCAATTAGCAATAGGCATTAATAACCTTGATTACAATAAAGTTAAAGTAAAGTTGACTGTCCTATTTTTAAGAAAACAAAGGTGAATAATTTGCTAATAATAAGCTTGCTTGCTGAGCAAGTCTCTTTCCTTGTGCATGTGAATTTTTCTTCTTGTATGTTATGTCCTCTTGTGAAACATGCAAAAAATTAACTCCCTGTTTGTGATTAAAATAATTGCAATATTTGCAAAAATAATTCATCCACTATGGGGACCACTTGTCCAAGCTTAGGTTTTGATGTTGACATTTCTTTGGCTTCTAATGGTCAGATGGGTGAGATAATGCAAATAATCTCCATCTCCTCCAAAAGTGGGGACCACCTTTGCATTTCATCATTAGTTCTTATTGGTTTGGCTACTCTTGTGGACTTAAAAAAAAACTATGGTTTGAAATAATACAAGGACACTTTTAAAAGGGGACCATATCTCATTATGGCTACCTTTGATTAATATTACATTGCAATTTTCTTGTTAGCCATTTAATACTTGAAGTGACTAAGATTATACTTTTACCTTTTGAGTGATGATTATTTGGCATGTATGGTCAGTTTTGCATGATTCAGTGTTGCACTATGGTTTAGACTTATATAATTCAATGCAAATGATACCAACAGGGATTTTTTCCGTTCACCATGATGAGTCACAACTTGGCATGTCGGTGGCTCTCTACTTAACTCAACCCTAATTAGGGTTTCCTCTGACACTACCATGTATGTACCTTAACTCGCATTAGGTTAATTAACTCACTGCAAGATTTTATGGAGGATAAAAAAGAGGTCATAAACCATATGATTTGGCATTCTTCAATCTTAAGATTTTCTTAGCTTGGGTAAGCCCTGGCCTATTTTTCATGATGCCATTGATGATTGATTTTTTGAGATCGGTTCTTCTACATCTTGCGGCATTCACCTCTTTTGATCCATTTTCTTGTTTTGATTTATTTGAGCTCTCTAAGCAAGGTGATTTTGGATGCTCCCCACCATTTTTGAAGTGTCTTGGAGCTCAGATTTTCTACAATCTGAAACTTTTGTCATTTTTTGCTCTGAAAGAGCATTCTTAGCGAGCTTTTCATGAGTTTCTGACATTGGTGATGGGTTTTCCGAGCTTGTAAGCCCTACAATCTTCATAGAGGGTCATCGTTTCTTTATATCTATATGTTTTTTAATAGAGTGGTCATGGTCAATCAAGTTCGAAACTGCCTATGATAAAAGGTGAGTGAAATACTCGAACCACTCTGCATTGTGACTTTAAGATCTATGTATTTTGAGTTCTAGGTATTTTTATTTTTCTTTAAAACTTATCCTTTCATGTTGGAAAGTCTGTTATTGACCTCTCTGTGAGATTTTCTAAGATATAAAACTTTAATCCACTTGTATTTTGATTGAATGCTTTGTTTTTAAACATAAAAGAGATATCCTCAAAGGATTTTTGATCTGGGTATTCATTCTGGCTGTAGAGGCCTTTGCATTTACTTCATTTTCCTGTAATAAGAGTTCTACAATTTCGTGACAGCTCCCTCAATTTGATAACTCAACCATTTCTCTTTTATATATTCATTTTCTAACTCATGGAGGGTTTGCTAGGTAATTTATATTATGGGGTTATTGTAGATCTGAGGAATTTCATATTTTCTAACTGTAAATGCAGATTCCGTATATTTCTTCAGATCTGTTCTAAAACTTTGGCTCATTTTTTGTATGTTTTTATTTTCCACACACTGCAGTGTCTTTTGATCTAGGCATATGCATGTCTTTGATTCTAATTTTGAGGTCGTGTATCATTTATTCTTCTAAAAGCTTCACTCAGCTCTAGAGACCTTGCTATTTTTGTAGACGTGTTGTCAAGAGGAAAAATTTGTGGGTGAATGTTTACCCTTCTGAATACTTACCTCTACCTCTTCTCTGTATGATTTTCTTGTGTTTTAACCTCAGGACAACTATTATTTCCTTTGCATTTGTTGAGAATATTGTGGAAATAATAGTTATGCTTTATGTATTTATCTAAATATCCTTTCTTTATCATTGGCAAGCTTTGCAAAATTCTGAGACCTTGATAAAATCTTCCATTGATCTCTAAGTAATAAGTTTTGTAACTCATGCCTGTATTTGATTCAGTTGATGCTTGATGTAACCAAAAAATTGCTTTAAAGTTCAGTGCAAAATTTGTTCTGAAAATTGTAGATCTGAAAAATCAGTTATTTCGAGTTGTTTAAATGCCACTGAGATGGAGAAACTTATACTCATGTAGAATTCTTTAATTGAAATCATCCCCTTTTGCAATACTAAGCTTTACTATATACTCTACACTGTATCATGAACTTTGTATTTTAAAACTTTACTTTGTGAGTTATAAATATTTTATTATGTTCTTAGTGAAGATCTTTTGTGATTGTAGTTACACTTGTACTCTGTAGAAGTTATATAGTAACTTGATTTATTTCTACACTTGTCATACATGCTTCATTCTGAAAACTGCAAAATGGATGAACTTTGTTAGATTATCTTGAAACTTCACGTTTTTTAGCTGTTTAAGCTATAATGAATGCTCCAAAGTACTTCAATTTGATGACTGAAAGTGCAGTCCATTTCTTTTCTGGTTAAATAGTGCATTTCCCTTTATTACAGATTTGATATGCATGCTGGAAAATTCGTAAATGTCCATTTTACATGGCAAATCCCTGTCGAAATTGTCTTAGAATATTCTCTTCATTCGGCTTCAGTTGTAACCCTTCTTTTCCAGTAAACTTCAAGTTCTTGAAATATTATTTTCTCCCTTAGTTGTAAACTGAAAAGTATACTTCTATTTGCTAGTCTTTTTTTTTGTACTGTAACTTCTTCCATTTGTAGAAAATACTGAATTTGAGTTATAATAATCCTTCTTTCCAGCATGTAATTATGACTTGTATATTTCTTCTTGGCTGCAACCTATACCTACACAATTAAGAAAATAGTTAGAAAATACTTAGGCTTTTTGGCCTCTCTTATGTCCATGTTTCTTCTTTTCTTTTCTCTTTCTTCTTTCTGAATGAGTGAGCATGTATGCAGTTTGATCTTCAAGTAAATAAAATATCTCCTATTTTAAAGAGAATCATATGCAAAAAATAGAACCGTAAGGAATATGAATTGATCTCTGAGCTCGTTGACAATTCATTTTTTCTTCTTTTCAGGTACAGTGACTTCTATAACGAAGACGAAGAAGGAATGAAAGATGGAATTTAGATACTTCGAACAAAAAAGAAAACCCCTAAGGAAATGATGGGTTCACTCACACTCCTTACTTTATTTTTCATACATGTGTACCTCTTATTTCAGTAGTTGTACTTTACTTTCTAGTTACATCCCATGACTTGTGTGGAAAATTTTGAAATTTCTTATGAATAAAACGTTGAATTATGTAAATGAGTTGTTTATTTCTTTCTGCATTTCACCTTTCTGTATGGATTGTATGATGAAATAAATAACTCAGTAATATAATTGAATGTTATAATCATGAAGGAAATAATATTAATGAGAACCTGTAACATTCAGTAATGAACTCTATTTTCTATAATTTGCACTTATGTTTGTTGTCCCAAAACTCAACATTTCACCTATACTGTAATTCGGTGTCTTCATCAAGACAACACAGCTGTCCTTCGAGGCGTTGTGTTATTTTGTTGAAGATAGTATGAAATTGCAAACTATGTGATCTATTACAGTTTGTAACAGCACACATAGCTACAAATTTTATTTAATCATTAACTAATTCAATAGTAACCAATAATATCAAAACTTCCTTATCTTAGGTATACTTCACCAATGCTTTTCATCATAACAATGAAGTTTTGAGTTCCCCATTTTTGTGCAAGTGCAAAAATTATCAACAGTGAATTTTCTTCAAGGAAAATCATAAAAGCTTGTAAACATATATTTCTAGGGTACGTATGTGTTTCAAAAGGTTTTGTGTGAGTTCATCACATTCTTAAAGAGGGTTCGATGACAATATCGTTGAAAGAATATATTTACCTATTACAAATCCTGTAACTTAACTTTTGATGATATTTATTCATGTTGAATGATAGATATTCTCTCAAACAATAGTTTAAATTGACTTAAAAATATTTGCTAACATTGGCATGGTCATGTTTTTATCTTGGAAATGCAAGAAATGTGTGACATTGACATAGGGTCAATTTACAAAAAAATTGTTCAGCTGTATAATATACTTCAATGAAATATTCTTGATGAGTAATGCCTAAGAACCTCCTGTAAACTCCTCAATAGCTCATTAGAGGTTGAGATAACATTGAGGTGTGAGTATATTCAACTTGAAAGCTTGTATTTTTTCTAACACGTAAAAAAAAGAGAAAATTACGAAGTGTTTTATCCTCATGATAAGTTGAAGAGTCATAAAGTGTTACAAACTCATGAAACACTCACCTAACTCATTGTGAGGAGATGGAAGGATATTTTTGTATTTGTTTTGCAAATTCAAGTGTCAAAGGACTCCTAAACTGACTTGGTGAATGTGAAGAGTAGATGTTGCATGAAGATGTTGTAAAATTTTAAGTCGAAGTTGAACAAGGTATATGAGAATATAAAAGTATTATTTATCATATTCAATCTTGAATGGACTCTAGAAGAAGATCAAGAGACCTTTCTCAAACCCCAAAATCCAAGGATGTGAATGTAAAGAGACTGATATGACTTAAGTAGTGAAAATTAGTCTAAGACATGAAAAATGAAAAGTTGTGTGTAAGATGAATAGTCAAGTGGATGGTTTACAAAAGGAATATGGTTTAGTATTATAGGAAATTCATGAAAACCCATTTTCTCTTCATTTGAAAAAAAAATTGTAGTAAAGAAAAACCCCCTGGAAGTCTCTTTTAGGACTGTAGCTAGTTTTTGTAGAATGAAGATGATGAATTGTTTGTAATGACAGGTTGATGAAGGAGAATAGTATAGATTCTATGGAATTGAAAGCCTTTACTAAATCATATTGATGTTAGGATAGTATTGTTGATATTTTGATTATATATTCTAGACTATTGATGTGAATCATATCAGTGTGTTTTATTTTGAATATCAATAAATAAAATATTTGATTTTGTCCTATGCTCTTTTCATGTATGCATGACATGATAGACTATATAAAATTGTGATCAATTAATAGTGTATGTGGTTCATAATATTGTGTGTTCATTATTTGAAATAGGAAAGTGAAAGGTTTTATTGCGATATTGATATACCCCCCACTCTAAGTCATTTGTCATTTCTAATAGTAGAAAATCACACATGTGCTAAAGGAGAGACATGATGCTCACATGAGCAATGGCCAAAGGAGACAATTCCCTTATCCTCTAAATTGTGTAATCTATCGTGAAGGGAAAAGAAATCATTGTCCCTATGGCCATTGATATGATAATAATTATAATAATTTTGATCATGTTGATGCTCTAATCGATTTTTTGGATGATGTTGGTTGGATGGTAAGCGAATTAGATGTTTTTCAAGTAAAGTACACCATGAGGTCTAGCATAGTGAGAGAAGTTTATTGGCTCACACAACCTAGATGGATGGGAAGGAAAAGTATCATGTCATGGAGGAGGATGAGAATTATGCTTCTTATTGTCATTTATCACACTTGTATGAGAGGTCAACTCTAAAATGTGTTTCTCATATTGAATGGGTTAATTTGAGTGATATAAGTAAGGGAGTGGGGTATCAATTTTTGTTATGTTTCTTTCAGAATGTCAATCTTCCTCCTGATATGTACTTCCATGCATCATCTCCATCATGATCCTACATCATCCGTTTAGGGAATGATGTAATACCCTGACACAGAAAGGAAAGACAAGTGAGGCTGAAGACGGACATCCCAAAGTTAATAAAGGGATAGTCCATTTTCAAAATTGAATTAGGTTGCTACTTTCATTCATTTTAGTTTCACATTTAATCAAGGTACATTTTATTTGTTACTTTATGATTAAGTGAAATTACTTAGTGTGTTGAGTTGTAAAAAGTTCATTTCACATTGTGTTAATGAAAAGGAATGTAAAAAATATTTTTACATCTCATCACAATAATTCATTTCCATTTAATTCATAATTTAATTATAAAAAGGTCCCACACAAGGTGTGGGAAATAACTCTAAAGTACAATATAGAGAAAAGTAATGCATGTATATGAAACTATGAATGTTAGATAATTGAGAAAATCCATCATTTCCTGGATTGTGATGCATTTTCCCTCTAGATCCTCATCTTCCACCTTCCTCGTTATCATCCTCTTTTGGTTCCCTATAAAAAAATGAAAAAATAATACCAAAATTCTATTAGAGCTCCTTATTTCTTATCATCCTCATATATTCATAGCTTCAAACATATGTATTTTCTCCAATACGTACATCAAGATGAAAAGTACATAAGAGGGTGTAAGATACAAAGGTTCAATAACAAAACGGTAAGTACATGATGTTATCATTCAAAATAAATTCATGAAGTGAAATCAATAAAAGTAAAATAATCTATTAAAGACCCATAGAAAAGAAATGCCTATGGCCTTCACCATTTTTCTAAGTGTTTTCTAAATGTACAGGTATAGCTTATGAAGAAAGCATAAATAATCATCTATAGGAGAACCAAATGTTTCTCATATGATTATGCATTATAAGGAAAAAAAATTACAACTATTATCATGAGCTTGAATATGCTTGCACAAGTAGAAGAAAAGTATAATCAAGCTTTCATAACTGCATCTTTACATTAAAAAAAGAAAAGAAGGTTGAATCGAGTAGAGGTGTTGATCCAAAGTTGAGGTTCTAAGCTATGATAATCGAAGTCCTCATATTGAACCAATAATATACATGAAGAGAAATGTTTCCTTTTGTAGTGTTCCATAAAATAAAACTACAAGTGAAAATAAAGAAAACTACATGTGATCAACGTAAAATATGCAGCCATAGAATATGAATGCCTAAGTGTATTATTTTAAAGACACGAATCTCTACATTGTTGAAAAAGGATACAACTTTGACAAGAACATTTACACCTAAGTATTTCAGAGATGAGGAAAAGTTATGGATATGGTAACCGTTAAATTTTTACCTTAAATAAATTAGACTTACAGGCATCATGAAAGAAGAAAGAAAATCAGGAAAATAAAATGCATTTGCATGAAAAAAAGATTTCAAATTTAAAAAATATCATACAAATTTCTAGGAAAAGTAACGCTACAAGAAGATCTAGAAATATGCATGTTCCAAAAGAACAAATGATACAAAAAAGCATTTTCCAATGTAGTTTTCTAAATTAGAGAGGATGTGATGATTACCATACTCAAGCACATATATATTTTAGGTATTTGTTAGTGTAAAATTACAGCACCCCCTAATGGCCTAGTTTTGTGTGGGGCATTCAGTGTTATATGCATTGGACCATCTCTCAAGTTTTGGGACTTGCAAACCTAAGATGGACCTCAAGAGAAAGTTGGTTCTTGTTCCTAAACTACCTGCCATAATCTACTCTAATGCAGGAAAAACTAATCAATCTTGATTTAACCATTCTAAGGAACTAGAGAGAAAGAGAGAGTGAAAGAGAGCCTACACTAAAGCGGCGATACACCAGAGAAGTAAATGGGCAAGAAAATCTACAAAGGGAGGATGAAACAGATGAAAAAGGAGACAGGGAGTCTAGACAAAAGTGACACAGACCTAAATCCTAATCAACCATTAAAACTCCATGAAACACGATATCTTACACCCATAAACATGAAATGCATGAATAGGAAGCAACCACGAAATGGAGATGCACAGAGAAACAACAAAACAATGCAAAGGGTTGAAGAACACCACAAAAACATGATATGTCATGCAAATCCACCTAAAATCTGTCAATTCTGGTTCCCCATTCCTGTTTGGTGTGTTGGAGAAGGAAAAATGGTAAACCAAAATGAAAAATCCAGGTAGTTAAAGCAATCAGATCACACATTATTGGCATGAAAAGATATTTTCTATATTCTCACCCTCAAAATCCTTCTAAAAATAATATTTTATGCTTCTATGGTGTAGAGGATGTTGATATCTTTCCAAAAAGTCCTCACTTTCTAAAATCTGAGCTTCCAGTCAAAATTTATGGCCATCTAAAGATTCTACATCGAGACTATGCAAAAATGGTGAAAATGCAATTTTGCAAAACGAATCCATGGGCTCGAAATTCCCTTTTGCACATTTTGCATAAAAATGCAAAATTATAAAAAACCTCTCATTTCCATGCAAGCCTGAAATAAAATTCTTCCTAAAAGCCCTAGGGCCCAAAATTGAAATCACATCTTTTGCACAAAAGGAAAAATTTCCAAAGTTTCCCCAATGGCCCGCTTCCCCACAATTAACAAAGGCTTGACATGTGGTTTCTCTGGGCGTCGGTACAGGCGCAACTTAATTTTATACTTTACACCTTTTTAAAAAAAATCCAAAAATCCAAACTGCCTCCGGTGACCCGCCTTCTTTCTTTAACTTGAAGATGGCCATATGTCCCTTTGTGGGCCTTAGGCATTTTTTCCTTCATTTGGCAAAAAGATCCTCCGCAGGCTCGTGGGCCACAAACTGCAAATTATGATTTTTGCAAAAAGCACAAAAGTTCCAAAATTCCTTGCAGACACCCCATCCCAAATTTACATTTGGGAAAAATTTCCTCAGTGGCCCTACAATTGCAATTTTCCCCTTTGGTGAAAATTCTTCCCCAGGCCCATCAGCCCACTTTTGGAAAAAAAATCCCTCCAAGGCCCGCTGGCCCACATTTGCACTTTAGTGAAAATTCAAAATATCTCCTGCCACCCTTCTGGTCTGTAATCTTCCCATGGTGAAAAGTTTTCCCCATGCCCATTGGCCCGATTTTGGGCCAAAAATCCTTCCAAGGCCCACCGGTTTGTAACTAAAAAAATATGAGTTAGAAGGACTTCCTTATATTTTTACAAAGGGGAAAAATTTTCCTATATGATGGAAATTATTTCAAGGGACCTTAAGTGCTTAAAATATGTAAATTAAGATTGGAGCATGAAAGGGGGAAAAATGGTGTTAGTTGACCAAAAATAAGTGTGATCTTATTTAGGTCAACAATTTGGCGACTCATAGAGATCACCTGCCTGCTAGGTGAAATTATCAAAATCCTTTAGCAATCCATTGGGCATGGAGTCTTCCTGGTAAACATAAATATGATCTGAAATTTGAAAATCTATTGCATCCACTCTTATCTTTGAAAGAAAATATTGGATTTAAGATTTGTGAGAGTAGAGAGTTGTCTGAAACCCTGAAACTTCTCCCTCATTTGATTTTCTACAAACCTAGTCTGTTGGAGTGCAAAGAAAACATCTAGACATACTCCAATATGGGATTTAATTTAATGTTGCCACAAGTCTCTTCCGTGAGTGAGATGAACTATGTACAAGCATATACCAGAAGTAATAGAGCATGTGCACCAACACTTAGGGAAATCAAAACCTAAACTATAACAAATGTGCATACACACTTGGAGAAATTAAAAACCTAGGCCAATATTTACAAGGGTGAGAAATTGTCCTTTTAGTAGCAGTGTTTGGGGTGGATCCCATTCGCTGAAATATGCAATTCTTCACCATCCAATGTAGGCAATTGGAACATATTGCTACTTTTACATCCTGTGACCATGTAGGGGCCACTCCAAATGGATTCAAACTTGGAATGCCTTCCTATTTTTTCCCAATCTACATCCCACTTTAGAACTAAGTACCCCTCTTGAAAGGTCCTTGTTCTTAATTTCTTATCAAATCTCTTCTTGATCAATTCTTTATATTTCTCCATGATCTACATTGCATGTTCTCTTACTTCTTCTACTCCCACTAGGTCTGCATACCTGATTTCCATAGGCTCAAACTCAGTTAGGTCCAACTATTTCTTGAGCTCCAAAGTGGGAAGATCCAATAATATGGGAAACACTACCTATTTTCCATATACAAGCTTATATTGGGAGCTTCCTGTAGACCTTTTGGATGTGATCCTATCAGCCCATAAAGCTGATTTGAGATTTGTGTGCCAAGTTCTCTGATTTTCATCAAGAGTTCTTCTGGTAATTCTTAGTAGGTTCTTGTTCGTGGAATCTTCTTGGACATTACCTTAAGGGTAATAGATTGATGAAGTGCTAAGGTATACACCATTCTTAACAGCCCATTCAGTGATCCTTGTACCAAGGAATGCCAATGGATTATCTAATATGATAGTGGCAGGGACTCCAAACCTAGTGACTATCCCTTCATAGAAATCCAAGATATTGGATTCATTTTCCTCCTTACATGCCACTACTTCTGTCCACTTGGTGAAATAGTCTGTTACTGTAAGTATCAACTTGTGGCCTTGACTTGAATTTGGGTTAATCACTCCAATGAAGTCTAATCCCCATTGCATGAATGGCTCATCCACTGAAATTGGACAAAGGGGCAGGGTTGCAAATTTTTCCTTCCCTGTGAAGAATGCACACTTATTGCATTTCTTGATCCATGAGTAGTAATCACTCAACACTGTAGGCCAATAGTAACCATCTTTCATGATTTTTAGAGTTGTTACTCGACGAGTAAAGTGGTATCCTACTTCTTCATCATGGAACTCATGTAACACCCTCTCAATTTGGCCTTTCCCAATCCATGTGAATAGAACACTATTGATGTCCTTGAACAAGACACCGCCATTTATCACACATGGGATGGCTTGTAATCTGAAGTATCTCCTCTTTGTTTTGTTCCATTCTGGAGGGCACAAACATGTTTGGAGATAATGCACCAAGGCTTGAGTCCAACATGGAATGGGTGCATCATTAGTTGGCTGCTATTGATCATTCTATAGTAGTAGGACAACCTCTTCTTCTCCTTTTGACTCATCATGTTGTTTAGAAGAGATATTCTCACACAAACCTTTGCCATGAACCAGCTTGGTCACTTTTATTTCAATGTTATATTCCATTACATGGGTGATCTAACCTAATCTCTTCTCTTTAAAGTCCTTTTTTAGGTGAAGGTCCTTGATGCCGAAATGAGACACTAAAAGTTTGATCTTGTTGTTCAAGACCAAGTGTCTTAACTTCTTCAAACTCCTAATGATAGAAAGGACATGCTTTTAAATAAAATAATACCTTACTTTGTAATCTTCCAAGCTCTGAGTGAATAATGCTATGGGCTTCTATTATCCTTCTCTATTCAGTTGTACCAAGATAGTTAAGATTGTGTCTGATCCTCCAAAAGCATATAGCATGAAGTCCTTCGAGAATTATAGGTTGATAGGAGTTGGAGCTTGTGTTATTGCTTGCTTGATGGCCTCAAAAATATCAATACCACTTGAATGCAAGACTTTTCTTCATCATCATTGTCAAAGGATTCACAAGAGTGGAAAAATCAAGCAAAAATCTATGACCAAAGTTCATTCTTCCTAAGAATATTTTGAAAGATTTCTTGTGTTATTCCAATGGAAGTGTTCGGATGGCATCAAATATTTTAGGATCAATTGTTAACCCTTCTCTTGAGACAACGTGGCCCAAAAATATTCCCTTACATGCTAAGAATACACACTTCTTTGGATTCAATGATACTCTGAATCTTCTACACCTCTAAAATACCTGCCTAAGGTGGAAGAGATGGTTTGCAACATTCTCTAAGAAGATGGTGATATCATTTAGATACACCAGAACTATCTTGTTTATTAAGCCTTTGAATTACATGTTCATAGCTCGCTGAAATGTTGCTTTGGCATTTGACCGTCCAAATCGCATCTTCTTACAAGCATATGTACCCCATTTGGTAGTGAAGGTTGTCTTGAACTGATCTTCTTCTTTTACCATTATCTCCTTATATCTTGATTATCCATCTAGCAATTAAATCCTCTAGGAGCCAGCTATAACCTACAAGATTTTCTCCATCGATGGAACTGGGTAGTGATCTTTGAGTGATGTTTTGTTTAGATCAAAGAAGTCTACACACAATCTGATTTCTCCATTTCCTTTCCTCACATGCACCAAGTTTGCAACGCAACTTGAATATTTGCTAGGGAAGATAATGTTGGCCTCAAATAGCTTGTTCAACTATTTTCTCGTGAGAGGTTAAATGTGAGGGTTTACTTGCCTTTGCTTATGTCTAAAAGGATTAGATCTCAGATTCAGCTGGATAGTGTGTTGTGCCAACCTTGGGTTGAAACCTCTTAAATCCTTGTAAGTCCAAGAAAAGAAATCTAGGAATTCTTGACAAATTTGAATGAACTCATATTTTTCTTGTTGGGTACTTATCTTTTCAATTCGCAACATTTTGCCTTCATATATGGAAATGGGCTCTGAATCTTCACCCTTTACTTGAATATTTGCTTTCTCCTTCTAGAGATGATCATTTGGGTTGAAGATTGACTCCAAAATTAAAATACCTTTTGGTAATTTGTTAGTTCTTAGTTGTACCACTTGGTGTCCATACTGTTGTTCCAATTTTTCCTAGTTTCTGGAGAAGAGCTCAGCTTCTTCTTGTCAAAAATTGACAATTTTTTGATCATTTTCGAATTACTGCCAACTTGTGTTATTATCTAGGACATCTAGCCTTACAATCACCTTGATATGGGGCTGAGAATTATCACTTTTTATACTTTCTATAACATCAAAAACTACCCCAATTGCTGTCAGTTAGTCTGTTGCATCATTCTTTTCCTGGGTATTGACACAATATTGAAATATTCAAAGTCCTTAATCAGGTCCCATACCGGGTTTTTATAGCTCTTAAGTAGGTCATTCTTTTCAGCATGTTTTCCTCTAACTTGGTTCAAAATTAGGTAAATATCACAAAATATTTGTAGATTCTTAATGCCTCTCCTCCTGGCCCAATGAAGTCCATGAATCAAAGCCTCATACTCAGCTGTGTTGTTTGAGAATGAAAACTAGAAGTGAAAAGTTGAGAAATATCTTGTGCCTTGAGGTGAAGCAAGCATAGCTCCTCCTCATGCACCTTATCTACTTCTTGATCCATCAAATAATAAATTCCATACCTCATTATCATCCTTGTGGTTTGGCTTAGTGATGTCAGGAAGAGGATGACTCTCTTCGGGTAAGCAACAGATTCCTAATTCAGATTCTTCCATTTCTTTGTAAGGGTAAAAAGCATGCCTCTTGTTCACCCATTCATCAAGGGTCAAGTCTGGAATACATTCCACCTTGGTATCAGCTTTTTGGGTGCTTAGATCATCTTCTTGATCAAAGGCTAAATAATTTGCATTGATTGGACTGTGTATGAGGCTCAATATGCAAGTTTGCAATAGGCTCAGATCTGATTGTAGCCTTAGCTCCATACCCTATTTTGAATACCATGTGTGACCAATCAATAGATAAATAACCTCCAATTTTAGCAGTGAAGTCTCTTGATAAACACAATGCAAAGTGTGGTGGCAAGTCTATGACTGATAAATTTTGCAAGATAGTTACATTTGGAAATGCATGCAATGTGAGGCTCAAATATTTGATCACTCCAACCATTGTTACTTATGTACCATTCAATTGTACCACACCATTTGAAATGACTTCATATTGAAGACCCAGCTGATCAGTTATTTCTTTTGGCATTACAGAGGTACTTGCTCTCAAATCAAGCATGCAATTATGCATTAGCTTGTCTCCAATTAAATATGAGATATAGAAGGGAGGAGGCTTCAGATTCTTACCTTGTCCTCTATGATTCCCTTTAGGCTAAGCTACATTAGTAAGCACTTCCTCTTGCTGATTGGGTGACTGATTTAATGTTGACCAATTTTCCATAGCATCTTGCAATAGGTCTCTTTGTCCTGGGATAACCAATGACTCCCACATTGAGATGTTTACATTTTTCCTCTTCATCTGCTTAATAATGTTTAATGGAGATGAGCTATCTCTCTGTTTCCCTTTTCCTTGCATATTCTTCTCTTGCACATGGGTTGCTACAACTAGAAATTGAGCTGGTGTAGGGGTGGATTGGGATGACTTTACACATTAGGAGCCGCACTTTGATTGCCAATACCTTGTGGAGTAATAGAGGGTTGTGGATCATTTGAATTTGGTGATTTTCCCTCTCCAATATTCCTTTTCTTGGACCATGTATTGGCAGCTACACTTTGAGAAGAGGCTTAGTTAACACCACAAAAGACTTTTGTTTTCCAATTAACCAGCATAGTTTTAGTTGAAGGTGTCTCTTGCTAAGCTTCTTTCTACTAATTTTTCTCTTGACTAGGTTCTTGGGACATACAAACGGTTTGTACCATCAAGGCCTAGTTTAGTGCTCCATTAAAACACATTAATTAAATGTGAGGTAGACTGCAAGGGTAAGTCCAATCATACTCCTGTGCCATGTTGTTTTGTGTTGGAACTAAATATTTTGATGTTGAAGTTTCATTTGGATCATATGGTTGGAATGACATGGAAGCTTGAGGTTTTCCTTCATTCAAAATTTTATTTGTAGCATGACTTGGTGGTTTGTTTTTCTATTATGGTGGCCTATCTTGATACTGAGTTTGAGGCTGATATGGCCTAGAAATATGAGTTTGTTGTCTCTCGATAGCTACTATCTTGTTTCCTAGGTTTTGTAGCTCTTTCAAGACTTCTTGGAGCTCATTTTAGGGGCTAGAAGATGAGGTGGAAGCTTCATCTGAACTCTGATTCCTTGGAGCAGGTATAGGAGCTAATGTTGGTGTTTGACTAGTGCTTAGAGATCCTAGTTTTGGATATAGGGGCATAGGTGGCCTAGGTACAAATTTACCCACCTAAATTTAGCAATTTCATCTCTAATAGCAATGTTATATGATGTGGGTAAATTTATACCTCCCATTGATTGAATCATCAAGGAAATATCAGAATTTAAAGCTCTAAAAAATTATAGAAAAGTAACTTCGTGTGTTGGTCTCACAACCACAAGGAATTCTATCCCATGTCTGCTGGAAACTAAAGTTGAAGTTGGGAAACTGCTCATTAGGAGCCCTTTTGATTGTCGTTAGTTGTTCCAAAAAGGCTAGATTATCCCCCTTTTCTCCAAATTTATTGTGAAGAGCTATGCACAGATGCTCCGAAGTCTGAATAGGGCCTTCTGTTCGACTCCTAAACCATTGCAAAGCTTTTCCCTTGAATGAAGAGGCTAAGAATTTGACTGCAATTTCCATGTCAATGATTTCGTGAATTACATAGACATTTGCCACGTCTTGAATGTGGTCACTCGGAGTAGTCTAGTTCTCTCTAGTGAAATATGGAATGCTCTAAATAATGATGTAACTAGAATTGGATTTTGTGCATTGAGAGTGAGTGGGATGTTGCCAGTGAAGTTGACATAGGGATTGGGTTATGGATGTGCCATTATGATTGGCCTAAGAACCCTTGTTGATTGAATGAAAGGCCTACCAGGGGAGGTGTTAACAAAGTTCTATTTGGTGGGGATGGATACCTTTGAGATCTTCTTCCCCTTCTCCCTCTATCTAGGGACATGTGTAGATAGACAAATAATCCTTCTTCTCTAGTTCTTGATCTAGTCTGAATTCTTCTCATGAATCTGGCAAGCTTGGGCTATTGAAACTAGTGGAATCTACCTCTTTTGGATTCTCTAGATGTACAATTTAAAAGCTTCTTACAAAATGAAAACTTACAACAAGTGCACATCAATGTTTCTGCAATAAAAATGGATACCTTTTACTCCCATCGGGCATGCCAAAATGTTTTTTGCAAAATCACATCATCCCTGAAAGGCCTAGTTTTGAGTGGGGCATTCGGTGTGATCTACATAACATTGGACCATCTATCAAGCTGTGGGACTTGCAAACCTGAGATGGTCCTCTAGAGAAAGCTGGTCCTTGTTCCTAAACTACCTTCCATAATCTAATCTAATATAGGAAAAACTAATCAATCCTAATCCAACCATTACAAGGAACTAGAGAGAAAGAGAGTGTGAAAGAGAGCCTACACTAAAGTTTTGTTACACCAGAGAAGGAAAGAGGTGAGACACTCTGCTAAGGGAGGACGAAACAAAGGAAAAAGGAGATGGGGAGGCCAGAAAGAAATGACACAGACCCAGATCCTAATCCACCATCAAAAATCTATGAAACACAACATCTTACACCTACAAATGTGAAATGCATGCACATGAAGCAACCACAAAATTGAGAGGCATAGAGAAATAACAAAATGATGTAAAGGGTTGAAGAAGACAAAAACATGATTTTATTTCTCTATAAGGTGCACAGACCATTACATTATTGCTCAAAGACATAAATTCTTCTTGTCAAGCATAGGAGAAGGCTTACAGCTCAAATGGAGTCAGGAAACAATTTTGAAAGAGTTTCCCCACACCCAGAATGTCTTCCCCTCCCAAATGAGAAGTGTTTTTCAATATATAAATGATGAAAACCAGAGAGAAGGAAGGAAAAAAGGATCTGCTCTGAAAGCTCAACCAAAAACCAATAATGTCCTACAAATCCACCTATAATCTATCAATTTTGGTTCCCCATTCCTGTTTGGCATGTTGGAGAAGGAAAAATGGCATACCAAAATCAAAAATATCGGTAGTTAAAGCAATCAAATTACATATTAATGGCATGAAAATATATTTTCTAGATTCTCACCCACCAAATCTTGTTGAAAAGAATATTTTATGATTCTATGGTGTAGAGGATGTGGAGACCTTTCCAAAAAGTCCTCGATTGCTCAAATCCAAGCTTCTAGTCAAAAGATATGGCCGTTTGAGGATTCTACATCGAGACTGTGCAAAAATGGTGAAAATGCAATTTTGCAAAATGGATCCACAGGCCTAAAATTCAATTTAGCACCTTTTGCACAAAAATGCAAAATTGTAAACAATCTCCCATAGCCCTGTAGGCATGAAATCCAATTTTGTGCAAAATCTCCTTGGGCCCAAAATTGAAATCATTTCTTTTGCGTAAAAAGGAAAAATTTCCAAAGTTTCCCTAACAACCCACTTCCCCGCAGTTGACAAAGGCCTGACACATGGCTTCTTTGGTCATTGGCAGAGGCACAAATTGCTTTTATAGTTTATACCTTTGTAAAACAAAAGCCAAAAGTCCAAACTTCTTCTGACAACCCGCCTTCCCGCTTTGACTTGAATATGGCCACGTGTCCCTTTGCGGGCTTTAGACATTTTTTCCTTTATTTGGCGCAAAGATCTTCCATGGACTCATGGGCCCACAATTGTAAATTACAAATTTTACAAAAAGCACAAAAGTTCAAAAATTCCCCGCAAACCCACCAGCCTGAATTTACATTTGGGCAAAATTTCCTCTGCAGCCCCACAACTGTAATTTTCCCCTTTGGTAAAAAGCATTCCCCAAGCCCGCCAGACTACTTTAAGAAAAAAACCCCTCCAAGGCCCACCAGCCAACATTTGCACTTCAGTGAAAAGTCAAAATATCTCCTACCGCCCCAATAGTACACAATCTTCCCATGGCGAAATTTTTTCCCTAGGCCTGCTTTTGGGCAATAAATTATTCCAAGCAAAAAATCCTTCCAAGGCCCGTCGGCCCGTAACTTGCAAAATATGAGGAGTTAGAAGGACTTATTTAAATTTTTGAAAACGGGAAGAAATTTATGATCTGATTGAAATGCTTTTAGGGGACCTTAAGAGATTAAAATATGTAGAAATTTAGATTAAAGCATGAAAGGGGGAAAAATGGTGTTAGTTGACCAAAAATAAGTGTGAGCTTATTTTGGTCAACATTATACAACATAGAATTTCTAAGGTTCATCAACTTGTTAGTTTTCCGATCCAAAAAACAGTGATAAAACAATACTATGAAAATACAAGGTTCAAGGGATCAGAGTAATGATATTTTGAGCACCAAACATTATCATGTTACATTCATACAATGATTCTAGGAAAGCCTTCTTCAAAATTTACAAAGTTATAAAGGCTCTTACAAATTCCAACAAGAAAGGATCAAATACAAATATGTTTGCAAAATTAGTGTGCTTCAAGTTTTAATGCAATGAGTCAAGAAGAAACAAAATTCAGTTTCAGTTTCAAATTATAAGAACAAAAAAAAAAGTTGCATTATGCAAAAATACACTTTTCAGAGGTACAATAAACTTCTTTGTATGATGTATTTGGGAAAATAATGCACTCATTTTAAGGAATCATCACTTTTCAGAAATCACAGGAACTCCGTTTCAGAGTTCACAAGAGAAAAACGGTCATCATTTTTCAGAATAAGAGGATTTTTTTTAAATTCACAAAACAAACCTTCAAAGGTAGAAATGAGGCTTAACAAGCTGAAATAGTAGCAATGAGTTCAGGTCACAATTTATTTTTAAATTCTCAAACATATCTCTTTCAACACATTATCATTGCGAGTTTCAGGAATAAAATTCATGATGAATATCTAAAAAAATAAAATGTAGAAGAAAACGATCATATTTGAAACCTTGAGTCACACAAATCGAGCCAAACTCAAATAGTGAATACTTAGAAGTCTCATTGCAAAAAAGAAGTAATAAAAAAAATATATGGAGTTCAATGTTAAAGATAACATACATTTCATGGAATCTCTTAGAATTTAGAGTCATGGGAATGTTAAAGAAACCTCTGTAAACTCTGAAACTTGTAAGACCCCAACAACAAAAATGGCCAAACTGTTTAATTTAATGGGAAAAAATAAAGAAACCAAGTTCATAATAAATGCACAACAACAAATTTACACCATGTAAATGGAAAGCAAAAATTCATAATTTCAGAAACTGAAAATAAATTACATACCTTCGAAATGGAGGCCATGGTTATAGATCACAAAAAAGAAAGGTTTGCACAAATTTGAGCAAAAACATCCTTCACCAAGTAATAATGCAGGAGTATTTTAAATGTGAGCTCCCATAATGCTGGTCATTAAAAAAAGGCACATTTAAAACTCATCATAAAAAGAGTAATGAAAACCAAGAACAAGGATAAAAGGTCAAACAAGAGCTCTAGGAAGAAGAAAAATTTGTATGTTCACATATTAAGGGAAATTTTAATCAAACATAAGTGTTCCAATACCCAAATGGCATCCAAGATATAAACACAGAACAAATATGGCCTTAAAAAACTTAAAGTTTTAGCCAATGATTAAAAAATAGAGGAAAACCCTTATGTAGCAATTACAAAAAAAAGTTTTGATACAAAAATGGTACTCTCATGGAGTTATAATCAGTTATTACATAGCTCTGAGAATTGTAAAACTGGAAGCCATAATGTTGCAATATTTTCCCCTGATTTTCTAGAAGCTCATTGAATGCAAGAAAAAGAAAAACCTAATGTATTAGGGTTTGAATACCCTATTGTTTTTCCTACCATCTTTATCCAAGTGTGGTCAAATTTAGTATAATCAAGTTTTGAAAGTCATGCTATAATTAAAATTAGGTTTTTTTATGATGTCCCATGAAAGTGAGAACCCTTGTGTTCTAATTAATTAATCATTTAAATTATTGAGGGGGGAAAAAATTAATTTGAAAATTTTGTAAAGATTATTACTTCTTACATGGAGAAAGAAAATCACTTTTTACGTCAAAATAAACACACGATGGAATTATGCATGTAATCCACAAGGCACATAATGCCAAATAACCTTTCAAAACAAGACAAAAACAAAAACATTACTTTGTATATGCATTTTCCAGTTGAGAAGGAAATTTTTTTTAACTTTTGCATGCACTAGAAGATTAAAATAGCCTTTTGAAGGAAAAAAATGTGCCAGATAACCTTATTATTCCAAAAAGGTCCGTACCTATTGCAAAATAAGTTTTTATTTTATGAGTTGAAAAAGTCAACTACAGTTGACCGATGAGGTGTGCAAGTTCCATGCAAGCTATTTTTGACTTTGTATTCATCTAAAATTAGCTTTGGTGTGATCTCCAAGTTAACTATAATTAGGAGGGGTTATTGTTTGATGGGTTGGGTAAATGTTTTTCCTCTTTATTCATGCTTAACAGCAATTGTAGGGGATGATTTTTGATTCAATAGAGTGCCCCCAGATTTTCCACAGTAAGTGCCCATTGACGAGAATAAATATTTCTTCCTTTCCAGTTATTTTATAGTATTGTGTATTCATGATAGCCATTCTTATGAGTTATTTTCCCTAAATTTCTAATTTATGCTTAAGTTATCTTCCATACTACAAAACATGTGTCTATGAGTAAATTTTAGTGTGGATTTTATTGTAAACATTTATTTTGAATCATCCCTTAATAACTTCAATTTTTTTCCATAAAAATCACCCATAACAAGTTCGTGCATGTTCCTTTATCAAAAAACCCGGAAAATGTTTGTTCTATTACCTCTCATTTTAACATTTTCATTTTCCTTTCTAACCCTTGACCTCACCATCCTATTTTAAGGACACGCCGAAAGGGAACCAAACTTTTTAAATTTTGAGATCCACCTCAAATCTGGGATACCAACAACTCATGAGGTGTCTCAAATGTATATCCAAAAAAGTGAGGAAAGAGAAATATAGAAAAATATGTCATTCCTTAGATAGGGTGCACTTCTTCTAGATAAGAGTTTCTGACATGCCCAATTGGACGAGGACTATTATTGATGAGTTCGAAAAAATTGAAGAATCAAAGAAAAATATGACTACTTTGTGAAGCTAATTTCAGACTAGTGTATTGCTTTTAAGTTATTTATAAAAAAAAACAATAATGTCATTTTGTTGTCCAATCAGCCTATTTTCATAAGTTGTAGGCATGCTTTTCCATTTTTCCTTATTTTATGAGGTCATGCAATCATGACATCAATTCCTTAATGGAATTTTTATATCCAAAAGTTGTATCAGTCAAATCCGCATGTTGTTTACCCATTTCCCCCTTCAGATCAATATTATGATCCCTATCAAAATGAATATCCCCATAACTCGAACCTTTCTAATCCATATGATTATTAGTATGAAATTTTTATGTTGTTCAAAACCAACGTAATCTAGAAATTTATGTTGATTATATAGAGGACGAAGATCTTAAAATAAAGATCCATAGAATGGAATAAATATATCTGGCCCTTAGGGAACGAGTTGAATAGGTAAAATCATTAGAGGGTGATAAGGATCATGTTGAGGAACCTTGTTAATGGGATGTTCCCACTTACCTTCCCTATCAAAATACAATGCTCATTCTTTATTTGCCATTGTAACCTAATTACAAAATTCTAAGTTTTCTTGTTGCTGCTGTTCCCAATTCACCTTCCTCACATGTAGATTTTGAACCCCATACCTTTTTCCAAAAATTTAAAAATCAAGCTAAGCATAAACCTACCCCTCCACCTTCATCCATATTCTTAATTCAAGATGGTGACAATGAGAAAATAATCTAGGAGAGGAAACCAATTGAAGAAAACATCATGCTTGAATTCATGTAGAATTTTTAGGGATGGATTTTTAAATTTTAGTTCATTCATGTTCCACAATTAGAGAAAGAAGGCATGCATGTGTTAGAGTTTGAATTTGCAGAGGAGCAAGGACAAGATAGATATGATTAGCAATCTTTGTGTTTTGAGTATAGTGTGTTTGAGGGAACAATATTCATAAAAAATTTTGATTCATCAAATCTTACAAACCAAGAAAAGGAGGAAGAATAAATTTCAAATGAAGAGGAGTGTAAGGAATTTGATATCCAAAGAGAGTGTTTTGCAGAGCTTGATAGTGAAGAGGTTAATTTTTTATTATATTTAAAAGATTGCATTGGTGAGGAACAAGCTATAAAACCCACTATTTTTGCATTTTCACCATTTTTATTCCAGTAAACATATCATATTGTTGCTAAGGTTTCCATTGGACTTGAAAAGGAGAAAGATATTCCACTTGATGAAGATCCTTTCTTTCCCCTTTTCAAAAAATAAGTTTTTGAGGAAAAGATATTAGAACATCTTGCTACACATGTCAAACCTCATGAAGAATAAAGAGATGGTTTTTATCTTACACACTTCGCGATAAGTCAAAATGATGAAAGAAAAAAATCAGTTGGCATAGATGATAAACAACAGTTTGTAGAGGCAAAACAACTTTCAAATCAGATTCATAATGTGCTCAAATATAAAAAAGAAATCAATAAAACAAACTAGATCATAGCAATTAGTCTTCTCGATAGCTGACTAGGCCATGTTTCATCTAGGTTCTTTAGCTTGTTTCAATGTACTTCTTGGTAGTACTCCCTAGAATTTTAGGGGCTGAGTTTAGATGCAGGTGGAAGAGTTTCATGTTCTTAGAATCCATCTCCAAATCCTATCAGAATATCAGGTATGATTAGCTACATGTTGGTGTTTGACAGAGTGCTTTAGACTAATCCTAGTTCTGAGTGAATATAGGGTACAAATATTGTGGCAAACTTAGGTGCAAGTTTACCTGTTTCTAAATTTGAGCTCATGGTCATCTCTAATAATTCTTAGAAAGTGAAGATACCTTTTGCAGTATGTATTAGGGTTTGTCTAGCCTCATTTTTTAGGTGGTTAGAGTAGGGTAGGTTGGTTTTAATTTCTATAAAGTTCTCACACACACATACAGCTATTTTCAATTTAATAAGTTCATTTCATGCACAACATTTGGTCTTCCAAATCAGTTTTTCTTTTTATTTGTTTCGGAAGGGAAGAATATTTTTATTTTAAGGAATAAAATTCTTGTATTAGAGGTAGGAATTATATTTGAAGGAAATTATATCTTAGGATTTTGAATCCATGCCCAATGGATACATTTAAGGCATTGGTATTTTTAGCTATCAGGTACATGATCCTATAGAATCACAAGAAATGTTGACATTTAGCACAACTATGCGAGAGGTCAGCTCGAAAATTTGTTTCTCATATTGAAGGGGTTAGGTTCAAATATCTAACTAATGGATAAGGGGTATGAACTGGTATGTCTGTTTAATAATTTTAATCTTCCTCCTGAGACATCTTTATATATATCATATCCATAATGATTTTGCATCAGCCTTTTAGAAATTTATATAATACCCTGAAATAGAAGGGATAGACAAGTCAGGTTGAAGACGGCCATCCCAAATTGAACATAGGGATAATACATTTTACAAATTGAAGTAGATTGCTAATTTCATTCATTTTCATTTCATATTTGATCAAGGTACATTTTATTCATTTCTTTATGATTAAGTGAAATTACTTAGTGTGTTGAGTTGCAAAAGGTTAATTTAACATTATGTTAATGAAAATGAATGCAAATGAGTCATTTCCATTTAATTCATAATTTAATTGTACAAAAGTCCCACACAAGCCATGGAAAATAACTCTAAGGTATAGTAAAAAGAAAAAAAATTCATGTATATGAAACTATGAATAAAAGAGAAGGGAGAAAATCCATCATTGCCTGGATTGTGATGGATTTTCCTTAAAACTCCTAAGCTTCCAGCTTCCCCATTCTCATTCTCTTTTGGTTATCAGAAAACAACTAAAACAATTAAACCAGAAGTCTACTAGAGTTCCAAATTTTTACCATCCTCTTATACTCATAGCTTCACACATATGTATTTTATCGAATATGTACATGTAGATCAAAAAGTATACAAGAGCATGCAAGATACAAAGGATCATAAATAGAAAGGGAAGTACATGATGTCATCATTGAGAAGAAATCCATGAAGTGAAATAAATAAAAGGAAAATAAGTTATGAAGGAACCATAAAAATGAAACACGTATGGGCTTCACAATTTTTTATAACTGTTTTCTAAATGTGTAGGTATAACTTACGAAGAAAGTAGGAAAAAAAATATGAAAGCACAAAATATATCTCACTTGATTATGCATTACAAGGAACAAGAATTACATCTATTATCATGAGATTGAATATTCTTTAACAATAAGAAGCAAATTAAAATCAAGCTTTCATAACATGTTCTTTACATCACAAAAAGAAGACAAGGTTAAATTAATTACACGTGTTAATCCATAGTTGAGATTCTAAGCTACAGTCATCTGATTCCTCATAGTCACCCAATAATATACATGAAGATAAGTGTTTCCTTTGACAGTTTTACAAAAAAGAAAAGTACAACTGTAAAAGAAGCAAGATACAAGTGATTAATGTAAAATCTGCACCAATGAAATATGAATGCTTGAGTGCATTGTTCCAAATACAAGTATCAGTACATTGTTGAAAAAGGACACAAATATCACAAGCACATTTATAGATAAATATTTCAGAGAGAAGGAAAAGCTATGGATATGGTAACCGTAAGATGTTTTCCTCAGATAAAAAATACTTATAGACGTCATGAAAGAAGAAAGAAAATCAATAAAATCAAATACATTTGCATGGAAAACAAATTTAAAATTTTCAAAATATCATACTGATTTTTAGGAAAAGTAAAGGTATAGCAAGAACCAAAACTATGCATGTACCAAAACAATGGAGGATACAAAGAAGAATTTTCCAGTGTAGTTTTCTTAATTAGAGAGGATATGTTGGTTACCATACTGAGGCACAAAAATGTTTCAAGTATTGAACACAAACTATCCAAAGGTTCATCAGCTTGTTAGTTTTTACATCAACAAACAAGGGTAAAATAATGTTATGAAAATACAAGGTTTAAAGGATCAGAGTAAAGAATAGTTTGAGTACCAAAAATTATCAATTTATAGTCATATAATGAATCTGGGAATGCCTTCTTCAAAATTTACAAAGTTACATACACTCTTATCAATGCCCAATTTTTTTTTTCAAATACAAATCTAATTGCTAAATTAATTTGATTCAAGTTTTAATTGTAGATGCACTAAGTCAAGAAGATACCGAATTTAGTTTCAGTTTTAAATTATACGAAAAAGAAACCTAAATTTCATTATATAGCCAAACAATTTTAAGAGGTATAGTAAACTTCTATGTATGATGTATTTAGGAAAAGAAATCATTCAATTCAAGGAATCATCACTTTCCATAATTCACAGGAATTCCATTTCAGAGTTCACAAGAGATAACTGATGATTATTTTTCAGAATAAGGGGAGTTTTTGTTAAATTCAAAAAACAAACCTTCAAAGGCATAATCGACACTTAATAAGATCAAATGGTAGAAATGAGTTCAAGCGACATGATGTTTTTTAAAGATCCAACATATCTCTATAAAAACATCATCGTGGTGACTTTCAGGAATAAAATTCACGATGTAGATCTCAAAAAAAAAAGTAAAAGACAAATATGATATTGAAAACCTTGAGTCATACAAATCAAGCCAAACTCAAAATAGTGAATATCTAGAAGTTTCACTGCAAAAACAAAGTAATAAAAAAATAGATTTGGATTTCAGTTTTAAAGATAACATCCATTTCATGGAACTTCTCACAAACCAAATCCATGGGAATGTTAAAGAAAACTCTGCAAACCCTCAAACCAGTAACACACCAATAGCAAAAAGGCCAAACTTTTTAATTCAATGGGAATAAATAAAGAAACCGAGTTAATAATAAATGCACAACAAAAGTATGCCATGTAAATTTAGAAAACAGAGCTAGGGATCCAAAATCAGATGCGAAAATTCATAATTTCATAAACAAAAAAAAATCCATACCTTCGAATGGAGGCCGTGGATATAGATTAGACAAAATGAAGCAAGGGCTGCACAAAGTTGAGAAAACATGTCCTTAACAAGGTAAAGATACAATAATATTTGAAATACGAGCTCCCGTGATGGTGTCCATCAAATAAACAGTTGTCTAAGACCCATCACAAAAAGATTAATGAAAACCAAGATCAGAGATAAAATCTAGAACGAGAGCTCCAGGTAGATGAAAACTTCATATGTTCACATATTAAGGAAAAATTTAATCAACCACAAGTGTTCCAACACACTAATGACATCTAGGGTACAAACACAGTACAAATATGGCCTTCAAAAAAAAAGTTGGAGCAAATGACCAAAAAATAGAGGTAAACCCTTTTGTAGCCATTACAAAAAAGAGTTAAAACAAATGGCACTCTCATGGAGTTATAATTAGTGATTCCAAAGATCTAAGAATGAAAAAAATAGCAGCCAAAATGTTACAACATTTTCCCCTCACTTTCCAAGCTCCAGGAAGGAAAGAAAATGAAAAACCTAATGTTTTAGGGTTTGAATACACTATCGTTTTACCTACCATCCTTACCCAAGTGTGGTCAACTTGACTATAGCCAAGTTTTTAAAATCATGCTATGATTAAAATTAACTTTTCTTCACAATATGTCATCTTCTAATTAATTAATCATTTTCATGATTGAGGGGGGCCAAAATAAATTTAAAAAGTTTGTAATGATCATTGATTCTTATGTGGGGAAAGGAAATCACTTTTTCAGTCAAAATTAACCAATGATGGAATTGTGCATGTAATCTAAAAGGCATACAATGCAAAATAAACATTTCTAAACAAGACAAAAACAAATACACTACCTTGTATATGCATTTTCTAGCTGGGAAGGCTACACAATTATCATGTTTGCATGGACTAGAAGGTAATAATAGACTTTTGGAGGTAAAACAAAGTGCTAGATTACCTTATTATTCCCAAATGGTCCATACCTATTGCAAGAGGATTTTTAATGTTAGGAGTTGAAACAGTCAACTAAACTTGACCCTTGAGGTGTGCAAGTTCCATGTGAGCTATTTTTTACTTTGTACCCATGTAAAAGTAGGTTTGGAGTGATCTCCAAGTTAATTATAATTAGGAGGGGTAATATTTGGAAGGGTAGGTTGATTGTTTTTTAATCTATTCATGCTTTATAACCATTGTAGGGAGGAGTTTTGATGTAATAGAGTGTTGCAGGATTTTCTACAGAAGTTGCCCATTGAGGAGAACAAATATTTTTACCTTTCCAGTTATTTAATAGTATTGTGTATTCATGATAACCATTCTTCTGAGTTATTTTGCATGATTTTTAAGTTATGCATAAGATATCTGCCATACTGTAAAACATGTGTTTATGAGTTAATTTTAGTGTGCAAGTTATTGTAATATTTTGTTGTGAAATATCCTTTAACAACTTCAATTTTTGCCTTGAAACTCACCCAAAACCCTCTGGATTGTGTGATTCTTGATATTTCTCTCCATCAATGTGTACATGTTCCTTTATCATAAAATCTTGAAAACCATTTGTGTATCACCTCATTTTAACATTTTATCATTTTTAGTTTACTTTCTAACCCTCAACCTCAACATCCTAGTTTGGGGATGCTCCGAAAGGGAACCAACCCTTTGAAAACTTAAGATTCACCTCACATCTAGGATACCCATATTCCTTGAGGTGTCTAAATTTTATAGCTGAAGAAGTGAGTAAAGAGAAAGATAGACAAATCTGCGATTCGTCAAATAGGGTCCACTTTTACTAAATAACAATGATGGAGTAGGATTACCTTGCTTGTTAGGCTGAGATGGAGACTGTGTAGGATTCTCAACTGATGTTAATGGAGGAGAAATAGATGATACAACATTAGTAGAGATAGGTGGAGGGTCAATGAAACATTTCATATGAAGATGTTTGTCTAATTATATGACTTTCTAACACAAAAGAATGAACGAATCGCATGTATCATATTGGAATATTTGCTTAATCTTGGGAATCAATCCATGATAGAAAATGAATTGCTTCTCTAGATCGATATTAAATACTAGTTGATGAATACAAGCTCATTGCACCTTAAGATACAATATTTGATAGATTCTGATGACCCATGATGTAATGTAGGTAGGCACTCATAAGTAGATCTAGTGCCATTGTTGATGATAAAACGATGGAGGAAAGCATCCTTCATGTCATAGTAAGTGCTAATGGACTGAAATGGAAGGTGATTTTACCATTATAATGATTTATCAACAAGACTTTGTCGAAAGGCCTTATGAAATAATCTATCTTTAGAATACGAGGTAATAGCCATGCGGTAATGTAGCAGATGTGCAAGAGGATCACTAGTACCATCAAAACACGTTAATATATACATGATAAAGTCACGAGGAAATGAATAATTATGAATTTTCTTGGGAATAGGGTTACCACGTAATGCTTTATTGTCAATAGAAGTGTAGTAAGTCTAAATTTATAAAGTGAGAGACCAAACTTCTGTTTGTAATTAACCAATGACATGTATGATAGCTATGATATCCTGTGATGGAATACTAGAAAATAGAAATAATCTATTGAGATGTTGTAACTTAATATAGTGATTGATCATAGGAATATCAAGAGAATATAAAGGAGGTTATGATCCTAAAGGAACACTAGGATTGGGTACCAAAGGAGTGATAATATATGATATGGGTGAAATATCCATAGTAATGGTAGGACTAGCATCAGAAAAATACCTAGGAGGTGGATCGATCAATGGAGGAAAAAATATAGGAGAAGATGGACTAATAGGTGTAGATGATGTGATAAGAGGAGATGAAATGGTAGGATAACCAAAAGTGATAGATGAAGGTATCTCATGCAAAGTGCTAGATTCAATCTAAAGAGAAAGTAGCAATGGAATAGGATATTGAAACTTAGTAGTATAAAAATAAGGAGAATCACGGCTATCAACCACTTCATCAACATCAGATAGAAACTCAAAAATGAGAATGCCACTAAGGATACTATCAATAGGATCATCAACATATATATGAAGGTGTATGAGAGATAGAATGTGATGAATGATGAGAGGGAATATCAAAGGTAGGAGAATCATGAGATGGAACTATAGTAGTGGTTTGAATAAGACAAGAATCAATATGCACATGTGAGTGATTGTAAATACTAAGCAAGTAATTGAGAAGAGAATCATCTAAATATTTCTTAGAAATATTAGTAGGAGGATCACTAGTAGTCATATAACATGGTGTATGAGTAAAGGCTACTAGATCCAAGACTATACTAATTCCAATCAGCTAATATTCAAAAAAATTTGGCACATATTATTGACTGTTTAAGAGTTGTTGTTGAATATCATCTCGCATAGTAGGATTACTATGGAGAACCAATAGGTCGGAGATGGCAGCCTCATCATAGAGAGGATTAGCGCAAAAATGAGACATGATGGGCTAAGAAAGTGAAGATATATCCTTAGCAATGAGGGTTTGAAGTGGATCATAGGGAAATATTCTCTAAAGTATGGGTTCACCAAAATGTTTAACTTAAATCTATATTTTCAGCTTATCTAAATAAGTACAACAATGTAAAGGACTAAAATAAACAATAATATAATGCTAAATAATTAATTTGGTATTTTAAATTAATTAAAATTATTTAAATAAGAGGGGGAAAGTACTAACCTAAAACTGAATTACCTTATTGTGATCTATGACTAATCAAGATGATAAATGGAAAGAGTAGAGTGACATAACCCACCATAGAAAGTTGTAGAAAAGGAAGATCTAGCTAGAATGAAGCACCTTGGAAAGGGTTAGGGAACTTGCGGGTTCCCTGGTCTGTAGTACGCACGTTGTGGTCTATAGAATATATCAAAACTTGAGCCTAAGTTGGGCTTCAGATATTTACAATAAATCACCTTTCGGCATGTGGATGTCACACTAGGTTTGTTGATGACGCCACAAACCTACAATAATAAATTACCTACAAAACCCTATACAAAGCATAAAACCCCTTAAAAAGAAATATTCATATGAAGGGGTGGACTTCCAACTAAGCATTGCACTACATGTCATACCCAATGTAGTTCTATGTGATTTATGTGTGCAATTATGTGCCTAGAGTGCCCTAGCACTAATGATGTAGAGATAGCTAGAAATAAATAGATAGAATGTATAATGGTGGATGGAATAAAATAGACTTCCCTTTCTTATGCAGTGTGTGATGCAAATTTTTCCGAAATTCATTCTCTTGCTCTATGTAGATAGTTAGCCCTTAGTAGAAATAATCTTCCCATATAATGTTTTTTATGTTGTGTTTATATATGGATATCTTGTTCAAATTTCGACACTCATTACCTAACATGCCAACTAGTGTCTATGGGAATGGGAGGGAAAATGAAAATCTAATATAATAGCTACCGAGGCATTGTAAAGTGGGACAAGGGCATGTTAGGTGCCCTAATTTTTTTTTGGTTGCCCCAATTAAAGATAAGGGATGGACATTGTCCTAGGAATGATAGGTAGGAGCTCCTAAAACCTAACCAGATCTATATGCAAAAAAAAATGATGACTATGTAAGACTTATTAAAAAAATTACTAGACCAACAACTGAACCATGAATACATCTCTTACAAAAGATCCATATAAAAGGAACATACTTGGCAGTATAATTATAGTAGTATGTGCGTGATTTTGTGAGTACAGGATGATATAAGATGTTTACAATAGATGTAAGATGTAAGATCTAAGCTGTTGGATGTAGGATGTAAGATGAAAAATGATGTATAGTCTATAGTGCAATGTGTGGGGTTCATGTTTGTAGAATTCCCTCGATAATCAAGTGCGAGAAAAAAATATTAACTAAAATGTGTAAATTATTGTGTAATATAATGTTATGGAAGTAGTAAAAATAAATCAATAATGTAATAAATGATGACTAAAATAAAACCTTGGTAACTAAGCTATAAAAATGTGAAACCCTAAAGTGAAAAGAGGGTTAGAAATGCCTTGGCTAATTTTTCAAGGTTGTGAGATTGTGTCGCAGTGGAGATTGGATGAACAAAAGGAGGTAACAGTCATAGATGTGCCTAGGTTTCCCTAGTCTACAATTTGGGCTCCTTGATATGCAGAAAATACAAGGAAACTACCTCTGAAGTTTCGCTCAATGTTCTCTTGTGCTTACTTCCTATCGCATGCATGTCATACCTAGTTTGTTCATGTCACCAATATCCTATAATTAAGAATTACCTCAAAAATCCATACAAAGCAGCAAACCCTAAAAAAGAAAGATACATATGAAGGGGTCGAAATTTCCATAGCCACCATAATGGTGGACTTATCACTGAGCATTAAACTTAATTTTAGACCCAAATGTAGTTCTAGTGTGTGTGCATGTGTGTATGTAAATCATGCCCTAGGTGCTTTTGTCCATGCCACAATTGAGATAAAGAGTGATAGTTAGATGTAATAATGTAAGTAAATGATTCATGGAATAAAATAAACTCCACCATATGAAGTGTGATGTAGAAAACTAGCCTTTGTCTCTTTTGATGGAGCTATGTGGATATAAATGGACCTATATACACTTTTGATGGATATAACTCTAAATGGTGATAATAGATGCTTAGTGATTGGTCCCTCATTATGGTCACACAACTTTATATTTATATGGATCTCCTGCTTTAATTTTGCAAAAAACCCGAAAATGTCAGCCATAAAAAATATAATAATTTGAAATGGGTGGAAAGCTCCCAAAAAGTGAGAGGAAAGTATAAAAAGGATCAGGATGCCCAGAGGGGAATACGGCATCAGGGGTAGTCCTTACTAGGTGCGCCAGTCAAGAAAGAGGGAAAATTAAGTATAAAAATTCAAACTGGGAAAATACGGGTGCAAGATCAAAATCAGTGACAAAAAGAAACAAAACATGGCCAAAGACATGGGTTTATTAGTACTCTTTTCACTAAATAACCATATGAATAGTATTATGAGAACGTGACTAAATAGTTACCCAAAGTGTGTGATTGAGTGTCTACAACCTGAAGTATTTGTGATGTTGCAAAATTTTTATTTAATAATCTTCGACCTTAGTGACCACTACATTTTGAATATCATGTGATAGAATTCAAATACAATATTCAATTCAATGGCCGATAGGGAAAAAATTTCTTTTTGGAATATATCTATTCAAGAAAATTGTTAATATTTATCTTGTCTTTGAGTATTTGTTATCATCTCTCATCTTGTAAAATCAAATAAATGTACCAAGCATCCACCCTAGTGGTCGCTAGTCTTTGAAGATAGTATTGTAAAATATAATTATATAAGTATAGAACAGTAATTTTTTTAGTTGAGTCGTTACTAATTGTCATGTATACATGACAACAACTATCTTAGAAGCTGCTAACCTCATGTTTTTGTTATGTTTTCCTAGTGTTATGTAATAATCCTAGACTTGAGTGGCCACCAAGATTCGAATATCATGTTAGGATAGGAATATCATGTAATAAAATTTGAATATCATGTTGTACTCATAGGATGCTAGGATCAAAATTTCCTCTTAGAATATGTGTATTCAGTAAAACATTAATATTTATCTTGTCTTTGAATATTTGTTGTCTTGTATTCTCTTGGAATATCAAATAAATGTCATCAACATCCACCCTAGTGGTTGCTAGTCTACGAATATCATATTGACAAATCTAAATATAGTAATAGAGCTTAATTTTGTTTTCTATCTAGTCATTACTCATTATTTTGAATAAAACACAAAAATTATCATAACAACTTGTAATATCGAGTCTTTGTTACGTTACACTAACGTAATGGAACAATCTAAGACATTAGTGGCCTCTAGCCTTTAAATATCATGTGATACACTTTGAATATCATATAAAACTCAGTGGCCCCTATGTTGAAAAGTTAGTTTTGGAATATGTAGATTCAAAACAATCATTAATACTTGGCTTTTCTTGGATTATTTGTTGTATTTGAACATCAAATAAATGAAGAAAGCATCCATGCTAGTGGTCACTAGTCTTAGAAGGTAGTATTTTATAATCTAGATATACTAATAGAGCTTAGTTAGTTTTTTAGTATGGAAGGAAATAACTATCCTAGCGGCTTCTAATTTCAATTCTTTGTTATGTTGCATGAACGCTATGTAATAATATTTCACCTTAGCACCATCTAGGATTCTAATATTGTGTTAGGCTTTGAATGAATGTGATAGACTTTGAATACCATATTGAACTCAATGGCCAATAGGCTTAAAATTTCATTTTGGAAAATGTGTATTAAGGAAAATTGTTATTTTTTTTCTTGTCTTGGAATATTTGTTGTCTTCTCTTGTTTTGGAATATCAAAGAAACATAAATAAATTTACCCTATCGGTCGCTAGAATTTGAAGATCGTATTGTAAAATCTAAAAAATAATTATGGATCTTAATTGATTTGTGAGTCAATTCGTTACTACTTTTGTTGAATGCAAAACAAAAATGATACTAACAGATGCTAATATCAATTCTTTGTTATGTTTCACCAATGAAATATAATAATATTCAACCTTAGCAACCGCTAGGCTTCAAATATCATAATACTAAAATATAAATATAATAATGGTTATTAGCTCAATTTTTTAGGCGAGTCATTACTTATTGTATCGTATGAAAGACAAAAAAAATATTAATGACTCCTAATTCCCATTCTTGTTTGAATAGATGTATTGAGGAAAGTATTTAATATTTTTCTTGTCTTGGAATGTTTGTTGCCTTGTGATGTCTTATAATAGCAATGTAATCTTGTAAACATCCAACTTAATAACAACTAATCTTGGAATATGGTATTGGAGAATTTAAAAATTGTTACTTTATCTTAACTCAGTTCACAATTAAGTCATTATTAATCGTCTTCTCTCATCTTGGAATATCAAAGAAACGTAAAAATATTATGTCGTAGTGGTCGATAGTCTTCGAGGATTGTATAGTAAAATTAAAAAATTATAATGCAACTTACTTCATTTTTCATTCAAGTCATTACTAATTTTTTATTAGATAAATTAAGAATGCATATTTTGAAGGGATATGAAACCATGTACAACTGAAAGATAAAGCATTGAATCCCAAAGGATGAACATCAAGGATCAAGGCTAGTAAGGCTACAAGAGAAACAAACCAAACATACTATGAGAAACCAGATGAAGATGAAAAGAAAAAAGAGAAGACATCCAACAGAGTAACACAGTCAGAACATATTGACCAACATCCTATAGTAGCCTTAACAACCATGATCTTTCTGTCGTTGATATCTAAGGATCATTTTCTGAGGAGAATTTCTAGTTTTATATTTCTTCTTTTTATTTATGATCTTCAAATTGTCACCCCCATTAGGAACCACGTTATTATCCAGGTGAATAGGTAGGAATATCTCAATAGCCTCTTTGTTTTTGTTTTTATGGCTGTGAATATGTATAGAACCAAGAGTTTGTACCGAATAAACATCCTGTATTCTTGATTCCTACTATGGGATAATAACTTCCTGTTCTAGAAAATTAACTAGCGCTGAAGGGGTGAAACAATCTACTCCTTCTCTACATGATTATCCATTAGACTATTTGAATCAAATTCTCTATGACTATTCTCAAGAGTAAATACCACTAAATTATTTGGATTAAAGTCCTTCTACCATGAAACTCGTATGTTGATCTATCAAGTCATTACTTATTGTCTTGAATGTAAAACAACAATTATCATAGTGGTCACTAATATAAATTATTTTTTATGTTACACCAACACAATATAATAATCATTTACCTTAGCGTCCACTAGGCTTCGAATACCATACTAGGCTTTAGATATCATAATATGAAAATTTAAATGTAATAATTTTGCTTAGCTATGATTTCAGGAAAGTTGTTACAAATTGTATCATATGCAAGACAAACCAATATCTTAGCGGTTGCTAATCTCCATTCTTGTTTGGATACATGTATGGAGGAAAATATTTAATATTTTTATTTTCTTGGTTTTTTTTTACCTTGTGTTGTCTTTTAATAGCAAAGCAATGATGTAAACATCAAGCTTAAAGGCCGATAGTATTGGAATATGGTATTCGAAAATTTAAAAGTTGTTACTTTAGCTTCGATCAATTATAGAGTATGCCATTACAAATTGTCTTCTACAAAAATGTTTTTGAAAATCAAGAATTATACATTTATGGCATCTAGGCTACACAATATGTTTCTTTATTAAAATTACAAAAGGATACATAAATATACAAGTACAATCTTGTATTCATATATTTATCTAGTGATATGTAGCATCATGAAATTATATGTCACAGCATAAGGTCCACAAAAGGAAATATATGTTTGTAAATATAATGATTAAAATTTCTATTCAATATTATTTATGTGTATATATAATATTATTACCTATAACTAAACATTAGCAATCTTGCTAAAGACATTAGATTTGACTATTTTGTATGAAAGACATATATATATATATATACATATATATATATATATACATACATATATATATATATATATAATTGTATATAATTGTGATATATATATATATATATATATATATATATATATATATATATATATATATATATATATATATATATATATAAAAGCATATAAACAATGCACATTGAAGTAGTTATTCATGACTATTTATTTCATATTAAAAATTCATTAAAGGAATTTGAAATGATTACCTAAATTATACTAAACCAAACCATTATGATTTCAAATGAAAAAAAGAATATGTGACTCGTGTTTTGCAACTGGGTATAGATGCCACCACGTATGGGAAAGAATAAACGCAGGAAGGAGAACGAAAAATCCACAAAAAACGTATCCATAAAGACACATAAAAGGGATGAAAAGGGGACTTGTTTAACAAACACAAATACCAGAGCTACAAAAGAACATAAAAATGGGTTTTTCGAAAGAATAATTTTATTTAAGAAGATTACATTTTCATCGGTTAGGGTAGTAAAAAACATTTGTTTCACGTATGGTAACACATTTTTTCAAGGGGATTAAACGGAACTACAAAGGTGGTGGAGGGAAAGACAGGGATGGATTGCCATGTAAAATAGAAGAATTAGGCAAATACAAAGCAACCAAAACTTCCCGCCATCAACTAAGGTACACATACAATAACACAGATACTTTTGATGAATTCCTATTTTAGTGGTATCTGAAAGTATTACATGGTTAACAATGTCTGCGAAATATCCATATTCTCTTTGAAACAAACTATCTATGAGATTCTATACAGAACCTCTTTTACTTGTGTCATTTGAATTTGTCCTTTCTATGCCTCCTGCTCTAAATTCGATATTTGTAAAATATGGTCGGGATTCCTACACTCGTACCTGTGATCTATCCAAAATCACTATTTTCTACCTGGTTTTTTCACCTCCAAACGAAATTATAATCTCAGCCTCACTTTTCCCTTATAAAAAAATGACTAGGGTTTGAGCACTCAGATTAGTAATTTTGTTCCTGCAAGTGTTTTATTCTGATTTCTAGAGTTTTTTTTTTCTATGATTTCAAAATAAAATATAAACCATAATATATATTTTTATAGGATATTTAATTTTTCCCCAATACATTCAAATAAATAAATTATGAAAATTAAAAAATTGGGGGGATAGGAAAATTTCAAATTTTGAATTTCCCCTTCCTAAAGAGAAAGTGTGGGATTTTGAAATTTCAAATATTCACATTTAATGTGGGGTATTTCACAGATCAAAATTTTAATTTATCTCTTATTCATATTTGCATTTAATTTGGGGAATAGTGTGTGAATGGGGGAAATCAGATTTATTGTTTTTACTTTAGAAATGAGTAGGACAATCAAAATTATTTCTTTTTGAAGTCATGGGAAAATGAAAAATATTAAGATAAGCATAGCAAAAAACAAATTATGAAATAGAAGTGAACATTTGTAAACAATGGTTTAAATTTAAAGAGAATAATATACACACATTTAGGAATATTAATTTTAATCAAATTCAAATTCATGATTTTTTAAATATAGTGCGCGTTACTTTTATAAAAAAAATTCAAAACAAATGTGACACCTTGCAAGTTGAAACTACTTAATTACAAAACTATATAATTGATAGATCTATTAAGAAATTTTTAGTTAGCGATTGAATTAACAAATACTTTTAACCTATGAAAATCCGCCATATTAAGTTGTAAATGTTATCCACAATAATGGTAACATGTAGCATGACATTTATAATATCTTTTGTGGTCATCAATATTTTGGTGTTAGTTACATTTTATGTTATGTTATGGAGCCTATTTTCATGTGTCTAAGCATAGAAGACTATACACTAAATTTACTATACAGTTTTTTAGCCTAAAAAAATGGTGCCCAATATTTTGGGAAATGTACTCTTCTCATATGGGTGGGATTTTTGACCCATAAGTTTATGGGATGGTTTTGGCCCATGGTATTGGTATGCACGGTATTGTAAAATTTCTTAAGCAATTTCCTATTTATATGGTTTTTTGCATATAGTAGGGTTAATGTAACAATGTAGATGAGTGTGAATTCAGACATGAATTCAAGAGAGTTTTTTTAGCCAACTCCAAAAATATCTAGGTATTGTATTGAGAGAGAGGTGGCTTGTAATAAAATATGAGCAAGTGATTCGTGGTAGATGTAGCCCAAATTGGGTGAACCATGTTAAATATTGTTTCTTTTTGCTGTGTTATTTTTATTCTACACTTTTATTTCATATATGTGTTAGTATTTTGCATATTAGTTTCTACTATTACGATTCTATGTGGGATTGTTCTACGTATTTTATCCCTTATTTTGTAACATTTTATTCTAGAAAATTAAAACATATTTTTCTTCTTCATAAGAATTTGAGACCAACTTATAGATAGGAAAGAAATTAGATACTACTAAGCTCCATTAGAATGATTTTTTTTCAATGCCGGATTAAAAAAAAAAATCCTTAACTTTAATAAGGAATTAGGCTATTCTTTTTAATAGTTATTATTTAACAACTATGCATGTCTTATATTGTCCATATATTTTTTGAGTTGCCTAGTTGTCATTAGTCTCTATAAATCCTACGTTTCCTTTCTAGATATGTAAAAATTTATCTCTATAGCTTTGGATTGCTAGTACTTTTCATTAATTATAATCATATCATATTGGCTATGCAATCGCTTACGAAGCCAACTCCGGAACTATATACCCTTGATATTGATCTAGTAAAATTCTTAGTGACCATTAAGCTCCATTACTTGCACAAGATCAAAAAATGGTTCATATTAAATAAAATGCCAAGCGACCACTAAGCTCAAATACTTATAGAAAGGAATGATTGTGCAACAAATAGTCTAAACAATTTCTTATTTTGAACATAGCGCTAGAATAAAAAAAATTAGTAATAGATAATAACAGTCTATGGGAATTTTCCATAATATATTTCGATGATAAATATGTGATAAATGGACTATTTTTATTGTTGAAAGCTATGGAGGTCTTTGTATAGTCCAGAAGAAATATGTTTATTAATAATGTTTGAGAGTTACTCATACAACATCATAGTTTAGAGAGATATCATCTTAAATGTCATTGGTGAAAGCTTCATCATGTATATAGCATTATGTCCTAAAGGATGAATTTAAATAATTGTTATGTTTTTTTGTCGTAAAAACATTTTGTTCCGATTATCGACTATTAGGCTCACACATTTGCATCTTTTATTTTCTATACACATAAGTGGGATTCAATGAAAATTTTTAGCGACCACTAAGCTTTGTTACTTATTACAAGAAATAGATTATCCGATGCTAGGCTCAACTTATTCTTAATTTTGAAAATAGAGATCAAACAACAATTGGTATTATAGAAAATTCTTAGCAACTGCTAAGCTTGAATACTTAAAGAAAGGAATGATTTGGCGGTAACTAGGCTAAACCAATTCTTATTTCGAACATAGCACTCGAATAATATATCATAGTAATATATATTAGCGGTAACTGATCATTTTTCATAATATATTTAGATGATAAATATGTGAGAAATGAACATGTTTTATTGTCAAAAGCTTTTGAGTTCTTTACATAGTTGGGAACAAATATGGTTATTAAAAATGTTTATAGGGTACTCATACAACATCATAGTGTAGAGACGTAACATATAAAATGCTTTTGGGGTGAGCTGTATTGTGTATAATAGCATTACTTCCCAAAGGATGAATTTAAAGTACAGTTTTGTTTTTTTCATTATAGAAAACATTTGTTCAGATTAATGACTTCTATCTCACACCTTTACATCTATTCTTCATTATAAACATTGGTTGGCATCAAAGAAAAATCTTAACGGTTGCTAAGCTCCTCCACTTATTAAAATAAATAAATTAGTGGCTAATAAGCTAAACTGTTTCTTAATTTTGAAAATAGATATCAATAAATAGTTCATATTAAAGAAAATTCTTAGCGACCGTTAATTTTAAATACTTAAAAACAATAGCGCTCAAATAACATATCATAGTAATGGATATTAGTGGTCATTGTGAATTATTAATAATGTATTTTGATTATAAATTTGTGACAAATGGAAATTTTTTATTGTTGAAATCTATGGAGGCCTTCACATAGTCTAGGAAAAAAATGGTTTTTAAAAATGTTTGCAGGGTTTTGATACAACATCATAGTGTAGAGGGATGTTGTCTTAAATGTTTTTGGGTCAAGGTTTATTTTATGTAATAGAATTATGTCCTAAAGTATGAATTTAAAGTACAATTATTTTTTATCCATCGTAAGAACATTTTATTGAGATTAGCGATGGTTAGGATCACACCTTTTTAGCATTTGTTCATTTTACACATTTTTGGGAATCAAATAAAAATATTTATGCACGATAAATTTGGTACTCTTAAATGCTATCAATGGTTTCCATACTAGGTAAAAAATATGATTATTACAAAAAAATCAATGTGCTCGTACAACATCATGATGTGGAGACACGTTGTATTAAATAATGCTGAGGAAAATGAGATTTGGTATAATAGTAATTTATCGTATAGGCCAAAATAAGAGTTCAATTTGGATTTTGTGTTTGTTAGCACTCTTTTCTTAGCTTAGGGACCACTAGCGTAGGAATTATGCATCTGATTTTTTAAAATACACATCGGTTCAAATTAAAGAAAATACTTAGAGACCACTAATCTAGATTACTTATTGAAATAAATAGCTTGGTGGTCGCTAGACTAAACAATTTTTTACTTTCAAAATAACAATCAAATAGATGAAGAATGTGAATCTATTCTTGAACCACAACGTAAAAAGGGAATTGTTTATGTCTTTCAATTCCATTTTAATGTCGAATATGCATTTGATATCATCTTATATATCCATAGTCAAGTGGGGTGCATAGTGGCATGGAATTGACAATAATAACATGACCAAACTAAACACGCCAATGTTGTTCACCATATTTTCCTAGATATAGAAAGATGATTTGAGGGAGTTAGGGCACCAGGAAATGGGAATGTAAATTTACCTTATTATGGGTGTAGATTCCTATGAACACAACTTATTCTAGTAAATCAATGGTGTTCAAGGTTATCAATATTGTCATTTTTCTCAAATATTGCACCGTATGATATGAGCATGGTGTGAGACCCACGTAGACAAATTTAGTAATGGGAAATGGGAAAAAATAGCTACAAATTTTTGTAATCATCCCTTCCTAGTGCAAAATGCATTTAAGAAACCATTCGGCGACTAATCAAAAACTATATTTGTGGGCAATGTAATAAGGTTACAGATTTATCTCCATTTGCAGGTCTTATTTAACTCATGATGATGTTGATTTTAGGATGGCTATTAGTGAGAGATCCATTTAGTACAGTTCACTAAAGCATTATTTGTAATTTATTTCCCCCATGTTCATCAGGTGGTTGAGGGGAAAGTCTCCATTAAAGTACCATTTTGGAATATTTTGAAGGAGAAACTCTTTTGGGAATGGGTTAAATTTGTTAGTTTTTCCTTTTGGCCTCCACTCATAGTTTTAGAGCTCTGGCTTTCTTACAAATATATGTATTTTCTTTATATATGGAATTATTAGGATTTTAGATCTTATAGGAGCTCAACATTTCCCTTATGTTCTTCGAGAGGTTGAGGGGAAAGTATCTATTAAATTTGCATTTTGGAAGATTATGGGGAAGAAACTCTATTGGAAATGGGAAAATTGTTAATTTTTTTCCTTTTGGCAGCCTTAGATAGTTGTAGAGCTCTTGTTAGCTTGAAAATTTGTTATTTTACTTTGTGGACAATAGTAGTATGCTTCTAGAGCTTCCAGAAGCTAGACATTTTCTGATAATCCTCAGGTTGTGGCGCTCAATGGATCAACATTACATTTTTTGAGCTCATGGTCTATATATGTTAACTTGGATGCTCTTTGTAGTTTGTAATCTTATAACATTCAAGCTAATGGAGGTCATATTGTTAGTTCAACTATGTTTTATTTATTTTTTATACTTCCAATAGGATATTAAGAATTGTGTTTGGAGTGAAATTTACTGTTTAGATGACAACTGTGAAAGACTTACAAAAGGTTTTTTGACCTCTGATCTAACATGAAATCCTAGGGAAATCTCCAATAATGAAGTTTCTAGACCCATTCTAGCATCTATGGGGCTTTGGAACATGATCTAAAATTGTAAGTCTTATCCATATATGATTTTATAGAGCATAAACAAGAAGTCCAATTTGTATAAATGAACATTATATTGAATTGAAGCTTCATCTCAGTTACAAATTCGAGAAATTTTAGTGGAAATAGACTAAATGGATTTTTACCATAGGAATTTTTAAATCAAGGGAGTATAAAGGATATGTAAGTTCTTCATACTAAAATTTTTATTATTAACTCACAAGGTCATGTTTTTTAATGTATATATTATGTATTTACATTTGAAGGGAAACTATAACTTAGTGTGATTTCTCCAATGTAAATATATTTGTGTCAATTAATTTACAAGTCATATTTCTTAAGATCTTAGGCACTTACAAAACTTAGTCTCATTATATGTTCCTTTCCACTATACCCTAAATGTAAATTTTTCGACAGGCTTGTGTTAATGTTCAAATAATATTAGAAATGAATCATATTCATGATACTGAAAAATAAAAATTTACCAAGGTAATTGCAATTGCAATTAGCCAACTATTTCCACCTTGATAAATTATGAGGATTCCCTTTTCCACATGTTTGTTTGTGATTTTTTGAAAGATATGATTTACAAATTTAATTATCTTGCCATAAAAATAGATGATACTATAAATGGATCTGATTATTGTAAATAAACCTCTCCTACAAGAATGTCTCTAGGGATATTCATGTCATTAAACAAATTTCAAGTTTTCCTCCAAACAAGTGCAGATATAATCAAACATTTTCTCTGTGGACAAATTTTGTCTTTTTCTTATAGGTCCTAGATATCATCAATTAACTAATGCAATAAACAATATCTATCTTTTAAATAGCCCAGGTTCCAGAGAATTTCTTCTAATGTTATAAAAAAATGGCTAATTTGGATATGTATGATGTTGTGTAACAAAATTATGGCCTAATGGAATGAACAACATCCATCTCAAAACTATAAATTGTTTGCATATTTTTGGGTTCAATACTACAATCGTGCATGAATATAGCTTTTTATCATTCAAATCATACAAAGGAATTTACAAAAGGCTCTTCAAACAAAATGGAGAAAGGTGATAAGACTAACATGAGTAGACATGATTTCATATTATATATATTATCAGACAACAAATCAGAAAGCAATAGCTTATTAAAATTTATTTATTGACACATTTATTTGTTACATTTAGATTCTCCAAGGTTGGTTATACTGCACACGAACATGAATCTTCACATGTATGAATACATAATGAGAATCATATAAAATATAAACAATAAATATTTAATTGGCTATTGTGCTAGAAGCATTGTTTATAAATGTGTTCTAAAGAATTCTATGCCCATTGCAATAAATAAATTATACAGTCACTACCCACAAATCTTGCATGAATTTTAAATTGAGTTGGTAACAGTTGCAAGCATCAAGCATTGACATATTTTGAGTTTTCATGGATATTTGTTTTCTACACATGGAAAGCTATTGTTTTATGATTACATGGAAAATGGAAATCTATGGGATATCCTACATAGTGATTAAAATTATTATGTAATGAAGGAAAATGAATCTATACATTGTAGATTCATATTTTGAAATAGAAGAATTCAATTGATCTTTGACCTTCTAATTTTTGGAAAATCTAACAAGTATTTTAGTAATTTTTATTTTAGTATATGGTCATCAAAGAAGATTTAGCTAGATTGGGACACTCGGATAAAGATTTCTTGTGGTGATGCAAAAGGATTACCATATCTTCATCATGATTGTAACCCATGCATTTTTCATAGGGATGTGAATACTTATAACATTCTTTTGGGTGATAATTATGAACCACATTTGTCATATATTGGTTTTTACAAATGCATTTTCTTGGCCTAAAACTACACCTATAGCTATGTTATGGGTACATGTTGACAATTTTTGCACTTTTTCAAAAATGGGCAACTCAAAACTTTGTTTACAATGGAAGGAATATATGAAATGGACCTTACTAGGGGGATGCATTATAGTTTTATTGTGTTTTCAGTTGCAATGATTTATTAACTATATGTAATCTACAGCTATGTGTGTTGTTACAAAATTTAACACCTCACATAGACTGCCATTCCAAGTTTGTCCTTCAACAAAGAAACATAAAACCCTTGAATGGACTGATGTCATTGCCTTGATGAAGGTGGGAATCACATTTTAGGTGAAATTTTAAATTCAGGAACAACAAACAGAGTTACAGTTTACATGAAAGTGAGTTCATTATTAATTTTCAGGTACATCAAAAACTCATTATTTCTTCATGTTTAAATACATTTAATTATGTGATTGAGGTTGTTTATTTCATTATATAATCAATATTTATCATAAACGTTGAATGCAGAAATAAGTATACAACTCAGTTCCATAAAAATTAATGTTATTTATTCATGAATAAATTCAATGTTTCCCACACAAGCCGTGGGATGTAACTCATAACTACTGAAGAAATAAATACATGTGTATAAAGCTAAAAGTAAAAGAGTATAGAAGAAACCCATCATTTCCTTGGGTTTTTCTTCTAATCTTCTGTGGGTCTTCAGTTCCAGACTCCATATTTCATCCATGTTGTAAGCAGCTATAAGTGTTCCTTGAAAAATTAAAAGAAAGGAATGAAATCGAGTCGAGAGCTCAGGGTTTGATATGTACTCATGTACTATCTAACTGCATGCAAATGGATTTCTTAAGTATGAGAAGCATAAGGTACATCAGAGACAAATGTATATTTAACAAAAAAATATCTACAATATCACATATGATTCTCAGAATCATTACAGAAGAAGAAAGAGAAAAGAAAAATACTAAGGAACATAAGAGAGGCCAAAAAGCCTATTATTTTATAACTATTTTGTTTGTGTGTAGGTACAGGTCATAGCAAAATATAATGAAATTCATGATTTAAATTTTGTACTAATAGTTATAGATTGCTTTCACTACATAACAATATTCAAGGTTATAAGAGAATTATTCATTCATTTCTTTCACAATGATCAAGATACAAAAGTAAAAGTATTCGTATTTGCAACTCGAATAAGAATGAAGGTACAAAGTTCAAAGAAGATGAATTATGTTGCATACCTTGGGAAAATTATAAGGTATAGATTACAAGTTTGAAAAGGTACATGAATGATCTAAATGTCATAGATTATCAAAGGAAAAAAATTGAGTAAAAATGTACAACATTTAATGAAGAGAACTTAATTTTCAGGGTTCACATAAAGGATAATCATGTTACTCTTTAAGTAAACTCTTTATTATGATACGGACAAGTAAAAATTCATCAGAATAAAAAATATTATGATAGACAGGTTGACATTTTCATCTTAAAAACAAATCTAAATGATCAAAGCACAGAATCAGATACAACTTCAGACTGAAGAGATAAAAGTGAAAGCACATGTTTAAGCTTTTCAAATCATAGTAAAGTTATGAGACACATTTTCTAGTGATATCTCAATGAGATCAAGCTTTGCAAGGTGTAGAATATTGCAAGAATTAAATAGATTCAAGTTTAATGGAGCAATAAGAGTTGAAAGTTAACCATTGTAGATAAAAGAGAATCAAAATATAGGTTCCTCATTCATGAAGATCAAACATCATTATCATGCATAATAAATAGAATTGAGCTCAACATGTAAGTTGAAACTAACTTTTTGAGAGTAACTAGATTCAGTTTTAAAGAAAAACTCAAGATTAGGCTTATGAAAGGTTTCAAAAATTTGAGATATCATATAGGAAATCATCAAAGTATAGAAATTTTGTGGGGTTGAATACATTTCAAATATGTAAGTTGAAACCACCTTTTTGAGTGTAACTAGCTTTAGTTTTAAACACAAACTCAAGATTACAGGCTTCTAAAAGGTTTCAACAATTTGACATATCATATACGAATTCATCAAAGTGAAGAAATTTGGTTGGGATTGAATACATTTAAAATATGCAAATGAATTTTTTATTACAGTCACACAAAGAGTGTGCAATTATGATGCATTTAGAAGGAAATTTAGTTCCAATGTTGCATTCATATTGAAAGTTTAGAGTCCAATGAATTCTTTTTTCATTGAGTACATGAGTATGAAACCCAAAGACAATTTTTTCCAAGAACAATTTCACAACACTACTTCATAACTAACTAAATTGTAAAACTCACTTATTATAAAGAAAATATTCACCAAATATATTCAAGACTTGAGAATATTAAAGTTTTTTAAAATATCCAAAAATAATAAGCAAATTATTCAAGTTATATTTTTCATCTCAGTGAACAAGAAATCAATATGGACATCAACAAGTTTCAGTACATGTTCAAACTAAATGATCAAACTTATCCATTCAATCTCGAGAACAATAAATTAGTTGGGTGTTCAAATCAAATAAAATAGATAAGGGATCAAAAGAAATAAAATATGTAGATTTCTGAAAGCTCGAAAACAGAAAAATGAAGTAGAGGAAATATAGTAAAGGTCTAACTTTCTTAAAGTACATAACAAAATAGTTGAAATGGAGCCAAAAAAACTTTTCACAGTCAAGATTTAATGAAGATCCAGAAACCATATCATAGATAAATGAGGGTGTAACAAAAAATTAAGAATACCCAAATTGATTATCAACGAGTCGAGCTCTAAAGAATACAAGCTCAAAATCACATCCTGAAGATGTTGAATACCCAGAATCCAAATCTTGTTTTCTTAGAAGAGAAAACACAATATCAAGAAATTGAAGACAGAGGTCAGCTTACCTAGATGGAGTCTCAGTACATCAATTACTTATAGAAAAATACATCAAGAAAAATGGGACACTTAAATAATAGATGAAATAGGTACCCAAATGGGAAATACATATATTCATAAACAGGCATAGTCTACCTTAGAATGGAAATCAAACTTAACACATAATACATAGTGAACAATGAAACTCCAAAGAGATCAAAGCTCAAAAAGGTGAAAAACCTAGAAAATCATTTCGAGCCCACCATAATTAAATCAAAGTAAAGAAAAGATGTAGCTCAAATCACTTGTGCGAAACAATAAATACCCTAGTAAGAAAAATGGAGGAAATATCTTTAAGCCTTCAAAACAACTGAGAACGGGCACGAACTCAATAGCTCCAAATAGGAACAAATCCACAAATACAAATCCATTGACGAGTGGAAGGAATAAAATAATTTAAAATGAAACAAAGATGCATATTTAAGATCAAAAAATTACAAGCTTACCTTAATGAATGACAATAAATGGAGAGTTTAATATTCACTCAGATCCAACCAGAGCTTGAAAAATGACAAAATTTTCACAAAAAGGGCTCAAAGTTCCTTAATGATGGCCAAGCTATATCTCAACATCAAGAAGATGCTTCAGGTACTACGAACGATTCAAATATGTATGCATATAACTCGATGATTTCATTGTTCTATGAAGAACGAGCTCAGATGAACCGATAAACGGCTGCCATGTTTTTTGAAAATCCATAGCAAAGCTCTAATAACAACCACAGACAGAAAAACACAATCATAGAGCTTAACATAAGATAAAATTGGACATATTTGAACTTTAATGAATAAACATGGCAGACCACCCCATCTAAACCTCACAGTAAGAGTTTAGAATAACGAAAAAGTTGTCACATAATGAAAAAATGCAAGCAAGAGAAAACCAAACTTCAATTTTCCAAAGAAAAAAGATCATAAGGATCATTCATGGTGGTGAGCTAAAAATTAGCCAGGGCTTCGCCGCTTGAATTGAGTAATCAAAATTAAAAAATGATAATCTCAACGATATTTTCCACTCAAACCTAACTCATGTCTAGGAGTTAGGATCAATGGTGATGAATCATGCTAAGTACAAGATCGAACAGTGTACAATCATTACAACCCAATCTCAACTACCATGATCACGACCTTATAGCATATAATCAATGGTATCTAGATATGTAGATATTACAGAAGATCAATGGCCTATGTTTCAATCACTAGGTTCAATGCAAAAAATCAATCCCTAACCACAACCAACTCATGTCAACTTCCAACCATGGTTTAAAAAATCAATGGTTTAGATCAACTAGTACACAGATCAACGGATTAGAAAAAGCACTGACCATCATTTACTACATAGTCAGAACCCTAACTCGAGGTGTAAAGAAATATCGACAGTTGAAAGATCAAAGAACATGAAGGATTGATGTCCCTCATCATAAGCAAGAAACTCAACCACAGGTTCAAAAAACCCAACTGCAGTTACCACTTTAATGCAATTCCACCAGATAATTCGAATGATGGGTTGAGTCATCATCGAGAATGGGAGCAACCCAATTATTCCCAATTATATTTTGCATTGACCTATTAAAGGTCCAAAACTATAGTGCAACAAAAAATCAAATGTCGACAACCAATAATTATCAAAAAGGTAAACCATTACCCTATGTCATGCATGATTAATAAAATGGCAGAATAAAATTTTTATACTTATGATTACCAAAAAGGGGACCGACAACATTATAACTCATGCCATGATTATTATCAAAAAGGGGCTTGACACGTTGGAATATACCTTATATTAATCAAAGGAGACATTATCATTACCTTAGACTAAGTTTGCAATGATATTTCAAGAACATGCTACATGCCAAGTCAAGGAGGGGATCATTATGCCAAAGGTGTCCCTACAGAATATAAGAAAACAAATTAGGACATGCACACACTAAAAGTGGTCCCCACATTGGATTTGACTAATTTTTTTCTAAGTGTAAAAGACAAGGCATTATTTTTCATAGGATTATCCTTTTCATGTCATCTACTAGAAGACAAAATAGCAGATTGTAAAGATGTCAACATAAAGGTGGAAGATTAAAGAATGTTAAATTATCATTGCAAGTAAATAAAATTGCAAGTGTCACATCAAGCAAAAGAAGACAAAATTTTCATGCACATTGGAGAAGACTTGCACAACAAGCGAGAGATATTATTAGCTAAATTATTCATCTAATTTTATCAAAAATAGATCAATCAACTGCACATTGACAAAAAATTATTTTTGGACTTAAGGCTACTAATGCCTCATTGTAATCAACATGTCTATTTTTATTCCTTTATTTATTCATGATAAAGGGGTAAAATTAGCATGCATGGGTGAGGAAAAGTTTTAGCCTATTTTAAGGATGGATTGGGTGAATAATTTTACTATATATTGTGTGCATTGGAAAAGAATAAGGGGGAAGTTTTTCGACATAGGAGTGCTGAAGAAATTTTCTGCCAATTTTGCCTTGAATGAGAACTTTGTTTTGCCTTTCCAATTATTTGCATTGGTGTGTATCTCTTTATTAATTCTTGTGAATGTCAATTTCCTGATTAATCATCCTACCTTGCTACAAACATGGTATTTTCTGCATAATCTTAGTGTGCATTTTAATCTTTTTGTGTTGCTATGATTAATCCCTCAATACACAGAGTGTTTTGGCCTTAATATTCTACTAAAAGCCATTGGTTCATGCATCCAAAATTCCTTCTGAATTTTATTGTGCATATACTCAGTCAAATCCCTCAAGAAGTTTGGTGTATAACCCATTTTCAATTTCTTTAAAAGTCATTTTTTTACCCTCAAAACCCCAACAAAATAGTTTAGGATAAATAAAAAAGGAACCGGACTTGATACCAAAGACTCACCTCAACAATAAGTATATCCACAGACCCAGGGTGTTTTGATTATATCTACGAAAGCTATAGATTCAAAGAAATATTATAACCTCTTCCGTTATCTCTCAACCATTGTGCACTTTTGAGAGACAACGGTACCATTTGTTACATTGACTCGAAATATGCAAGAACATAAAGGCTTAATGAGAAATCTGATGTTGTCGACAAGAAGGAAGATGTGGACACTAACTCACATTTGCTTCAGTTGGTAAGATTTATGTTTGTTAATTTTCTTTCGGAGATTACAGTATATAAAGTTTAAGTATTTGTAATTTTTTTGTCTTGAGCATGGAGTAATCAAATTTGGATGGAGTTGTCTTTGACATTAGCATGTGAACATATATTCTATCAAAAGAAGAAAACAACACATTCATGGAAACTCTTGATGTAGAAGTTGCAGCAACCTACATGGATCTTGGGATTATAACAAAACTCTTCTAGTTAGCCTTACTTTTCACAAAGAAGTGGCCCTCTGATCAACCTATGATGCATGAAGTTGCTATAGTTTTAAATTCGAAATTTTTAGTGCCTACTCCTATGTAATTTCCTAGTATCTAAATGAAAACCCTGACCACTAGTAATAATTTTAGGAGGTATTTGGATGAATATGCATATGGTAAGCACAAAGAGGTTACAAGGAGAAAAAGCAACACTTATGGTCAAAAATTGTCCAAAAAAACTATCCACTCATCATATAATATTTGTAAATCTATATGTCTGAATTTTTAACAAATTTGAAATGTCTAGATAGAACCTTTCAATGTTTAATGTATCCCAATAAATCAATTAACTTATACCATTTTGTTTTCACATTACTGTATAGAATTGCAATTGCTAGTTGATAAATATTAAATTTATCTCAATTTATCTAATACTTGGGAATATTAGATGAATTATTAGGGGTTAAGATGGTATTAAGGCAACTTTCCATATGGTTTTGTGAGATTTTAACATGAATATTGATGTTTGCCTATGTTGTTGATGTCATTGTTTGATGGTGGTGTAGGTACTGGATTCTAATCAAAGGGAACGTATTTGTGTAGGAACTTCAATATGTAAATAAAGATGATGAAAAATCAGTTGTGTTATGATAAGCTACATCTACCATACAAAACTCAGAGAATGATGGCATAGACTTTGAGTTCATATGCATAGGAAAGGAAGGAGACATGGAGTGGCATATATACCTCTCATTTTAACCTAAAAATTATTTTCATATTTAATTTGTTCTCCGAAACATGCATCATTAATTTGGATATCAAAATATTTGAAAATGATACTCCAATCGCAGTCCTCAAGAACAATAACGGTGTAGTAGTTAGATATCATTTGAATCAACTAAGGAATATCTACTCAATTTTTAAATGGATAAGAGAACGAGCTAAAAGAGGGAGACATGTGAAAACAAATAGTAGAAAACAATTATTCCACATTAATGGGTGTGATGTAAGTGTATCTAATTCACATCGACCAACACTGGTAAAAAGGTGGTGGCATTTATTGACTCACAAAGAATACAATTTTGGTATAATGAGTTTTTTGATTAATGTAAAATATTTAATATTTGTTCAATGTATCTCTGATGGTGTATGATTGTGTTTCTCACAAAATATTTTCTTGCAATGTGTCAAGGATTATACTATTTTGTTTCTCATGAAAGTAAGTGACTCATCATTTAAACAGAGAGTGGAACAATTTGCAAGCATCAATTCTACTATCTTTCACAATAATTTTATTTTTGATATACATAACTCCCAATTATGTTTTCTGCTTTTAATGATAATAGGGAGAATATAGTTTATTGATAAACAGTAGTAAACTTAATTCCATGTGCAACCTAACAAAAGAATAATTTGTTTTTTACAATACTATGACTAACAAAACAAAACATAGCATTATTTCTACCAAAAATAAAATCACCCCAAAAATCAGAAAGACCAACTGGCACAAGTTCCTTATTATACTGTAATAATTTCACTATTATAATATTAAACAAAAAAGGTCATATTTTACAAGAATCATAACAAATAAAGTATATTTTGGGGTGAAGATAATAATTTCCACTAGAAATCAAAATAACACCACTATCATTTAAGGGCAATGCCAATTTTAAGGATGTGCATAATCAACATGTAAAGTGAGAGCCTCACAACTTTGGAAGTGCGAGGCTCACACTTTTAAACTTAAGGGGCTTGCACTTTCAAGTGTGTGACTCACACTTTAAAAGTTGTGATCCTCACACTTTTAAAGTGTGGGCCCTATTATTTGAAAGTGTGACGTGTGCACTTTCAAAATGTGGGCCTCGTACTTTCAAAGTTTGGGGCCCACATTTTTGAAGTTCAAGGCTCACAACTTCGAAAGTGCGAGTCCCGCAAGTTTGACAATGTGACGCTTGTAATTTTTAAGTGCGCGGTTCACACTTCAAACTTTCTATTTTAGGGAATTATTGTTAGTTTTTATTTTAAATTTACTACAACGGGCTCATGACTTATAATAGTTAGCAACTACTAACCATACATTAAGGCTCACAATTTGAAAATGTGTGCTTCACACTTCGAACTTGCTATTTCGGGGATTTATTTTTTTGTTATTATTTTTAATTTAATACAACGTGCTCATGACTTATATTACTTAGCATCCACTAACCTTACATCGAGGCTTGTAATTTGAAAGTGCACAGTTCAAACTTTGAACTTTCTATTGTAGGGATTTATTGTTAGTTTTCTATTTTAATTTAATACAATAGACTCATGACTTATAATAATTAGTGACCGATAAGCTTACACCAAGGATTTTGCACTTTCATTTAATAAAATAGGCTAATGACTTATAATAGTTAGCAGTCACTAACCTTTTATCAAGGATTTCACACTTTCAAAGTGCGAGGAAAATGCTAGTATTTCCTTTTCAAATTACGAGACTTGCAGTTTGAGCTTGTTTTTGGAGGAATTTGTTCTTTGTTTTTTATTTTTATTAATCCAACGGGTGCATGAATTATAATAGTTCGTGGATGCTAACCTTACATATTCCCAACCTGAAAATCCAAAAAACTACGAAATTGGAATCAAATAATAGGGAAATTGAAATCCAATAATAGCGAAATCAAGATCCAATAAATAGTGATATTCTAATCCAATAATAGCGAAATTGGAATCCAAAAATACTGAAATTGGATCTCCAATAAATTCAATAATGACAATATTAGAATCCAATATTGTTACTGAAGGAATCCAATAATCGTAATAATGGAATCCAGTATCAACAAAAATGGAATTCAATATAGGAAAACATGGTGATAGCTTTCTTTCAAAACATGTAAAATTGGAGTCCATATTCACTAGAATATGTCCATATTTAATGAAATAAGTATTATAAGATGCCAACTATTTGAGGTTAACTTCATTCCCTAAACTTGTTGATAAGTCACTATTATCAGATTAAGAAGAAAACATTTCCCATAAGCAATCCCAGCGATAATACAAATCTTTCTGACCAGGGCTTCTTCAAAGAAAGTTGCCTCGCGCATAAGAAGTATGGTCCATGCAATTATTACTCTGATTTAGACAATTTTGATGCCCACTCTTATCTATTTATTAGAGGATAGACCAAATAACTAATATGTTCAAAAACAATGCCAATTATATATATATATATATATATATATATATATATATATATATATATATATATTACGCCAAAGGCGTATTCCAAAGTATATTATGGGGGTAGAATGGTTGTGTAGTGTGACACACCACAGACATCAGTGGGCTTTGTTTCATTGGACATTGATGAATACAAATCTTAGTGTTCAGCCACTTGGACATTGCAACGCTATGATTTCTGAGCAGAACTTCAGAAAGACCTCCCTTGGAATGGAGAAGCCATCCCATTTGTAGGAAACTTTTACACTTAAACCTTAACCTCCTCATTGATTGTTCATATTTCATATTCCGAATTTGTGGTCTCATTTTATGAAATATTCTATGGATTGAAAGTGAATATCAATCATTCGTTGGATAATTCACAACTTGCATATGCTTTCTACAATGTCAACCCACATTTTCATCGTAAATCCACAATGATTCATTCACAGTAACAAAGACAATTTTGAATTGATCATAATCCATGCCAGGATCGAAATATTTACGAAGGTTAGAGAAAAATGTTATACACAACACTATTGTGTCGACTTTCTCGAAGCCCTTGACTATGGCATGATCTTATCGGGTGAAACATTCTTCAAATGACACAACTGAAATGTAAACTCGAGTATTTTTCTATAGATTTTCCCCATGCCATTAATTTCTTATGTGGCATCCCTCCATATGAAGCCATAATTATTGTTTCATGCAATGCCAACTTTATTAAAAATTGGTGAATTTTTTTTCAGATACGTGAGTAATGTAAATTCTATCTTTTTATGATGCTCTTATGACACGTTAAATTCATATGTGGCATTTCTAAGGATATTCAAGCTTTATAAGTGATGTATTTTAGCCATGATGGATGTATTATGTAAGTTTACCTATATTTAACACGAAGGCATTTCCAAACTTCACTTGAAGTTGAGGTTGTTGACTCTAACACACCTCATCAGATACGTTCAATATTAACATGTGTTTCATATTTGTAGACTGATATAAGCTATAGTAATAAGTAAGGGTTGATTTTGAAGGTCGTTTAGATGTTTTTGTGATTTTAATTATAAAACTCTCATACAAATTTGAAATAATGATTACATGTGATCTGTACATTTAAAATGTATCTGACATTTTTAAAACAAATTTATATATAAATTATATTTACACTACACAGTAAATATATGCATTTCTAAATCATCTTGATGAGTTAAATAAATATAATATAGTTAATATTAATAATATAAATTTATATTTTGAGAGGAAGAAATGAGGTATTACCATCACCCAAAAAAATATTTGTGCCATAGGCATATCTCAAAATTAACTGCTAAGACTCTCAAGCATTATTGTCAAATCAACTTAGGCTACTTGACATGAATGATGATGGGTGCTTGGTTTCTATAAACGATGCTCATGGATGCATGAGGGATATACATAGATCTATATGTGATTGGCTTACTATCATTTAAATATGTTTTTTCATGAGATAAATAGTTGTCCACATGTGAACACATACTTTTGATTTAATAAGGGGCAAAAAAATCTTTCCGCAAAATTTTATAATGTTAGGGTCTTATTTTATTATGCCAAATACATATTTAATATTAGAATAAGGAGAATAAGGGTACTTAAATGGAACACACTGCAGACATAATATGGCTATGGCTTATTTTGTCACAAACGTACATACAAAAGCACAACTATTGGATAAAATTTTCCTTTCACTCATGTTTCCATAGCCAAGAGGGGGCTGATGTTCACTAGTTTTCATTACATGACATGATTTTAAACAAAGTCAATCTTAAGTCAGTCCTCAACCAATATCCATGTATTAAATACATTCTAATTATTTAAATTTGTTAGGTCATTGACACATTATAATCTTCAAAATAATTAAATGGATTATAATCTTTAAAAAAATCAACCAATTTTTATTTTTTGAGTTGAAGGGCTCAATTTTAATAAAATTTCATGAGGTAGAGGATCGAAGGATGACCCAAATGACAACAAAATTTGAGAAAGAAAAATGCCTTCTAAATCAGGTGATGTGGGACATGCAATTAATTAGTTCCAACATGTTTATTTCTTGATTTCCATTCATGTCATCGCATTATAGCAACTTGTAGAAACCAATAGATTATACCCGAACATATTTAAATCCTAGGTGAATTGCGAAAAATATCCCCTTTCACACATCTTAGTAGAGATATCACCAAAAGAGCCCATCTTCCCTGATGATCATCATTAATTAATTAGCTCCCAACTCCTTAATTAAGTCGCCTATCCTACAAATACACTAATTAATGAATCTTCCGTTAGCTTTTTGGGCCCTTCTGCATTGCCTAGGCCTAAGAACCCATTATCTGATGAACTTCCTCCAATTAGCTTCCAAATCTTCCCTGAATACTCAATAAATCATTATTTAATTCATGTTCTTGGCACTTGAATAGTCTACCTCCAATGTTGAATTTTTCTCCTAAAAGCTTCTACAAGCTTGCACAGGGGTGAATTAGTCATCTGGGAAGGCCAATTAATAAACCCCCTTTATCGAAAATGAGTTCACTAAATTGGACATTCTCCAAAAGCTCCTAAAGTCACCTAGGGGGAATCAACTTTGCTTTCCTAAATCACCCTAGGGGGATTCAGATGGACTAACTCAACATGGGGATCTATTATCCCACATGCATAGGGATAGGACTAGTGATTGAGGATGGAATCCACTTGGGGGTGTCTTGGAAAGGTATGACTCCTCAAAAAATTTACACTTACACTTAAATTCTCTGAGAAGATAAAAGCAAAGCACATAGCAAATAGACTAAAATCTTTCCTTTGTTATTCTTGAGAATTCACCACTTGAAGTGTTAAGCCTCTTTTTCAAGCCAAAGTGCTTGGGTCATATGGGAGGTGTCAAAAGGGTCTTATAGCCTAACTTTGATAAGCTCTCATTCCTAGGATCTTGGATATCAAAAACAACCACTTTGATTGCCATGGGGCCTACATAGGTCCGTTTAATTTTGTTGTTAATCAAAAGAGTAGTGGTTCTTGACAAATTTACGTGCTTATTTTGATTTATGCTTTGAAGTTTTAAATGCAAATAATGTTATTGTCTAGCCTTATTTAGCTTTTATCTTGATGGTGCTTTAGACTTTGCTTTAACTTTTTTGATTAATACTACTAGGTGTTAGTTTTTATTTTCATTAACTTAGTTGAAAAAACTATGCACACATTTCGCACACCTGGTAAAACCTGGTCCCTTAGCATTTTAGTTTAAATTCTATTGTTTTGGCTAACTTTTGCTATGCACATGTAGTAATTAATGTCCATTTTATTGGAATTTTTACTAATATTATATGTGTCTGTTCTTGTTCATAGCCATCATTTTAATGGGTTGTTTCCCTTTTTAAACTAACTTGCTAAAATTTGAAGTATTATGAGCTTTTTTTTTTGTTTTTTACCATGTTTTGGTTACAGGAGTGGCAGAGGTGCACTAACAGGAGCGCATGTACATTTATGGTGGCACAAGAACCTCTCAGGTGGCGCAAGTGCACTCTCGGAGCTTGAATCTATGTTTATTGACCCTGGCGCATGTGAGCTAACCCCAACGCACATAGCCTAACTAGGGCGCAAGTGCATTAACATGGGCGCAGACATCATTTCGTACTATACCTTCACTACAACACGAAAACCTATCATATCGACGCATTCACACTAACACAGGCATAGCCATGTCTTTAGTGGCACCGGCATGTTTCTGGTGATGCAGGATTTCTATCAGAAATTGTCACTATTTTTAATCAGTTGTGGCACACACGCACTTATGGTGGTGCATGTTCCTCTCTGGTACTATAGGAACTTTGTCATATCCCAACATTGTTGTTTACCTCCTTGGCGCACACACACTTACAATGGCGCAAGCACCTCTCTAGTGGTGCAGGTGCACTATAAGTCAATAAATACAGAGTGGTGCATCTACCCTAATCTTGGTGCACATGACTTTCTGGTGGCATAGGTGCATTGTAAGTCTGAAAAATGCATAGGGGTGCATCCGCCATAAACATCATGTGCACGTCTTTTTAGTGGCATAGGTGTCTCTGTTGGAGGGGTGCATATTCATAAAAGAGGGCACATGTATATCTGTTTAATCCGGTTTTGGTTACAAATTTTTAGTGCTCCTTGTTTTAATCATAAATCTTGACTTGTTAACCTTTTTTTTGGACTTTGAATAGGCATCAGAAAGATAACAAAGTGTACTTGGGGAGGGAAATTCAAAAATTTAAATACCTTTAGTATACTAAATTCTATCACAAAACTCCCAAAATGCCCCGTAGACCTCTAAAAATGCAAATTACTAAAAACTATTAAAAAAGTGCAAAAAATTGGATCTCTTCAGATTTTTGATCTTGGCTTGATAAAGAACCTGTTATCCAAAATTCACCCCCAGGGTAAATTTTGATAACATGCATTAAATTCTCAAGTCCCAGGCAAATAGATTGAGTCAGGGAAAAAATTCATGTTTCTTGGGTCCCCTTAGCTTTTTTCTAACTCCCCTGTCTAAGAAGAAGAGAGAAAGTTCTGAGAAAAGGTGAAAAAATTGCAGAAAACAAGCTCGGGCTAGAAAAAATCATTTAAAATGGCTAAGTCCTAGTCCTCGCAACAGTCGGGACATGAGGGACGTCTGGGAGCGAATCGGCCGAAAGGCTGCCAGGCAGTCTGCAGAGCAAAGGGACATCTGGGACGTCGGGACGCGTGGGACGTGGAAATCTGAACTGGCTGAAAAGTGGAAAAAATTGACTAACTGTTGAAATAGGTAGTCTGGGACATCTGGGTAGTTAGTACGCGGAGGACGCGAGTCGGCCGAAAAGGCTTAAGGCAGCCCAGAACAGTTGGGCCGAAGGTACGTGAAGTATGCGAACCACCCGAATCGGCCGAAACAGGGAACTACAGTCTAGGACAGTTGGGACAAACGTATACGAAAGATGTGGATCGGCTGGTTTCGCGCAAGTCAGTCCATTTCGGGCGGTTTGGAGAAATTTGTCCCAGGAAGTCTGGAACAGTTGGGACAAAAGTGCGCGGAGGACGCGAACCGGCCGGTTTGGCCAAAACAGAGGACTTTCGTACTGGGACATCCGGGCCAAAAGTACGCGAGGGACGTGAAAATCCGAAGCGGCCAACAGCAAGGAAGAAAAGTCAACGTTTGGTCCGGAAACTTCAAACGGCCATAACTTTTGACTCCGAGCTCTGATTTTCACAAAATTGGACTTTCTGAAATGAGCACGACATCCTCTATGCCACAAAAATTAGATTTATTATTTTTGATGATGGTAGATATATTTAAATAAGAGAAATATATTCGGTTCCAGCCAGTTAATGCTCATTCCCGTCAAATGACAGAAAACACCTGCCACACCCAAAATAGCTGCCTGCACTCAGAAGGCCATAACTTTTGTATTTCTCAATGAAATCGCACAAGATTGGTACCATTGGAATCATGGCTCTGAGCCCGATGCTAGATCGCATGAAATGAAATTCTAGATTTTATTAGAAATTGATCGATATTTTTAACAAAACGTGGCCGGGTTCATAACAGTGTTTCATTTGGTGGTTGGGAGTGCAATTAAGAATCATGGTCATCATTCTTTCTCTGGTGCAGCACATGGAACAGTATGGGGAGCCTTTTGCAAGTAATATATAATAATTTTACTCCATTTAATGCCTCTTATAGGTGGTTGAAGGACAAATTTCAAGATTTCCATTTTCCCTTCTCTTTCCCTTCTCATTTTTCTATAAATTGGAGTGTTGGGCTCATTGTAAAAGGGGAGGTAGTTTTGTAGAAAAGGTCTACCAAAATTGCTTTGTGAATCCAATGTGCTACAGGCCCTTGTAGTGGACTCCTTACATGGTGATCCAGGCCCTTATCTTGTGATAGATTGAACTGTGCACCTCATGAAGCAATAAAATATCAGTTTGTGGATGTATCTTCCCCTGCTGTGTTTTCTTGCATTCCTCTTGCCCTTTTAATATTTCTACAAGAATATTGTGTCTATTATTATGTTTTTGAAGGGATTCATTATCATTGTGTATTCTTGGAATATTGTTGTGAATGCATTTTGCTAGATTATGGAGAACTGTCATCACCTCTTCTAGTGTGCACTTTGCCTCTGCATTTCACACATTTGGGGACTGCTCTCACACCCTCCTTTTTTGGTGTTTCACCACTTTAGTGTAGGATTTCATTTCATGCATTCTCTCTCCCTGGTCCCTTGGAAATTTAGATTAGAATAGTTAGTTTCCCCTGCATTAGAGTAGATTATGGCAGGTAGTTTAGGAGAAAGGACCAGCTTTCTCTGGAGGTCTATCTCAAGTAGCAAGTCCCACGACTTGGAGATAGTACCCATGTTATCCAATCACACTGTGAGTTCAAATATATGCACTTGTATAAACACAAGGGTGTTGTGATTCGGTGATAACAGAACCTATCTAGGTTTATTATAAGATAATGCTACAACAATAGGGGTGGTACCACGAACCCTAAATTATTCCACACAAGAGGGAACCTTGTGGATGAAATAGGAAGTTCTCTGCACAACCTACTTGACTAGTCATTCCTTGTGAGTTAGCGTTATCGGTTGTCCTTATGGTGAGCCCATTGATTGTACAAGTAGATGCACTAGTTGCCTTCTATGCTTGAAGGGGGTAAAGTATAGCCGAGATACTCCCAAAATTAGTCATTACAACTTTTTTGGGTAAATCATAGTCGCTTAAGACAACTTTGTAACACCTAGGACAAGAGAACCACCTAGGAAAATATACTTTGGCCAAGAGCCCAATTTGACTAGTTCAAAATTATGTTCATGTTGTGAGCCATTATTCACCATGAAATGTGTGACGTGTTACTTTCGCTTAGTTTTTCACTTACCCTAAGGTAAGGTGAAACTCTGCCGAACTGAGACCAACATTTTTTTTTCCCCCCATTTGATCTACTTCCTTCACTTTCTTTTGACACTTTGTTGATCAGAAGAGGAAGTGACTACCGTTGCGTTATCAATTTATTGGTTCACCATATTTTTTTTCATTTAAGCATATCCATGTTTGTGGCTGGGTTGGTTAAACGTCTAAAGTGTGTGGAGACATATTTATATCATTAGTAGTGTTTGTGATCTTGATACCCATGTCAGGATCGTCATCATAGTTAGGATTGATTCATCATTTTATCTCCCTTTGTTAACTCGTTTGCATTGTCTCGACATAATTAAGATACTTATGTCACATTTCTCAGAAACATGATCTAAGTATCCACATTATGGTGTTACACTGCGCACGTTTTCACACATCCTTAGTCTACTTTGACTTAGTTTGATTTCAAACATTGGCTAAAATCTTGAAAGGTGTTGCTTACTTTGTTTGTGTCATTTCGATACCACTTTGACACTAATATATCACTTCTCCACGAAGCTTGATAGACGTGTCCAATTGGTGTGCTTACATGGCTTACATTTGTAAACCTTTCCCTTTATCATTTAGGTCTTGTTGGTTGTTGAAATTTTCATAGTATCCTTTGATTCGGAGTTGCATCTACCCTTTGTTAATATCTACGCCTTGTTCATTTTGAGCTTGACATAAATATTGACATTGTGTTGATCACCTTTACATCGAACTGTCACTTTGCACACACATTTTCATATGGTGTATTTCCTTGTTGATTGAATTTGTGTTTCACACTTGCATGATAGTTCCTTGTGATTATTCATTCAAAAACTTATTTTCTAGGACAATCCCTCTCGATCTCATCGAGATTCGTTGTCACGATGTCTATTTTCCTTAGACCTTCTTCATAAAATCATGCACACATCTCCATACTTACATAATATCTAGGTGGTTGTCATTATGCTACCCAAATTGACATGTAACTTCCTTCCCTTTGAAGGAGTTCCATCGCACTATCTAGATCTAGACATTTGTGCTTAAAACATCACAAAAAATGAATGACTATCGCACAGTTCCCCATACTTAAAAAAATATGGAACCTAGGTTTAGCAATTCAAATCAAAATATTCCCATTATAACTAAACCTCGTTTGATTCTTCGTGCTAGAGAGCCCATACAGGTAACTCGTTCTCCACCTTCATCTCATAGTCAGTGGTATGATTTGGATGCTTCTAATCCAAATTATTAATCAAGTTCCCCCCACCCTTCTTTTGAGGATTCTAATCAAAATATTTCCTCTGAATCTTCTAGTGATTCAGATCCAAACTACTATTCGGATTCATCTAATTCAACTCCTAAGTCATCTAATGCAACTCCTATGTCATGGTCTTCCCTTTCTTCGCAGGACCCCTTTTATCAATCGCCTCAATGACATCTTCTTCCTTTTAAGATACACGCTACTCTAAATCCCTCTAATAAAAAATATAATACAATTCTTTAATCACGGTCCTCTCTTTCTTTATAGGACCCTTGTTATTATTCATCCAATATGATTCTTGAATCACGGTCCTCCCCTTATTTGTAAGACATGATTCATCAATCAACCCCAATAATTCTTCCTCCTTTGAAGATTCGTGTGACTCAAAGTCCTTTGATTCAAGCATCTGAATCGACCCATGCGTCGTAATCTAATGAATTTAGACTTAATCCTACTAGTTTATAGATGATGTACCATCGTATAGGTAAGTCCACACCACCTTCTTCTACTCTTGAGACATATAGCTACACATCTTCTTCTATCAATAATCATCAAGCATCTTCTAAGTCTTACACACCAAGTGAACCTCTTTCTTCCAATCAACCCCCGTTGATCGATCAACAACTCATACCGATTGACCTCTTTCAGAATGAAGAAACAATTAGGTAATTTATAAGGGCATATGAAGACATTCCTTAGCAGATTACGACAAAGGATTCTCTTTAGAATTTGATGCGTCTGAGTATTGTGAGGAAAAGGTTGATTCCTTTTATCAAGAAACAAAGGAAGAGCCTCAGATCATGTAACTTGATCCTCCTCTTATTCTTCCATATTCACATTCATCATTATGTGATGAAACTCCTTAGTCTTGCATTGATCCATGGCCTATCTTCTCATCACCCAATCACTCTTTGTCTATCATAATTCCTCAATCAAAATATCTTATGGGGTACGTCAAATAGACCTTCATCTTCATCTAGGTGTGGATCACCTTCGAGTAGCCCTCCCTCTGCTACTAGAGGGACATTTTTGAGTAGTCCGTTATCTTCTATTCTTGAGGCACGTCCAACTGGCCCCTTGTCCTCTATGTATGGATCACCCCCGTGTAATCCATCATCTTCTATTTGTTGGCCACATCCTTGTAGTCCATCATCTTACATTTATGGGTCACATCCTAGTAGCCCTTCTTCTTCTATTCTTGGGCCACATCCTAGTGGCCCTTCATCTTCTATATATGGGTCACATCCTAATAGCCCTTCTTCTTCTATTATTGGGCCACATCCTAGTATCCCTTAATCTTCTATCTATGGTTCACCTCCCAATAGCCCATCTTCTTCAATCCTTGGAATGTATCCCTTTCATCCATCACATTATTCTTTTACCAATGATTTTGGCAAGCTCGCGGTCATTTGTCACATCAGTTATAAACATCCGCTCTCTTCTCCCACTTCTTGGGGTCTGAAACATCACATGTCAACTTATAAAAAACCCCAACAGGTTCATTATCAAGCTCATTTCAAAAATTCCAAGAGCTTGAAATCCCCCAACAACTCGACTAATCTCAAAGTATGGCACAAAGTGAAGAAACCTATGGATAGGGAACTCAATCTCTCGCATGAACAATCCTTGTTTCAAGATAAATCGCAGTCATTTGTTGAGTATAAGCTCACCACAATCATTGAGATCGGGAATAACATAACTCTTAATAGAAAAATTCACCTAGTCTCCCTTATCAAGGAAGTCGCAAACATCGTTGTTAGATCCTACCACATGGAGTGACATTTTTGGTCCCAACTTTCCAAAAACTATCAAAAACCTAAAAATTAAAAAATAATTGAAAAATATAAAAAACATGAGAAAGCAAAACAAAAATCAAAGGTACAGAGATCAAATATTTCAATCAGGTATTGCGTACACATGGATGTTATTTTTTTCCTTCTTTGCTATTGTTCTGTAAGTCTTTCTACCATTTTCATCACTTTGGTGACATTTTGGTTAGCTTATTCACACGCATTTTGTGACATTTATCTCTATGGTATCTGTTTTATCCTGGTCTTTTATCACCTTGGTAAATTAAAGAATGACTGACCTCTTAGAGATCCTATCACATTCAACATCTAATAAACTTGTTACGAATAAATTTTGGACATATTTTTTGACACTAGCCAATGTCGTCATCACAATCACTTCCACCTCCTTCCATTAAGCCATCAATGGTTCTTAACCCCTTGTCAAAAAATAGATCTGAAATAAGTTTTAAGAAAGCAAAAGAATAAAAATCAATCAAAAACCAAAAGCTAAAAGCTACAAAGAAAAATCAATTTGATATATTACTCTCTCTTGAGGTATTTCCAATAATCTCTATCAGGGCTATAGATGCCTAAATGGCAATAGAGAAATGTTGTGATTACAATCAAATGCATCTCTGTCGGGGCTATGCACACCTGGCTGGCATCGAAGTAATGTACGGAGATCCTTCCACCCTCCATCCACAAATCACAAAATCACCTTTCAAAATCAATCATCCTGACACACTGGCTAGGGTGTATTCACTTGTTGTCTATTAAATCTTCCCTTCAAGAGGTAATTAAATTCCATGTGCACACACTGGATCTCTATGAGCAGGGAGGATTATTATGTTACCAAGTGTCTCTTTTTGTAACTTATTTAGAATCTTACTCTAGTCCATATCTCATCTCACGATTTGTGCCTTTGGCTAATCACTTCTTCATCGTGAGGATTCTAAGCTACATTCATATCATTCACATCGCTCTTCTACTTTTTTCAGAACATCCATGTGTATAATATTACTTCTTTTCCATGTTTGTGGACACGTTCATCACCTTTCAAAAACAAAATCTTCTCCTTCCTTTGTATGTGCTTTTAGGCCAACTTATGTTAGGGGCATCCTTGCTTCTTCCCAACACTTCATTGGTTTACGTTCACCATCATGTTGAACATATCCATAATGGCCTTGGGTCCCGTTTCTACACATGAAGAGTTTTCCTTTGAATACTACCATCTAATCATTGGGTAACTTTTGTATCTTCAGCTTTCTAGTATGCACGTGGCCTTATGCCCTTGTAAATCCCATCTATCAGTAGTTTCATCCATGCTTCTTTGTCTTCCTATACATAGTTTCATAAAACTTTCAAAATCAACCAAAACATTCAAATATGTTAGCAAAATCATCAAAAACATTGAAATATGTTTCAAAAAACTTCTACAAATTGAAAATCATCCTACAAAACATCACTCTTTGGTTCTCACTTGTTCATATGTGTGATTTGCAGATCATCTTGATCAACCTCTATCAAAAAAATCTAGGTTGCTTACTTTGTCTGAACTCTGGGGCAAAACGAGTTGCCTAGTACTATTTCATAGTGCACATTGATTTATCATCAGACCCAAGTGTCCTCCGTTACTCCCCTCACATTTATCCTTGTTTGGGGCACCCTCATCAACCCTTATCGTTAATGCACACAAGTCGTAAATGAAGCTTGATAATAAAAACATTACATTAGGTTTCTCTTTTAGTTTAGCTTGTTTAGTTTCTTGTATTACATTACATTTTTTATGTTACATGAAGTTAGGCATATTTCACTTTCTTGTATTGCATTAAATTTTATATGTTGCATGGAGTTGGTGTTTTCAGAAATGGACGATTATTCGTAGTATGGGTTTTCATGTCATTCTAATTTTTTCGTATGCTTATATTTTTCATAAGGACCGATGACGTAGATCTTTTGGCAATATGATGACACTAAAGTTGTTCCCATACAAAAGCTAGAGGCTAGTTCTTCTCTCCACTTCTCCATATTTCTTCTACATCACTTTCCTCTCATCACTATCCTTTTGCTTCACCTGGGGGATTCTTCCCTTGCCCATTCATCTATCTATTTCTCACCTTTTTTGATCATCGATCGTCTTCCTTCATCACCACATCGACACTCAATGGGGGATCTCTCCCTCCTACTAATTTTTCTTTTATCCCTCCAAAATTTTCATCTCTCTGCTATCTTTGAAGTGGCGTCACTTACGCAACCCCAAAGAGGGGAAAATGTAGACACCCATAACTACGCCTGAGCAATTTAAATACTTGAATTGCACTAATTATCCCCTTTCCCACAAATTGGCAACATATCGCCAAAAGAGCCCATCTCCCTCATATCATCATTAATTAATTACACTACGCTAATTAGTTAAGTCGCATATCCAACAAATACCCTAATTAATGACCTTCCGTTAATAAATCCCCCTTTATATCTAGACTAATTAGTTATGATCACATTGTGAACTTAGAAACTTTAGGATTCTCTTTTGGCCCATTTAAGCATAGATTGCATCACGGAAATGGATTTTAATTTATTTCAAAATAATAAAGTGGATTGCTTATAATAGATATTCATTGGGTTGGAATTACCAATCGTGTGCAATAGGTACGTGGCATGTAACTAATTAATTTTCATTATTTCATTTCTAACATTCCATTCATATTTTTTTCTTAACTTCCAAATTAAATATCATCCATTTGATGACATTGAAGCCATAACATAATAAAATAAACAATACAAAGTACGTTCTATATATTATTGGTCCCTTCTGACCATTTGTTAGGTATGTTCATTTGTTCATGATTATTTATACATTGCCTACTTCCTTATAATTATTCAAAATTAAAATTTAAAAGGGGGTCTGTTAAGTTCTACAAGAAGTTATAACCATAATTTTTTTTCCCTTCAATAGTAATTGTATACATCTCCTTACATTATGATATATCTCAGGAGACATTTGCCTTAACATCTCAGAGAATAAGAGTTTTCTCCTTCATTCGCTACACATTATTGTTATCTAGCTATTAAACAGTCTACTTTCACATTTGTCCCCAAACCTACTTTTTTTTTCCTTACGCTTCTCTAACCTCAAACCCCTCCTCTTAATTCCTCTTCCTCTACCATTTTTTATCTATCTCTAGTTTGACTTCCTCACTCTATCCCGTTCAGAATTTCTATTGTACATTTCACTTATGATTGATAGTTTACGGGCTAAGTCCAATATGTATTTTAGAGGATTGTTAATCATAATTTATAAATCATGTGTGAATATCTATGTTGTTTTCGTTAGGAAATGCATTATATCTAATAAATACATACTATGTTTTCTTCCAATACCACCTAGCTTAGTGTGAATTATGATCATTTTATTTTGACTTGTTATATTGGATTTAAGTTGTTATATCTCTCATGTTTTTCCTATGTGTTTTGATTGGAACTATTTTCCTTTCTCTTTATTGAAATCCACTTATTGATTTATCTTATTCTGAATTATTTTGATTTCTATCTTTCTCCATCCTAATGTTTGACAAACAATATTTATTCTATAATGGTAGAGTATGAAACTAATATCAAATAACATATATGGTATAAATTGTATCCTAAGTTATTCTTATTATATTCGAGGTGCACATTATGCTAAATACATTTCTTGAATAGTTTACATTGAAAAAATAAATTGAACCATGTCAACTAGACAATCATCAAAATGATTTGATCTATTGAATCAGATATTAATGTGCGTCATTGATTTTGTAATTGATGAATTTACATCATTGATTTCATACATGGATGAATTTAAACGCAATTAATTCATGCAACTAGTTGGTAATTTGTTCCTTGTGGCTAATTGTTCTTGGTTAGAAAACCATTCATGTTTAACGATGTCGAGAAGTTGAAAATATTGGAGATTAGAAAACAATACATGGAGGAGCATATCCACCAAGATGTGAATTCCAATGAAAAGGGGATTCTCTTGAATTGTGAGGTAGGAAACACAATGCAATTTTGTTAATCATACTAGAATATTCACCAAAGATACGGATTATGAAAGGGTTAGAACAAGTTCAAGTGAAGGATAAGAAATTGGTCAAATTGTTTCTTTTCAGAGAGGACACATGGTGGTGCATACATCCGGTCAACATAATATATATATATATAAAACGTATTCCTCCATGTGATTTCAAGCCCCTTCCATTCACTACAACATGTGGTGGCTTATAATCCAAATGGACGTAAGACATTTCTTCGTCCAATCTAGATCACATCTTGATTACATAGATGTCATTGTGTGGCCATCTCAGATCCTTACAATTATATTCTACCTCTCAAATAATAAAAAATTTTGCATGTGTCTCAACATTAGAAGGCCAATTACAGTAGAGGAGACCAATAGTAGAAACATTTCCTCAACTTTCTATCTTGCATCAAAGGAAAATGAAGCTAGAATTTTCAAGAAAATGTTTTCGAGTGCTAGAGGTTGTTGTTGCACCCTATTGATTTTCCATTTTTTACCATTGTTGTCAAAGGAAATGATTGAAAAGGGAGAGGGAAATATCATTATTATAAGATGTTGTTCAAAGGTTCAAAGTGAATTCATGAGGCTTCAAGAAGATAGGGTCTTGGATGGTGAGTGGAAGCATCCTTTTAGGGTGGTTTAAGCTACCTAGAATAGTGAAACATGATGATACATGTTATAAAAAGCATGGGATAGGTGTTACTATAGAATGTATGAGAAAATTTTATACTTAGTGTAGCTCCAAGAGTCAGTTTTGTATATTGCTAAGAAATAGTGTTGAGAATAAGCAGTGTTCTAACATGCAAATGAGATGGGATGGAAAAATTTAGATCTAGATTTTTCTATAATTCTGGGATATGATAGAGAAAGGTGTTTTGGTGCTTCATGTGAAATTTCATCTTATTCTTTAATGGGAATTTTGATATATTCAAGTTTTTTCTAAAAAGAATGTTTTGGAAAATACATTTTTAGCTGCACGACTTCTTAAGTCTCAAAAAAATTATACGGTCTCCTTAGAATAACTCATAGAAGGATTTTTTAGTTTAAATTGTAATAAAAATCATGTGCAAAAATATTTTTCTCAAAATGAAGTGTTGTTCACAAGTTATGAGCATTTCAGTGGAGAAGGTTTTCTCCATTCTGGACTATGCTCTAAGTTGGTAAGAACAACAAAATGAAATTGACCTCTAAAACTTGTTTAATATCCTCTATATTTTTTTTAGTTCATTAATGATGTTTCCCAAGCTTAGAGAACATTTAAATGTCATTATCCTTGAAAGTGCATATAGTTTCTCAAGTCACTATTCATGGTTGTGAATGCTCCTGATATAAGTGTGCACTAGTTATCATCAGTGGAGAATTTTCTCAATAAGGTTAGTCAACTGCAATGTTCTTTTGTCAAATCTAATATACAATCTTAGTTCGCATATACTCTTATGGAGAGACCTTATCTCTATGTTCCTTGAAGCCAATGTCCTGATAGTCTTCCCTTCATTACAAAGAGTTTGCTCATTATTCAAAGCATATATATGGTTAAATGTTTTTTCCTTTTAAAACATGAAGGATATTATTGGTTTTTTTCTCACTTGTTTGGAAACATGAAGTTTTTAAGGCTTACCTTTCCTAGGTACAGGCTTGCAAGGTATGTAGTATGTCACTATTTGAGAAAAAACAAGAAAAGATGAGGTTAAAAGGATATCTTGCATATGTTTTTGACATAATATGACCTCGTTCATGGTGTAAGAGAAGGTTGAAAAAGGATCATTATTCACCAAGACCTCAAATCACGTTGTGAAGATCTCAAAATATAATGCATGCATGAAGAGTCACTCAATTCTTTCTAGAACCTATAAATTTTTATAATTTGGGATTATTTGGAAGTGATTTTTCCTAGATATTGGTTTGTTAAGGTGGAGAAATTTGGATGAAGCTCCAAGAGTTTAAATATTTGAATTTCATAATGTATTATAGAAAAAAATTATTTTCTTGTGCTTCTGGGGTCTATGACTATTGAATACCCTATTTTAGGGTTTTTGAGAAAGTGTTTTGCATGGTTCTTTAATGTCTTCTGAAAAAATTACAACAAAATTTATCTTCATTTCTGTGGAGGAGTCATGAATCATTTACAAATTTTTTTAGATCGACTGGTGGAGTATGGACCAAGAAATCCATCACTATTTTTTTTTGAAAAACCGTCATTAATGGGTATAAGCGATAGTTATCACTTTTCTTTGAATCATCTCATCGTTCAAGAAAATTTCTTGGTTGTTTTGATTTACAAAGGCCTTGTTATCCAAAATTCACCCCTAAGGTAATTTTGGTAACTTGCACACTTTCTTCAGGCTTGAGCAAGATGAAATGGTTCAAGGCCCAAAAAATAGGTTTTGAGGGATCCCTTGGCTTTTGTCTAACTTCCCTATTCAAATAAAAATCTGAGCTCACTAAAATTTGTAAAAAATTTGAAAAAAAGATGTCAAGGGTCTATTTTAGTGCAAATCGGGTCTTTGGGGTGCGAATGAAACCAATGTGGAATGTACGAGGCTTCATCGTACCTAGTTAGAGTCTAATTTGTAAAGGAGGTAATGTATTGTGGCTAAGTCAGCTCCCGGAATCCTAGGTCACATAGGTTTAGTTGGGCCACCAGTTCCCTACATTACCGAAGTCGTCAATCAATGAAAAAGATCAAAAAATGAGGCAAAAGTAGATAAAAATATCACGTGCGGTCCATGGGATAGTTGGGACAAAAGTACATGCAGGCCCCGAAATAGTTGACATTGCACACTCAAAGCAATGTGGATATGTTGGGAGTCAACTACACACCTAGTCGGGTCAACAACGGATGCACGAGGACAGAAAATCCCGACTCAGGAAACATAGAGAAAGAAGGCCCGCATGGTCCAAGTACTGCGGGGATGTGAATCCCTCAAAAACCTGTAATACCCGCAACCTAAAGCAAAAATTGAACACCCCCCACTTTAAACTTCAAACAGGCACAACTTTTGACTCAGAACTTTGATTTTCAAAAACATTGACTTTTTAGAAAGGCCATGAAATCCTCTATGCCAAAAAGTAGGATTTATTATTTTTAATAAGGGTGGGTGGGTGAAAACAAAATACACATCTCCAGCTCTAGAAAAATAAACAATTAATCTCGTGCAATGTAAGAAACCTATGGAAAACTCAAAATAACTGCTCACACTCAGAAGACCATAAATTTTTCATTTCTTAATGGATTTTTACAAAATCAAGAAATACATAAATTGATGAATTTTGTATTATTATTATTAGTAAAATGTACTAGGTTCTAAAAAAATATTTTATTAGTGGTTGGAGACACATTTAATGAAGCATGGGAAAAAAAATTTCACTGTTGTAAGCCATGGAATAGTATGAGGATCCTTTCGTAAGGAACATACCATCATTTCACTTCATTTATTACCTCTTACAAGTGGTTGAAAGCCAAATTTTGGTATTCCAATCCTCTCTCTTCCAAATTCTATAAATTAGAGTGTTGGGCTCATTGTAAAGGGGAGATAGTTTTAAGTAGAAAAACTCTTTCATTTTGGTTTTGGGAAGCCAATGTACTACAGGCCCTTGTATTTGACTCCTTGCATGGTGATGCAAGCCTTTTGTTTGTAACAGAATAAACTGTGCATATCAATAAAGCAATAGATTCAATTTTGTTGATGTATCTTCCCTTACTGTGTTTATTTGGATTATTCTTGCCTCTTCAATCTTATTGTAAATATATTGTCTCTATTTTATGATCTTGCAAGGATTCATTATCATTATGTGTGTATGAAATATTGTTTTGAATGTAGTTACTAGAATGTGGAGAACTATTATCACCCTCTATAGTATGTATTTTGCTTCCATTTTTCACACATTGGAAAGTTATTTTTATTCCCTCCTTTTCTGGTGTATCACCTCTGTAGTGTAGGATTGGTTTTCATGCACTCTTTCTCCTCAGTCCCTTGTAAATTTAGATTAGGATAAGATAGTTTTTTCTGCATTAGAGTAGATTGTGTAAGGTAGTTTAGTATCAAGAACGAAATTTCTCAAGATTTCTATCTCAAGTAGTAAGTCCCAAAACTTGGAGATAACACCCTTGTTACCGAGTCACGCCATGAGCTCAAGCACACACAGTTGTAAAAATCTAAAGGTGATGTGACTCAGTGATCTAACAAGACTTTGTATTCTTCATGGAAGCACTTGTGGGAGTTTTCCATGGGGGGTTCACTTAGTAAAATTATGGTATAACACGTGCGTTCAAAGGGTATTAAAGAATACCCTTAATTCTAGTATTTACCTCTAAATATTTAATTGATAATACCCAATCATGTTAGATTATTAGAATGAAAATACCCCCTACTTTTTCCATGTACCTTACTTAACCATTTTTCAATTACAATTTTATGTACCCCTTTTTATTTCTACCCTAATATATATATATATATATATATATATATATATATATCTATATATATATATATATATATATATATATATATATATATCATATTTCTCAATCAATTTTTTTAATATGCATTTCATCTTAAAAGATAGTTTGGAGCCATTGAAGACCTATTACAAATTACCTTATAGATGTTAAGCTTTAATCATTTATCAATAGTTCTTCAAATAATTAAGATGGTGAAATAATATCACTTACGTTTAAAAGTATACTTAATCCTAGTTTTCTACCATCTTATTATTTCTTGGTTGAGAATCTCTTAATTGAGATTTCTTTATTCAAAAAAGAGATTATAATTTAAATTTATGAACACACTCATTTTGCAATTTTAAAGTTTTTTAATTTTAAAAACTAGGGTTCAAATGTTTTAGTTTTATATTAAAATTAAACCTCCCTTTCTTTTTGCACACCTCTCTAACCTACCCCCAATACCTGATTCAAAATATTAACAAATTAAACCCTTTCACCCCCTCATGTCTACCAGTATATTGAATTGAATTTTATTAAGTTTAATTACCTCAATATGAACCCACGTGCTAGGATATTACCTTGCTATTGAACCCCCCGCGGAGTTTTCCAAGTTGGAACATGAATGGCTTCATAGTTTGAGCACTGAAAAAACATGAAACAATGCAAAGTTATATTTAATTAGCAAAAATGCAGCCTTGATCATTTTCTAAAGGAATTTCAAATGGAAGTGTAAGTTTTAGATGAATGTTACAGTTTCAAGAAGTTGTAAATTGATCAAGGCATAAAAGTAGAGGTATGTATCATTTTCATAGAGGCCAATCAAGTGAGTTATAGCATATTGAAGAAGTTAATGTTCAGCTTAAGTTATAATCTAGGTAGTATTCACTCGAAGCTCAACATAAGGAGTAAAGACATATTTTTGTCTTGCTATTACAATGTAGTGTCCATTTAAATTTAAGGGAGATATGAGCAGTCTTAAGCACTACATGGAACTCAAAATTTGAGAGAGACATTCTAAAGTATCCTATTTGAACTTGAATCTTAGTATTCGATATTTAACCTAAGAAAGCATATGACTATCTAAATATGAAAATAATGAATATAGATAGTTATCTTTGAAACAATAGAGATAATGTGTTGGCCTTTAATGATATGAAAAAAAGACTAAAAAAAGTTAGTAGTTGAATTATTAATAACATTAATTGATGAGTGAGCTTGAGGCAAGGAGTAGAATTTGGAATGTTAGAGCTTGTAGAGAAGTAGATGAACCTATGAGAGGTTGAAGTGTGTGAAAAAGATGCAATTATCTTAGTGTGTTGAAACTGAACTGAGTATGATGAAAAGAGTGTGAAATAGAAAGAGAAGGAAACAAGACATGGTTCTTTTGAATACAGGTGCAATATTGTATAAATAGAATTCAATGTGAAAATGTATATTCCTTGAGAAATAAAAAGAAAGTGATCAGGGAATAGAAATCAAAGCTTGAAGAACAATGTTTGAAGGAAAAAATTTGAAGTTCATTGATTGAAGATTATGTGATTGAAGGATAGTGTTGTGATAAAGATAGAGTGGATCATATCATCATAGAAAGGCTACCAATTTAGGATCTCCATCATATGTTCAAGACATAATTTTTAAGTGTGGTCAACACTGAATTGTTGTTCATCAGGGATTTGTTGCTTCCTTGCAGGTGGGAGCTTGCAGAAGGCTAGTTTTAGCTAGCTCTATCATTTATTAAGTTGGTGATTCCTTCACCAAGTTGTAACTTGTGTGATACTAAATTTGTAGCCTCCAATGTTTAGTTATATCTCAACAAATGTTTTGTAACCATTTGTCAGATAATGGACTAGTTCAGTGGGTTTTTTCCCAATTTGGGTTTCCCACTTAAATCTCTTGTATCTTGTGTGTGATTTCTCTCATTTGATTTGTATTTCAGTTTAAGTGGTTAAGCTTATTATTTGGTAAAAGTGGAATTAAACACTAATTCACCCTCCCCCTCTCAGTGTTACTATTTCCAACAATTGGTATCAAAGAAGGCCCTGGTAAAGTGATTTTAATAGGTCAAGGGAGATACAGTGAATTCAACTATGGAAAACAATCAAGAAAATGGATTTTCTACTTCTAAATCACATCTATTTAATGTGTCCATTTATTCCTTCTGGAGTTTCAAGATGGAGACTTACCTAATTTCCATTGGAGTGGATATTTTTTATACACTTCCAACAACACCACCTACTGACCAAGTAGGAAAGAGAGTTGCTGAAAAAACTTCTAAGGCGATGAATGAAATTCTTTGTCGATTAGCTGAGGCTAAGTTTGTCAAACTCATGTTGTGTGATACATCCAAAGAAATGTGGAATAAACTGAATACAATATATGAAGGATATAACAAGGTGAAAATTGTTAAACTACAAACATATAAAACACAATTTAAAAGCATGAAGATGAAAGAAAGTGAGAATATATCATCATACTTACAAAGAATTGATGAACTCAAAAATCAAATCAAAATTTTAAGACAGAAAATAGAAGATATTTTGATAGTGCAAAAATTTCTTAGGTCCCTAATTCAAAGGTTGGATGTTAAGGTATCAACAATAGTAGAAGATAAAGACCTAACAACACTAACAATGGATGATCTTCATGGCATACTAAAAGCATATGAGATGAGAATAAGTGATTAAAATCTAGTGAAGAAGGAGGAATCCTTTAAATCATTTGATAAAGAATAAAAAGAAAAGACTAAAACAGTTGATCAAACATGGACATAGATGATGATAAAATAGAAGCTATAATTATAAGAAAGCTAAAAAGAGGATCATGAAAGTACAAAGATAAGCTACCTTTAAAATTCTTCAGTTGGGCACAGGTTGGTTACTTTTCTTATAAATGTGCAAATAAACATAAATAAGATGAAGATTCCTCTAATAAACAGAAGAAAATATTTAGGAATAATGGAGGGAAAAATAAGTATTTCAAAAGAAAGAAAAACTTCTACACATAAGAGATATAAAGCTCTTCATAATCCAATGATTCCAGCAGCCCAGAGAGTGATGATGAAGGAATGGAAGATGAAACTTTATTTATGGAAATTGAGATAAATGAAGCAAGCAACTCCAAATGAAAATTTCAAACTGAGTATGATAGTTAAGATGAAGAAGAAGTAGAGGTAAACCTTGAAGCTGAATTGATAAGTTCTCTAGAAGAGATAAAACATCGAAAGAAAGGAAACCAAAAGCTAAAAATCATGGTTAAAGAATATGAATAAAGAATCAGGTCTCTTGAAGAAAATTATAAAAATAAAGTTAAATAACATGAATAAATGATCAAGGGGTATGAAACATGAGTGAAATAAATTGGATATTATTTCAAGACTAAAGAGGAAGAGAGCTTGAAACTCAAAATAGATTTGGAAATAATGTAAACTCAGTTAGGTAGGACTTCTGCAAAACTAAGAATGTATTACAAGTTTGGGAAGAGTATAGTTGGTTTGAGTGAAATCATTTAGCATGAAAAATAAATACAAGTGAAAAGGATGGTTTAGGATATGAAGAGAAGAAGATTGATGACAAATTAGTGAGAAAAAATATGGAGAAGACAAGTCAAGAGCCTCCTAAATCAAAGAAGACTTATTTCAAGAAGAAGAACTATCCAGCAGCCACTATGTGATGAGGTATGATTATTCCTTCTATGGATATCATTATGCTTGTAGGAAATTTGGTCACAAAGTAGTTAAATGTAGAATATATTACAAAGCTTATGGTAGACATTTGAGTTCCTACTATGCTAAAAACAAGGATGAGTTGATTTGTTATAACTGTCAAAAGTATGGGCATGTTACAAAATTTTATCATTAAATACATCCACAAAGGAACACAAATGTATACAGGATCAAATCAATTCCTACAAGTGTTAAGGAACAAGGTTTAAAAGCACAAATAACCCTTCATTGACAGAGTGATGATGTAGAGTGGTATATTGACAGTGGATTCTTTAACCACATGATAGGGAAAAAGATAAATTTAATTTCCTTGGAAGAAAACGTATATGACATAGTAAGATTTTATGATAATACATTAAAAAATGTTATTGGAAAAGGCAAACTAATTTTTCACAATGGGAAACAAATAATTGAAAATTTATTGTATGTTGAAGGCCTAAAGCATAATATTCTTAGTGTTAGTCAAATGTGCAAACAAGGTTACATAGTTCTCTTTCATGATAAAGTATGTGACATAAGGAAAGGAGAAACAAGTAAAGTGGTAGGAAAAACCAAAAGGACTAAGAACAATATGAATGTACTGAAAGAAGTGAACAAAGAAAAAAATTTGTCAAGCAAAGTGGATGAGAGTTAGCTTCAGCACATAAGTATGGGTCATTTAAACTTTGATAAATTTGTCAAAATTAGCTCTATGGGGTGTCTTTAGAATGTGCCCAAGATCAGTAAACTTGATAATAAATTGTGTATATCTTGTCTTCATCGGAAAAAAATAAATAGAAGCTTGAAAAGAAAAGAATACTCCACCACTCAGCCTTTGTAATTCATTCATACAGACCTTGTGGGACCTACTAGAGTAGAAAGCATACAAGGAATTAGTTACTTCATGTTACTAATTGATGATTTCAGCAAGATGAAATGGGTTTCTTTCTTGAAGGAGAAATTAGAGGAATTAGAGAGATTACAATCTTTCAAATCTCTTATTGAGAATAAAAAGAATGGTGAGGTAAATATTTTAAGATCTGATAGAGGATGATATTTTATGTCAGCTAAGTTTGATGGATTCTATGAAAGTCATGGTATAAAAAGACAATTTTCAGATGCAGGAACACCACAACAGAATGCAGTGGCTTAGAGAAAGAATAGAACAATGTAGGTAATGGCTAGAACTATGTTGAGTGCGGCTAAGTTACATGATGGCTATTGGAGAGAAGTTGTGGGCACTACAGTGTACATATTAAATAGAGGAAAAATAAGAGTAAATAGAAAAAAGACACCATATGACCTATGGAGAGGAAAACCTACAAATGTAAAGCATCTTAGAGTTTTTGGGAGTAAATTTTATATGAAGAGAGATGAAGAGAATTAAGGTAAATTTGATTCAAAGTGCGATGAAGGCATATTTTTTGGTATTCAGTTGTTAGTTATGCTTACAAGTGTCATAATAAGAGACAACAAAAAATAGTTGAAAGTATAAATGTGGTAGTGGATGAATCGTACTCAGAGAAGATAAAAATTCATCCTAATGAAACTACACAAGCTTCTGAAAATCAAAATGAAGAAGAAATTTCAGAAGTTGAGCATGAAGAAGAGAGTGAAGAAGAAGAAATACCAGACACCAAATAATATTCTAGGAAAGTTAAAAGATACCATCCTTCAAGCCAAATCATAGGAACCAAGGAAGCAAGAGTTAAATTAAGAAGGCTAGGAAAAATTCAAAATCAAGAAGATATGGCTCTACTGTCAAAAATTGAACTAAAAATTGTAATGGACGCAAGTAAAGATAAACATTAGATAAAAGAAATGAATGAGGAACTGGACCAAATAGAGAAAAATGAAACATGGGAGTTGGTTCCTAGGAAAAAAGATAAAAATGTCATTGGTGCTAAATGGGTATTGAGGAATAAAATTAATGAAAAAGGAGAGGTAACATGAAATAAATCAAGGCTGGTTTGTAAAGGATATGCATAGGTAGAGGGAGCAGACTTTGATGAAACTTTTTATCCTTTTCCTAGGATGAAAGACATTAGAATATTTTTAGCATATGCAGCTCATAAAGGGTTCAAAGTATACCATATGGATGTTAAGTCAACATTTGTCAATGGGCACCTGAATGAAGAGGTATATATAGAAAAAATAGATGGCTTTACTCTTAATGATGATTTAGATTATGTGTGTAGGCTGAAGAAAGCACTATATGTGCTAAAATAAGCTCCCAGAGCATGGTATAGAAAGATGGATAAGTACTTGACCGAGAAAGGATTTAGGAAAGGAGTGGTTGATGGAAATCTATACATTAAAGAATAAAAATAACACCTGCTGATTGTGGTTGTGTATGTTAATGATATCATTTTTGGAAGCAATAATGATGGTATTTCACGTGCTTTTTCCTAAGTCATGAAAAATGAGTTTGAGATGTCTATGTTAGGAGATCTTTCATTATTTTTAGGACTTCAAATTCTTCAGAATATGGAATGCATTTTCATCTCTCAAGCTAAGTATATAAAGGAGATGCTAATAATATTTTAGATGTATGATTGTAAGCTAGTTAATACACCAATGAGTGTGGGATGCAAACTTATAAAGGAAGATGAATCAACCAAATTAAATAAAACCTTATACAGGTCCACAATATGCAAACTTTTGTATTCCATTAAATCCAGACCTAACATTATGTAGGTAGTTAGATTGGTAGGGAGATTTTAGGAACACCCAACAAAAATTCATCTATTAGTTGTGAAGAGGATATTTAGGTATCTCATGGGAACTTTAGAATATGGTCTTTGGTATTTGAGAAGTGATGAATTTTAGATTAAGGAATTCACAAATGTAGATTGGGTAGGAAGTTTAGATGAGAGGAAGAGTACAATATGTGGAGCATTTTTTTAGTAAGTGTCTTGTTTCTTGGCTGAGTAAGAAATAGTATCTTATATCTCTTTCCACTTATGAAGAAGAGTATGTAGAAGCTACTATTTGTTGCACCCAAGTCGTTTGGATGAAGAAAACTCTTGAATAATACAAAGTGGAATATGAAGAGCCTATTCCATTGTATTGTGATGGTACTGGTGCTATCAGTGCCTCAAAGAAACTAGTGTTGCATTCAAAGACAAAACATATACCTATAAAGTATCACTTTCTGAGAGAACAGATAAATTAAAAGAAAATTAATCTGGAGCATGTTTCTAAAAAAGAGGAGGTTGCTAATATAATGACTAAATTATTTCTTGGAGCAGGTTTTTTGCTACTAAGGGACAAATTGGGGGTATTTCCAGCCCCTAAAAATCATTGAAGGTCTCATAAATATAGGGGGAGCAGATAAGGTGCAAAATTTACTCCTTAGAGGGCTCAATTTACAAGGGGAGTTGGTTTTCTAATTACAAGTAAAAATTAGTGGTCTAATAAAGAAAATTTTTGAAGGTTGGTTTTGAAATATTATTAGAAGGATTATCGTGGTTGTTACATGAAATAAAAATAACACAAATTATTGGGCTTATTTAGACAAGAAATTTTTTTTTTCCACGGGGTGTACATGCAACGTATGAGAATTCTCTTTTTGCTAAATGTTTCTAATGTAATCATTTTGGTGTGCTTGTCAATATTTTTCATAGATTTCAAAGGCAGAGAGATAGTGGTAGGATCTTGTTTTATATTTATGTTTTCCATCAAGTTTCAGAAGGTTGTCATCAATGAAAAAGGGGGAGATTGTTGCACCAGTTTGATTTTTTAGTTTTTGTCATTAATTTGAACAGAATTTATGGAAAAGGGAGAGTTAAAGAGAGTGATTATCATATTTTATTTATAGGTTCAAAGTGAATTCATGAGGCTTCAAGAATATAAGGTATTTGATGGTGAGTGGTAGTGTCCTTTTAGGGTGGTTTCAGGTACCTACAACTGTGAAACAAGATGATACAGGTAATAAAAAAATGTGATATGTGTTAAGAGATAATATACAATATGTATGAGAAATGGATAGACTCATTTCAGCTCGAGGAATTAGTTTTGTATGTTTGTTAGAAATAGTGTTGAGAACAAACAGTGTTCTAGCATACAAATGACATGGGAAAGAAAACTGTAGACCTATTATTTTCTATAAAATATGGGAGATGATATAGGAAGTTGTCCTAGTGCTTCATGCCAAATTTCATCTTATTTTGTAATGGTAATTTTGATATATTCAAGTTTTTCTAAAATAATTGTTTTGAAAATGCATTTTATGCTGCCTAGCTTCTTAGCTCTAAAAAAATTATACGTTCTCCTTTGAATAAATAATGGAAGGAATTTTCTTTGTAATTTGGTGTAAAAATCATGCAAATATAATTTTCTCAAAAGGAGGTGGGGTTGAAAAGCTATGATCATTTTAGGGGAAAAGTTTTTCTCCATTCTGGATTGTGCTCTGAATCGGTAAGAATAATAAGCTGAAATTGAATGCCAAAAATTATTTAAGCACATCTATAGTATTTTTCACTTCATTCATAATGTTTTTAAATCTCATATGAAATTTAAAGGTCATTCTCCTTGAAAGTACATATAGTTTCTTAAGTCACTATTCATGGTTATGAATGTTCCTGATATATGTGTGCACTAGTTGAAATCAATGGAGAATTTTCTCAATAAGAATCCAAAATCCTTCCACATGTATTTTTAAATAAGTTTTATCAACTACAATTTCCATTTGTGAAATCTAATATACAATATCAGTTAGCATAAATTGTCCTAGAGATACCTTCTCTCTATGTTCCTAGAAGTCAATGTCTTGATAGTCTTCCCTTCATTACAAAGAATTTTCTCATTATTGGTAGTATATATAGGGTTAAACTCTCTATCCTTGTAAAACATGAAGGATATGATTGGGTGTTTTCTCACTTGTTTTCAAAAAGGAAGGTTTGAAGGATTTCCTTGCACAGGTACATGCTTGCAAGGTATGTAGTATGTCATTGTTTTTGTCAAAACAAGAAAAGATTAGGTTTAAAGAATCTCTTGCATATGGTGTTGATATAATGTGACCTCTTTCATGATGTAAGTGAAGGTTGAAAAAATGTCATTATTCACCAAAACCTCAAATCTTCCTTTGAATATCTCAAAATATAATGAATTCATGCAGTTTAGTCTAGAACCTAAAAATTTGTGTAATTTGGGATTATTTGGAAGTGATTTTGCGTGGATATTAGTTTGATAAGGTCGAGGAAAATTTGATGAATGTCCAAGAGTTTAAATTTTTGAATTTCATAACGTATTATAGAATAAATTTATTAAATCATTTACTTCTCAGGTCTGTGACTATCAAATTCCTTGTTTCAGGGTTTTTATGAAAGTGTTTTGCATGGTTCATCAATGTCTTCCAAAAACATTGCACCGAACTTGATCTGCATCTTTGTGGAGGGGTTGAGAATAATTTACAAAACATTTCAGACCGAATGGTGGAGTATGGACCAAGAAATCCATCAATGTGTATTTGAAAAACCTTCAATGACTGGTATAACTGATTGTTATCACTTTTCTTTGATTCATCTCATTGTTCAAGAAAAATTCTTTGTTGTTTTGATTTAAAAAGGCCTTTGTATTCTTCGTGGAAGCACTTTTGGGAGTTTTCCAAGATTAAACATAAATGGATTCATAGTTTGAGCCCTGCAAAAACACAAAACAATGCTGTTATCTCTCGAAAGTGCGCCCTGTAGAGAGATGATTGCAGGCGTTCTAAGCTTGCTCGGGATCTCTCTCTTTCGTAGATACAACAAAACCACCTCAGGTCTACGGGTATACATATTGTTGAGGTGATTCTTCATTATCAAGGCTGTTTCCTTCTTGATGTGTCCTAAGCTAATTTTTAAGGGTTTTGAGAGTAAAAAGATGTCTATAAAAGAATTGAAAAATGGGGTGATACACCAAAATTGTTGAGGACTTTGACTGAGTACATAAACAAATATTTGAAAATAGATTATGCATGCACAAACCAATAGTTTCCAGTAGAATATTAAGGAAAAACACTTGATGTATTAAGGGAATGATTCACAAAAATATTGTTAAGATAAACATGCACACTAATATTATGCAGAAATAACTAAATTTGCAGCAAGGTAAGATGATCAATAACGGAATTTGACATTAATAATAAATAATAAAGTATACATGACACTACAAATAATTGGAAAGGCAGAAATAAACTCTCATTCAAAGGGTAAACTAGTAAAATATGCTTCATCACTCTTGTGTCCAGACATTCCTCCTCTGTGATTTGCCAATGTACATAATATATAGAAAAATTATTCATCACACCCTTCCTAAAAATAGACAAAAAAATTTACCTGCCCATGCATCCTATTTTATCCTTTATCATGAATAAATAAAGAAATACAAATAAACATGCTAATATAATGAGGCATTAATAGCCTTGGTTACAAAATACAACTCAGTTAAACTACAGTTGACTATTCTATTTCTAATAAATTTTGATGAATAATTTGGCTAATAATAAGCTTTTCTTAATGATCAAGTATTCTCCAATGCATGCAATATTTGTCTTCTAGTTGATGATGTGACACCTACAACTTGATCTACTTGCATTTATTAATATAACACTTTAATACTACCCCATGGTGCTCACATGTAAGAATAAATCTCTTTGTGTGAGTAAAATAATTTCTTTATTTGCAATACTTTGCAAAAATAAATCACCCATGTATTCCATCATGATGAGGTCCACTTGCAAGCTCCGATGTTGACAACTCCTTTGTTTTCTTGTGGTCACATGAAAATTTGACTCCTCTGCAAGTAAAAATAAATATTCAACTTCCAATTTACCCACTATGGGGACCACCTTTATGCAGAAATAATATTCTCCTCTTACTCCATATCCTTCTTGACATGTGACTACTAAAAGAGTAAGTCACTTTTGTAATAGTTAAAGTGAATATTTTGACCTTAGCATATATAAACCATTGGTTTGCACCATGATATACACCTTGGAATTATTGGTGTTTGACATATTAGGCATAATCCTTGTCGGGATTTCTGTATATAACCAATGGCATATTCCAAAGTCTCTTTTTGGATAATTATTGCACACATGGTTTAAAATGGCCCCTTCCCTTATCATTATAAACATCATTTTATTGGGGCTCCTTTTGGCATATTATAAGGTTTGGAAAATATTATTATTTGAACATTATGGTTCAAACCTTTATCAAAGATCAACATAATGATTTTATAAATAATGGGGCAAGATCCCCCTCCAAAGATGATCCGACCCCTCAATCATTATGTCAGTGAGTTGTCTAGCTCCACCCTAGTTAGGTTTTGCTTTGATATTGACATGAACATGATCCCCTGATCCTGGTGGAGCTATGAGCCATTATGGTAGATTTTATGTTAAATATGTTGCATTGCCATGAACCATCAATCGTCGTACCTATAGGATCAGAATGGTAGATCCTCTGAGCATCTTGGTTTGCATTATTTGTGGGCTTAAATGATCCTACAGTTGATTGGTGGCCATTCAATCATGCTACTTTTTAGTCTCACACCATTGATCTTTGAATCCTTTGTGGAGTTAGGGTTTTCTTGTGGTTCAGGATTAAAGTTTGTATAGAGATTTGAGACTGGATGGTGGTCATTGATCTCTGTACTTTTAGATCTCCAATCGTTTATGTTTTAATTGTGGAGTTAGAAATGTGGATCATTCGATATCAGTGATTTGATCCTAACCGTTGATAAATAAATATGGTGAGTTAGATTATTTAAAAGGCTTGACAAGCTCATCATTTTTCGTTTCTCCTGCTTGTTCTAAGTAGTGAAGATGGCCATTTTTTCTTTGCCACAATTCTTGTCTAATTTTCAAGCTTCATTTCATCTACAAAATGGTTTTCTGAGGTTCTGAATATCTATGTTTCATTATATTTTTCTTTGTTTATAGATTCTGAGAGAGATTTGATCATGTTGGCCACCATTGTTGAAGCCTTTGAGCTCGGTTTATTCGTAGAGAATAACTCTATCTTTTCAGAGGCACTATGCATGAATATTGTCATTCTATAAAGCTCTATGAGTGTGGATACTTGCACATTTATGTCATTTTTACTCTTTATGAGTTCTTTGCAAGATCATTGTGGTCTCGGATGCTATTTTTGAAGGTAAGCAGCATTGTTTTGACACTATAACTCACTGATTTCTCTTTTGTCGCTTAAGTTGTATCATAATGCATTCTTGAGTTCAAAACTTGTTAGGTTTCTCTATTCTATGAATTTTATGCACTGATACTTGTCTCTTTTCGCATTTCAATCCGAGTTCGAAACTCATTTTCAGATCTTATCATTTCTTAGAAACTGAATGTTTGTTTCTTCTATTCAGCTCTCAACAAGGTCTTGTGGCTGCCATTTCTTCTGGTAAGTCAAGCTTTGTATCTTGTGTTATATTTTGTTTCTACCTTTCTTTGTGTAACTCAAACTCCTACGTGCTCTTATTTTACTTTCTTTTCTGGTTAAAACCTTAACTTGTGGGCCTGATTCTTCCATGTGTGTTTAGATTGGTGTATTTCATGTTTGATTTCTTGCCATCACATTATTCCTCAGATTTTAGGGCCCTCTATTTTCAAGCTTATTAGGAGCATAGGGTTTTTGGCTTCTTTTTTCTCTTGATATTTTGTTTGTGATAAGTTCGTCACCTATCGTGGGATGTATTGTACATTACGCTTTGTGTTCGAAAAATTTAATGTCATTCAAAGTTGGGGTTTTGGGCTTCATCCATGTTTTGATTGCTTTGAGTTTTTCATATGCAAGCTTGAATCTGGTTCTGGTATAGTTAAAAATTATCAAGCTTCGAGTTCGTCCTTGCATTTCTTAAACCTTGATATTTTGTTCCTCCATAATCAGTTGTATTATGTATTAAGGAACTTTGATTGAAACTGGACTTGCTCCTTACATACTCGAAGTAATTTATTTTTGTCTATGGTACCTTATGATCAAGGGTTTGTATTCTTTGTATATTTTCTGAATTGTTTGTTTTTGTATGGTTTGAGCTCCATTCTGTGAAATGCAATCATGGGTATTTGAAAGTGTTCCTCTATAGCAGAATTTTCAAGGTTTAGATCTTAGACGATACTGAAAAGAAAGTAAAATGTGTTTGTAATTTGTGATTTGGTTTTTCTTTTGAAATTGCATTCAATAATGATTTTACACTTCTTAAAAGCATTGAAAATTTTCCTAGAATGATACCTTGATCCTTTTTTTGATGATATCTGAAGTATTTATTCAAATTTTCATTAATTTTAAGGACTGTGATGTTTGAGCTAAGATAAAATTTGATATATCTACTTAAAAATGTCTCTGAAAATGATATTCTCCATTCCTTTCTATACTCTTTTCAATATAATCTGAACTTTATTCGTAAAAAGACACACTGTAACTTTATATCACCTTATTGTATTCTTTCAATGACAAGGTGCTTTGATTGTAGTATCTTGATTTGTTTCATTATTCCTCATAAATCTTGTAGAAGCTCCAAAAAATTTCTTTATGAACAAGAACATGTTACCGAAATGATTGGTTCCTTAAATGTCATAGTTTTTTTCCTTTGTACAAGATGTATCTGTAAATTTGTACTTCAAAAAGCTTAAAAAATGTATCTTTGAAAATTTTACTCTGCAAATTGGTTTAGGGTTGGCATATTGAAATGAATGCTTTATTTTTGTCTTTGTTCTAGAACTATAAAAATTCAATTTCCTCATTAAGGATTGACACTATTGCAATGAAATATCTTTCCTTTTGTCGATGTATTTAAATATATGATTCAGTTTGGTACTCTTGAAGCTCTGAAACTGGATAGTTGATATCATTATCTATACTATATTTATGTATTGTAAAGTTGTACTTCCTATTCTTGAATAAACTACTTGAAGTTTCCATATTGATCTGGAACTCTGAATTTGTACTCCCTTTCATAACTGTCTGAGTCATTAAGTATTGATATTATGTTATCTTACCTATAATGTTCCTTATCTAGAGACTTGCTCTCAAATCCTAAGAAATTTTCCTTCATTGTTGATGACTCGTGCTTATATTACTTTGATGTTTTGTGAATTAATGCATTCCTTATGCTAGAAATTTTTACCTATTTGTACAGTAGTAATGCTGTGAGAATAATTGCTTTACTCTTTCAATAGGAAGATAATAGCATCATTTCCTCTACTTAATTCTAAAATAACATTATGAGATGTTATTTCTGATTCTATTTCATCCTTTTGATGTACCTTATCTCTTCTTAGTTTAAGAGATTCATCTGCAATAAGTGATATGAGAGCTTGAGGGCATCCTGAAAATTTGTAACTGAAAGAATCTTCTTCTCTTTAGCTATCCTGCAACTGGATGACTATTATTTGATCTTCTTATAGTTTGTGATCACTTGATCAACTTTACATGAAGAAGACATTTCCACCATTATTAATTGGAAAAGTTATAATTTTTCTATAATACATGGCATATTTCCTTAGTTTGGCCTAAAATGAACAATCAGTTCCCATAATGAATAGTGAAATCTGAATATTTTGTAACTCTTGTGTAGCATAACTTAATAAGTTCTATAAATTGAAAACAGTTGTAACTCTCATTTCTACTCTTACAAATATGAACATGCTACATTATTCTTTGTTCAATCTAAGTTGAATTTCAGTAATAATTCTCCTTATTCAAATTACTATTTGATTGGTACACTAGTTTATCTTTTTTCACATCTTTCAAGCATGTATTAGTTGTGAAATAACATGATGGAAATATTTATAATGTCCATTTTACATGGCAAAGCCCTGTCAAATTTTTCTCAAATATCCTTTTCCATTTTGTTTCATCTGATCACTCTATAAGTTTCTCCTTATTTATTTTGATACCTCGTGCATTTAAAATCAAAACTTGTGTAGGATCAATATTTTTTTGGTTGACCTTGACATTGAACCCTTTACTTGTTTGATAAGGTATGTCACTGGTGATGTAATCTCTCCTGAACATGATTGTTTCATCTTTTAGACATTAAATTAATTCTACACTTGATGAATGTCACAACTTCCTTTCTCTCTAATTCTATTGTGATGAAAATATGCTCCCTTTTAGTATGCATTATGTCAAAAACCATTCCATATATCTTGTTCATTTCTTTTTTGTATTGAATTTTATTTTAATTCTTTTTTGTCTTTGCTTAACATGATTAATTTCTTTCTTTCTTGCAACATGTACCTGTAAATCTTAGAAAATAGTTAGAAAATATTTAGGCTATTTGTCCTCTCTTTTATTCCATAGTTATCCTTATTTCATCTTTGTTCTCTTTCTTCGGTGACTATGAGGACCACATGTGTTGTTTACAAATTAGTATTCTTTATCTACTATGCATTTATATTTTCTTTAATCACACCTCCTGATATTAGCAGATTCATTTGCATGAAGATAGACAGTACAAAAACATGATTTAATCATGAGATCATGACTAATAGTATCTTATTAGTTTTTTGTTCAGGTAGAATGTAGTGTTGAATAGCAAGGATGAAGATGAAGAAAAATTTGGAGTGAAGATGGAGGACCAGGACCCAAAAAAACAAGGCAATGATGAATTCCTTCATATTAGTTTACTTTTATTTTCATGCAAATGCACCTTCTATTTCAGTAGTTATGACATTCACTTGAGTTACATCCCATGACTTGTGTGGAAAAAAATTGAAATTCCTTACGAATAAAACATTTTATTCTGAAATTGAGTTGTTTACTTCCTTTTGCATTTCAGCTTTGTATATGGATTGTATGATGAATTAAACAACTCAATAACATAAATGAATGTATTTAATAATGAAGGAAAGAACTTTAAAATACCTGTAACCTTAGTAATGAAATTTGATTGCTACAATCTATAACATTGGTTGCTATTCAAAAACTTAACACTTTGACTATTCTATACTTTTTGTCTTCATCAAGATAACACATGTTTCCTTCAGGGCTTTTGTGTTCTTTTGGTAGAGAAAAGCATGAAATTACAAACTATGTGATTTGATATGTTTTGTAACAATACACATAGCTACAAACTACATGTAGTCATTAATTAATCCAACAAAACAAATATTAAACTAAAAGAATACCCCCTAGCTTAGGTTCACTTCACCAATGCCATCCATCATAAAGAAGTTTCGAGTTGCCCATTTTTGCACAAGTGCCAAAATTGTCAACATTTTTAGTGATCCTCTGGGGAAAGTTCCTTGCTAGCCTATAAACTAGTTCCTTACTCTTTTCCATTGGGCATGGAATCCAAAGCATCTAATCAAAATATTCCTTTCTGAAGGTCCAACCCTTCCAAAATAAACTAAAACTGGGAAAGGATCTGGCAAAACAGACCACGTGGATGAATGCACTTTATTGAATATGAAAAACATTGCAATGTGCATAAACTACACTTATTGAAAGGGAAATCCTAGTCTAACCAAACACTGTAGGATTTTTAATAACAATGTTTGAGAAATATACCATTCACAGGAATGGGAAGTTCCTCTCAATTCATCCTTGAAAGTTGAAAATAATTATGTTCCTTGCAAGATGAAATCATATAAGGACCACTCTAAAGTGTGTCAAATTTTGTGTGGTTTCCTGGATTTGCACAATCAACATCCCATTTCAACACAATATCTCCTTCATTGAATATTTTGAACTGAAACTCCTTATCAAAAGTTTTCTTCATCTGTTTTTTATTCTTTTCCATGTTTAGATGAGCTTGATCTCTTAGTTCCTGTAACTCCATTAACTATGTGTAACGAAACTACAATGAATCATTTTCAAGTAATTCCATCTGATATAGCAAACAAAATGCATGCAACTCAACTAAGATGGGAATTCTTTCCTCTCTTTCATAAAAAATCTTGTACAGTGAATTGCCAACTCATCTTTTAGGGGTCACTCTGTTAGTCCAAAGTGCTGAATTCAACATTAGATGCCAAGATCTTTGGTTATTTTTGGGAGTTCTTATGATTATCCTAAAAAATTCTTATGAGTACGTTCAACTAACCCATTACCTTATGGGTAATAATTAGATGACGTATTTAAATAAATTCCATGTTTAATAGCCCAATATTTTACCTTTGCACCAAAAAATGGTAAGGCATTACCAAAAATTATAGTTACTGGAACACCAAATCTGTAAACTATACCTTCATATAAGGATACTATCAAGGTTTTGTTATCATCTTTCAAAGCTATTGCTTCAGTACAACGTGTAAATTAATATGTAGCAGTTGAAATCAACTTGTGTCCTTGTGACGAATTTGGATTTATCATGCCAATAAAGTCAAGATCCCACTGCATGAATGTTTGATCCACTGGAATAGGCTTTAGGAGTAATGAACCTAAATGTTCTTTTCTAACAAAGAAATCACATTTCTTACACTTTTTGATCCATTCGAAACCGTCTTTAAATATGTTGGGCCAATAGTAACCAGCTTACATAATTTTTAAGTCTATAGTACATGATGAAAAGTGACCTCCTACAAGTCCTTAATGGAATTTAGATAATAATTGTAGAATCCTATCATAATCAACACATCGCAGAAAGATTTTGTTTATATCTCTTTTAAATAACACTCAATCAATGAAATAATAAGGTACAACTTATAACCTGAAATACCTTCATTTGTTCTTTTCCATACCTTCGGGATAAATTCCATGCTTTAGATAGTTAACTAAATCAATCATCCAGCTTGATTCCTTAACTTCTTGAATAAGCTCGGGTTGTTAATTTCTTGGTTGTACTATGTTATCTAACTATTGATACATAACTTAAGCATGCTATTCTAGATCTTCTGATTCTACAGACTGTTGTTTTTCCATATCAGAAATTGGATACTCGAACAAACCTATACCTCGAACTATTTTCGCAACATGGATATCAACATCATATTCCATAACCTTCATTATCCAGCCTGCTATTTTCTCATTAAATTATTTATTTAACACTTGGATGAGAAACAAAAACATGTATCTTATTGTTTGAAAGCATGTACTTAAAATTCTTTAGTCCTCTGACACATGATAGTACTTTTTTTTCAAGAAAAGTGCACCTTGTTTTGTAGTCATGCAAACTTTGTCCAAAGAAAGCAATTGGCAGCTCAATATTTTCATCATTATCCTGAGTTAATATGGTTGAAATTGTTTCATCTCTTGCAAGTGCATAATGTTATCTCTCAAAAGTGCACCTTGAATAGAGATTGTTGCAGGTTTTCTAACCTTGCAAAATATGATATGTCTCTTTCGTAGATACAACGAAAGCACCTCACATCTATGGGTATACCTATTTTATGGAGAGTCTTCGGTATAAATGTCAATTCCTTATTGATATATCCTAGATTGAATTTCATGGGTCAAGGGTAAAAGATGAATGTAAAAAATGAATTAAAACTAAGGTGATACACCAAACTTGTATGAGGTCTTTGACTGAGTACATGTAAAATCGATATGGAATGAACTTATGATGCACATGCCAATACATTTCTAAAGATAATTAAGGGTAAACAATTTGATGTATTGAGGGATAGAATCATAACAATATTGCTAAGTTACACATACACATTAATATCATCCAGAGATTATTGAATTTGCAATAGGGTAAGATGATTAATCACGGAATTCAACATTCACAAGATTAATGGAAAACATACACAAGAATGTAAATAATTGGAAAGGCATAAAATACTTCATATTTAAAGGGAAAAACTGGCAGAAAATTGCTTGAGCACTCATGTATCTAAAAATTTCTTCTTGTGCTTTGCCAAAGCACACAATATATAGGAAAATAATTTTCCCCCTCCTTCCTAAAAATAGACTAAGGCTTATACTCACCCATGCATACTTTTTTTTTCGTTTATTTAATAATAGATAAAGGAATAAAAATAGAACATGCAATTATAAATAGTCATTAGTAGTCTTAATTACATTATAGTCAAACTAAAGTTGACTGTTCTATTTTTAAGAAAATAAAAGGGAATAATTTGCTAATAATAAGCTTGCTTGCTTGAAAAGTCTCTTTCCTTGTGCATGTGAATTCATCTTCTTGTCTATTATGTCCTCTTGTGAAGGCATGCAAAAATTAACTCCCTCTTTGTGAGAAAAATAATTACAATACTTGCAATATTTGCAAAAATAACCATCCACACATCCATTTGATGGGGACCAGCTCCGTGCTCAAATTATGATGTTGACATTCCTTGTATAAATGTTCACATGGGTGACATAGTGTAGATAATATTCAACTCTCTTGACCGTGGGGACCACCTTTACACTTGATCACTGAATTCCATTTGGTTTGGCCACCTTTGTGGAGTCAAAAATTTATAAGGTCGACCACATTTGATTAGTATACATGCCATACATACATAACCTCCTTTGATTATATTGCATGGTATATTTTTTTGGCATTTGCATATTGGATAATATTTGGTTAAAATTCACCTTTTCACTGATCATAGTTGGCATGATTTGGTCAGCACTTAACATTATTTCAAGTATATAGTTTACAACCTTAGAAAGGTCAGAAGGCAATGCTTTTTGATTAATTACATGGGTTGGCCCCCTCTCCACAGTGATCTAAACCTTTGCATCTTCTCAGTGGCATTTGTAACTATGGTTGAATTAGTTCTTTGTTGCAGACCATCGATCTTTTTCCTTGATGAATTCAGTGTCATTGATCTAAAACTATAGTTAGGGTTTTAAACATTGTAATTAATTCAGTCCGTGGTAACTGACCATGATTGTTTGCATTGAGTGTGGAGCTCGATCTTCATCCTTTGATCTTCGTATCTGTTTAATTCAGATCGTTTGATAACTAACTCCAAGTGAGTTAGGCTAAGCTATGGTTTATCAGGTTAATTGAAATGTACGAGCTCCATCATTTTGGTCATTTCTTTCTTGCTCGCAGAGACTGATGAAGCCCTGGAAATGTTTTGGCTTAACACCCTTATTGATCTCTAAAACTTAGTTCTGTGGCATTCTTGGTCTTTGTGTGTTTGATACTTAGTAATTCTTACCTGAGAAATATAGAAGTGTTCGTATATTTGCATTTTTTGAGTTTTGTGTGAGATATTTAGAGGATTCTGCCCTTTTTTGAACCTTTCTACCTCCATTGTCATGATATCTCTATTTATAGTATTTCTTGGAGGTTTTACGAGATGATTTCTTTATACTACATGATGTGGTCACCATTTTTTAGTTTGATCTCGCCCATAATTTTTGTACAAGATACTATCTTGGTTTCTATTTTCTACCTTCTGCAGAGCTATGTGAGTTTCTTAGTTCTCAAGATCTTCACTTTTTTCCCCTTGGCTGCCACTGTCATGATCTTGAAGCTCAACTATATAGCTATCACACTATTTGACAAGGGAAAGGTAAGTCTTGACTTCCTTGGATATCAATGTTAATTCTTCTTCACCACTTTTTTCTTAGAGAACTACTGATGATTCATTCTTTCTTTTCATTTTTTGTGTGATTTCGTGGCTCGGCCTTGGTCATTTCGAGTTGAACCTCGTTCTGAGCTTGATCTTCTTTCTCTAAACTTGATGACTTCTTGAGGGTTTATTCAACTGCAATACTAGTAAGTACTTGTTCTTACTCTGATTTTGATACCCATTAATGGGTTTTTCGATTAAAGTTGGAAACAGTAATTTCCTTTCTTGGATATGTAACTTGAAACTGATTTCATAGTAGTTTAGAGTTAACTATCTCTACCATTTTATTATACGAAGTGGGTTTGTTTCCTGATAATGTATTGCATCAAAAGCGTATTACACAATGAATACCATGATTTTCTAAAGTTTTTTTAGGGCATTCGAGTTTGAATTCTCTAACTCGTAATGTTTTAGTGATTCTATAAAACTGTGGAAAGCTTTTTAGGTCTGTGTTATCCTTCTACTTTTACTTCTCTGATTTTTTGAATTGGTGACTGCAGTTGTTTTTTGAAACTTGAGTTCTATAGTGTCTTGAGATATTATGCATATAACAAATAAGAAAGTACGTCATGAACATTTCCTTCAGGTTGTTTGTAAATTCTTTTTTTTCCTTACTTTATCCTTAATTACTTATTTGGAGATTTAGCAAGATGCACTTCTTCTTGACTGTATGTCATCATTACTTTGATTTCAAAGCTCCACTTCTAAGAAGTGTCCTGAAAGATTGTTACGTTGTGAACTCATTGTCATTTTCTTAGCTCGAAGTTCTAGTCTGTCTGAGTCATCATCTAGGTACAATATAATACTACTCAGAAAGTTAAAAAACTCTGATTTTCATGTTTTGAGCATAAAATTTTGAAGTTTTGTATTTATTTTATTGTTGAAACCCCTCAAAAATCTCAAAATATGAATTTAAATGTTAGCTTGCAGCCTCCTTCAGTAGTGTTGAATCTGTTATTGACCTCTGACTCTTCTCGGTGTGGGATGGTTGTGGATTCTTGGCTTATTTTGCTTTTTGAACTTCATTATTATGTAGGGATTATCTACTTGAGGATAGATGAAGAATGAATGTTTCACTTTTCTTATCCTTGACAGTCTGAAATACTACTTTCTTTAGATACAGAAACAAAGTTTTGAGTTTGATAAAAACTGTAAAATGAAAAGTCTGAAACTTGTTAGTCTTTTGTATTTCTTCAGTTCACCTTCTGAAATGATCCTTTATAACATACATTTGCATAATTTGATTCTGAAGATGATTCTGTCACTTTTTTGGAATACTGTAATCTTGTTTCTTTTACTTAGATGCTTTATTTTCTTGATAGTACTATTTCTAGCCTACTGGAAAATTTGAAATGTTGATTTTTCATGGTGAAGCCCTGGCCAAATTTTTCAAGAATTCTCTCTTCCTTCCTTTTTTAGTTGTAATAATTTTCTTTTCTAATTCAGAATACAAAATGTAACACTTTTCTGTTGAAGTTGATTTGGTATTTGGAAACTAAAACATAATAATTGTTATCTTGAACATGGCATGCTTTTCTGATTTTCTATATCACTTACTTGGTTTACACAATTCTTTAAAAGCATGTAGTAATTAAAAAAAACATGATGAAAATTCGTAAATGTCCATTTTACATGGCGAAGCCCTGTCAAAATTTTCCCAGAATCTTCTTTTTCATTTTTTTTCAGTTGTAACCCTTTCTTTCTAGTTAACTTCAGCTTCTTGAAATCTGATTCTTCTTCTTTAAGTGTGAACTAAAACATGTACTTCTATTTCCCAGTCTCTCTTCTACTACTGTAACTTCTTCCACTTATAGGATAGTTTTCGAAACTTGAGTTGCATTCTTCCTTTATTCCAGCATGTAATTAAAACTTATCTATTTTATGCCATAGGATAGGAGTCATTTAAATCTACAATATTTGTTTATAATGAAAGACTTCATTTATATCTTCTTGGGGGCAACCTATACCTGCACACTTAAGAAAACATATAGAAAATATTTAGGCTTTTTGGCCTCTCTTATGTCCATGGTTTTCTTCTTTTCTTCTCTCTCCTTCTTTTTGACTGAGTAAAACATGTATGCAGTTTTATTTTCAAGTAAACTATATCTTTTGTTGTGAAGAGATTCATATGCACAAATTACGACAATATAGGAATACAGATTGATCCCTGAGCTCGTAACTGATTGTTCTTTCTTTCTTTCTTTTCAAGTACAGTGATCTCAGCAATGAAGATGGAGAAGGAACAAAGCTGGAAGTGGAGATGTCTAGAACAAATAAGAAAACCCCCAAGGCAATGATGGGTTCACTCATACTCCTTTATTTTCATTTTCATGCATGTGTACCTCTTATTTAAGTAGTTGTACTTTAATTTTCAATTACATCCCATGGCTTGTGTGGGAAACATTTGAAAATTCCTTATGAATAAAACATTGAATTCTGAAATTGAGTTGTATATTTCTTTTTGCATTTCATCTTTCTATATGGATTGTATGATGAACTAAACAACTCAGTAATATAGTTGAATGTCTTAAACACGAACGAAAGAACATTTAGAAAACTTGTAACATCTAGTAATTAGCTTTGATTTAGACAATATGCATTTATGTTTGTTATTCCAAAACTTAGCATTTCACCTATTTTGTGATCAAATTTCTTTATCAAGACAGCACAACTGACCTTCGGGGCATTGTGTTCTTTTTCTAAAGATAGTCATGAAATTTCATACTATGTGATCTGTTACATTTTGTAACAGCGCACATAGCTGCAGATTTCATGTAATCATTTAACTAATTCAATAGTTACAACATTATCTAAAAAATCTCCCCTAGCTTAGGTATACTTCACCAATGCTATCCATCGTAACAAAGTTTTGAGTTGCCCATTTTTTCACAAGTGCAAAAATTGTCAACATTTCTGGTGATCCTGCGGGAAAACCTGCCTGCTAGCTTGTATACCATTGCCTTACTCTTGTCCATTTGGTTTGGAGTCCAAACATGAAACCAAAATCTTCCTTTTCTGAAGGTCCAACCCTTGCAAACCGAAACTAATACCAGGAAAGGATCTTATAAACTAGATCACATGCACGAATGCACTTATTGAATTAAAAAACATTACAATGTGTAGGAACTACACTTATTGAAGGGAAATCCTACTTTAAATAGACACTGCAGTATTTTCAATAACAGTGTTTGAGAAATATACCATTGATAGGAATGGGAAGTCCCTCTCCCTTCAGCTTTGAAAGCTAAAAATCATTATGTTCCTTGTAAGCTGAAATCATGTAAGGACCACTCCATATTGTATGAAACTTCATGTGTCAACCTGGTTTTGTACGATTAGAATCCCACTTTAACACAATATCTCCTTCATTGAAGACTCTTAATTTAGATTTCTTGCCAAAATTCTTCTTCATCTATTTCTGATTCTTCTCCATGCTTGAATGAGATTGATCTCTTAGCTCTTGTAACTCCATTAATTCTACATAAAAAACCTGTAATGGTTCATTCTCAAGTAGCTCCATTTGATGCAACAAATCTAATGTGGGTAACTCAATTGAAATAGGCATTCTTTCTTCTCTTCTGTAAATAATCTTGTATGGTGAATTGCCAAATAATATTTTAGGAGTCACTCTATCATCCCAAAGTGCTCAAATCAACATCAGATGCCAAGATTTTTGATTATCATTGAGTGTTCTTCTTATGATCTTTAAAATATTCTTGTTAGTACTTTCAGCTAAGCCTTTACCCTGTGGGTAATAATTTCATGAAGAACTTAAATAAATTCCATAGTTGATAGCCCAATCTGTTATCTTTGCACCGAGAAATGCAAAAACATTATCTGATATGATAGTTATTGGAACACCAAATATGCAAACTATACCTTCATAAAAGGATAGTATCAAAGTTTCATTAACATCTTTCAAGGCTATTGCTTCAGTCTATTGCGTAAAATAATTTGTAGCAGTTAAGACCCACTTGTGTCCTTGTGATGAAGGTGGGTTTATCATGCCAATAAAGTCAAGACCCCACTACATAAAAGGCTGATCAACTGAAATAGGCTATAAAGGTAGCGAAGCTTAACATTCTTTTCCAATAAAGAAAACACATTTCTTACACTTTCTGATCCATTGAAACCAGTCCTTGAATATGCAAGGCTATTAATAACCAGATTTCATGATTTTTAAGGCTATGGTTCGTGTTGCAAAATGACCTCTGGCATATCCTTCATGGAATTCTGATAGTAATTGCAGAATTTTATCATAGTCAACACATCACAGCAATACTCCATTTATATCTCTTTTGAACAACACACTATCGATAAAGATATAAGGTATAACTTGTAATCTAAAATACCTTTTTTTATTCTTATCCATACCTTTCGGATAGGTGCCATGTTGTAGATAGTTAACTAAATCAATTATCCATCTTGATTCCTGGACTTCTTGAAAAAGTTCAGGTTGCTGATTTTCTGGTTGGACCATGATGTTTGATTGCTGATACGCAATTTCAGCATGTTGTTTTGAATCTTCTGGTTCTGCAACTTGCTATTTTTCCATATCAGCAATTAGGTGTTCACACAAACCTTTTCCTCAAAATGTCTTAGAAACCTAGATATCAACATCATATTCCATAAATTTCGTTATCCATCTTGCTTTTTTCTCATTCAATTCTTTATTTAACAAGAAAACTTTCACACTTGGATGAGAAACAAGGATGCATTTATTTAACATCATCTAGATAAACAAGGATGCATTTAGTTAACAATCTGTGAAAATCCATGTCCATTCTATGTTAAAACGTTGCGCCAACGTTTGAAAGACCAAAAGGCATTCTTTTGTAAGAATAAGTACCCCACTTGGTGGTAAAATATGTTTTGTACCTATCTTCTTCTCGAACTAAAATCTAATTGTATCCGCTATAACTGTGTAGAAGAAATAGTCTATCTGAATTAGAAACTGTTCTAAAAATCTAATCCATATTTGGAAGTGGGTAGTGATCTTTTAATGAAGCTTTATTAAGATCTCTCAAATCCACACATAATCTGATTTCTCCATTCTTCTTCCTAATAGGAACAAGATGTTCTACCCAACTTGAATGCTTAATTGGAAAGATAATACATGACTCAATTAACTTGGATAATTCTTTCCTCATTAGAGGCTCTATTTTGGGATTTACAAGCCTCTATTTTTTCCTAACTAGTTTAGAACTTGGTTTTAATTCAATAGTATGGTATGCTAAACTGGGATCAAACCCTTTCAAGTCTTAGTATTTCTAAGCGAAAACATCTTTAAATTCTTTAGAAATATTAATAAATGACTTTTTTCAGCTCAGGAACATACCTTTCCAAGAAACAAATTTTTCCCTTCATCAACTAAAATCTCTTCATAGTTATCAGCATACGTTGACATATTCATTTTGTCTTTTCTTAACTGATAATCAGTGTTGAAAATGTCTTCTAACATGACTAGACCTCAAGGCAACTTATTTGTTTTTAATTGAACAATCTGATCACCTTATAAATATTGTAATTTATCTTGGTTTACTGCAAAAAATTTAGCTTCTTACTGCAAAAACCTATAGATTTGATCATCATTTTCAAAAACCTACCAATTCAAATCATTATTAGGTATAGAAGGCCTGACAATTAGCTTTATATGAGGCTGAATTTTGTTGTTCTCTATTTGTTGCAACACTTCAAAACCAACACCAATTGCTACAAGTCTATCTGTATGCTTATTTTTTGTTCTAGGAATGGATTGGTTTTTAATAGCTTCAACATATTCTATTAATTCTGGAACTCTATCTCTGTAAGACTTCATTAACGAGTTCATACAAACTTTGAAATTTCTTACTTGATTGATAACTAACTCAGAATCACCAAAAATTTGTAACATGTTAATACCTCTCTTTTTGGCCCAAAGTAAATAATGAATCAATGCTTCATACTCAACTATGTTTCAAGTACATGAAAATTGGAGAATAAAATCTAAGAAATACCTTTCGTTTGTTATGGAAGTGAGAATCAAACTTGCTCCATATCCTTTCTTGTTCTTAGCTCCATCAAAATGAAGCTTCTAAATCCTTTCTGTTGAATTTTCTATTTTAGACAGCAAGGGAAGTGGTGTACTTTCTTCATGTATGCTATACACACCAAAAAAATGTTCTTCAACTTCCTTAAAAGGATCATGAGCATGTTCTTCAACTATCTTTTCATCCATAAACATTTTAGAAACACCATCTAATGTTGAAACCTGAGCTACATCATCAAAAATCAGATTGATATAAGGTTGAATATCTAGCCACTACATTAGAAGCATGAGGCTCAATGTGAAATATGGCCAGTGGTTCTAAATTGATAGTAACCTTAGTCCCATAACGAGTAGTGAAAAATAAGAAGGACCAATCTGAAGAGAGATAACCTCCTATATTTGTTTTGAAATCTCAAGATAATCATAATGCAAAGTAAGAATGTAAATCTACAACAATGATGTCTTGCAGAATATAAATGTTTGGGCAAGCATGCAATGTTACCTCCAGATTTCTGATTATGCAAACTATAAGAGTTGCAGTTCCATCAAGCTGTAAGACACTCTTTTTTGTAGGCTTATACTGTAGACCCAATTTTCTACAATTACTTTTGGCATAACTATGCTACTTGCACCATTGTCCACCATACAATTATGAACAATATGTTCTCCAATAATTAGTGATAGATAAAACGGTGGTGGCTTTTTAATGTCATGAGAATTTAAGACTTTATGAACTATCTATTTAATTTCTTTGATTCAATCTTGTTCCATTGTTCCAAGGACCATGTCTTCCTTCTGGACTTCATTTTCTGTTGTTTTAAAAGAAATATGAATCTTAGCTAGTCCATGAGAAAAGAAATCTTACTATCCTGGAATACTTAGAGCATCCCACATTGAGATGTTAACATTGTGATTTTTTATTACATCAATAATGTTAAAAGAAGCAACAATTTTAGAGATAGATTCAACTATTTCTGCATAGGCCTTAGCAAAAACTGATTCTACTTTAGCAGCTTTAGATATCTGAGGTATAAAAAATCTTCTTGGGTCAGGTTGTAGCTATTTTTGTTGTCCTTTATAAGCTATAAAACTTGCTATTTTTTGAGAAACAGTAGGACTTTTAGCTCGTTTTGGGACTGTAGATGTTTTCTTATCAGTGATAATTGGCAGAACAAGCCTATTTTGTTGTTTTTGACTTTTAGCAGATTTTACTTGAGCCCTAGTGTGACTACAATGAAATCATCCTCATTGAAATTGACTAAATTCTGTTCACGTGCTTTTTGAACCTGAGTATCTTGTTGCCCAGTCTCTATTTGAGGCATGAATAATGTCTCAGGTTGAGGTTTTACAACAAGACTTATGTTCAAAAAAGAATTTGGGAAATTTGTAGCTAAATGAGGTTGATTAAAAGGTTGAAACCAATATCTTCTGTAGCTATATTAACTAGAAATAAATTGTTAGATTAAACTAGGAGCCTTTGGGTCAAATTGCCTTTGCTGATAAGGCTCCTATACTTTTGATTCTATTGGTAAGGCTGCCTATTTTATTGATTTAGCTTATTTTGCTGATAAGGTCTACTAGGTAATGCAAGTCTATTTGAAATTAAAATTAGCTTATTTCCCATAGTCTGCAAAGATTTAAATACATCATTTTATGGGGCTGCAACAATAGGTTCCATGATTGTAATAGGTTGTGGGATAGTGGCTAAATCTACCAAAAATGGCATTGAAGGCCTTGGTGCTAATTTTCTGGCTTGAATAAGACAATTTTCAGCTCTAATGCTGATATCATAGGTTGTTGGGAGCGTCTCTCCTCCCATAGACTGAATCATACTTGAAATATCACTATTTAATTCCCTAAGATAATAAAGAAAAGAATGATTAGATTGAGGCTTGTTACTTGTTGGAATTCTTTCCCATGTTCTGGAAAAATGGATGTGAAACTTGACATAAATTCTTTGTGAATGCTTTTAATGGTAGACAACTATTCTATGAGAGATAAATGATCTTAATTATCTTGAAATTGTTTCAACGCTTTATCACCTAAGTCATCCCAAGTTCTTATGCATCCTATCTCTAGATTTCTATACCATTGCAAGGCTTGTCCTTTAAGAGATGTAGCTAAAAGTATCAAAGCTACATCCTCATGAGTAATATTATGAACTACATAGAAGGCTATGACATCTTTAATGTGTTGTGTAGGTGTCACCTGATTTTCACCAGTGAATGATGGAAAACTCTTCATGGCAGCATTAGGGATGTCATGGTAAACTAAGATTAATAATGGGATGCCATTATTAAAGGTCACAAAATTCCTTAGTGGTTGAATAGCCATTTGAAAAACTAGGATTTGAACAAAAATATTGACATGTGGTGAAGGAATATTAGGAGGAGGGTTATCAAAAACTGTCCTATTATAAGGTAAAGTATGAGCAAATCTTCACCTTTTTATAGAATTCTAAGGTAAAGAAACAAACTCAAGAGGAATTCCTCTTACCAATGATCTTGTAGTCACTTTAAGCATGGAACATGTTGCAATACTGCTCTGAAATCATCCCTATAGAGTTGGCAAAAGATCTTAAAATCTTTAGAATAAATTGCTGCAACTTTCTCCCAAAAGTAACTTTCATAACTGCTGTAAATTTATTCTGGATGTGGTTTAGAATTTGTAACTTGCATGTAAATTTGATTCGATTGTCCCACCAAGTGTGCCAAAAACTGTAATCTCTTGGAAGGGCACCTTATAGAGAGATCGCTGAAGGTTTTCTAAGCTTGTAAAATATGATCTCTCTCTTTCATAGATACAATAGAAACACCTCAGGTCTGTGGGTATACCTATTTTGATTTGATTCTCTGGTATCAAGGATGGTTCCTTATTGATGTATCCTAGACTTAAATCTAGGGGTCAAAGGTAAAATATGACTGTAAAAAATGAATTAAAACTAAGGTGATACACCAAACTTATATAAGGTATTAAACTGATTACATGCACAATTGATATAGAATGAACTTCTAATGCACATGCTAACAAATTTTTCAAGATAATTAAGGGTAAACACTTTGATGTATTAAGGGATAGAATCACAACAATACTGCTAAGTTCAACATACACATTAATATCATCCAGATATTAATGAATTTGCAACAGGGTAAGATGATTAACCAGGGAATTCAACATTCATAAGATTAATGAAAAACATACACAAGACTGTAAATAATTGGAAAGGCAGATAATACTTGACATTCAAAGGGAAAAACTGATAGAAAATTGATTTAGCACTCATGTATCTAAAAAGTCCTCTTTGTGCTTTGCCAAAGCACATAATATATAGCAAAAAAAAATTTCCACACCCTTCCTAAAAATATATTAAGGCTTATACTTGCCCATGCATCCTATTTTTATCCTTTTTTTAAAAGTAGATAAAGGAATAACAATAGAACATGCAATTACAAATAGGCATTAATAGCCTTAACTACATTATAGTCAAACTAAAGTTGATTGTTCTATTTTTAAGAAACCAAAGGTGAATAATTTGCTAATAATAAGCTTGCTTGCTGGACAAGTCTCTTTCATTGTGCATGTGAATTCATCTTCTTCTCTACTATGTCCTCTTGTGAAGGTATGCAAAAATGAACTCCCTATTTGTGAGAAAAATAATTACAATACTTGTAATATTTGCAAAAATAACCATCCATGCATCCATTTGATGGGGACCACCTCCATGCTCAAATTCTGATGTTGACATTACTTGTATAAGTGGTCACATGGGTATGACATACTAAGATCATCTTCAACTCTCTTGACCATGAAGACCACCTTTGCACTTGATCACTGATCTCCATTTGGTTTGGCCACCTTTGTGGACTCAATAATTTATAAGGTCGAGCAGATTTGATTAGTATATATGTCATACATACATAACCACCTTTGATTATATTGGATGGTATATTTTTTCATATTTTGCATATTGGATAATATTTGGTTAAAATTCACCTTTTTGATGATCATAGTTGGCATGATTTGGTCGGTACTTGGAATTATTTGGAGCATATAGTTTATGACCTTAGAAAGGTCAGAAGGTAATGCTTTTTGATTAATTACATGGGCTGGCCCCCTCTCCACAGTGATCTAAACCTTTGCATCTTGTCGATGGCATTTGTAACTATGGTTGAATTAGGTCTTTGTTGCAGACCATCGATCTTTGTCCTTGATGAATTCAGTTTCGTTGATCTAAAATTGTAGTTAGGTTTTTAATCCCAAAAATTAATTAGGTTGGTGGTAATTGACCATGATGATTTGCATTGAGTGTGGAGCTTCATCTTCAGCCTTTGATCAACATACTTGTTGAACTTAGACCATTTGATAACTAACTCCAGGTGAGTTAGGCTAAGCTATGGTTTACCGGGTTAGTTAAAATGTTCGAGCTCTATCATTTTGGTCACTTCTTTCGTTCTCGTGGAGAGCGGTGAAGCCCTGGAAATTTTTTGGATTAACGCCATTGTTGATCTCTAAAAATCGGTTCTATGGTGTTCTTTGTCTTTGTGAGTTTGAAATTTGGTTTCTCTAGCCTGAGAGATCTAGTAGTGTTCGTATATTTTCATTTTTAGAGTTTTGTGCGAGAGATTTAGAATATTCCTCCATTGTTTAAAGCTTTCAAACTCAGTCATTGTGGGTTCTGCCTCCATTGTCGTGATCTCTATGTTTATAGTATTTCTTGGAGGTTTAGCGAGCTCATTTCTTGATACTGTGCGATGTGGTCACCATTTTTGAGTTTGAGCTCACCCCTTCTTTCTGTATAAGATACTATCTCAGTTTTTATTTTCTACCTTCTGCAAAGCTATGTGAGTTTCTTAGTTCTCGAGATATTTGTGTTGTTTCCCCTTGCCCCCCACTATCGTGATCTTGAAGCTTGATTGTGTAGCTATCACACCATTTGATGAGGGAAAGGTAAGTCTTGACTTCCTTGGATATTACTATTACTTCATCGTCACCACTTTGTTCTTCAAGAAATACTGATGTTCCGTTCTTTCTTTGCATTTTTTGTGTAATTTCATGGCTCGGCCTTGGTCATTTTGAGTTGAAACTGATTCTGAGCTTGATCTTCTTTCTCTAAACTTGATGATTTCTTGAGATTTTATTCAACTTTAAAGCCAGTAAGTACTTGTTCTTACTCTGATTTTGAAATCAATTAATGGGTTTTACGGTTAAAGTTAGAAACTATAATTTCCTTTCTTGGATCTGCAACTTGAAACTGATTTCATAGTAGTCTAGAGTTCAATATCTCTTCCATTTTCTTATACGAAGTGGTTTTGTTTCCTGATAATGTATTGCATTGAAACCATATTACACAATGAATGCCATGATTTTCTGAAGTTTGTTGAGGGAATTCAAGTTCGACTTCTCTTACTTGTAATGTTTTAGTGATTCTGTAAAACTATGGAAAGCTTTCTAGGTCTGCATTATCCTTGTACTTTGACTTCTCTAATTTTTTAATTGGTGACTATAGTTGTTTGTTGAGACCTGAGTTCTATAGCGTTCTTGAGATTTTATGCATATAACAAATAAGAAATTACATCATAAACAATTCCTTCAAGCCCTTTGTAACTTCTTTGTTTACTTACTATAGTCATGATTATTTGTTTGGAGGTTTAGCAACATACACTTCTTCTTGACTGTATGTTATCATTACTTTGATTTCAAAGCTCCGCTTCTAAGGAGTGTCTTGAAAGACTGTTACGTTGTGAAATCATTGTCATTTTATTACCTCAAAGTTCTAGTCTGTATTAGTCTTCATTTGGGTACAACATAGTACTACTTAGAAGGTTAAAAAACTCTGATTTTCATGTTTTGAGCATAAAATTCTTAAGTTTTACATTTCTTTTATTTTTGAAACCCTTCAAAAATCTCAAAATCTGAATTTAAACATTACCTTGTAGCCTCCTTTAGTAGTGTTGAGTCTGTTATTGACCTCTACCTCTTCTCTATGTGGGATGGTTGTGGATGATTGACTTCTTTTGCTTTTCGAACTCCGTTATTATGTGACTTGATATGGGATTCTCTGCTCAAGGATAGATGAAGAATGAATGTTTCACTTTTCTTATCCTTGGAAATCTAAAATACTGCTTTCTTTAGACCTGTACATAAACAAAGTTTTGAGTTTGATAAAAAATGTAAAATGAAAAGTCTGAAACTTTCATTCTTTTATATTTCTTCAATTCACCTTCTGAAATGATCCTTTGTAACTTGCAGCTACATACTTTTATTCCGAATATGATTCTATCACTTTTTTGGAATACTGTAATCTATTTTCTTTTACTTAGATGCTTTATTTCCTTGATAGTAGTATTTCTGTCCTACTGGAATATTTGAAATGTTTATATTTCATGGCGAAGCCCTTCAAAAAAATTTCCAGAATTCTCTCTTCCTTCCCTTTTCAGCTATACTAATTTTATTTTCTGATTTAGAATACAGAATGTAACACTATTATTGAAGCTGATTTGGTAGTTGGAAACTAAAACATAATAACTATTATCTTGATAATGGCATGCTTTTCTAATTTTTTTATCACTTACTTTATTTGCATAGTTCTTTTAAAGCATGTAGTAGTTAAAAAAAACATGATGAAAAATCGTAAATGTCCATTTTACATGGTGAAGCCTTGTCAAAATTTTCCTAGAATCTTCTTTTTCATTATGTTTTAGCTATAACCCTTTCTTTCTAGTTAACTTCAGCTTCTTGAAATATGATTCTTCTTCTTTAGTTGTGAACTGAAACATGTACTTCTATTTTCCAGTCTCTCTTCCACTACTGTAACTTCTTCCATTTATAAAAAAAGTTTTTTAAACTTGAGTTGCATTCTTCCTTTATTCCAACATGAATTATCTGTTTTATGCCATAGTATATGAGTCATTGAAATCTGCAATCTTTGTTTATAGTGAAAGGCTTGATTTATTTCTTCTTGACTGCAACCTGTACATGCACACTTAAGAAAACAGTTAGATAATAATTAGGCTTTTTTCCCTCTCTTATGTCCTTGGTTTTCTTATTTTCTTCTCTCCCCTTCTTTCTGAGTGAGTAAAACATGTATGCATTTTGATCTTCAAGTAAACTATATCTCTTATTGTTAAGAGATTTATATGCGCAAATTAGGACAGTATAGGAATATGGATTGATCCCTAAGCTCGTAACTGATAGTTCTCTCTTTCTTTCTTTTTAGGAACATGGATCTTAGCAACGAAGATAGATAAGTAACAAATCTGGAAGTGGATATGTCTTAGACAAAGAAGAAAATCCGCAAGGAAATGATGGTTTCACTCATACTCCTTTATTTTCTTTCTCGTGCATGTGTACCAATTAGTTTAGTAGTAATATAATTGAATTTCTTAAACATGAAGGATAGAACATTAAGAAAACATATAAAATCCATTAAAATTTAGCTTTGATTTCTACAATCTGGATTTATGTTTACTATTCCAAAACTTAGCATTTCACCTATTCTTTGATTGAATGTATTTATCAAGACAACACAACTATCCTTAGGGGCCTTTTTTTCTTTTGCTAAAGATAGTCATGAAAAAGTAGACTATGTGATCTGTTACATTTTGTAATAGCGCACATAACTGTAGATTTCATGTAAACATTTAACTAATTAAGCAGAAACAACATTAACTGAAAAAAATCCACTAGCTTAGGTATACTTCACCAATGCTATCCATCATAATGAAGTTTTGAGTTGCCCATTTTTACACAAGTGTATAAATCGTCAACACATACATTGTAAAATATATATCAAAATTAGGATTTGCAAGAGTAGGAGATTGAAAATTAGTTGTTTTAATGGCTTCAAACCCTTCTCTCCCTTTGCTGGTCCAAGATAAAGTTTTATCTTTCTTTAGTATAGTTCTCAATGGTTTAACCAATGCTATAAAATCTAGAACAAATCTTCTAACAAAGTTGATTTTTCCCAAAAAACTCCATAATGCCTTCTTGTGATGAGGCAATGATAGCTGTGATATGGATTTTACTCTGAAAGGGTCATTTTCTAAACCTTGTTTAGAAACCATATGACTAAGAAATCTACCTTGATGTACTGAAACGATAGACTTTTTTGTATTCGATGACATTCTAAACGGTTCACATAACTGAAAATTCTGCCTTAAATGTATTAGATGTTCATTAGAAATTTTTGAAAATACGGTAACATCATCTAAATAAACCAATATGCATTTATTTAGTAAGGTATGAAAATCCATGTCCATTGCACGTTGAAACATTGCACCAACATTTGAAAGATCAAAAGGCATTCTTTTATAAGCATAAGTGCCCCATTTAGTGGTAAAGAATGTTTTGTATCTATCTTCCTCATGCAAAAGAATTTGATTGTATCTACTATAACCATATAAGGAGATATTCTATCAGAATTAGAAACTATTCTCAAAATCTGATCCATGTTAGGTAGTGGATAATGATCTTTCAATGAAGCCTTGTTAAGACCTCAAAAATCCACACATAATTTGATTTCTACATTTTGTTCTGAACAGGAACAAGGTTAGCTACCCAATTTGAATGGTTGAATGAAAAAATCATACCTGATTTGATTAACTTGGATAATTCTTTCTACATCCTTGGCACAATCTTCAGATTTACAGGCCTTTGCTTCTACCTAATTGGCTTGGAATCTGGTTACAACTCTCTTGTATGCTGAGCTAAAATTGGATCAAACCCTCTCAAATATTGGTACTTATAGGAAAAAATATCTCTGAATTCTTTACATAATTTTATAAATGACTATTTTTTAGCTGAAGAACATACCTTTCCAATAAGTAGCTTCTTGTCATCATCCACCAGGGTTTCTTCATAGTTATCCGCATGAGTTGAAATCTTACCTTTGTCCTTTCTTAATTGATCATCAGAACTGAAAATGTATTCTGAAGTGACCAATGTTTGAGGCAACATGTTTTTTTAAATGAACAATTTGATCACCATTGAAGTGTTTTAGTTTTTCCTGATTTACTATAGAAACTTTAGCCTCTTGCTATAAAAATATGCAAAACTATTTATCATCTTTGAAAACCTACCAATTATCTCCATTTTCAGGCACTGAAGGTCTAATAATTAATTTAATATGTGGCTGTACATTTTTTTAATCTATTCTAGTACATCAAAGCTAGCACTAACTTCTACAATCCTATCTGCATGCTTATTTTCAGCTCTTGGGACAAACTGAATGTTAATAGCACGAAAATCATCCATTAAGTCTTAAACTCTATGTTTATAAGACTTCAGTAACTATTTCTTACACACATTAATGTTTTTCACTTGATTAATAAGTAATTATGAATCTCTTAAAACTTGTTAAGTGTTGATAACTCTCTTTCTATCCCATTGCAAACCATGAATTAACACTTCTTATTCAGCTACATTACAAGTGTAAGAAAACAGAGAATTTGAAGCTGAAAAGTACCTTTCACTTTAAGGGGAAGTAAGCAATAAACCTGCACCTTGTCCTTTATTATTTTTGGCTCCATCAAAGTGAATTTTTTGTTTTCCTTTCTTAGTTGTTGTCATGTCTAGTTGTAGTATGATTTTATTCTTAGGATCATACTTTAGGCACAAATTTTTTGCAATTTCTTTTGGCATAATTGTGCTACTTGCACCACTGTCAACCATGCAATTATGAACAAGATGCTCTCAAATAATTAGAGACAAATAAAATGGTGGTGGATTCTTGATATCATGAGCATTTAAGACATTTTGAACTATCTATTTAACTTCTTTAATCTGGTCTTGTTCCATTGTTCCAAGGACCATGTCCACTTTTTGAAGTTCCTTTTCTGCCAGTTTTGAAGAAACTTGTAGCTTGGAAAGTTCATGAGAAAGCAACTCTGGATGTCCTAGAATACTTAGAGAATCCCACATTGAGATATTAACATTATGATTTTTCATTACATAAAAAATGTTAAAATAAGAAATAGTTTTAGAGACAAATTCTATTGTTTTAACATAAGCTTTGGCAAAAAATGACTCTGCTTCAGCTAGTTTTTATATTTGAGGTATAAACAATCTTCTTGGATTGGGTTGTGACTATTTTTTTTTTTTTTTACCAGCTGAAACACCTATTTTTTTCTGAGGAGTAGAAGAACTATTAGCTAATTTTTGGCCTACAGTTGTTGTTTTATCAATGACTTCGGACAGAAAAAGAATTTTTTGTTATTTTTTCTCTCTCCTGAGCCTTTTCTTGGGCCCTAGTAGTAATAAAAATAAAGCCATCTTCACTAAAACTTACCTAGTTTTGTTCAGATGCTTTCTGAACGTGATTTTCTTTCTTCCTACCCTCCATTTGAGGCATGAACAATGTTTTAGATTGAGGTTGTGTAACAAGTATTATATTCAGGAACACATTTGGAAAATTTACAGCTGAATGACGTTGATTACAAGGTTGACACCACTATTTTTGGCCATATTAACCGGGATTAAAGCATTAGATGAACTAGGAGCCTTTAGGTCAAACTACCTTTGCTGATATGGTTGTCTATAATTATGATTTTGTTGATAAGGTTGTCTATTTTGCTGGTTTTTCTGATAAGGAGCTTCATAAGGCCTGTTATGTAATGCAAGTCTATTTTCAATTAAAGTTCGCTTGTTTCCCATAGTCTTCAAAGGTTTAAACACATCATTTAATGGGGTTGCAATATCAGGTTCCAAAATGGTGATAGGTTGTGGGATAGGTGAAAAATCTATTAAAAAAGGAATTAAAGGCCTTGGTGCCAATTTACCAACTTGATTAAGGTTATTTTCAGCTCAGATAGCAATATCATAAGTTACTAGGAGATTCTCTCCTCCCATAGAATGAATCATAGTTGAAATATCACTTTTTAGGGCTCTAAGATAAAAAGAAAAGCATGGTCAGCTTGAGGCTTGACACTTGTTGGAATTCTTTCCCAAGTTCTAGCAAAATGCATATTAAAACTAGCCATAAATTCATGAGGATATCTCTTAATTGTAGATAGTTGTTCTATGAGGGATAAATGATCCAAATGATCTTTAAATTGTTTCAGTAATTTCCCAACCTAACTTATCCTAAGTTATTATGCTTCTAATCTCTAAGTTTCTATACGATTGCAAGGATTGCTCTTTAAAGGATGCAACTAAAAGTCTCAAGGCTACATCTTCATGTGTTATATTATGGAACTACACATAGGGTTGTAGTTCATCTTTGATGTTCTCTATAGGTGTAACCTAGTTTTCACAAGTGAATGAAGAAAAATAAATTATGGCAACATTAGGAATATCATGATAAACTAGAATTACTAATGGGCTGCCATTAGTATAGGTCACAAAATTACTAGGTGGTTGAATAGGCATTGGGAAAACATAGATCTGAAGAAATAAATTAATATCATGGTGATTGAAGATCAGGAGGAGGGTTGTTAAAACTAGGCCTATTATAAGGTAGGGTATTACCATATCTTATTTTTCTTACAAAATTCAAAGGTAAATAAATAAACTTAGAAGGAATTCCTCTTACAGATGATCTTGTAGTTAGTTTAGGCATGGAACATGATGCAAAAATGGTCTGAAATCATCCTTACGGAGTCGCAAAATAAATCTTTAAATCTTTAGAATAAGTTTTTATAGGTTGTTGCTCCAAAGGAAACTTTTTTTTGTTGTGAATCTTCTGTAAATTATTGTAATTTTCTCACAGATCTAATTCGTTGTCCTATCGGGCGTGCCAAAAAACTATTATCTATCACAAGTGCACCCTGTTGAGGGATGATTGTAGGGGTTCTAAGATTTCTCTGGATCTCTCTCTTTCATAGATACAATGGAAACACCTCAGGTCTGTGGGTATACCTATTATTGAGGTGAGTCTCCGGTATCAAGGATGGTTCCTTTATGATGTATCATAAACTAATTTTTTTGGGGTTTTGAGGGTAAAAAATGATTGTAAATGAATTGAAAACTGGTGTGATACACAAAACTTGTTGAGGGCTTTGACTGAGTACATGCATAAATATTTCAAAATGGATTCTGTATGTACAAACCAATAGTTTTTAAGTAAAATATTAAGGCAAAACACTTGATCTATTGAGGGAATGATTCATAACAATACTGTTAAGATAAGACATGCACACTAATATTATGTAGAAATAAATAAATTTGTAGCTAAGGTAAGATGATTAATCAAGGAGTTGACATTCAAAACAAATAATAATGTATACACAACACTGCAAATAGTTGGAAAGGAAAAAAATCAATTCTCATTCAAAGGAAAAACTGGCAAAATCTTCTTCAGCACTCTTGTGTCCAAAAATTCCTACTATGTGCTTTTCCACTGCACACAATATATAGAAAAATTATTCATCCCACCCTTCCTAAAAATAGACTAAAAATTTTACTCACCCATGCATCCTATTTTTATCCTTTATCCCTGAATAAATAAAGGAATAAAAAATAAACATGCTAATACAATGAGGCATTAATAGCCTTGGTTACAAAAATACAACTCAGTCAAACTGTAGTTGACTGTTTGTATTTTTAATAAAGTTGGATGAATAAATTGGCTAACAATAAGATTTAATTCATGAGAAAGTATTCTCCAATACATGCAAAATCTGTCTTCTAGTCTATGATGTGACATCTGTAACTTGACCCACTTGCAAGTATAAATTTGACATTCTTTAGTTCTACCCCCTTGGATGCACATGCAAAATAATATCTTTGTGTGTGAGTAAAATAATTTCTTTATTTGCAATACTTTGAAAAAATTATTCACCCATCTATTCCATCCTAATTGGGACCACTTGCATAGGCTCTGATGTTGACATATTTTTTTCTTCTTGTGGTCACATGAAGAAATGCACTCTTGAGAAAATATAATTTGATCATTTTTAAACTCTCCCACTGTGGGGACCACCTATGATGTGTGCACACTTGGAGGGTATGAGGTTTCTTTTGCAAAATATTGAGGTCAATCTTTGCAAATATTAAGGTAACTTGCTCCTTTGTTGACTTGGCATATAATATGAGTTGAATAATAATCAATTGATTATTAAACTTGACATACATATTGTATTTCAAAAGCATAGGTCTTGATTTTCAATGTATTCGAACAAGGCATGATGTGAAAAATTTACCCCCTTCAATAATTCTATGACACCATTGATTCATTGCACTTAATAATCATGGTTTGACTATTCTTTGAGTCCCTTTTTGTTGTCATAGTTATTAAAATAATCATGGGGTTCCCTTTTTTGAAACATTGCCAAACTATAATCCTCGGCAACCTTTTATTAATCATTGTATTTTGATGGCATATGATTATGATTTTCTACTTTATCAAAGATCAAAATGCAAATAATTTTATTATTCCAAGCTTGTCCCGCTACCTCATGATTACTCACCCCTTGGAATGTTTGTCGGTGGCGATATTTAATTTGTTAACTACAGTTGGGTTATAATAAATGATGATCGAGTTACTACTTTCGATGAAGACCCTTGATCTTTGTCCTACTTTAATGATCTTTGAGCATTTGATCCTTCTGCATACCCTTGGTTAGGGTTTTGGCCTTAATCAATTAGTATGGTCGGTGACTTTGGTTATAGTTTGAATTTTTTTCAAAATTGGTGAATGGTTTATGACCATTGATCTCATGTACTTTTTGATATCCCAACATTTGATCTTTGAATCCTTTGTGGAGTTAGGGTTTTCCTATGGTTCAAGATTGAATTTTGTATAGATATTTGTGACTGGATGGTGGCTATTTATCTCTGTACTTTTATATCTCTGATCGTCGATGTTTTAACTATGGAGTTAGCAATGTGGATCATTCAATTTCACCAATTTCATCCTGACCATTAAGAAATAACTTTGGTGAGTTAGATTAGTTAAAAGGCTCGACGAGCTCATCATTTTTCATTTCTCTTTCTCATTCTGAGTGGCGAAGCCATGGCCATTTTTTCTTTTCTGCCATTGTTGTCTGATTTTCAAGCTTCATTTCCTCTGTAAAATAGTTCTATAAGGTTTTGAATATCTGTGTTTGATTATATTTTTCTCTGTTTATAGATTCTGAGTGAGTTTTGATCATGTTGGCCACCATTTTTGAAGCCTTCGAGCTTAGTTTATTTGCAAGGAAGAACTTTTTCTGTTCAGAGGCACTCCGTATGCATTTTTTCATTCTATGAAGCTCTATGAGTCCGAATACTTGCATATTTCTGTTGTTTCTACTCTTTCTGAGTTCTGTGCAAGATCATTGTGGTCATGGCCACTATTTTAAAAGGTGAGTTGCTTTGTTTCAACACTGTAACTCAATGATTTCTCTTTTGTCACTTAAGTTCTATCATAATGGATTCTTGAGTTCAAAACTTGTTGGGTTTCACTACTCTATAAATTTTATGCACTAATACTTGTCTCTTTTCACATTTCAACCCAAGTTCGAAACTCATTCTGGGATCTCATCATTTCTCATCCATTGAAGATTCTTTGTGGTTTCTCTCTGTGAGGTCTTGATGGCTAATTTCTTCTGGTAAGTCGAAGCTTTGTATCTTGTTTCTATTTTGTTTAAACCTTTCTTTGACTATGAAGAAACTCCTACGTGCTCTGATTTTTCTTTCTTTTCTAGGTGAAACCCCAACTTGTGGGCATGATTCTTCCATGTGTGTTTAGCTCGGTGTATTTCATTTTTGAGTTCTTTCCGTCACATTATTCCTGAGATTTTAGGGCTCTCTGTTTGCAAGCTTATTAGGCTCATAGGGTTTTTGGCTTATTTTTTCACTTGATATCTTGTTTGTGATAACTCTATCACCTATCGTGGGGTGTATTATACATAAGGCTCACAACCTTTGAAAGCCATTTTGAGGTGGAATTTTGTGCTTCATCCACGTTTTGAGTTCTTTGAGTTTTACATATGTGAGCTTGAATCTGGTTCTGGTATATTTGAAAATTTTTGAGCTTCGAGTTCGTCCTTGCATTTCTAAAACCTTGATATTTTGTTTCCTTCATAATCAGTTGTATTCTGTATTAAGGGACTTTAACTGAAATTGGGATTGCTCTTTGTATACTCAAAGTAATTTATTTTCCTCTGTCGTACCTTTTGATCAAGGGTTTGTATTCTCTACATATTTTCTGAATTGTTTATTTTTGTATGGTTCGAGCTCCATTCTATGAAATGCAATCATGTGTATTTGAAATTGTTCCTCCTTTAGTAGAATTTGCAAGGTTTATAGCTTAAATAATACTAAAAGTAATGTAAAATGTGTTTTCAATTTGTGATTTGCTTCTACTTTTGAAACTGCATTCAATAATGATTTTACACTTCTTAAAAGTATTGAAAAATTTCCTAGTATGATACTTTGAATCCTTTAGTCTTGTACTTTAATCCCTTCTTTGATGATATCTAAAGTGTTTATTCAACTTTACATTTTCTATCAAGGACTGGGATCTTTGAGATAAGTTGAAAGTTGATAGATCTACTTAAAATTTTCTCTGAAAATAATATTCTACATTCTTTTCTATACTCTTTTCAATGCAATATGAACTTTATTTGTAATAAGACACATGTAACTTTATATTTCCTGACTATATTCTTTTAATGACATGGTTCTTTGATTGTATTTTCTTGATTTGTTTCATTATTCCTCATACATCTTGTAGTAGCTCTAAAAGTATGCTTTATGAACAAAAACATATTATTTCTTGAATGATTTCTTGAAATGTTGTATTTGTTCCTTTGTGCAAATGTATGAACATGTAATTGAAAATACTTTGAAAATTTTACTCTGGAAATTGGTTTAGTGTTGTCATATTGAAATGAAGGCTTTATTGTTGTTTCTATTCTACAACTGCAAACATTCAACTTTCTCATTAAGGTTTGGTACTATTGTGATGTAATATCTTTCTTTCTGTCCAAGTATTCCAATATATGATTCAGTCTGGTACTCTTGAAGCTCTGAAACTGGATAGCTGATATCATTATCTATAATATTTTTATGTATTGCAAAGTTGTACCTCCTATTCCTAAATCAGCTACTGGAAGTGACCATATTGATATGCAACTCTGAATTTTTACTCCCTTTCATGACTATTTGAGTCATTGATATTTGATGATTTTGTCCAAGTATTGAGCTTTTGTTATCTTACCTATAATGTTCCTTATCTATAGATTTGCTCTCAAAACTGAAGAAATTTTCCTTCATTGTTGATGACTCATGCTTACATTACTTTGATGCTTTGTGAATTAATGCATTCCTTAAGCTAGAAATATGTACCTATTTGTACAGTAGTACTGCTATGTGAGAATAATTGATTTACTCTTTCAATCTGAAGATAATAACATCATTTCCTGTACTTAATTCCTGAAAACAGACATTATGAGATGTTCTTTATTATTCTGTTTCCATAGATTTTGATGTACCTTATCTCTGCTTAGTTTAAGAGATTCATCTGCAATAAGTGATATGAGAGCTTGACAGCATTCTGAAAATTTCTAACTGAAAGAATCTTCTTCTCTTTAGCTATCTCACAACTGGATGAGTATTATTTTATCTTCTTACAGTTTGAGATCACTTGAAAACTGAAATTTCTACTACTTATGAATTGTCTTTTGTACTTGATCAACTTTACATGAAGAAGAGACTTCCACCATTATTAATTGGAAAAGTTGTACTTTCTCTATAATACATGGCATATTTCCTTAATTTGGCCTTGAATGAACAGTAAGTTCCTGTAATGAATAGTGAAATCTTAATATTCTGTAACTCTTATGTAGCATTACTTAATAAGTTCTGCAAATTGAAAACATTTATAGCTTTCCTTTCTGACTCTTATAAATATGAATATGCTACATTATTCTTTGTTCAATCTGAGTTGAATTTCTGCAATACTTCTCCTTATTTAGATTACTATTTGATTAGTACAGTAGTTTATCTTTTGTCACAACTTTCAAGCATGTATTAGTTGTGAAATAACATGATGGAAAGATGTAAAATGTCCATTTTACATGGCGAAGCCCTGTCAAAAAAATTTAGATGCCCTTTTCCATTCTTAATTTCAAAATTGTATTCCACTCTATAACTTCTTATTTCTATCGCTCTATTTCTTTTCCTTTTGATACTTCTTGCATTTAAAATTGAAACCTGGGGTAGGATCACTCTTTTGTTGTTTGACCTTGACATTGAACCCTTTACCTATTTGATAAGGTATGACACCGGTGATGTAATCTCTCCTGAACATGATTGTTTCAGCTTTTACACCTTCAATTAATTCTACATTTGATGAATGCCATAGCTTCCTCTCTATATAAGTCTGTTGTCCTTAAAATATGTTCTCTTTCAACATCCATTATATAAGAAAACCTTCCATATCTCTTATTCATTTATTTTTTGTATTGGATTTTCTTTTCTATCCTTGATTTACATGATCAATTTCCTCCTTTGTTGCAACCTCTACCTGGACATCTTAGAAAATAGTTAGAAAAGATTTAGGCTATTTGGCCTCTCTTGTATTCCATAGTTTTTCTTCTTTCATCTTTCATATCTTTATTCAGTGATTATGAGGACCACATGTGTTGTTTACAGAATAGTATTCTTTATCTGCTATGCATTTATCTTTTCTGTAATCATACCTCCTGATATCAGGAGATTCATTTACACGAAGATAGACAATACAAGAACATGATTTAATCCTGAGCTCGTGACTGATAGTCTCTTCTCTGTTTGTCTTTCAGGTACAGTGCAGTGTTGAATAGCAAGGATGAAGATGGAGTAAAATGGAGTAAAGATGGAGCAGAGGGACCAAAAAAACAAGGCAATGATGGATTCTATCATATTATTTTTCTTTTATTTTCATTCACATGCACCTTCTATTTCAGTAGTTATGATGTTCACAATAGTTACATCCCAAAAATTGTGTGGGAAACATTTGAAATTCCTTATTGTTGCCATCCTCAAAATCCCCTTAATTTTCGATGTCAAGTTTTATGAATTTTGAGTTGGTGTTGTTGTCCAAAATAAGCTCACACTTATTTTGGGTCAACTGACACCATTTTCCCCATTTTTGTGCTTCAATCTTAATTTTTGTACATTTTAAGCACTTAAATTCCCCTACAAGCATTTTCATCAGATAGGAAATTTCTTCCCCTATCCAGAGATATGAAAAAGTCCTTCTAACTTCTCATATTTTGAAAATGAGGGCCAACGGGCCTTGGAGGATTTCTTTCCAAAAAGTGGGCCGGCGGGCCTGAGAAATATTTTTTGCCCAAGGGAAAATTATGGACCAGTGAGGCGGCAGGAGATTTATTGACTTTTTACCAAGTGGAAAATGCAGGCCAGTGAGCCCGAGGATGACTTTTTGAAAATGTAAATTTTCAGGGGCCACGGATGAAATCTTTCCCAACTCTAAATTTGGGCCAGTAGGTTTGTGGGGGCAATTTGAGAATTTTTTTCTTTTTACAAAAAAGTGTAATTTCCAATTGTGGGCCCATGATCCCATTGAGGGTCTTTATGTCAAATGAATAAAAAATACCTAAGACCTATAAAGGGACATGTGGCCATGTTTAGGTCAAAGCGGGAAGGCGGGCCAGCGGGGAAACTTTGGATTTTTTTCCAAAGTCAATAAAAAACACAATTTCAATTTTGGGCCCACGGAGCTTTTTGGCTAAAGTGGATTTCAGGCCAGTAGGGATCCAGGAGGTTTTTTATAAGTTTGCATTTTTTTTTAAAATGTGCCAAAGTGAATTTTGGGCCCACGGATCCTTTTTGCAAAACTGGTTTTTGCCATTTTTTTATGGATTCGATCAAAATATTCAAATGGGCATATCTTTCGATCCAATGCTTTAAATTTGACAAATGTGAAAGCATTGGAAAGATATTGACCTCCTCCACACCATGAAAACATAAAATATTATTTTTAGTGGGATTTAGTGGGTGAAAATATGGAAAATGTCTTTCACCCCATTAATGTGGGATCTGATTGCTTCAACTACCGGAATTTTGGATTTTGGTTTGCCATCTTTCATTTTCCAAAAAACAAACATGGGGAAGCATAATGCATAGATTTTAGGTGGATTTGTAGGATCCTTGATGGTAGATGGTTGAGCTTCCAATCAAACTTCCTACCTCCTTTTCCTCTTCTTTCTTCGCTTGATCTATAAAAGTGAGAGCTTAGCTCATTGTAAGGGGTTGGATCCTAGCATTATTGAAATTGTAATAGATTCAAAAATAATCAATACAGAAGTCTTTTCCTCTTTCTTCCTCTACAATTATTTCTTTCCTTGTTTGAATTTTTGATTCATCCATCTTTGCATGCTAAGAAACTTTGAGTTCTTGCTAATATGATTTTGGGAACTTTGTGTCTGTGAAATTATATATGTTGTAAATGTGAATGATTCCATTCTACATCTCTTTTGCTTTATACACATAAGGTTATACTCTTCCACCTATATTACCTCAAAGTATTGTTATGTTCTTCCTCTCTCGTCTCCTTTCTTCCTCAATTCTCTCGTATTGATGATCTTTAGGCATATGAATGTTTCAAACTATCAAGAATCCACAGTTTGAAATTTGTATATTTGTAAATAAGTTTTGTTGCTTGATTTCAATAAGCCAGTCTCTCCCATCAAAGAGGAGGGACATGTTATTTCTCGACTATGGTTGTTAAAGTGCAATTTTAAAACCCAACAGTTTTTAGCAAGGACTTTGTTTCAAACGCATCCTTTCTAAATGAACAACTTCAAGATACTTTTTGGTATGGTGACTCTACGGTATACATGTGGGAAGAAATATCTTGGGGTAGAAGATTCCCATTTTCAACTTCTAGAGAAACAAATCTCTTCTCTTCTTCCAAAAAGAAGGAACAAAAGAACTCATTCTATAAAAAAACCTCCTGTTAAAGAAAAAAATTCCAAGGATAGAATTCCTGAAGAAAAAATCAGTCCTAATCTTTGTGCTTTGATACTTGTTGATGTTTCAGTTCCCCTTCAGTCAATTTTTTCCAAATATGGCAGCCATTTTTCCTTCAGGATAATAGGTTGGGTCTATTTCTCTTCCTCAGCCATTGCATGAGTTACCTAGGGGTAATAGGAAAATTTTTCCCAAATTCAAGGGTGATGGGAAGGTTCATCCAGATGAACACATTGCAGCCTTCTTTTTTTCATGTGGGATTCTTGGGGTTGAACATGAAGTTGTATCTATCATTATTTTTGTGGAGACATTGCAGGAAAATACTATTGATTTGTTTTATCATCTTCATGTTTCTTTGATCACTAATTGGAATACCATGACAACTCAGTTTGAGCAATGTTTCAAACTTGCTGAAGATGTGGATGCTCTATTAGCTCAAATATCTCATATCAAGAAAGAACCATTCAAGCCCATGAGGGAATTTGTGACCAAATTTGACAAGCTAATTCATAAAATTCCACAGAACACTTTTCATGTGGATCAAATCCAAAAGTGATTTTTCCTCAATGCTCAGTTACTTGAAGTAAGTTATGCTCTAAGAAGAGATAACCTTGCAACTCTGGATGATGATCAGATTTTAGCGATCAGTGTTGAGGATGATTTAATCATGTCTGGTAAATTGAAAAGAAAACCTTCCAAGTCTAAGGTTTCTTCTTATTCCTCTCCTAGATTCAACTCAGATCAGTTGGTACAGAAGCTTGTCAATGATCTCATTGCTATCAAGAAACAATTGGCTCATCATACTCCTTACCAAGATATTCCAAGGAAGAATTTTCAGCCCAAGAACTGTTTTCCTTATTCTCAGACCAGATTGGCTATTGAAGGCCCACCCATCAAGGTTCTAGTCAATGTAACTTGTGAAGTTAAAGAACCTAATGATGAAGAGTTTAAAGATGTCTATGAAGAACTAAAAGAAGAGGTTGATGAAGAACTGGAGGAACTTGGTGGATCTCAAGCTCATTTCCTCACCGTAAATGTATGGATGATGAAGATGACTATGATGAAAGAGTAGAAGAGATGAATAGTGAGTCATATGTTATCATATTTGAGGAGCAAACAAATAAGAAATAAAAAGTGGTGTAGCCTACAAAAAAATCCAAGAAGTTTCCTACAGCTATTCTAGTGATTGCAAGAAGAGGAGCTCCTATTCCCACTACCTCCACACAAAAGGTGAGTAATACTAATCCTCCTCCTTCTACTTTTGTTTCCAAAAATACTTTTCCTTCAAATTTTGAAACTAATAAATCCAAAGTCTCTCAATTTTGTAGTAGTGATGCCTCATCCACCTCTAGATATTTTGATATCATTGATCGCCTCAAAAAAACCAAAATCCAAATTTCAGAGGCTTTGTTTTTCAAAACCCATCCAAAATATTTTTCTAAAATGGTAGACTTTGCAATTCCAAATCCAAAGCTTCATCCAATACTTCTAAAGGTCCTTTTCCCACTCCCTCTTCCTCACCTCAAACAAGCCTTGTGGCTGTAGTCACTTCCCCTAATGAGAAAATTGAACCATTCTATGTGACTCTCCTCATAGCTGGCCATAAACTCAGTAACTTTGTTATAGACTCAAGAACATCACGCAATCTAATTCCTAAAAAATTCTCTCATGCTTTGGGCCTAACTCTAATGCATACCTTTGGTTCCTGCTATTCTATAAAGCGTAGAAAAGTACCTCTGGTTGGAAGAACTAAAGATGCATAAATAGATTTTGCTGCATTGCCCAAGAAAAGGGTCTTAGCCACTATTTTGGTAGTTGATATTCCTCCCTCATATGTGATGTTGTTGAGTAGGAATTTCTGTAAGGAGGTAGGAGGTGAAATTTAGATGGATTGGTCACATGTTTTGATACCTATCAATGGAAAAATAAAGAAGTTGCTACCTAAGAAATAGACTAAGTATATTGTGCAAAATACTGATGATCCAAAAGCACAAATAATCTATGCAGATATAGGGCATGGTAACTACATAATCATGTCAGAAGATGAAGAAAAACTTCCTAAGGGAGTGATTCATGATCCCAATGGAATTTGGACTCTGGATTTTGATGGAAGCTGTTCTTCAGTTGGTTCTAGGGTTGGTGTGGTGTTGACCTCTCTAGAAGGGAAGATTCATCATTTTTCATTCAAGCTTTGTTTTGAAAATACAAACAACATAGTTGAATATGAGGCACTCATACTTGGATTTAACATGGCAAAAGAAATGGGAGTGAATAATATTTGTGCTCATGGAGATATAGATTTGATTGTGAAACAGGTAAGGGATCTTTACAAAGTCAAGAATAGGAGAGTGAAACATTATAGAAATCTTGTCTAGGATTCCATTGAGTTTATTGATGCTTTCTCCATTGAAGGTGTGCCAAGAGAAAGGAACAATAGAGCTGATTCTATAGCTGTTTCAAGATCTTTGCTGATTCCTCACCCAAATTTATCTCAGGAGAAATTTACCATTGAAATGATTCATAGGCCCAATGTACCAGATAATGCAAGCAATTGGTAGGTTTTCAATGATGATCAACACTTTCTCTCATTCTTCGAGCTTAAGGATAACTTCAATCAGTTGTATTTTGAAGGAAGTGAGACTTTTCCTAGAGAACGTGTATCCTCTAATGAAGGAGATATCCTCTAACTTTGAAGTTTTTGACAAAGTCATTAAAAAGCACCACGGGGGGTTCATTAGCAAGGCAATATCCTAACACGTGGGTTCATATTGAGGTGATTAAAATTAATACAATTAAATTCAATATACCGGTAGACATGAGGGGTGAAAGGGTTTAATTTATTAATGTTTTGAATCAGGTATTGGGGGTAGGTTAGAGAGGTGGGCCAAAGGAAAAGGAGGTTGAATTTTAATATAAAACTAAAACGTCTAAACCCTAGTTTTTAAAAGTAAATACCTTAAAATTGCAAAAGGAGTGTGGTCATAAATTAAATTATAATTTTTTTTTTAATAAAGAAATCTAGATTCTTAACCAAGAAATAATAAGATGATAGAAAACTAGGATTGAGTATGTTTTTCAACACAAGTGATGTTATTTCATCATCTTAATTATTTGAATAACTATTGATAAATAATTAAAGCTTAGCACATATAAGGCGATTTGTAATAGGTCTTCAATGGCTTCAAACTATCTTTTAAGAGGAAATTCACATTAAAAAAAAATTGAGTGAGAAATATAATATATATTTTTTCTAATATATTAGGGTAGAAATAAAAAGGGGTAAATAAAATTGTAATTGAAAAATGGGTAAGGTACATGGAAAAAATAGGGGGTATTTTCATTCTAATAATATAACAGGAAGGGGTATTATCAATTGAATAATTAGAGGTAGAAACTAGAATTAAGGATATTCTTTAATACCCTTCAAATGCACATGTTATACCATACTTTTACTAAGTGACCCCCCTCGTGAAAAGCACAATTTCAATTTTGGGCCCGTGGAGCTTTTTGGCTAAGGTGGATTTTGGGCTTGTGGGGTTGCAAGAGGTTTTCTATAATTTTGCATTTTTTTGCAAAAGGTGCAAAAGTGAATTTTAGGCCCGCGGATCCATTTTGCAAAACTAGTTTTTGCCATTTTTGTATGGATTCAATCAAAATATTCAAATGGGCATATATTTCGATCCAGTGCTTGAATTTTGAAAAATTTGCTACCATTGGAAATATTTCAACCTCCTCCACACCATGGAAACATAAAATAGTATTTTTATAAGGACTTGGTTTGTGAAAATATGGAAAATGTCTTTCACCTGATTAATGCATTATCTGATTGCTTCAACTACCAAAACTTTGGATTTTGGTCTGCCATCTTTCATTCTCCAAACAAACAAACATAGGGAACCAAAATGAAAAGATTATAGGTGGATTTTCAAGAGCATTGATGGCTATTTGTTTAGCTTCCAATCAGAATTCCTGCCTCCTTTTTCTATTCTCTCTTTGGTTGCTCTATAAACGTGATATCTTAGCTCATTGTAAGGGGTTGGATCCTAGGATTCTTTCAATTGTAATAGATTCAAAAATAATCAATAAATAAGTCTTTTCCTCTTTCTTCCTCTGTAATTATTTCTTTCCTTGATCAAATTTTTAAGTCATCCATCTTTTCATGCTAAGAAACTTTGTGTTCTTATTAATATTATTTCGGGAACTTTGTGTCTGTGAAATTATATCTGTTGTAAATGTGAATGATTCCATTTTGCATCTCTTTTTCTCAATACGCATAATGTTATACTCTGCCACCGATATTACTTGAAAGTATTGTTATGTTCTTCCTCTCTCATATCCTTTCTTCCTCCATTCTCTCGTATTGATGATCTTTGGGCATGTGAATGTTTCAAAGTATCAGGAATCCACACTTTGAAAGTTGTACATTTGTATATATGTTTTGCTACTTGCTTTCAATAAGGGATCCTTTCCCATCAGAGAGGAGGGACATGTTGTCCCTTGACTATGGTTGTTAAAGTGCAATTTTAAAACCCAACTCTTATGAATAACACATTGAATTCTGAAACTGATGTTGATGGCAAATCATAGCACCCCTGAGAGTCTACAACTCGATGGGTTGATACTCTCAGTGTGATTGCATAACATGGAGCTTTTCCCAAGTGTGGGACCTTGCAAAATCAGAAAAGCTCTCTGGATGAAGGTTGGTTCCTATTCCTCTATTCAGATACACATGTAAAAATGTAGAGGGTTTACTCAAAAACCTAATCTAACTTGCCAAGGAGACAAGGTAATAAAATGCATAAAAAATGAACCTAACCTAACAAAGGTGATGTACCGAGAAATGAAGAACACTTGTCTTGCCAATAAACACAAACCATTAAAATACAATGCAAGATCATGCACAGATAACCAAATCTACAGTGAAAGATCAGGAGGATGCAAATGAACACAGAGAGGGTTGAAAATCATCCACAGACATGCATTATTTTCTCAAAATATTAATACAATACACTACAAAATTCCAAGAGGCAAAGTTGCATTACAATTGTAGATGGGAGGTTTAAACTCCACAAATTCCCCTGCCAAAGGGAAGAAGGGAGGGGCAAAACAAGAATGTCTAACCTTCAGAAAGAAGCCCCTCCTTACATTTATATAAATAATGAGAGAGGTAAAAGAGAGGAATTCTAAATCTACCCCAACCACCTCCAGATTGTATTTAATTCATCTCATTATGGTGGTAGGTGAGAACCCTAGCAAACCCAAAAAATGGAAAAATTTTAAAGAACTTGTTCTCACCCAATTAAAGATATATAGTCATAGTTAGATAGAGGACCTTGTAAGATTTCCAAAAAGTCCAACCTTGCATGAATCCAAGATCCCTATGAAAAGTTATGGCCATTTGAATATCTGGGTCAGGGTTTGCTTTCTATCGGGTTCGGGGTGTCAACGCTCAAAATGTTGCACCTCCTGAAGATGCACCATAGGTGCTGAAAATGTGGTGTCAACACCTTCTGATCTGCGCCCTCCAACCTGCGACAAGGCGTGACTTTTTCCATGTCAACACCTTCTGATCTACGCAGTCCAACCTGTGCCAGGGCGTGAATTTTTCCATGTCGACACCTTCCAACCTGCGCCAAGGCATGAATTTTTCCATGTCAACACCTTCCAACCTGTGCCCTCCAACCTACACTAAGGCACGACTTCTTCCATGTCAACACCTTCTGATCTGCACCCTCCAATCTGCCCGAGGGCGTGACTTTTTCCATGTCAACACCTTCCAACCAGTGCCAGGGTGCAACTTTTTCCATGTCAACACCTTCTGATCTGTGCCCTCCAACCTGTGTCAGGGCACAACTTTTTCCATGTCGACACCTTCTGATCTGTGCCCTCCAACCTGCGCTAGGGCGTGACTTTTTCCATGTCGACACCTTCCAACCTGCACCAGGGCATGATTTTTTCCATGTCGACTCCTTCTGATCTGCACCCTCCAACCTGCACCAGGGCGCGACTTTTTCCATGTCAACACCTTCTAATCTGCACCCAGGAATGACTGGTGGTATAAATAAATGTTGGGTTTTGAGTTTCTTTGATTTCCATATTCTTCTATTTGTCTATATTTGCCTAGGGAGGGAGATATATACAACAACTGAGTTGTGTACTTCCTTCTACATTTCAGCTTTGTATATGGATTGCATAATGAATTAAACAACTCAATAACATAATTGAATGTATTTAATCATGAAGGAAAGAACTTTAAAATACATGTAACCTTAGTAATGAACTTTGATTGCTACAATATTTAACCTTGGTTCTTGTTCCAAAACTTAACACTTAGTCTATTATGTATTTTTTGTCTTCATCAAGATAACACATCTCTCTTCTTGGGACTTTTTATTCTTTTGTAGGAGACAGGCTAGAGACAAAAATAATAAATATAAACAATTATCTTTGAAACAAGAGAGAGGATGTGTTGGCCTTTGATGATATGACAAAAACACGACAATTAATTTAGTAGTTGAAGTATTAATAACATTAATTGAAAAATTGGGGGAAAAACTTCGATTTCAAGGGGTAGAATCTATGGAATTTTAAAGCATTGTGGGTGAACCATAGGGAGAGGATTGATAGTGCTGTAAAAAATATGCAAGGATCTTAATGTAGTTGACTAGTTAACTGAGTAATTTCATTTTAAAGAGTTTGAAATAGCTTAGATTTCAGTTAAATTTCAGATCTGGGTTATTTTCAGAGTCAATATTTGCATTATTTTTCCATCAAAAGAATTGAATGAAAAAGATGCGTTAGGCAGACTGGCGGTCTTGAGTAAGACCACCACCTAGTGCATGGGGGCACAAAAATCAAAGATTCACTACCATAGTGTTGTGCTAGGATGCCGGTTCTGAAACCCAATGACTCTGCACAGGTTGGTAGTTGCTATTTCCCAAGACAGGGTGGATCAGAACTTTCATATAAATGCATTTTTCAATAGTTTAGGATCGACTTATCAGATTCTTAGAAGTTATCAGATTCTTAGAGGTTTGGTCAATATTGAATTGTTGCCCATCAGTTATCTTCTTAGAGGTTCCTTGACCAGGTAGCATAGATTACATGTGGCTAGTAGCCATGTCACCAAGCGTAGGCTCAGAAACAGGATGCTTCCTTACACTGAGTTAGTAGCTTGTGTGATACTGAGGTTGCACTCTCTAATAATGAGTTGTAGCTCATGTACATTTTTTACACCCATTTGTCACATACTGGACTGGTTTAGTGGGTCCTCTCCCACTGATTAGCATACTCACTTACATGTGGCTCAATAGTCTCATGCTATAGAACATGATGATCCCTCATTATAGACCTCTGTATTTCAGCTTACAGTGGATGTACTCCTATTGATTATACTTGGTAAAAGTGGAGCTTAAGATCCTAATTTAGCCCTCTCAATTGGCAGGTCTTATACTATGCCCTCTCTAAGCATCATGGCATTGTTGAGGTCAAAAGGGAGGTCGAGTCTATTGCTCGAGGACTGAGGAGGCATTAAAGAGAAGTCATAGTGCATACCTCAAGTGTGTCCGATAACAAGATGGAGTTTTGAGCTTGACTCGCCTCAGTTATAAACATACTATCATGCATCTGCTAGTATACGGCTCCTCACTCTCTCTCGAGTATTGTTGAGTCTTCTCCCTGATTTGAGAGTGACAACTGTAGGCCTTCTCCACAACCTCTAATAGTGTATGTGGATAACTGAATGTGTACTGCCCCAACCAAGTCTAAGTTTAGGCCCCTGATGAACCTATGTTTACCCTAACTTGCTCATCCTAAAATAAGTAGTTTGAATATTTTCTTATTTAAGTGAAGATAGCTAAATAATTGAGCCTCATACTTTGCTACCGTCATGGAGGCCTATCGTAGATCATGTCCAACTCATCGATCCTTGCTACTGGATGAATCTCTTGGATATGTACTCTACTCCTGTGAGAGATGCATCCTCTGAAGAGATCAGCCTACAGTAACTTGTCTTATGTTGGAATCTTATCATATGTCAGGACCTTTTTCTAGCTCCTCAGTTTCAACCACCAAACATTGGCCTTATCTCCGTCTCTCAGAAAGTAAATTTGGACAGTAACATTTATACATTTTCATGTTTCTAGTATATCAGGACATATGCTTAGATAGCATCTGCACATAGATATACCTATACCATGCCTCGACCTGAATATCGATCTCATATCTCTAGCATGAATGTTCGTGGGTGTAATTTTCTTCAGTATTATCTCTGATGTGATCTGCTCAATAATAGTGACAATGAATTCGACCCCTAGGTCTCTATATTTTATGAACATCCCTATATTCAGCCTAGGGATCCTATCGATTCTATCTTCTGTGTCCCAAAAATCTATCTATGTGATCTCTAGGTGGTAGACATCTCTAAAAAAAGTCCAACTGAACTCCGCATGGGAGTCAGCCTCTTCCAACTATCCTCATGGACTGTGATGTGGTAAAATGCACAAGCCCTCCAGAAATGAATGGCTCTCTCGTCCTGTCTGATTAGAGTCACCTTGCTAACAGCAACATTCTACACATGTAGATAATAACATTAACATCCCAGGATAGTTTCTTTTTACTTAGTATCTGAGGCAATATAGCTACTATTGCATGGGGATTTGGGAAGAGGTAGACTCTAGGTTCACGTGTAAGGACCCCTACATCTAGTCCATGCCTCACACTGACACATGACCAAGACAAGAGTTAGTTTATCAATCACCTAGGATTTGTTTCCAACGAACGAATTCTAATAAGTTATCTAACATTTTTTAGAAATATCATGCAATGATTGTGTAAGTTCCAGGTTTATCAGTTGCACTAGGTTTTCTTGTTGTGTTTTGTGTTTCCAAGTGTTCTCGGAAGATCCAAATGTTGAACCCATGGCTCTAATTTTCCAAGTGTAATGCACCTACAAATTTCTACTCTCAAAACAAAATATAACTAATCAATTTAATAGTTGACCATTTAAATTGGTTTTTTTTCCCTTATGACAATCTCTATAAATGAAATAGGTATTTTCCATAGGTTAGACATTGTATCCACAAGTTAAAAAATCTCTCGTTCTGATGTTAAGATTTTGTTTCTCAAACATTGACCTTGCGGAAGTTGTAATTAAAGTTTACCCATAATTTAATATTGAGTCTAATTTTCATGTCCTAATAGATAGTCTTATGGATTTAAGGAACATCCAGATTCGAGCTCCATTATTTCCAAAACATTTATCATGCGCCCCAAATTATCTTTATTTTCCTAACATAAAAGTTTAATTATTTTCCTAGCCACTAAGTGGCTAAATCCATTCACCCCATTACCCAGTGCTAGTATTTTTATTTACTTTTATAATTATCATTTTTTTTTCCACAAAATTGATCTCACTTCTTAAGTGAAATTCAGGGTCTTAATTTGGGCACATAGGAAATCTGTAACTTGGTTAGCTCTCGGAATAGTCTCGCCCCATTTTGCCTTTGAAAATCTATCAATTTACGGCCTATGTCACTTTCTTTTTTTCCCGTGTTGTGCCTGGTTGATCTTTCTTTCCATTTTTAATTTGTTCTTGGGTCGTAGATCACTTATGGGTCCATGGTTTTCTCATTGTTTCTTTTTTCCTCTGGAAAAGGTATGTAATTTGGGTCTCCCATTCTCTGTTCATCTAAAAATCACATTGGGTTCTCCCATGTTCTTCCATCTTCCACGGCTGAGGATTTGTTTTCCCCTGCCATTGTTTCTACCCTAAATACTTGAAGAAGAAATGAATGGATGTGTCTCTGATGGATCATATTTGAGCCTTGTAACACTTCTAAATTCTCTGTCCTTGGAGAAAACCTTCATTTTCAGGCTCGAATGGATCATTTTTCTATATTTTACGGTTTGACGGGTGTTTCTCCCTGTCAAATTTACATCCTTGCATTGATAGGGGACGTGGCACCTTTTGGTTGGATGCATCTTGGCTGGATACTTCAAAATCTCTATGAAAGGCCTGAACTCAAAATTTGTCCAAAAGGAGGAATGACACTCGTTTGAGGATCTACTTTTTGGTTTGGCCATTGAGTAATGTTGAGAGGACACATGAAGGTTTCCACTACTTTTCCCAGAATTAGAAAATTTTTATGTAGTTAATTCAGTGTGATGGAAAACAGGGACATGTGGTGAGCCCATGCTCACTTTGGGTCTCCGCTTTGGGCACCATTTTGAAATTACGCCATAGAGACATGTGGAGGCTTCCGCGTATGTTTCCCATACTTGGCCCTTGAGTTATGCAGTTGGAAAGAAGTGCACAGGACAGGGACACATGGAGAGCCCACACTCGTTCAGAGTATTCAACCTGGGCATCATTTTGAAGAAGCGCCATGAGGACATATTTGCTTGGACTTTTCAAAAACCAAGCATGACTACATTAGCACCTTGACTGCTGAACTTTAAGCATTCAGACAAACTTTTCCGGGCTAGGACACATGGTGAGCTCGTGCTCATTCAAGGTATCAAATTTTTGGGACCATCTCAAGGTGTGCCATGGTGACACATGGCAATTTGAAAAGTCAAAGGAGTGGGGAGGTGGACCATCGGGGGAAATTTGGATTTTTTGCCCCTTGAGCATGCATAATGACATTAAAATACATCAAAATGACCTACATGAGCTTAATTAAAGGAAATAGTCAAAGCTTTTCTCCGGTCAATGGAAGAGGTGCGGGACTCTTGGGAGGAAATTTGGAAAAATTTCCTTTTGATGGAGGAAAGAAGTTAAAAGCATCAAAGGACCTGAACTTCCACTGGGACCCATCATTGGGACACATGCCAATTAGTATTTTGCCCCAGTTAACGGTGGAAGGGCGGAGCTACAGGAAAAATTTGGAAAATTTTCCCTTTTCCAAAAAGGAGGTGAAATCGCAGAATTTGGCCACGGTCCCACTAGGGCCCACCTTAGGACACGTGTCAGGCTCATTTCTTGAGGGTGGAGGTGTGGAACAAAATTTGAAATTTTTTCATTTTTTCAAAAGTTTTAAAAGGTCAGAGGAAGCCTCCGAGTCTTTTTTTAAGTTTGAATCTTCCACATAGATGGCCCAAATTCAAAGTAAAGATCAATGGAAGCTGAGATTCTGAATATGATTTTCCCCCCATTTTTTCTGTAAAACATGCCTGGAAGTGTGAGTCTTCATGATTTCTTGGTATTTCCTACACGCCAAGCAGAGAGGAACAAGTTAATGTTGATACCTGAGTTTGGTGGAAATATTTGGAAGACATATTTTGCCATTAAAATGGTCTGATTATCGTGCTTGATTTGGATTTTCCATTTTTCTTCTCCCAAGCACACAAGGAGATAAATTTTATAGATTAGGGGTGGAAGTGGTTGGAAAATTGAAGAAAGATGTGATCTACCTAGAGGAAGGATTTGAATGTGGGAGATAAATCGATGAGATTTTCCCTCGAGCACTGGAGACTTTTGCAGATCTGATTCTGTGAATCACGAAAGTATCATGGCAAGCACTGGTGCATTTAAAGTTTTTGTCTTTTGGGAGGAAGGGGCTCTATTGAAAATGCTATAAAGGTCAAAAATTTATCATGCAAATGGTTGGGAGGTTTTGGAAAAGATCAGGACTGATTTTCTCTAGTAGAAAAAAGCTTGACAGAGCCCATCCATTTTGAGAAGCTGTCTAGAGAAGCCTGTATATCTCTTTTTGTGTCAAATTTGATCGTGTAAAGGTGGTTGTAGGTGTATATCCTTTGACAAGCTTTGATACTATTCGAGAAACTTTCCCTTGTTGATAAATTTGATCAAACTTTGAGTTATTCTGTGTCAATCTTGAGTAAAGTGTATTTATTTCATTTCTGAATGCATATGTGTAGTTTTTCTTGTTTCTATTGCAATCTTGTACTTAAAATATAGTCCAATCACACAGGTCTCAGTCCTTGTGATAGTTTAGTGGCATCTGCAATTTCATTTCTCAGAAGAGCCTTCATCTGGGAGTGGGATAAATGGTTTAAAATCACTTTTCTTTCATTTTGTTGATAGAGATTGTCTGTAAGCCTCTGGGTGTACCTCAGGCATCACTGGGTTTAAATCTCGATGCTTTATTGGGTTCTCTAACTCGAGCCTTCGTGATAGAATCCCACATAGTTGTGTGAAAGAGTGCTAATCTGGGCCTCCATTGAAGCACATATTCTAGTTGAGGAAACAATTTAACTTTTTGTGGCATTTTGTTGATTGAATATTTCCATTTTGCATAAGCTCTCAAGGATCTGGTGAGTCAAGTTCATCCTATCTCCCCTCCCACAAAAAAATCATTTAACAACAACCAATCCTACCCATGTACTACCCCTGTTTGTCCTATGTGCACACAAATGACCAAAATCTCTATTACCAAAACATGCAGAAGCAATCAGGGTCTCCAAATGTCTTTAATAACCTTTGCCTTGTTGTGACAATATCTCCATGATCTGGAAGTGATAACTCGTGAGAGTTAGATTTGGCGTGTTGATCATATTTTCCCCAAGGTCTTCTCTATAAAATTTATGCAAAAGAAAGGTACCTACCAAAATCCTTTCAAATAACAGAGGTTACACAATAGGTTCTCTTACCTTGGTTGAAAGGCACAACCTAAAATAGTTAGGATCAGATCACATCCTTTTGAGGTGCTATCCATCTCTCTTTCAAATCCAAGTAACAAAGGGATAGCTAGATTTATCCCCATCTACAAAATGACATACATTTATGATCTATCTACCTCTAAGCTCCCTGTTGAATCTGTGTTGCTGCTTGGTTTGAAAAGGAGAACAAATTTGGGTACCAACACTTGTGGCATCATTGCCGGGGAATTGTTTTGAATTGCTGGGAACTAATTTGCATTGCTGGAGACCAATTTGTTGTTATTGATTTGCAATATATCCATGACCATCTATCCTATCAATAACACCAACACTAATGGCACCGTTGTTGGGGACATTGTGATACAGTTCATACTCAGACCCTAACAAACATTTTTTGTATGCTCTAAGTGCTACTATGCAGTTCTTTCAGTTTTCACAATCATCTAGTGCAGCTAGCTTTCATTTGATAAATTCTGGGTAATGGTAAGAAAGGTTAAGAAATGTCAAATTTCCATTTCTAGTTTCTAGTGCATTGACAGACACTTTGACAGAATCATATTCAGTGCATTTACATAACTAAGGTGGAAATCCTTAGTGGCGAATCCCTGTTGATATAATTTTAATAAGTACCGATGTCTTAGAACTGTGTCAAAGTTAGATTTGTTTCTAATATTTGCAAAGCTGAAAGGAAGAAGATCATTTCTTTGCTAGGATCCTACTAGGACATTGTTTCTTAGAGCTAGGAAAAGTAAAATCAGAAGGAAAAAAATCTTGGAGAGTTGTGGGAGAATAAAAAACAAGAAGAGGGATCTCCATTGATGAAAGTGAATGGCCTATCATTGAATACTACCATTCAAGTGACTCTGAATCAGGTAGCCTCTTTGTGGAACTGAATTCTCTAGCTGGAGAAGGGCCTTCATTTGATTTTGAAATATTTGCTTCACATTATGCACCTGTCTTTTCTGAAGTAGATAGGGATTTCTAAGAAGACAAGGCCTTTGGGGGATCTACATTTTGAAAATTACACTATTGTGTTCCAAGGACCCTCTGCCCCTTATCAATTTGTTATCCCTCCAGGGTCACCTCCTTAAAACAGTATGGCCCAGCCCCACCTAGACCCCCCTTTGTTGTAAACACCTTTGGACCTATAAATTTTGTGGGAATGACTAGATATCCAAATGCAGTGCCTCAAGATGTAAGGAACATAATGCCAAAGTTCCAAGGAAACAATGCTATTACTGGTGATCAGCATCTAAATCTTTTTATCAATATGATGGAATATTTTGAGATTGAACATGAAGATGTATATATCAAGTTGTTTATCCATTCCTTAGAAGAGGATTCCAGGGATTGGTATAAAGCATTTCCAGATAACTCTATTGATTCTTAGACTGAGATGAGAAATGCATTTAGATTGCAGTATGGTGATAGAACCAACCTTAGGTTTCTTTTGATAGAATTTGAAAACATAAAAAATAATCCTAATGAGTCAGTACATGATTTCAACACAAGGTTTAATAAGACCTTGAGAAATTACTTGTTAGGATAAAACCTTGTGATGAGTCATGTTTGATCAAATATTTTGATGCGTTTGATAAAAAGGCTGCATATTACTTAAGAGACAAGAACCCCACAAATTTGAGGAAGGCCTTCACCATGGCTTTGAAAATAGAGAACAACATCAAGGAAATTGGAAAGCCTCCCAAAAGGGAGGGTGTAAAGCTAATTAACCCAGAAAAGCCTCAAACAAGCAAGGTTGCTAATTTGGAGGAGGTTGTGAAAAATTTGGCAGGGGCTGTCAAGGAAATTTCCTATAAACTAGCCCCAGATGAGAAGGTAATTCAGTAGAACTCACAAGGCCAACACAAGCAACAGGTCCAAGACAGGTTCAAAAATCACCAAAGATCTGAATGATAAAGGCAAGGGACCTGTTAGATTTAGGTAACAGGAAGACCTCAAGGTAGGGAAAATAAAATTGTGCCTGATCCTTTGGCTTGCCAGATTTGCTATGCAGTGGAAGAGATGACATATGTTATTTATTGGTGTGCTAAATGTTTCATGCCTCATGCTCCATTGTGAAGAAGATAAGCAAGAAGAAGAAGAAGATGATGACAATGATAATGATGTCTACATGATGGGTTGCTCCACAAGCTTACAACAAGAGGAAACTTCAATTGAGGTGATAAGTGCCCGGACTGCTACCACTTTTTGGGACTCCATTCATGGGGTACCTATTATTTCTTCCTCTCATATTTTAGAAGTAGAAACTGTACAGGATTTTGAATTTCCCAATAATGACTTTGAATAATTAAGGGCTTTAATGATAAAGAAGTATGATGGAGGAATTCCATCTGAGGAGGATAGACAATTACTGATGAATGCCATTGTTGCTCAAGAGAAGGAATATAACACAAGAAGTAAGGTTGTCAAAGGGACAAGGCCTCAAGCTAAGACAAAAGCTCCCTTACTTTCAAACATTCCTAAAAAGGCTCCTAAGAAAGATGCATCTCCCAAAAGACCCTGCATTTCCAAGACAAAAATCATATCCCTACTTATGCTCTAAGTTATCAAGAATCCTGTGCCACCAAATAAGTGTATCAACGTTCCTTCCAATACTGCCTTTCCCAAGAATGTCACGTATGACGTTGCCCAAGTTTTAAGTCAAATCAAATTATTTGTCCCAATTGTTGAGTTTCTTAGGATTCCTAAATACAAAAAAAGAGCATTTGAATACTTGGGATTGAATGAAGAGAGGACTGCCTTGGGCATGAAATGTAAATATTATGGATGACTCCTCCAATCATTCAAGAATTAGAAACACTACCAACATTGGAGGAACTAGGTGAACCTCCCGAGGTCTATTTGGGGAAAATCCTTGGTGGAATTTCAGATGAATGTGGATCCATTCTTCACCACTTTGATCATTAAGGACGGACTGCTGCAAAACTGCATGTTTGACTCAGGGGCATCATGTAATGTCATGCCTCTGGAAGTCATGAATGATATGAATATCAAATTGACAACAACATATGGGAAGTGCATTGCCATGGATTCCAGAGAAGTGCCAGTAGTGGGATGTGTGAAGGGTTTGGTGGTTCAACTTGCAGCTTACGTAGGTAAAAATTTAAAACTTGATGTTATCATCATTGACTGCCCAGCCAAGTGGGGCAATGCTACTGTCAAGAAAATGGGCTACTAGTGTTGGTGGGAGTGTCCAAATGGATATGTCCTATGCCAGCATTCCAATTCAAGGCATCCTTGTCAGGTTGTATGGAGAAAAGAAAATGTTGCATCTTATTGAGGATCCCAACAATGCATCCTATGAAGTATTGTACACAAATGTTGATGCTGAAAAATTTGTAGGATTTGCTGATGGAAAGGAGCACAAGATTGAGGAATGTAGGTGTCTTGAACAAACAGGATCTCCTTGGACTCAAAAAAGAGCTCTTAAGTTGGCTTCCCAGAAATATGTCATTACTGATTTTTACTAATTTTGGGTTCGCATGGAAGAACCTAGAGGGTGTCCACTTAAGATGCATCATTGAAGATGAAGCCCCCCAAAATAATTGTTGATTTCCATGAAGGAGTTTTTGGGTGGCATTTTTCTGCAAGATTCGTAACACATAAGATCCTAAGGGTTGGTTATTGGTGGCCAAATCTTTTCAAGGATACAACCATGTTTGTCAGAAGATGTGAGATTTGTCTATCGTTTCTCTAGAAGGCTGAAGGCTTTAGGCTCCCTACCTTAACAATCTGTATCAATTGAATCCCCATTTAAGCAATGGGGAATGGACTTCATTGGTGAGATTTTAGATACCCTTCAAGTGCTGGCCATAAGCGGATTCTTGTAGCCACTTACTTCTTTACCAAGTTGGTGGAAGCAATCCCCACCAAAAAGGCTACACACCAAGCTATCATGGATTTTGTGCTCAAACAATATTATTTGCATGTTTAGAGTACTACTCAAAATCATAGCTGATAATGCCATGAGTTTCAGGGCTAGACCTCTGGTGGAAATGTGTAAAGGATATGGGATAAATTTTACATATGCCTCTAATTATAATCCCTAAGGAAATGGAAAAGTTGAATCCAACAATAAGAATTTTCTCAAGATTATTAGAAGAACCTTGGATTTGAACAAGAGAAAATGGGGTGAACAGCTGAAGTTTTTTGTCTAGGATGATAAGATCATTGACAAAAGAGCAACTGGAAAGAGCCCATTTGAGTTGGTATATGGAAACTAGGCCCTGTTGCCCCTACATATGCAATTATCCTCATATCATTTCAATCAACAACTTATAAGATCAAGAAGTGAGTCCTCATGATGCCCACATCAACAATATTGTTGAGCTTGATGAAGAGTGGAGGGCATCCCACCAAAGGCATATAAAGTTCACAGAAAAGATAAAGAAAATATTTAAAATTAAGGTTACTCCTAAAGCCTTCAATATTGGAGATCTTGTGTTACTATGGGATAACATAGCACGAGGATAAGCGCAAGATCATGGCAAGTTTGATTCATTTTGGATGGGCCCTTACTCAATTGACATCAGAATTGGTGAACACACCTTATTCCTGAAGGATATAGATGGTGAATTTCTCGAACTGCATGTTAATGGAAGGAATTTGAAGCATTTCTTGGATTGATTCCTTTAAATCAATGTAAAGACATCTTGTACAGTGTATAGTTCGGTTGTTTGCATCCTTTTTTTTTTGTGTTTTTGCTCCTCCTAGTACTATGATGACCTATGTTTTGCTAGCTTCTTTGTTTGTTTTTGGAGATGGATTTGTTTCTCTGTTTTATGAGCTGACTCTGTCACCCAATGGGTATTTTTTCACTTGGTATACTATTGTTCTTGTGGCACTCGCAGGGAGTGCCCATAACCAAGTCAGAGCCAATGTCGGTGCTCAGAATTGTCTCACCCAATTTGTGCCCTTAAAGATTTATTGATTCACGGCCTCTGTCATTTTATCATTCCCCTCGTATTGTGTTTGGCTAAGTCTTTTTTGTAATTTTAAGTGTACTCCTAGGTCAAAGATCATGTGTGGGTCCGTATTTATCTCATGGTTCCTTTGTTCCTCTGGAAAATATTTTAATTATGAGTCTCCCATGCTCTATTCCTTCAAAACTCATGTTTTCCTATTTCCTCCATTTTTCTGTAGTCAATATCTGTTGTCCCTACCATTTTTTCCCTAAGTACTCGAGGAGAAATGAGTTGATGTGTCCCTAAGGATTGTGTTTGAGCATTCTAACAATATTCTAAATTCTCTATCCTTGAAGAAAACCTCATTTTGTGGCTCAAACAGACATTTCTTTGTGTTTTACGGTTTTATGGACATTTCTACCAGTTAAATTTGCATCATTCAGTCATAAATGGAAATGTGGCACCTATTGGTTGGATTCAGATTAAGCTTAATACTTTAGAAACTCTATAAAAAGCCTCCACTTTTAAAATGTGTCCATGTGGAGGAATAACATTTGTTTGAGAATCAAATTTTTGGTTTGGCTTTAAAGTAGTGCCGAGAGGACACATGGAGAGCTGGCAGGGAAGAGACACATGGAGCTAGGTTTCCCATACTTACAAAAATTTCAAAAGGTTTTCAGGAAGTCTAGGACATGTGGAGGAATGACGAATCATTTGAAGATTTACTTTTGGGCTTTGCCTTGGAGTAGTGCCAGGAGGACACGTGGAGGATTCTGCTACTTTCCCAGAATTAGACAAATTTTTATGCAAATGGATAAAGTTTGGCAGGAACAAGGACATGTGGCTAGCCTGCGCTTCATTCGAGGTCTTCAACCTGGGCACAATATTGAGAGAAGCGCCATAAGGACATGTGGGGCACTCTGCTCACTTTGTATATTTACTTAGACTTTTCAATAACCAAGGAAGGAGGTTCCCTCGGATCTTGAAAAGTGGCGCTTTTCGTTGAGCTTCAAGCCTTTAAAAAAATTTTGTCTGAGTAGGACACATGGTGATCATGCGCTCATTCAAGGTATCAAATTTTTGGGACCGCCTCAAGGGTGTGTCATGGTGACGTGTGGAAATTTGAAATGTCACAGGGGGGAGGGAAGCAAACCATCGAGAGGCAACTTAAAAATTTTCCCCTCTTTGCTTCATAAAGGTCAAAACATCAAAATGGCCCAGCAAGGGGGGGGTCCTAATGGGAAATAGTCAACATTTTTTCCCCGGTCAATGGCAAAGGTGTGTACCCGCAGAGGAAAATTGCAAAATTTTTCCCTTATGAGAAAAAAGGAGTTAAAAGCATAAAAGGGGAAGCGTAGGTTCCACTCAGGACCCACATTGGGACACATGTCAAAAGTATTTCTCAAGAGTGGAGTTGTGTGAAAAACTTAGAAAAAAATTACTTTGTCTAAAAGAGAGTCAAATGGTAAAATTTCTCCATGTTTCCTTTGGGACCCACCTCATGACACGTGTCAGGCCCATTTTTCAGAAGGGGTGGTGTGGAGGTAAAATGGTGAAATTTTTTCATTTTTTCAAAATGGTCAGAAAAAGTTCAAAGGAAGCCCCTGAGCCTTGTTTTTGCATCTTCCACATGGATGGCCCACATTCAAAATCTAAGATCAAACGACTGCTGAGCATCTAAATATTATTTCCCCCCCTCCCATTTCTTCTATAAAACTCCTAGGAGTGTGAGTCTCTATGATTTATTTATATTTTCTACACACCAATCAGAGGAAGTGAGTTAATTTTGATATCTAGAGTTTGGAGGGAGAGATCTGGAGACGTCTTTCACCATTAAAATGGTCTGACTCTCAAGCCCAATCCGGTTTTCCATTTTTCTTCTCCTAAGCACGCGAGAGGTCATATTTGATTGATATGGGGTGGAAGTGGTTGGCGAAATGGATGGCAGGCATGTTTTTCTCTGAGAATGGAGTTGAATGCGGGAAGAAATTGAAGAGATTTTCCCTGGTGCACCTAGAAATACTTTTGCAGATTTGATTCTGCGAATTACGAAAGAATCATGGCAAACACTGGTGCATTTAAAGGTTTTATATCTTTTGCAAGGAAGGGGCTATATTGGAAATTCTATAAAGGGCACGAATTCATCATCCAAATGGTTAGGTAGTTTTTTGGAAAGATCGGGATTGATTCTCTCCAACAGAAAAATCTTTACAGAGCCCATCCATTTTAAGAAGTCATCTAGAGAAGCCTCGTATATTTCTATTTATGTAAAATTTGATCAGTGTCGAGGTGGTTACAAGTGTACAACCATTGAAAATCTTTGAGATTTTTCTAGAAACCTTACCTTGTTGATAAATTTGATCAAAATTTGAGTCATTTTATGTCAATCTTGAGTAATGTGTATTTATTTCATTTCTTAATGCATACGAGTAATTTTTCTTGTTTCTATTGCAATCTTGTACAAAAATATGGTCCAATCACACAGGTCTCAGTCCTTGTGATAGTTTAGTGGCATCTCTAATTTCATCTCTCAGAAGAGCCTTCAACTAGGAATGGGATAAATGGTTTAAAATCACTTTTCTTTCATTTTGTTGATAGAGATTATATGTAAGCCTCTAGGTGTACCTCATGAGTGACTTGGTTTAAATCTTGGTGCTTTATTGGGTCCTGCTAACTAGACCCTTTGTGATAGAATCCCCACAGGTTTGTGTGAAAGAGTGTTAATCTAGGCCTCCATTGAAGCACATATTCTAGTTGAGGAAACAATTTAACTTTTTGTGGCAAGTTGTTGATTAAATCTTTCCATTTTTCATAAGCTCTCAAGGATCTAGTGAGTAAAGTCCATCATATGTCTCCCCTCCTACCGAAATTCATTTCACAACAACCAATCCTACCCATACTATCCCTTGTTTGTTCATCTGTATACCCACACTAGACCAAAATCCTTATTACTAAAACATGCGAAGAACATATCAGGTTCTCCAAATGTCTTTAATAACCTTTGCCTTGTTGCTGAGAAGTATCTTTATAATCTCGAAGTGAAAACTCGTGAGAGTAAAATTTAGTGTGTTGATCATATTTTCCCCAAGGCCTTATTTGTAAAATTTATGCAAAAGAAAGGTACCTGCATATCTCCTTTCAAATACCAGAGGTTACACAATAGGTTCTCTTACCTAGGTTGAAAGGCAAAACCTAAAATAGTTAGGATAAGATCGCATCCTTTTAAGGTGCTATCCATCTCTTCATAAATTCAAGTAACAAAGGGACTGTTAGATTTCTCCCCTGCTACAAAACGACATACATTTATGATCTATCTACCTCTAAGCACCCTATTACATCTGTGTTGTTGCTTGGTTTGAAAAGGAGAACAAATTTGGGTACCAACATAACTGATTAATAAAGACACCAAGAATGACATTATTCCTAACCTAAAATCTCTTTTCACTCTTGTATGCTTTACTCTTACATCGCATTATGGTCTCATTATTAGCATTTTTTTATAACAAAAGGAGTTACAGAAGTATTTGTGTAACATCTTGTTAAAGTACAAGAATGGAAGCATTATAAACTACACATGACCCACAAGATAACCTCCTATTCAAATGAGGTTTAGATTAATTTCAATTTTCACTCAGGGCTCTATGCCCTAATATAGATCAAATTAATGTGTGAAACATATTTACTCTCGAATATAATAATTCCTATACTAGGGTGGAGTGTTTCGTTTAGATCTATTTTTTACATTTACAAGGTAAGAATACAACACACTAATTAATTGACCGTCTATTGAACACTGGAAATGCACTAAAATATTTTAAATTCAGATTCATTTAAACTACATATCCAACTTTTACATTACAAAATTTGAGGATCAAAATAACACTCATGTGTGGATGAACATCTGCTTAAACACTGACATCTAAAATATTACATAACTTCAATTATAATCCTTTTCATACTTCACAAATGTTGAAATTTCTTCTACGGTTTTGTTTCACACACACACACACACACACACACACACACACACACACACACACACACACACACACACACACACACACACACACAACTCTCTTTTCCCTTATGTAAATAAGAATCAAAAGAACACCTTTAGTTACTTAGTTACATGCACATTTCCCAAAGCACTCTACAACTAGCACCTCATTCATATTGCCAAATTTTAATAAATAAATTTACTGTCACACGATAATACATGAAAATTTATTTCTCTTAACATACATAAATTTTAACCATATACAATTAATCACAAAAACGTTCTTTCACCATCTTACTTGCATCCTCCAAAAACATGTGAGCGTGAAATCAATGATAAATTGTTTGCTTGACACCCACCCAAATGTAGCATAATTAACATTGTTTAGATTCCCATTTATAGAATAATAATAATTTGCATTCAAAAGAAGAAGTTTAGAGACACATATTTATTTCATTTTAGGTCGCTTCATTTCCTAACCAAGGAGAGAGAAAGAAATAAGAAAGAGAGAGAAACACTATTTTTCCAAAAGTTCAATTTCACACAAAAAGTCACACAGTAAAGTTTCAAACAATTATTTACAAGTGTCAACAAGTTTCCATGGTGCTTTGGGAAACCGACATGGGTCCTACAACTTTCTTCTTACATTTCCCTACTAGTTGCAAAAACATTCAGTTAATGATCGGAGGCTAAGAAAACACTTTAAAAATTTGTAAGTTCTAATGAGTAAACACACCCTCAGTAAGTTTCTATATGTCATCCTATACACCAACAATTCACATGAAATGACAGAATTTAGAACTGACGAATGGTTAATGATTGGTGGCTAGTTTGCCGAGGCCACTGGTCGTAATTTTCCTAGTTGCACGTGATCAAAAGTTAGCTTGAGGTCTTAAAAAACCATGTCCAAAATAAACGTTCGATGGATGAACGAGAAACAAGAAACTTCCTACAAGTTCCCCTAGAAGGGCGTCGAAAATATCACAAATGATCATACAAGGTAGATTCAAGGATTGAAGTGACTCCTCCAATAACAAGGTACATGTAGGAAACGTAAGTTCTCCTTTAAGGAGTTACAAAGGTTATTTTGTAAGTCTCCAAAAATCGTGATTTATCTATTTTAACAAGGGAACTGTCAACATGTTTACATGGGACTCAAATTCAACTTGTCAATAAAGAAAGGGGTACTGTAGCAATCTAGATTGATCAGGAATTTTTTTAGATCATCTCAAAATAAGGGTTTGACTTTATGCTTGTCTACCAAGGAATATGTTAATTGCATAAGCAACGGTATAACGTCATTTTTTTAAGACAAGTTTATTTAAAATTATCAATTGTATGATAATGCTACATTTTAAAATTTTATGTCACTGTACAAACGAACTAAAGAGCAAAAATTATGAAAGAAAGGGAGAGATGAACCATTCCTGGAGGAAAAAAGTTGGTCGAAACCACAAGATTCAGTTCAACATCTCACTTGGGCATTTCGTCAAATGCTTTGCGTGCATTCGGAAAGTCCTCCATTTAAATCTTGTATGCTTTTATCCAATTTACAAAAATTTCTACCAAGGAATAGACAACTACTACAACTAAGAAAACCACTTTCTATTATGGTTTGATGGGTACATACCCATTTCAAATATCTCCTCTTGGCACATACTATGAAATGTTGCTATAGTTTTAGGATATTTTATTTTCAATTGCCACTGCCATTTACTTAAAGTTCCCGAATCATTATAACACATCCATACATTCCTATTTTCATATCATGCACTATTTCTTCACTCTGTCCCATATTTACCACTTGGGTTGCTTTGTCAATCTGAAAGATACAAATTGAGCATATAAAAATGGCATGTCTCCCTAAGGCACCCTCCTTGGCTTTGTTTTTTCTATTTGAGGCATACAATTTGACCATTTGTGAAAGGAAATGATGCTTCTTCCTTTAGACATCCTTCTTTTATGATAATGTCGCCAAATAGGAGATCTCTATTTGCATTATAACCTTTTTACGTTTCCTCCAAACTTCCACAAAACTAAACTTCTACGCCTTCTTTTTAATGGAGCAAGAAACATATCACTTATCACCAAAATTATGTATATTTTCAATAAACTCGTACACAAAGGTTATTGAAAACTCCATTGCTTGTCGAAGGGCATAACACGCCTTAACCATCCAAATACAATTTCCAACTTCTCACTAAGGTGATAGAGGAATAATTCCTTTATCCCTCATCGATTTCCTACCATTTGAACCTCACCTAACCTAGGCACTTATGCATAGATGTTTGACAGAAGGACATAAGTTGCAGAATTTTGACGATCCAACTCAATAAAAGAGTTGTTGAAAATTATTGTAACTTTGTATTCCTATGTGCTCTATAAGGGGTACCAAACAAACACATCAACACAACCACCACATGTTTAATTGGTGTGTCGATGATAAATTTTAGAGTTTCCTCAAGATATCCAGCACAACAGAGAATCTCAACCGAGGAGACATAATATTTAATTCTAGGTGGAATACTATAAGCAGGACATTTCCATCGTAGTATTTAAAGCCCTTTACCACTAAGCATGCAACCATGGATTTCCATGAGAGTGAATTTATTTTTGGAATTAATTCGATTAGTTCACATGTCAAGCGCATGCTTCGACATTTCCATACATACCTACAAGAGCATTTCTAACTGCAACGCGTGACATAACTCCTATATCTTTTGTGCTTTGATGGACATCCATTACTTGTTGCAAATTTCAAGTTTGGCATAGGCTTGGAGTGCACATGCATATGAAAACTTATCCAGTTGGAGACCTTTTTCTTGCATTGGAGGAACAATGATTTTCTTGTTTTTTCATCTATCAAACACTGTCACAACCTTCCCTTGCTGCAACTATCCATTACTGCTAAATTCAATGTTAACTTGGGTTTTAGGTGGTTAACGTCTCTGGCTCCCAAATAAAGTGGTTGAATCATAATGCAAAGAAAATCTGAATGCATCTTGGGCACCTACACCTTGATCAACTCATGCCACACGCCTCTTTCATGTCTCCATCTAATAAAACCACATATCAATCACGCACTTCACACAATATATTATTTATTTTTAATTTTATTCGAGTATTATTTTATTGCAGGCACTACATCATTGTGAAATGGAAAACAATAATAATACCATTGTGACTTAGTGGTCCATACAATTCCACACATGTCCAATCAAATCAAATGCATGTCGCCTTCCAAAATGAATAGGATGTCGCCTTCCTTTTTATATGCGCGAATCGACACCCTTTGTCCCCGCGAAACCCTATTTCTGTCCAAGTTCGTTGCATTTCATTTTAAAATTTAAAGTTTATTATATTCAATCTTTGAAGCGACAAATATGATAATACTACATATATTATTTTTTTCCTCATTCAATAATACCATGCCATGCCATGCCATGTGTCTTTTTTCTTTTTTTTTAAAGTTGATTTGAGAGGTTGAAATTGAAGTTTACGATAAATTTTATTTAAATTTTTCATATTTTTTAATTTAGATAACTTAATCTAAAAAAATGTAATGTCTTAGTTATCATATGGAGAAGATTATTTTTAATTTTTTTTTCTAAATTGATATAACTAGCAAATGCACTTGAGTAACATAATAGAGATGTCAAAAGATAGGCATAAAAGAAGTAAAATTCGAATTAGAGGGGAAATATTACAAAAAGATGAAGGAAGATAAAGAAGGTGATAGAGGTAGAAGGAATGTTCATAAAGGGATTTTGTATACGACATTTGTTGTTCCATGATGGAACCCAAATGTCATAGAGGAACATTATCAGTGGCAGGGGTGCACATTTTCACCGACATAAAAAACTTACATAAATATTCTTTTATTCCATAGTACTAATGAAAATGGAAAACAAAGGAGAATTATAATTTATTAGATGTTGAATTTAATATTTGACATATGATCTTTTATATTTTTAATATTTGAGATGGTGAGGATGATAATTATTTTTTTTATATTGATTAGGATGCCACTCCATCGAATTTTATAGGCAATATTATGGCGACTAAGCAACTATGAAATAATTTGAAACTAAAAACACTGTCACTAAGAAGGTTTGTAATTTTGTGAGAACATGACATGTCAAAAAAGGAATTGCCTCTCAGATCAAAGTGTGTTTCGCTAAAACTTGAGAATTTGTGATCGCTAATTATCGTTCATCCTGACCCTATCTCTTCATTATTAATCTATGGGAAGGCTTTGGAAATTTTTTAGAACCAATATGACACTACTCAGTGTCTTTTAACTAGGAAGAATGTCATAGATGCACAAAAAATGAAAAATGTGATTGCATTGGCGTATTTGTCTTGTGGGTTTTGTAACCATGAAAGGTACCTTGAAAATAGGGTAGTATAACTTATCTTGGACATGTTCTTTTGCAACTACAATGGAAAAAATTGCATCTACAACATGCAGTGATGAAAGAAAATCCATTGTTATCCAAACACATAAACAAAATGGATGGCATTTGGCAAGTTTTCTGGGTCATCAAAAAAATAGATTGGATCACATTTTATAGCACAGGGAATTGGTTGTTCAGCAGAAAACTATTGTAAATCTCTTTTTTTTATGAACATTAAGAGGGTGGTTACAAAGGTTGAGGCCTCTAACTTTACACCCTGCCAATTGCATTTTCTTAAAAAAAAAAAAAAAACTAAGGCCTTTTCAGCAAACCCTTTTTGCCCATATCCGGCAAGCATTGTAATCCATGAGACCACATATCATTTAGGAACTTTATCAAACAAGTCACGTGCAATTTGTTTCTCCACATTTTTCAAACATCTCCTACGGCACCTATAACTAAGACATTTTCTTGAAGTCTCTTCTCCATAATACTTCATCGGATGTCCACACCTTGTTTATAAGCTCTCTTTTTTGGCACAGGCTAGGAACATGCTTGCAAAGGTGATCCGATCATATTAAAACCATGTTCTTTGTAGTGGGGAGAAGTTTTTATAGAAAGCGTGGATCGATGCTTTGGTTATATGATCCTCCCATACCAACACTCTTATTTCAGATATTACCACGCATATAGTTTTGGATAATTAAGTGGAAGTGTTCAAATATATTTCTCTTGTGACAACATAGGTATAGACATTGATGTTTCCATTTTTAACAAGCCAGTTTTACTTTGACAAAAACATTGAACCCTGAAAATTAGAATATTATATTAGGATTTCCCGTGAATAAGGAACCACTGCTTTGTATTCGCTTTTTGCCTAAAAACAATTGTGGGCTTAGAATATATACCAATACCATTTTTACAAATTTCAAATATAGATTTTACATCATGAATTCTTCATGAAAATGTACAATTCATAAGGCAAGAAGGACAAAGTGAGAACTAATTAGAGGAATGATTTTTTGAAATATTAATATGAAGAGATTCTAGTCAATATGATTAAAATACCAACAATTTAAAATGATATTTGATGAAAATGTGTGAATATTAATGTCCCATGTCTATTCCGCGACTCAAATTGTTCCTCTGAAAATAATATCTTCCCTCTTAATGTTGAAGAGTGCTACAATATTTTATCTTACACATCCACTACACAAGAAATCAATTATTAATAAAACACCTTTCGCCTAATACTAAAGCTAGATTGAAATTATATATCACAAATTAATAAGAATATATAAAGAAGATAATGGAGTTATTAATCAATACAGTATATGTGAATCAAAGATAGGCGTATTGAGATTGATTTGTCTCGATGTTTTTCCAAATAGATACATTCAATTTTGTTCTGGGGTTGTAGGTTATCTAGGGGATTTCATGTTTTCAATTTTGGGGACTCTGGGCTTTATATTTTACTAATGATTTATTTTAGCTTTGTGGTTTCAGGGACTAGGTATTAATTTTTCCTATTTACTTTTAGGTTTTAGGGATATTTTGTATCAATCAACTTCATATATATGTGGGATTTTTTATTTTAAGGTTTATAGGTTGTGAGGTTTCTATTTTCTAGGTTTATAGGTTTTGAATTTTAAATTTTCGATTTAATGTTTTCTGGTTTTTCTTGGTCTCAAAGTTATCAAATTCATGGCTTTCAGGTTTCAAGGATGTTTTATATCAGTGTAATTTAACAAGTTTATTGCATTTACTCATTGGGGATTTGTCTTTAAAGTTTTAAAAACTTTTTAGGTATAAATGTTTTGAGGTTTGGGTATAATGTTTTTTCATATTTCAAATGTCAGTGAGTTTGAAATTTTTTGGTGTATCATTTTTTGGTTACAAGTTTCACATTCAATCTTTTCAGTTTTTAATTTTTTTGAGTTCAAGATTTACGAGTTCAAGTTTTTAATCTTTCAATTTTTGAGTTTTGGGCTTTGGACTTCAATATTATTTAGGTTTTCAAGCTCGTGGCTTTCAAATTAAAGTGTTCAAGGTTTTATAGTTTTCCGTGTTGAAGGATTGTTAGGTAATTAGTTTTTTGGGTTTCTTCCTTCAATTTTCAAGTTTTGGGGACAATTTATTTCAATCAACATATTTTATTTTTCAAGTATTTTTGAATTCAGATTTTTGAATAGGGATTTTTGAGTTTGTATTTTTAGGTATTAATGTCTTTTTGTAGATTCCTCATTGTGGGAGGTAGGGCTTTAGGTTTTATAATTTTAAAGGTTTTGGAATCAAATATTTCAAGTTTCGAGTTTCAAGTGTTTCATTTTTTTATTCCTCAGATTTTAGGTTTTAACCTTTTGGGTTTGTGGGTGCTTTGTATCGAAATCATTTATTTTTTATTTTTTATTTTTAGCATTGCATATTTTGATATTTACCAATTTAAATATTTCATGTTTCTTCTGACAAATGCAAAGTAGCCCAATATTAATAATATGTCTACAATTTAAGCTAAACTACCAAATCCAATTGTACTCAAAATTCTATTTACAAAAGTTCTTACTTTTATCTGAAGTTTACACGCATAATTTTAAAATTGAAAATGTTATAAAAATTACAATAGTTGTCAGAACAACACAAACTAGGAAAGAATTAATCAAACTAGAACAACACTACAATTTCGTTCTTTTGAACTTTTCCCTTAGAGGTCTTGTTGAGCATGGAACCTATTGAATTATATTTGGAAGACAAGTTGTTATTCAAACTCCGCAAAAGGATATTACAATTTTCATTAATTATAATGTAGAGTTTCAAAAAAATCCTACTCACAATATTTACAGTAGAATTTTGAAATGAATTTACATAGGTTATGATCCCATGGAGGGGTTTATCTATTTTCTCAGTGACTCTTGATATAAAAATGTAGGATCCTTTTCTATTTTTGTGGTCCCATGAATATAACACAATTTTGTTGCATTGTGAAATTTATGTCAATGAATTTTAGGAATTACATGAAAACAAGTGGCCCACCTTTCTATCAAATTTCAAAATCTTACAAAAATTACTATTTATGACATAACAATAATAAGTGTTTAATTTCATAAGGAGAATTTTATGGCCCCTCATTGAAAGTTGCTAAAATTCTACTACTTCGAAAACTAAGGATCCTGTTTTAAACAGAACATCTAGTTTATACATGTAAATTTGTATTGTTTCAACTTCATGAAATTGAATTTGGAACAAAAATTTCATCTTAAACCCTTAACACTTTGGGAATATGGTGATTTAAATAATTTTGGGGCCTTCCAATCTAAGGAATTTGATTCCAGCAAAACTTTTAACTTTTTTGTTGAACTGTTTTACTGGTTGTTATTGTTATTTTCACGAATAATCTAGTGTTCATATTATTAATTAAACATTAGTCATATATATTTTTTATAACACTATATATTTTGTTACATTCGTATTGTTAGAAACATATAATTTGTTTTGTAATTTGTAGGAGGTTGTTTTTCCTACCTTTGTGGCTATATAATATCCATTCTATTGTGTTGCAATATGATTATGTTGTGAATAATATATTCTATGTTTCTACTATGCAAACTTGTGTTTTTTTAGGATTCGATATCATAAAAAGGTTTCTACTTTAAGTGCATGGATTATTAATCATATATATTTTTTATAACGTTATATAATTTGTTACAAATGTATTATTAGAAACAGGTAATTTTTTCCCTAATTTGTAGGATGTTGTTTTACCTACCTCCATGGCTATATGATAGCCATGCTATTGTGTTGCAGTACGATTATGATGTGAATAATATATTATGTGTTTCCATCCAAACTAGTGTGTTTTCACGAGTTCCTCTATGACTTATTTTGAGGTTTTAACCATTTCTAAGAAATCATACACAAATGTGTAATAGTAATAAAAATAGATTCTCTTATGCCTTTTCATACCTAAGTAATACTTTTAAAACATTTTGTAATGAATTTCATACTTTAGACCTTTTTGCAATGTATTAGTTTTCATTTTAGTAACACTTGGGTATTTTATTTTATTCATTCAAATCCAACATTCTCCTCTCGTTTTATTTACATTGAGCTTCACAATTTTTTATATACTAGAACTAGCTCAAGATGAAGACCTCCTCTGCTAATCGAGTTATTCGACATTGATTCACCATCTTGGATTTTGCCACCTAGTCCACCTCTACCATTGATCTCTTAGCCTTGTTTGATTTCGTTGACTCCATTCTCTAGATTTCTATTGTTAGATTTAGAGAGGCAAGATAGAATTTTCATTGTATGATTAAAATAAAGTGTTGAATAATGTGCATTGTTTATCCATCTATCCCCATCCCATATGTGTGAGGGAAATTTTTAATTGGGGAAACCATATCAATGCCACATAATGATACACACTAAAGATTCAATCTTATTTATATTAGTTGTAGTCTCATGAGTGCATTGTGCATTTACATTCGAGTGCTACAAATGTATGTCCAATATTTGGTTCTATTTGTGAAAAAAAAAATGAAGAGAGGAGCTTTTATTCCTCTCAATCACCAAAACATGTAACTATATATATGCATAGATCAAACGTGTCTTCTCTTACACTTTTCTAGCTTTGTTGCATCCTTCCATTCTCATCAATTTTCATCCAAGATCATTATATGAACTAATAGATGGTAACACTATCCTAGAATTTTCATATCATCTGCTACATGGTTGTGCAATTCCATAACAAAAACATTATATTTGCATCACATCCAACGTAATTTCTTGCACCTTAGGTGCAAATTCTAGCTATATAGTTTGTTTTTACTAGAAGTGATTTATGCAATCTAAACATCACGAGTTTTCACGTTGAATTGGATAATCAACCATTGAAAACATAAGAACTAAAAAGATAAACAAGCTATTGATTGTTCGACAATTCAACTACAAATGTAATGTAATCTTTAAACTATTTCAAACCCATTTAAATCTATTGGCTACATAATTTTAACTGTAACATGACTGATAAATAGATACACCAATATTTTAGAGGAAAAAACCTCAATTTTAATTTTTACAATATTTTTTACATTTAACTTTTGAAAAAAATATAGACCCTTCTAATTTATTACGCTAGTATATATTTTTCCATAATACAAGGTAAAACGTATTGTTCGGAGTAAAATAAGATAGATGATGTTATTGGTCACTTGCAAGCAAACATAATTTTGAATTTGATATATTTCAAATTTATTTTCTTAACAAATTAATAAATTTTCAAATTGTGAATGCATTACAAATAATCGGATTATAAATATATAATTAATCAACCTTCTAAGTAAGAATTAATTAACATGTTTGTGAGCGTTGTTAAAAATTCCTTCGTTTCTATAATATTCCTACCAATATAACATTTTTAGGGGAAAATAACTAATTACAATAACACCACGTTCTCCTGGGTCTATATTATTCCACAATGGTCTTACCAAATGCATAAAGAGAAGGGGCCCTGTGCCTTTTCACGCATACAATATTATTGATGATTTGGTGTCGCATTATGGATATTATTGACCACCTGTCTGCCACTAACAATTACAATCAAGCTGGAATGGGTAGATATGAATGTAAAAAAGCAGTGCATATGAATGGAAAATAAAGATATGCACTTAAAAAGTATACAAAAGTTGCAAGAATTCATAATGTTATAACTCGATGCATTTGGACCACAAACATTTGGCAAGAGAAATGGATTATATATTTTCACACGGAGACCCTGGTCACCCTTCTGTGTAGAAGCTCTGCAATTTCATGGCGAGTTTTATTTTTTTTAACTTAATTTTCCTGGGCGGTTTGTTCTATTGTGTCTACACAGCTGGTATTTTCATTCATGCGGAGCGACCAGACGAAGCTCCAAGCTTCGATTTCACTGAATTTGCAGGGTGCGATGCAGATGGAATTAGTTGTGTGGGTGACGCTACTGTCTCCGACCACGTTGTCTATCTTACAAATAGTACAAGTTATACAAACTGGGGGTACCAAACGACCCGAAGAATTGTGTATAATAAAACCACCATTCAACTCTCCTCCATAGATGATTTCAGCACCCACTTTCGATTTTCTATGAATTATTCAAAAGAAAGCAAGTGGGATTATGGGGGCCAATGCTGGATTTTGACGTTCAATGTTACATGTCACAATAGTTTTTTTTTACGGTCCAAAAAATTATATGGATGTCATTTAACTTTCAAAATATATAATATATAATACGCACGTCAAGTTTATTTTTATAATGACTATTACAAAATACCAAAATTGAGCAAAATTTTACATCCACAAGGTTGAATGGTTTTCTGGAAGGGTTTTTCTACTGCAGAACTACTAATCTTCTGATGGGCAGAGTGGAAATCATTGTGGGGGGATTTTGTGGAGTATGTTTTAAAAAACCATCTGCAGTAAATCTGTTATAGAAAATCTTAAAGATTGCGAAAAGAACACAATATTTTATGCTACTGATTCTGAATATTTTTGACAAACTGTGTTAACCAGAACTAGTGAAATAAATAGAATTAAAATCATTGAGATCGACCATCATTCTCAGGTCCTAAGATCGCCTCCACTGGTAGGAAATTCTAGCATTTGACTGGCCTACTAATTATTCTCCAGCTAAGATAGTATGCATAATGTGTAAGGCATATTTTCACTTATTCTAGGAAACAAAATCCTAATTAATTTTAGTATGGGAGAACACCAACAATACTGCATATCTAGCTTTCTTCATTAATGGAAATATGAGGAGTTTTATACGGACTGTTATCTAGCATAAGATTTTTAGTTAGGGGTAGAACGAACATGAGTGTGGGAAAACAGAGAATTTACAAGACTATGTCATAGTTTTATTATCCAATTCCTGCCAAATAGTATCCATTCCATACCAAATATTATTCACATAGTCTTTTGGTAGCAGCCTAAATAATTAATCTCTAATTTATTGGTGGGGTACCTTTATACCAAATGCACTATAAATTTCCAAGGGAAGTAATGTACACACTGTGATGAAATAGAAAATACAGATGTAGTGTATCATGTAGAATAAAAAACACTCCAAATTTTATTTAGATAAAATGAGTTTATCAAAGAGCTAAAACTTACATTGATCAACCATGATTTCACAAAATATTTTGTGACCTTCTTTGTTTTTCCCCTCTCCAAATGTCATACACTTTCTCCCAGTCTATTATAGAAGGATCAGGTCCATTTAGTGATACTCGCATGAGTGTATCCAATGTTCCAATTTTTATTTGAAAACCCTCGTTCACATGTTGTTGTACTTGCAAGAATCACAAGTGTACTCTGTCATAGTTTTAACATGTTTGGAAAGTTGGTTTGCCAACTTTTAGAAATACAAAAAACCCTATTTGCTTCTCTAACAGAAAATCCCTCACACCTTGAGTGGAGTGTATCAATAAATTGATGCCACTCTTTTTTACAAGCCTCAATGTCCTGAAGACCTACTCACATCTATCCGTCCATGCAAACTTCTTCCCTTTCCGTTAAACGGAAGTGATGGGGTGCACAATCTGAGAAAAGTCCTGAACAAATCTCCTGTAGTACCCTGCCAAACCCATGAAGCTGCGCACCTCGATCACACTAGTGGGTGTCGACCCATCAATAATAGCTCGAATCTTGGAAGGATTGACTGCGATACCTTCCCCAAAAATGATGTGGCCCAAATACTGCACCTCTGTCTGAAAGAATGCGTGCACTTCTCCAAGCTCCCATAAAGTTGTTGCTCACGAAGACACTAAAGAACCTGGTGAAGGTGCTCCTCATGCTCCTCGCACATACATGAGTATATCATAATTTTTTCAAGGAAAATGAGCACAAAGTGATCCAAAAACATCCTCAATACCCCATTCATCAGGCTCATGAACACTGTGGGGGCATTTGTTAGACCAAAAGGAACCACTATGAACTCATAGTGGCCATATCTCATATGAAAGGCAGTCTTATGAATATCTGCCTCCATGATCCTTAGCTGATGATAACATGAACTAAGATCTATCTTGAAGAATATTGTGGCCCCCTTCATTTGATCAAATAAATCATCAATGCGCGGGAGCGGATAACAATCATTGATCGTTACTTTGTTCACCTAGTGGTAATCAATACACAACCAAAGAGATCTGTCCTTCTTTACAAAAAAATTCGGTGCACCTCAAGGGGATACAGTAGGACAGATCAAGCCTTTCTCTAGAAGGCCCTCAAACTGCAACTTGAGCTCATAGAGCTCAGGGGTAGTCATTTGATAAGGTTCTCATGAGATAGGCTCTACACCCGAAACCAAATCTATATGAAAATCTATCTCACATGGCCGTGGTAACCCTGGTATCTCCCTTGGAAATACCTCACCAAACTATCTCAAGATGTGATGGTCATTGAGGTATGGTCCACTAGAATCATCCTCAGATTTGTCACTAACCGTAATAATATACATCTGACAACCCCATCGCACACACTGCTTAAGCTACATAGTGGAGATGGTGCGAATGGAAACAAGCCTCCTAACTCCTGTTATCACTAACTCAACTCCTACATCATCTGTACATGAGTAGTCTTATGGTAATAATACACTCTGTTTCTGTGTGCAGATAACCAATCCATGCCCAAGATGAATCCATACGAACCCAATGAAAGGATTCGAAGATCTGAGGTAGTGCTAAAGGGACTCAAATCCACCACAGACTCCTTACCTAAGGATTCTACGATAATTTTTACTCCAGAAGCCATTTCAACGTCCCAACTAAAACCCTACCTAACTGCCACCAGCCTGCAATGCTCTACTAAAGATGGTGCAATAAATGAATCAGATGAACTAGAATCAAATAATATAGAGGTGGAAATACCACCAATACTACATGTAGTCTCTATCACATTACTCTGGTGCTTAGCCTAGTGGTTCTCAATTGATGCATCCCATGTCATTGATAGTAGGCTCTAAAATTTGTGTCTTACCATTGTTACTAGGGTTCTGCGGGAAGTATCTCCAGTGATCTCATACAATGCCACAACCATATGAGTTTCCTAGTCCTCTCCAATGGGATGCAGCTCTAGTTGGTACTCTGGAGGTGTACACTATGGATCCTGATGATCTGGGTATCGAATTTAGAGGCCTCTGCTGACTGAGCTCTCGGTACACCCTATGTCCTAATGGGACCCCTGGGAGGAGGCCCCATACTCAACCCCCTCTATGTGTCAAAACTCTAAGGAGGTCTAGAAGCTGGGTGGGTTTGTTACTATTGCTGTTAAGGTGAATGTTGTGGTGGTCAAAAAGAAGACTAAACTGAACCTTATCCACTATGAGGAGGAGGATCTGACCCCCTCCACCTATTATCCTGCATCTACTGGATACAGCTCAGAACTTTATCCCTGGCCTACTACATCTTCCCCCGTGTCTCTTCTACAATATAGGCCTTCTCCACGACCTCTGCTAAGGTATGTGGGTAGTGAATGCATACCGCACCACTCAGATCTAAATTCAAGCCCCTCATGAACCTATGAATCTAGACCTGCTCATCCTGGATATAGTCAAAATACTAGAGTAGGTACAAAAATTGAGTCTCTTTCTCAACTACAGTCGTAGATGTCTGACGAAGTTCACGAAACTCATCTATCTACTACTAAATAAATCTCTTGGATAAATACCAGTTCCTGAACTGCTCTTCAAAGAGCTCTTAGGTAACTGTCTCAAAGTCAACATGGAGCTTCTGCTTCTCGGTCCTCATCCAGATGCCTGCTCCATCCCTAAGAATATGGATCGTAACACAAGCTTTTTTGTTGCTAGTACAAGGGCAGAGCTTGAAGCATCCACTCAAGCTCACTAACCAGGCCTCTCCCTAAAACCCACCTATATCTCTAGAATAGTGAGATGGTCGTAGCTTTAGGATCTCTCTGATATGGTCTGTAGCTGACGACTGGAAAACCCTAGGTCTCTCTACATGCTCCTCCCTCTGCGTAGGGCTCATAGATCTTTCTCTATGTCCTAAAATCATGTCTCCATACCCTCTCTATGGTGACTCTTCCTTGGCTGAATCCACATGAAATATATCTTCCCTATGATCCTCGCTATGTCGAGGAAAGGATTGAGCCTCCACCGATGGCTCTATGTCATTTCTAGCAAGTCATCCTCCAAAGGATCCTCTGCGTATAATGACATCGATGTTCTGAAGCGTCTGTAAAATATGAGGTAGAATGGTCGCTACCGCCTAATCAGGAGGCGCTAAATCTAGGTCTATGTTAAAGGACCCCTTGTCTAGTCCACACCTCTTGCACAAACCAAGGGGAGAGTTATTTCATTGTTCTAGGTTTCATTTCAGTTTTATAGGCTTTCTATATTATATGATTATTAGACAGTGTGGTTTTCTAGGTCTATATAAAAATAATATATTTTATGCTAGGTTAAAATTTCATGTCTTGTGTTTTCTAGGTGTGCCCAAGGGTCTAAGCTGTGAACCCACGGCTCTATTACCAAGTGTAACTCCCACAAAAAAAACTACGTTCTAGGAACACACTAAAACCTTGAACACTTAACCCAAAAGATTGCGACAATTTTTTTAATTTTTTTTAAGATGAAATGTTACAAGTGTGTCAACCCTTAGTGTGTATTAATTTTATTTTCACCAACAATATTTACTTTACAAGGGAAGAACAAAGTCGAAGTTAAAATATTAAATATTATTAATTAATCTCTAAGGTCAATTAATTAACATACAATTAGGAAGGAGTCATAGTTTAATTTATTTGGTTAAATTCTTTTTCCTCTTTAACTAAAATTCCCACCCAAATACTTTACCTTAACTTAGCTACTATAATTCCATTTTGAAATATCTTAAGTGCCCATTTCATTACTTTTCTAAAACATACTAGGAACTAGGTTAGTGACTTTGCACACAAAGGTAGTTAAATGGCCCCATTAACCCATCTACACATACCTTTAATTTTTATTTTAAACATCTATAAAATATATCCCTACCCAAAAAATTTAGGGTTGATCCTCAACCCTTGGATCAATTCAATTCCTAGGGTTCTAAACTAACCCTAAATATACTTATGAATTTTTATTTAATCTCTTTCTTTACCCAAGTTTCCTCATTTGGTCACTTTTCCTTTGTTTAATTTGCAGGTTAGAGAGAAGGAAGCCATGGGAGCAATAAAGGAAGAAATATGGAGGATTCTACAAAGAAATCAAGCTTAGATTAGTTTAGATTGTAGATTTATCATTGTAACTTAATTAATTCAAGGATTGGAGGGATTTCCTTTTCAAATATGGTTTTACTACAGCACTAATTGTATTTGGAGTTCTACATTTTGGGCAAATCCTACCTCTTTTAATATATGTAGGTTTTAGCACTTCTAATTGCCCATTTGAAGATTTATGTACTTTAAATATATAGATTAGCCATTATTTGTTTGTTGGAGGTTTCCTCTAAAATTTTAGATGCTTAAAATTTAGTTCTGACCAAGTTAAAATTTACACAAGCACGGATTTATGTTTTCCGCAGAAAGTGAAAAAACCTTCGCCAACAGTAGGGCGGCGGTCTTGGGACCGCCGCCCCACCTGGGTGACGATTCATGAACCACTGCCTTACCGAAGCGGCGGTTCTGACATCGCTACCTTGCTTGAGTGGCGGTTATGAGACCGCCGCTTTAAACAAGGCGGTGGTCTTGTTCCTTAGAAACAGAACCTTCAAATATGACATTTCCCAAAAAAAAAAAGTTACTAAAGTGTTCTAAAATTTATTCTGAAATTGATTTTATGTGCCTAAAGTTTCTAGTTGTAAGATTTAGTTCCATTTATTCATTTCCTAGTTATAATTACTCATTTTAAAGCATTATCTATTCTAATAATAAGAGCAACAACTACAAGTCATTTTCATTTTATTCAATAAATTTTCTTTCAAGTCTAACAGTAAAAAGGATCTAAATCTACTTCTAATATCATTATTTTTCCTTACTACAAAATGCAACATTTCAATAATAACAATATACTTTTAAGTTATTGTCTCTTTCCATTTTCACTAAAACTTATATGTTCAAAATATCTATAAAAACTTTTTTCTACATTTAAGTTTTCTATGCATATATTTTTACCATCTTACAACTTCTATATTTCTTCTTTCTCATTTACAATAATACAATTTCACAATTAAGATAAACTTTCTTTTCCCACAATTCAATCTAAAACTAATCTTCTAAGCATGATTTACATATTTGTCCATTTCTTTCCATATTACAATTTAAAGAGAAGGGAAATTTTTACAACTCTTCAATGAACTTCTTCAAATAATATTACAACTTACAATACAACATTTCCTTTAAAAAAAACACAATATTACAAATCTTCCACCTTGAGTGGGAATAACAAGAAGGTTTTATCACAAGGAAGTATTTCTTGAGGACACCAACAATACTCCATGTTTCACATCACCGACAAGAGAGATCCACCATGCATTTGATGCCAACAAAAGGGGGGGAGAGGCAACACTCTCTACCCAACCAAGAATTCCAATGAGGAGAAGAAGCCATACTCCTCATTGTCCCTTGAGCTCCAATCACATTGCAATGAAAAATGGATCCAACTCATGGAAAAAAAACAAGATTCCACATCACAAACAAGATTTTACAACCATATCAGAAACACAAACAAATCAACTACAAGCACAAGAAGAATCAACAAAATATACAAGGCTTCAAAATGCAAAAGCCAAAGGAGCAAGATATATGGTGAGGTAACTTATGAATCCCAATGGGAAATGGGTTCCCACCTTAAAACCCTCTGATAAATATCTCAAAAACCCACACACACTCTTATTCCTCCCTCAAGAACCTCTTATGCCTCCCACATTCTCTTATGTCTCCCTACAATATCTTATGGCTCCCTCAACAAAATAACCAAGTAAGAATTCATAACATGGAGCATCTCTCAAAGTGTGGGACTTTGAAATCAAGAAATCTCTTTGGATGAAGGTCAGTTCTTATTCCTCTGTTCATGTGCACACAAATAAATTGCAGAGGATCTACTCTAAAACCTACTCTATCTTGCCAAGGAGACATGGTTGAGAAGATGCGAGAAAATAAACCTAAGCTAACAAGGTGATGCACCAAAGGAATGTTAAACACCTGTTTGCACAATTTAACACAGACCATAGAAATGCAATACAACCACCATGCACATATAACCAAACTGCAATGAGAGATCAGAATACAACAATGAACACATGAGAGGGTTGAGAATCATCCACAACACATATATTATTGCTCCAGAGTTGATACAGTACATTACAGTAGCCAAGAGGCAAAACTTTGTATTACAACTTGAATGGGAGGTTTGGAAAACTCCACAAATTCACTTGCAGACAAGGGAAGAAGGGAGGGTGCAAAATAAAAAATGTCCAACCCTTTAAAACAAGCCAAGCTCTTACCTTTATAGATGCAGTGAAGAGAAGGAGAAGAAAAGAAGCGGGAAACCTAATTTGGAGCTCAGCTACCGGCCATCAATGCCCCTATAAATCCACCCACAATTTGTCGAGTCCACCACTCTATGTCTGTTCAACGTGTCGAAGAAGGAAGAACAGTGGATCAAATCGAATCTGATCTGGTTGTTGAAGTAATCAGATCATATATTAATGGCATGAAAACATTTTCCCAATTCTCACCCACCTAACCTTGTCGAAATTAAAATTTCAGGTTTCCATGGTTTAGACGAGGTCGAGACCTTTCTAATGGTGCCAAATTTGTTGAATTTTGAGCACTGGATCAAAATATATGTCCATTTGAATGTTTGAGTCAGATCCGTACAAAAATGGTGAAAACTAATTTAGCAGAATAGGTCTCGCGGAACCTGAAATTCACTTTTCACCTTTTGCACAGAAATACAAAAATGCAAAAAACTCCCCGCAACCTCGCAATTCACTTTTTCCAAAAAACCATCCTCGGGCCCACCGGTCCGCATTTTCCATTTGGGTGAAAAGTCCTCCCTAGGCCCGCTGGCCCGCATCTGGCAAAAAATCCTTCCAAGGCCCACCTCCGTGCATGTAATTTAGGCCTGACACATGGCTCTTTGGGCATCGGTGGAGGTGCTAGATTATTTTTACACTTTACGCCTTCTCAAGCCAAAAATTTCAAATTATCCCTGGTGACCCATCTTCCCACCTTGACTTGAAAAATGGCCACGTGTAGAGTTGGCATGTGTTTGGGGATCACTTTTGGATTTTTCTTTTGAAGTTGTGCCGAAGAGACACGTGGCTCCTTCTGTGGCTTTGTTCTATTCCTTTGTGTTTTGACTAAGTTATTTTGTGTTTGGCAGGGGTATACGTCTGACCTGGGATGCGTGGAGGGCTAGCACGCATTTGGGACCTGCTTCTTGATTCTACCTTTTGAATTTGTGTGGAGATGACACGTGGAGGCCTCCGCTGTCCCTTCCATACTTAGTCGATTTAAGCGGTTGGCTATGTTTCCTTTTTGACTTTTGGACATGTGGAAGCTCAGTGCTAGTTTGAGACTGGCCCTTGGGCTGCCCCTTTTGAAGTTGTGTCGTTGAGACACTTGGCACCCTCTGCTAACTCTGCCTCATTTTGACTTTTCAACTATCGACTCTATCCCTTTTCAAACCTAGGACACATGGAAGTCTCGCGCTCATTTGGGGGACCCGCTTTTAGATTTACCTTTGAAGATGCACCGAAGACACACATGGCACCTTCTGCGAGTCTGTGATACTTCGCCAATTCCAGCCAATGCCTTTCTCGAACCCTGAATATGTGGCAGGCAGGCACATGTTTGAGTCTCCACTCTTTGGATTTATCTTTGAAGTTGCGCCAAGTCGACACGTGGCACCTTCCACTGACTCAAAGATTTTTCAACGATTAGTGTGACTTTTTGGGGTCTCTGGACACGTGGAGGCTTGGTGCTTGTTTAGGGACTACCTTTTCAGCTTGATCCTTGGAGATGCATCGATGAGACACGTGGAAGCCTCAACTCAACACTCTTATACTTAGTCAATTTGGGCCCGCTGCCATTTGACTTCTGTTGGACCCTGACCATGTGGAGATCTAGTGCTAGTTTGAGTTTTTACCTTAGGCTGTTACTTTTGAAATTGTGCTGAGATGACATGTGGTTCTTTCTATGCATTTAGACTTTTCAATGGCCAGCTTTTTCCCTTTTTGGGCCTAGGACACATGGAAGCTTCGTGCTTGTTTGGGGAACCACCCTTGGCTTTAACCCTTGAAGGTGCACCATTGAGATACTTGGCATCTTCCACCATCTCTTCCATACTTAGCCAATTTAGGCCCGCTCTGAATCATTTGTGAAGCCCGAAGACTTTGAGCCTTTTCCTATTTCTCTCCTGAGACCTTCTGGCCTCATTGACGTTGTTTGCCTCCTTTGAGCCTCTAGTTTCTCCATTCTGAGTCCTCTTGCAACCTTACTGTTGGATTCAAAACATGGGCTTGTATGCAGGAACCGACCTTTAGATTTCTTCCTATGTAGGGTTGGGTTTGGTAGAATTTGTCAAGGGGAAAAATTGGGATAACAATTTGGTGACTCACGAGGACATTTTCTTGCTAGATGAAGAGATCAGCTGCCTTGTTGTATCCATTGGGCACGAAGTCATGAGTGGTGGCCTGATACTGGTCATGTTCTTTGAAGCTTGAATCTGATGTTTGCACTTGATGACCTTGAACCTACCCCGATGTTTTGGAAACGATCCCCTCAAAAACTTGATTTTAGTTGCTCTGTATTTTTCTATTTTAAAATTATCAACTGTCATGGCGACCATGGGTCTCCCTGCCATAAATGCTGAAGGGCCTGACACATTCTCCTGGAGGTGCATCGAACTGTATAATGACACAAACCTAGATAAATAAAACCTGTGTCAGAGAAATTAGGGAAATAAAACTTATGCTACAACAAGATAATGTGCATACGCACTTGGAGAAATTGAAAACCTAGGCTACTATTTACAAGGGCGAGGGATTTTTCCTTTTAGTAGCAGTGTTTGAGGTAGATCTCATTGACTGGAATCTGTAATTCTTCGCCATCCAACTTAGCCAGGCATAAGGCATTGCTACTTGTACATCTTGTGACCATGTAGGGGCCACTCCAAATGGCATCAAACTTGGAATGTTTTCCTAGTTTTTCCTGATCTGCATCCCACTTTAGAACTAAGTCCCCCTCTTGAAAGGTCTTTGTTCTTGCTTTCTTGTCAAAGCTCTTCTTGACAAATGCTTGATCTTTCTCCATGATCTGCATTACATGTTCTCTTTCCTCTCCTACTTCCATTAGCTCTGCATACTAGATTTCCATAGGTTCAAACTCGGCTAGTTCCAACTGTTTCATGAGCTCCAAAGCAGGTAACTCCAAAGATATGGGAAATACTGCCTCTTTTCCATATACAAGCTTGTATGGGGAGCTGCCTGTGGACCTTTTGGATGTGATCCTATCAGCCCATAGAGCTAATTTGAGCTTTGTGTGCCAAGTTCTATGATTTTCATCAAGATTCCTTCTGATAATTATTAGTAGGTTCTTGTTTGTGGACTCTGCTTGGCCATTACCTTGAGGGTAATAGTTTGATGAAGTGTTGAGGTATACACCATTCTTGAAATTCCATTTAGTGATCCTTGTACTAAGGAATGCCAATGCATTATCTGATATAATAGTGGCAGGGACTCCAAACCTAATGGCTATTCCTTCATAGAAATCCAAGATGTTAGATTCATTTGCCTCCTTAAGTGCCATTACTTCAGTCCACTTGTTGAAATAGTCTGTTGCTGTAAGTATCTACTTGTGGCCCTGGATTGAATTTGGGTTAATCACTCCAATGAAGTCTAGTCCCCATTGCATGAATGGCTGATCCACTGAAATTGGATGAAGGGGAAGGGTTGTTAACATTTCCTTCCCTATGAAGAATGCACACTTCTTTCACTTCCTGATCCATGAGTAGCAATCCCTAAACACCGTAGGCCAATAGTAACTAGCTTTCATGATTTTGTGAGTTGTTACTCGAGGAGAAAAGTGGCCTCCTGCTTCTCAATCATTGAACTCGTACAACACCCTCTCAATTTTTCATGTCCCAATGCACCTCAACATAACACTATTGATATCCTTCTTGAACAAGATACCACTGATAATCACATATGGGATGGCTTATAGTCTGAAGTATCTCCTCTTTGCTTTGTTCCATTTTGGAGGGAAAAAACTTATTTTGAGATAATGCACTAAGGCTTGTGTCCAACATGGAATAGGTGCATCATTAGCTGGCTTCTCTTGATCATTTTGTAGTAACATGACAACCTCTTCTTCATCCACTGACTCATCTTGTTGCTTGGAAGTGAGCTGCTCACATAGACCCTTACCATGAACCAGCTTGGTCACTTTGATTTCAATATCATACTCCATTACACGAGTGATCCAACCTGCCCTATTCTCATTCAAGTCCTTGTTTAGGAGGAAGTCCTTGACACCAGCATGAGACACTAGCAGTTGAATCTTGTTGTTCGAGACCAAGTGTCTGAGCTTCTTAAAACTTCTAATGACAGCAAGGACATGCTTTTCAATGAAAGAATACTTTACCTCGTAATCCTCCAAGCTCTGACTGAAGAAAGCTATGGGCTGTTCGGAACCTTCCTTGTTAGGTTGAACCAAGATAGCTGAGATTGTGTCTGACCCTCCAAAATCATACATCATGAAGTCCTTTGAAAAGTCTAGGTTAATAAGAGTTGGGGCCTGTGATATTGTGAGCTTAATGGCCTCAAAACTCTCTTTGCCTTCTGCTATCCATTTAAATGCAAGAATCTTCTTCAACATCATTGTTAAAGGCTTCACAAGAGTGGAAAAATCAGGCACAAATATGTGAACAAAGTTTATTCTCCCCAAGAAGCTTTGGAGAGATTTCTTATGTTGTGGTAATGGAAGTGTTCGGATGGCTTCAACCCTTTCAGGATCAATTGTCAACCCTTCTCTTGAGACAATGTGGTTCAATAACTTGCCCTCGTGTGTGAAAAACACACACTTTTTCAGGTTTAGTGACACTCTGAACCTTCTACACCTCTAAAATACCTATCTGAGGTGGAAGAGATGGTCTGCAACATTCTTTGAGAAGACGATGATATCATCTAGATACACCAGAATTATATTATTAATCAAGCCTTTGAATGCCATATCCATAGCTCACTGAAATGTTTCTCTGGCATTTGACAGTCTGAATGACATCTTCTTATAAGAATATGTACCCCATTTGGTGGTGAAGGCTATCTTGAATTGATCCTACTCTTTCACCATTATCTGATTATATCCTGAGTATCCGTCTAGCAATGAAAACCTCTGAGAGCTAGCTAAAACCTGTAAGATTTACTCCATCGATGGAAGTGGGTAGTGATCTTTGAGTGATTCTCTGTTTAGATCATGAAAGTCTACACACAACCTGATTTCTCCATTTATTTTCCTCATAGGAACCAATTTTGCAACCTAGCTTGAATGCTTGATAGGGAAGATGATGATGGCCTCAATTAGCTTGTTCAACTCTTTTGTCATGAGAGCTTCTATGTGAGGGTTTAATTACCTTTGCTTCTGTTTCAAAGGCTTAGATCTTGGATCCAGATCGATAGTGTGTTGTGCCAACCTTGGGTTGAAACCTCTCAAATCCTTGTACCTTATAAGTCTAAGCAAAGACATCTGGGAATTCTTGACAAAGTTGAATGAATTCATATTTTTCTTGTTGAGTACTTACCTTGCCAATTCACAACGTTTTTCCTTCTTCTATGGAAATGGGCTCTGAATCTTCACCCTTTACTTGGATATTTGATTTCTCCTTCTGGAATTGATCATTTGGGTTGAATATTGACTCCAAAGTTACAATACCCTTTGGTAATTTGTTGGTTCTCAGCTACACCACTTGGTCACCATAACGTTGTTCCAACTTGTCTTAGTTTCTGGAGGAGAAATCAGCTTCTTCTTGTAGAAAATTAATAATTTGTTGATCATTTTCGAAGACTTTCCAACTTGTGTTGTTATCTGGGACAGCTGGTCTTACAACCACTTTAATATGGGGCTGGGATTTTTCACTCTTGATACTCTCTACTACATCAAATGTCACCCCGATTGCTACCAATCTGTCCACTACTTCATTCTTCTTCCTTGGGATGGAATTGATGCTCGACTACTTCGAAATCTTTGATAAGATCCCATACCTGATTCTTGTATTTCTTTAATAGATCATTCTTGGCAGCATTTTGTCCTCAGACTTGATTCATAACCAGCTCACTATCGTCAAACACTTGTAAGTTTTTAATCCCTCTTTTTCTTGCCCAATGTAGTCCATGGATCAAGGCCTCATACTCTAATGTGTTGTTTGAGAAAGAAAATTGGAAATGGAAGGCTGAGTAATATTTTGTACCTTGAGGTGAAACAATCATAGCTCCTCCTCTGAATCCTTGTCTACTTCTTGAGCCATCAAAGAATAACTACCATACCTCATTATCATCCTTGTGGTCTGGCTTAGTGATGTTAGGAAGAGGATGATTATCCTCATTCAAACAGTAGACTCCTAGCTCATATTCTTCCATTTCCTAGTAGGGGTCAAAAGCATGCCTCTTGTTTGCCCACTTGTCGAGGGTCAAGTCTGGAATACACCCAACCTTGGTATCTACCTCATAAGTGCTTGAGAGGTCTTCCTGATCAAAATCTGAATAGTTCGCATTGATTGGGCTGGGTACATGAGGCTCAATATGGTAATCCACAATGGGCTCAGATCTGATCGTAGCCTTGGCTCCATACCTTGTTCTAAAAATCATGTGTGACCAATCAACAGACAAATAGCCTCCAATTTTAGCAGTGAAGTCTCTTGACAAACACAATGCAAAATGTGGTGGCAAGTCTATGACTGATACGTTTTGCAATACATTCACATTGGCACATGCGTGTAATGTGAGGGTCAAATCCTTAATGACTCCAACCATTGTTACCACTGTCCCATCTAGTTGCACTATGCCCTTGGAGATGACTTTGTATTGAAGACCCAACTTATCGATTATTTGCTTTGGCATTACAGAGCTACTTTCTCCTGAATCAGTCATGCAATTATGCACTAGCTTGTCTCCAATGATCAATGAGACATAGAAGGGAGGAGGCTTCAAATTCTTACCTTGTTGTCCTCCATGGTTTCCCCTAGGTTGAGCTACATTGGCAAGCACTTTCTCTTGTTGATTGGGGGGTTGATTTGAAGTCGACCAATTAGCCATAATAGCTTGCAACAAGTCTCTCTTTCCTGGGATAGCCAATGACTCCCACATTGAGATGTTTACATTTTTTTTCTTCATCTATTCAATGATATTAAATGGGGATGAGCTATCTATTTTCTACCCCTTTCCTTGGACATTGTTCTCTTGCACATGGGTCATTACAACCGGTGCCTGAGCGGGTTTGGAAGGTGGCTTGGGCTGAAACTGCACATTGGGAGTTGCACTTTATGGGGAAACAGAGGGCTGTGGACCATTTTAATCATAGGATTTCACCTCTCCAATATTCCTCTTCTTGGACTGTGTATTTTCTTCCACACTATGAGGAGGTGCTTGATTCATACCACATAAATCTTCAGCCTGCCAATTGACAAGCATGGTCTCACTTGGAGGTACCTCTTTCTGGGTTTCTTGCTGCTGATTTTCCTCTTGACTGAGCTCTTGGGACACACCAATGGTTCTATACCATCAAGGCCTGGTTCAGTGCACCATTGAAACAAATTGACTGGTTATGGGGTTGATTACATGGGAAACACCAGTCATATTCTTGTGCCATGTTGTTTTGTGTAGGAACCAAGGCCCTCAATGTTGAAGCTGCGTTTGGATCATATGGTCAGAAAGGCCTAGTATCTTGAGGTTTTCCTTGGTTTTTATTTTGATTTATAGCTTGATCTATTGGTCTATTTTTCTGGTATGGGGGCCTAGCTTGATACTGAGTTTGAGGCTGATATGGCCTAGAACTCTGAGCTTGTTGCCTCTTGATAGTCACTAGCTCATTCCCTAGGTTCTGCAGTTGTTTCATAACCTCTTATATCTCTTTTGAAGTGCTAGAGGATGAGGTGGAAGCTTCAGCTGAACTCTGATTCCTTGGAGTAGGTATGGGAGCTAATGTGGGTGTTTGACTAGTGCTTGGAGCTCCTAGTTCTTGAATATAGAGGCAAAGGTGGCCTAGGTGCAAGTTTACCAGCCTGAATTAAACAATTTTCAGCTCTAATGGAAATGTTATAGGCTGTAGGTAAGGTAACACCTCCCATTGATTGAATCATTAAGGCAATATAGAATTTAAAGCTCTAAGGATGTATAGAAAAGCACCTTCATTTGTGGGTCTCACAGCCAATGGAATCCTATCCCATGTCTTTGGAATTTGAAGTTGAAATCGGTCAACTGCTCGTTAGGATCCCTCTTGATTATTGTCAGTTGTTCCAACAAGGATAGATTATCTCCCTTCTCTCCAAATTGATTGTGAAGAGCTCTACACAAATGGTCCCAATTCTTAATAGAGCCTGCTGTTAGACTCCTGAACCATTGCGAAGCTTTACCCTTGAGTGAAGAGGCTAACAATTTGACTGCAATGTCCATCTCCATGATTTCATGAATGGTGCAAACATTTGCAATGTCTTGAATGTGGTCACTAGGAGTAGTTTGGTTCTCTCCAGTGAAATATGGAATGCTCTTCAATGTTGCAACTGGGACTGGATTTTGTGCATTGAGAGCGAGTGGGCTACTGCCATTGAAATTGACATAGGGTTTGGGTGGTTGTTCCATTATGATTGGCCTAAGAACCCTTTTTGATTGGATGAAAGGCCTACCAGGGGGAGGTGTCGACAAGGTTCTATTTGGTGGAGATGGAGACCTTTGAGCTCTTCTCCCCCTTCTCCCTCTGTCTGGGGACAAGTGTAGATAGACAAACAATCCTTCTTCTCTAGTTCTTGATCTATTCTAGATTCTTCTCATGAATCTACCAAGCCTGGGCTATTGAAACCAGTGGAATCTACCTCTTTTGGAGTCGCCAGATGTGATATTTAAAATCTCCTTACAAGCTGAAAAATTACAAAATGTGCACATCAATCTTGCTATAGAAAAAAATGAAGACCTCTTGGTCCCACTAGGCATGCCAAAATTGTTAGTGCAAAATCACAACACCCCTGAATGTCTGCAACTTGAGGGTTGAGACTCTCAGTGTGATTGCATAACATGGAGCATCTCTCAAAGTGTGGGACTTTGAAATCAAGAGAGCTCTCCGGATGAAGGCTGTTCCTATTCCTCTATTCAGGTGCACACAAATAAATTGTAGAGGATCTACTCTAAAACCTACTCTATCTTGCCAAGGAGACATGGTTGAGAAGATGTGAGAAAATAAACCTAAGTTAACAAGGTGATGCACCAAAGGAATGTTAAACACCCATTTTTGCAATTTAACACAGACCATAGAAATGTAATACAACCACCATGCACAGATAACCAAACTGTAATGAGAGATCAAAAGACAACAATGAACACATGAGAGGGTTGAGAATCATCCACAGACATATATTATTGCTCCAGAGTTGATACAGTACATTACAGTAGCCAAGAGGAAAAACTTTGTATTACAACTTGAATGGGAGGTTTGGAAAACTCCACAAATTCACTTGCAGACAAGGGAAGAAGGGAGGGTGCAAAAAAAAAATGTCCAACCCTTTACAATGAGCCAAGATCTTACCTTTATAGATGCAGTGAAGAAAATAGGAGAGAAGAGGCAGGAAACCTAATTTAGAGCTCTTCTACCAACCATCAATGTCCCTGCAAATCTGCCCACAATCTATCGAGTCTACCACTCTATGTCTTTTCGAAGAATGAAGAACAACGGATCAAATCAAATCTGATCTGGTTGTTGGAGCAATCAGATCGTATATTAATGGCATGAAGAAATTTTCCCAATTCTCACCCACCTATTCTTGTCGAAATTAAAATTTCAAGTTTGCATGGTGAAGACAAGGTCGAGACCTTTCAAATGGTGCCAAATTTGTTGAATTTCGAGCACTAGATCAAAAGATATGTCCATTTGAATGTTTGAGTTGGATCCGTACAAAAATGGTGAAAACTAATTTAGCAAAACAGGTCCACGGACCTGAAATTCACTTTGTGCCTTTTGCACAAAAATGCAAAAAACTCCCTGTAGCCCCACAATTCACTTTTACCAAAACAACCATCCTCGAGCCCAGTGGTCCGCATTTTCCATTTTGGCGAAAATTCCTCCCTAGGCCTGCCTACCCGCATCTGGAAAAAAATCCTTCCAAGGCCCACCTCCCCACATGTAATTTAGGCCTGACACATGGCTCTTCCGAGCATCGGTGGAGGTGCAGTTTATTTTTACACTTTATGCCTTTTTGCACAAAAAAATTCAAACTGCCCCCGGCAACCCGCCATCCCGCCTTGACTTGAAACTTGGCCACGTGTAGAGCTGGCATGTGTTTGCGGGACCACTTTTGGATTTTTCTTTTTAAGTTGTGCCAAAGAGACATGTGGCTCCTTCTGCGGATTTGTTCTATTTCTTTGTGTTTTGGCTAAGTCCTTTTGTTTGGTGGGGGCATACATTTGACTTGGGACATGTGGAGGGCTGGCGCACATTTGGGACCTACTTCCCGATTCTACCTTTTGAATTTGTGCAGAGATGACATGTGGAGGCCTCCATCATCCCTTCCATACTTAGTTGATTTAAGCAGCCGACTCTATCCCCCTTCTTGACTTTTGGACACGTGGAAGCTCTGCGCTTTCTTGAGACTGGCCCTTGGGCTGCCCTTTTTGAATTTATGCCGTTGAGGACACTTGGCACCCTCCACTGACTCTACCCCATCTTGACTTTTCAACTGTTGACTCTGTCCCTTTTTGGACCTGGGACACGTGGAAGGCTAGCGCTTGTCTGGGAGACCCTCTTTTAGATTTACCTTTGAAGATGCACCGAAGAGACACATGGCACCTTCCGCGAGTCTGCGATACTTAGCTGATTCGGTACGATGCTTTTCTCGAACCCTGACTACATGGTGGGATGGCATGTTTGAGTCTCCGCTCTTTGGATTTATCTTTGAAGTTGTGCTGAGTCGACACATGGCACCTTCCACTGACTTGAAGACTTTTCAATGGCCGGTGTGACTTTTGGGGGGCTTTGGACATGTGGAGGCTTGGCACTTGTTTGGGGACTGCCTTTTGGGCTTGATCCTTGGAGACATGTGGAAGCCTCCGCTGACACTCTTATACTTAGTCGATTTGGGCCCATTTGCCATTTGACTTCTGTTGGACCCTGACCACATGGAGAGCTGGCACTAGTTTGAGTCTCCACCTTGGGCTCTTACTTTTAAAATTGCAGCGAGCTGACATGTGGTTCTTTCCACTCATTTAGACTTTTCAACAGCTAGCTCTATCCCTTTTTGGGCCTGGGACATGTGGAAGCTTCGCGCTTGTTTGGGGAACCACCCTTGGCTTCGACCCTTGAAGGTGCGCCATTGAGACACTTGGTAGCTTCCACCGTCTCTTCCATACTTAGCCAATTTAGGCCCGCTCTGAATTGTTTGTGAAGCCCAAAGACTTTGAGCCTTTCCTTGTTTCTCTCCTGAGACCCTCTGGCCTCCTTGACACTGTTTTCCTCCTTTGAGCCTCTGGTTTCTCCATTTCTGAGTCTGCCTCCAACTTGACTGTTGGATTCAAAATGTGGGCTTGTACGATGGAACCGAACCTTTATATTTCTTCCTAGCATAAAATAATGAAGTAACCCCCAAACAAGAAAAATAACTTGAATAAATAGAAAAGGGAGAGAGAAGAGTGAGGTGGATCCATGTAGGATGCCACATCACTCATCCTCAACTACACCTCACAAGTAACACCTCAATCCCAATGCACCATAAACTGGTGGGTGAGAGGAATGACAACTTACACACACAATCCAAGCTCGCACCCCCTAAAGACAAATTTTAATTACATGAAAGAAAGTGAAATAACGTTTTACCTTTTTTTCTTCCCAAAACACATAAAGGGGTTTATTTTTTACCCCCCCAGCCCATAGGTAGGGTTGGTATAGCAATTTAAGATGTTGGGGACAAGTTTGACTTGTCCCACAAGCCTCCAAAATTGGCCCTTAAGGCCAAATTCAAATTTTCATGAAGGGGTAGAGTGTAAAACACTCAAGAGAACAAGCACTCTACTTACAACACATAATCTAAGAGCCATCTAATCTAATAAATGAAATCCTTTTGACCCATCCACAATTAATTTATAAAAACTTTAATTTACTAATCTAGACACAAATCAAGAAATAAATTAAAGGAGAAACCATCACTATAAATCACATACTAAAATTAAATAAAGGAAATTAATAAAAATGATAACACAAAACCCCTTGGTCATAATTAGAGGTGATTCCCCCCATGGGAACCCCCTAACAACAATACAAACACACACATATAACAAAATAAATTTTTCCATGGTGACCTTTGTGGAATTCACCTAGCATTCCAATGTGATTGGTCTCCAATCCCACCATTATTTATTGTGATAAGTTACCTGTAAAACACATAATACCTCCTTCGTCATCGTGGCTGCATCAAAACATCCAAATAAAATATACAATATAAAGACATAGACATATATATATATATATATATATATATATATATATATATATATATATATATATATATATATATATATATGAATCAAAACAACATCTAGGTAATTAACAATATCATTTACAATTTCTATTAACATCTCGATTCCACATTTCATCAATATCAATAGGATCATAAGGTTAGTTCAATTGTCTAGGTCCACTCAATATGATGAAATACTACATGTCAGAAATATATATATAACCATGTCAACAACATATCAACATCAACATAACATGTCTCTAATAATCCACATGCATCATATATGAATTGAAGTCAACAATAGTCCAGTATCTCTAACATCTAACATCATGCTAAATAAAAAAGATACAATAATATCCATAAGTATAGTCGACAGAATCAAACTCAATAACAAAAGGTGTCGAAGGGAAGTGGGCACTACAATGTGCTCCACTTGAAATTCTTTGTTTAACATGTTAACTTCAAACATAACATCAACAAGCCTGTGCAAACAATACTGAATAGAAAATATTCTTGCCTTATCATACCATGATTCTTTCTTCTCAATTTTCCACAAAGTCAATATAACAAGCATCAATGAAACTAGACTTTTAATGACTTGTCCCCTAGATAACCATCTGATCTTAAGGCACTGGAGAGTTTCTAGTTTCATAAGTCCCAGGAATTCAATCAGCTCATTAGTTCTTTATGTTGAATTTTTAGCCCATGCATAGACTTTATTTGCCACTTTCTCAACAAACACTAACTTTGGTATCATTTTAGAAACATCTGATGTAGATAATGCCCCACGATGAGTAACAAAATGAACAACTATTAAATTTGGCACATCATTTTTTATCAAGGTCACATATCCATTTTCATTTCCCACCATAGAAGAAGCACCATCCATAGAAACAACTATCTGTTCATTTCTAAAACCTTGTAGTCCATAATAAATTGTTCTTCCTTTTCCAACACCAACACTAATAATTTTCATGAATTGAGAGACTTGAAACCCCAATCCTTGTGAATCAATAAATTTTGCATAAAGAACAAGATCTTTATCTAGGCTATGATCAATTCTTTCATTTAACATGAAATAGATGTAAGGACTCCCATTCATCTTCAAGATTTGTATCTCTTCAAGATATTCTAATATAGAAAAAATAAATTGATTAGCTTCCTTTTGGTTTGTATATGATGCATAGTATTTATTCTTGGGCATACATGATGTATCTAAAGACATGACTAGTGACCAAAGAGAGTCATATGTAGAAAAAGATAAATCATGTTTTACAACCCAAAATGCCAACTTCATGGTTTTGATAATTCGATGATTGTTAGAATCATGAATCTGTTTTATATGTTCTGGAATCTAGATATCACATTTTTCTACTTATCACATACCCATTTTCTTGTGATAGTTTGTGAACATTAGATGTATCATGAGTTACAATTGCATCTTTCTGCATGTTGGTACAACCATTTTCTATTCCCCATGGAACTGGTGTTCCATATGTTTCACACCATTCAAACTTCATAGAAGTTTTATCCTCATGGATAGTTTTTTTTAACCATGTATACATATTTTCCCACTCTACTCTATAAAATCTCTTCAATTTATGTTTTACCTCTTTGCCAACAATATTGTTTGTTTCGACCTCACCTCCCATAATTTCTATATCTTCATTCAAATAAATATTAGGTTGAAATTTAAAAATACCTTCACGTTGAAGATCTTGAGATGGAATTGACCATTTAAACATTCGGTTGATTTTCATTTGTTTCTTCTTTCTTTTTGACATTTTACAAAACCTGTAAAATGAATTTAAATGTTAATTTTTGTATAATAATGCACCACAAATTTTGTATCTAAAATGAAAATCATTCTAATGTTAATCTTGATAAAAATGAATGAAAAAAAAGTGAGAAGGACCCACGGAAAAGGAATATTTAATTGTTGGAAATTTAATAACTTCAATTTTTAAAACAATTACAAAAAGAGATAATTTCAGCACAATTTTAATGAAATTTACATAACTGTAATGGATAAATCTTTGGACTCATAATAGATAACAAGTTTACCACTAGTGTAAATTATTTCCCAAATTCCCCCTAGCATGAAGCCTATGCACAAATTTGAAAGTGATTTCCAAATTCTAGCAGCGCGAAGCCTATTTATAGGTGTGAGACATCTACAAGGATCGAATTCCCAAAATCTAGTTTCATGGTATTAGTATGTAATCTGCTATAGAAAAGACATTAAAAATTTGTAAAACTACAAAGATTAATCATGCAGTTAATAGAGAGGAGTCATGGAGCCACGCGGGAAAACTATATCAAAAAAACATATTGTAATTTTTTGTATTTGCGGTAACAAAAAGCAATGGAACCATGGATAGTAATTAATAATTTGTTGTTCTAATATTCTATTTCATAGCTTTTATTTTTTATTCATTAAAAAGATAGCAAGATTCCATTTTTTATTTCTAAATATTTCTATATTTTTATTTTTATTGATATTACACTTTTGATGAATTTCACAATATATATAATATAATAAATAATTTAAAAACCTTCTTAATTATTATATAGTATATTGACAATTAAATTTTTAATGTACATGTCATTTTGATGTTTAAATTATAATTTTGCCTATCAATTATGATGGGCATATTTTAAAAGAGATTGTATTTTGACATCTAAAATAACCTAAAATGTCTAAACGCCTTGCAAAATCCAACCCTGATGGGGCTACAAAATAGCATTTTTCTTCACCCCTAAAAGAAATGCCTACAACGTTCCACAATTCAAAAACGGAGGATATTCTTGTCTTGTTGGAGATTAACTTGATGTATTACTTGATTTCTTTTTTGTCACATTTTTGATTTGGCAAAGTGTTGTGGGAACTATAGCCAAGCAATTTCTAGATTCTCATTATTTAAAAAATGCTACATACATTGATTTAAATAATGGGACAATATGGGTGTGGAAGTTGTGGATCCTAACTTCTAGTTGAAGTGGGAGTTTGTTAAAGATGTGGATTTTGACGTCTAGTTGAAGTGGGAGTTTGATTTTCTTATTTCTAATTTTTGGGAGGAAATCATGGTCATGGATAAAAATAGTAAATTATCCTATTAATACACTAGAGTTATATTTATGTTTATTTTATTAATAAAAATGTGGTACTTAGGTTGCTTGTGGTTGTAGAAAACTTTTACAAAGAGGTGCCCAAGTTATAAATATGTGCATGGATTTACACTTTTGTATTTGAAAAAGAGAGAGAATTGTATTGTATTCCTCGAGACTGAATAAAGGAGAAGAATGACTTGTTTTTGGTGGATGTAGCCCACATTTGGTGAACCATGTTAAATATTGGGTTTATTTTGTGATTGCATGTTTTTTTAATTTCTGTTTTAATTATGTTTTATTTCTCATTCGTGTTTCGATTCTAACAACTGGTATCAGAGTAGGATTTTGTTTTGGCAGAAAAAGCTCACAGGAGGGTTTCTTGTTTAAGTGGGAGCACTGACAGAAAATAGAAATTTAATGGTTGAGAAGTTTAATGGCCGAAACTTTTAGCTATGGAAGATGGAAGTGGAGGACTACCTATATCAGAAGGATCTTTATCTACCATTGAAAGGAAAAACTTTTAAGTCGTCAGCTATGAAAGATGAAGAATGAGATGTTTTTGATCTAAAGGTACTGGGAACCATAAGTTTGTGTCTGGCAGCTACAATAGCTTTCAATATTTATAAGGAAAAAACAACAGTAGATCCAATGGAAATATTGGGTAAATTGTATGAAAAACCCTTTCCAGAAAGATATTTCTCATGAAAAGTTTGTTTAATATGAAGATGTTAGAAGGTGATTCTGTAAAAGATCATTTGAATGAATTCAACAATGTTACTAACCAATTAAGCTCTGTAGGAGTAATTTTTAATGATGAAGTTAGGGATCTTTTAATTTTTTGCTCATTGCCTGAAGGTTGAAACATTTTGGTTATGGTTGTGAGTAATTATGTTTCTGGTTCAAAAACTTTATAGTTTTATGATGTTATTGGTGTGATTCTTAGTGAAGAGATGAGAAGAAAAAAAACAAGTGAGTCATCTGGTAATGCTTTGAGTGTAGAGAATAGGGGAAGACAAAAGGAAAAATAAAAAAGGTCCTGGACACCATGGAAGGTCTAAGATGGGAAGATCTAAATCTAGAAGCAAGATGGTATGCTAGAATTGTTGGAAAGTAGGACATGCTAAGAAAGATTGTTAGTCTTTAAAATTAGGGAAATATTAACAAGAAGGGAACAAAGAGGCAAACGTAGCAGGTGATGTGCTACAAAATGCTCTTATTATTTCTTTGGATAGTAAACTAGAATCATGGGTTTTAGATTCTTGTGCTTCATGTTATGCAACTCATAGACAATATTTTCAAGCTTATGTTCAACGGAATTTTTGGCGGGTATATCTTCGTGATGATGAGTCATGTAACATTGTTGGAAAACACAGTGTTCATGTTAAATTGCAGAATGGTAACACTTGGGTGTTGAAGAATTTCAGGCATGTTCCTAACCTTAGGAGGAATCTAATTTGTGTAGGGAAATTATGAGATGAGGGTTGTATGGTTATATTTACAAAAAATTCTTGGAAATATACAAAGGGTGCTATTGTGGTTTCAAGAGGTAAGAAAGTAGGTGTATTTTATTTATCCACTTTTAGTATTGATCCCTCTTCTATACTAGCTATTAAAGGTATAAACACAACTCTACGACATCACAAACTTGGCCATATGAGTGAGAAGGGGATGAAGATTATACATTCATAGGGAATGTTGTCAGATTTGAAAAACGTAGACCTAGAATTTTCTGAGCATTGTCTGTATGAGAAATAAAAGCGTGTGAATTTCTCCAGGTTGGATCAACTAAGAAGGAGCACAAGTTAAAGATTTTTCATATGGATGTGTGGGGGTCGGCTCACGTATCTTCTCTTGGTGGTTCATGCTATTATGTTACTTTTATTGATTATTCTACTAGGAAGGTTTGGGTTTACTATATAAAGACAAAATATGATGTATTTAATACTTTCAAGAAGTGGAAATCCGTGGTTGAGAATGAAATAGGTTTGAAGTTGAAATGTCTCAAATCAGATAATGGAGGAAAGTATTGCAAAAATGAATTTAGTATATATTGTTGACAAAATGGAATCCATAGGGTGAAGACAGTTCCTAGAACACCACAATAGAACTATGTGTTAAAAAGAATGAATACGACTATTATAGAGTGTGCAAGGAGCATGAGATTGCATGTCGGATTTCCCTTACAAATTTGGGTGCATGTTATAGATAGTGTTGTTTACTTGATAAATAGAGGACCTCCAAGTGCTTTGGAAGGTGGTGTAGTAGAGGATGCTTGGAACGGTAAGGAGGTAAACTATTCTTTTCGGAAAGTTTTTGGTTGTGAAGAATTTGTTCACATTGACAAATTAAATAGGACCAAGTAGGAAGCTAAGTCAAAGAAATGTACTTTCATTAGGTATGGCATTGATGATTTTTGATTTTGGTTGTGGGATTTGGATGAGAAGAAAATCATTATTAGTAGGGAAGTTATTTTAATGAAATGGTTATGTATAGGGAACAACTACAGGATAAGAAGCGGGAGGATTACAGGCTATTCATTGGTAGCTAGAGTGCAATTCATCTTGCCAATAACTCAACATTCCATTTGAGAACCAAACATATACAACTCATGTATCACTTTATTAGATCAGTTCTACGGGATTGACAACTGAAGTTGGAGAAGATCCATACAAGTTAGAATCCTATTGATATGTTGACAAAGGCGGTAAAAAACGAGAAGATGGAAGGTTATTTGGCTTTAGTAGGTCTTCAAGATTGATCTTGAAGAAGAGAAACAAGTTATACAAAACTCCGAGGAGGAGCTGTAACAGTGGATTGCATTATTCAGTCTCCAAGTGAGAGATTGTTGAAGATGTGGAGTTTGACTTCTAGTTGAAGTGGGAGTTTAATATGGATGATCTCATATCTTATTATGAACTACAATGGTTTAATATTGATGATCTCATATTATGAACTACATTCCAAAATGGTTTAATATGGATGATCTCATATCTTAGACATGGATGATTTGGAAGGGTTTAAAAATGTGTTCTCTTTAAAAAAAATTGATTGTGGTAGTAAAGTGCATCAAGGAAGGGTCAAGATAGGGGATTAAGGAATTTATCTCAAAAGTAAGTATTATGAGCCGTGTGCGACATCAGAATCTTGTTCAACTTTTGGGATGGTACCATGAGAGATACCAGTTACTTTTTGGGTATGCATATATGTCTAATGGAATCCTAGACATACATCTTTTCACAACACATGAAGAAGAGGAAGAAGGTAATTGTCTTGTGGTGCTGCAGCGGAGTTTGAGGTACAAAATAGCTCATGAAATAGTAAGCGCACTGTTATACCTTCATGAAGAAGGGGATCATTGTGTTGTCCACAGAGATGTCAAATCAAACAATTTCATGCTCGATTCCAATTTAAGTACTAAGCTTGGAGACTTCGGTTTAGCGCGCTTGCTAAACCATGAGCATTTTTCTCAAACGATATAGGTGGCACGGACATTGGGATATATTTCCCCTCAATTTATTTCTAAACCATAGCTCTCTCGCTCAGACCACACGGGCCCCATGTACATTGGTGTATCTGGCCCTAGAATGCATGGTATCTGGAGAAACTAGCCCATAATCATATAATTATAGCTTCCGGGCCATGGCTTTGGAGTTGGCATCTGGAAAACAAGCACTTGATATGAGCTTGGTAGAATTTGACATGCGGCTTGTTGTGTGGGTATGAGATCTGTAGGGTAAAGGTAGAGTTTTGGAGGCTACGGACATGAAATTAAATGGACAGTTTGAAAGGGTAGAAATGGAATAATTGATAGTTGCATTGTTGTGGTGCTCTCATCCTAATGCAAATTCTAGACCCAAATTGAGGCAAGTGCTGAAGTTATTGAATTTTGAAGCTACACCTCCCCATCTCCCACTAGAAATACCTGTAGCATCATATAACGCCCAAATTTCTCTCTCTGGGCCTTCTACTTTACTATCTTCCTGCACTATTGTAACAGAAAGGAAGAAGCATATATAAGTCACCGGTGCCTTCAAGCTGATTTTATGTGGCAAACAACCCACCATTCAAACATTGGCCATGGGTTATCAGCCAAACACACCAGTTGGATAAACTCTTCTATCAGACAGTGGTCCAAATACTTCCACTAAAGTCTACTCAAAGTTTGCACAACAAAAGGGTGTAATGAAAACTTATCTGTATAAGATTGTTTAATGTTATTGTGCATAATTCTGTTGTATGATCTTCCAACATTGTACTCTGCGGTATGATTTTTCCATTAACTTGTATTTTTCTCAAAAAGCAAAGTATTTAGCGTCATTTTGGATTTTTCTTCTTGGCTCTAGCAAACTGACAAGAGTATAAACAACTGGGGAGTAGACCTGTTTTTGAGTGGTAAAATAAGTGCATTCAATAGGCTGAGTTGATATATTAGAGTGTAAAAATTGATACATTTAACTCGATGCATCTACTTTATTTTAATCATCAGTTTTTGGGAATTCAGATAATTTACAAGAGTGACCTCTTTTCAGCTTGGACAAGAATTCTTATGTGAATAATTTTAAAAAATTGAGGATATTAAAAAATAAATTTAAAACCTCAATGTTTTGTAATGACATAACTATTGACAACATGTTAAATGAATGGTTGTATCATATGTTTTTCAGTTGTAGGAGTAATTTTAACACATATTAAAGAGGCATATTATTACATGAATTACGTTTTTTGAATTATTTAGTTACAGTGGAGATGGGAAGGTCAAGAAGAAGGCCCACCACATAAACTTAATCATGTTACAATAAAAAACGGCTATTTCCTATGTAACATCACTCTTATTAAACTAAAAATAATAATATATTAGATTAATATGATATCACAAACCAAATTAACGACTCTAACCAAAGGCATGCTTTTCCACCTTCAAAAACCTCTAGCATTTCTACTAGAAAATTTCTTACAACATTTAGATCGGGGAAAACACAATTCTATCTAGTTTAGAAGAGGGGTTTTGTAGGCCTCCAACCACTGTTTGACTTGGTCAAACTTTATCAATTAAAACCGTTGGCTCCAAAAAACCCGTCATTGTTTGTAACCCCTTTTCTAGTTCTCAGTTCCACCTACTCTAGTGAATTTTCCATATATAGGAGAACTTGTAGGAAATTTTCCGTTGTGAGTTCATCCATTAAACATCAATTTTCGATGTGGTTTTCTAATCCCTCAATCTAAATTTGGTGTATGTTTTAAACTAGGTCAATTACGACTGATGGCCCTAGAATACTAACCACAAATGGTAAACTGTTCGCCAGTTTTGATTTCCGTCAAATCCAGAAAAAATCTTGGTATATAGAAGTACATGAAGGAACTTAATAATTATACATTTTCCTATTGGAAGACATTGTTCGAACGTGGTTCCTTAGCATCCATGCCAAATTTAGACGTTTTCGTAGCTATTAGAAAAATGTAAAAATGAGGCCATAGGATCCTAGTCAAGACAATAAATTGTCGTGGAAACTTTTTGAAACTTATAAATAGTTGTATGTTACTCTCTCTTGTGTCTTCTTATGTGAAATGTGACTTTTGGAAAATTAGTGTTTCTTTCTCTTCCCTATCTCTTTCTCTCTGCTCTCATAGTTAAGAAATGAAATGAATATATGTCTCTAACCATTTTCTGTTGTGTGTGATTTATTCCGATTATGTAAATGGAAAAATAAAAACATTAATTATGTTAGATTTAGGTGGATGTCATGCCAATGTTTTTCACTGACCATGCGGTGGTTACAGGTACCAATACATAGGGAAAGCAAAGTGTACTAGTGAATTCATAATAACTTGTTATTTATAAAAATGTAATTGTACAAGTTGTGGCAACAATAATGTTAAATATATCAAAAGGTTTGATATTGAAATTTTGTAATATTTATGAGTTGTAAGATTTTAGGGTTGTTTGGGAAATGCATATCTAACCATGAGTTTCATTTTGATTCAAAATTATGTATTGTAAAAGTTGGATATATATGTTAAATCTAATTGATTTTGAGATCTTATAGTGCCTGTTTCAGTGTGAAATTGATGACTAAATCTCTAGTGTGTTCTGTTTATTTTCTTGATAACATAGAAAGAAAATCTATATAAATCATTCAACCTTGGTATAAAAATCTCGTGTAACTACCTTCTTGAGTGATCCTTCTAAACACGGAAAAATAAAAAACCATAGGGTGTACCAAAATAATAAAACTCAATGGAAAATTCTATCTTAAGGAAATAAAATCCCGAGTTTTAGATTATCACCTTAGCCTGTATGCTTAGTGACATTGTTGTGAACCTAGCAATTAGTAATGACATGGTTAAAATTTGTCCTGAGTATGGGGTTCCCTCCTAGGATTGGTAGTTGTGTGTAGTAAGAAGAATGTGTTCTCTTATGGTAGTAATCCATGGGAAACCAACCTTTATCATAATGTAAAACCCACTTGGCCCAGCACAAAGATAGAGTGAAAGGGTGTTAGGTGGAAAATATCTCCAACTACTCTTGAATGTCAGCTTTAGTAGTTGAGATTATCAATCAACTCGACACCTAATTTATATTATCATTTGGGATTATATGGTACAATGTTAAGAGTTAATTATGGAACTAATCAACATTTTAATTTATGATTATTTTGTGAAAGGGTAACCATGAGTTGGTATGCTAGGAGAAAATATAAATTTAGATTTTTCATGTAACATGTTTAAATCATCATGTTGAGGGAAGCGAAATCCACGATGCATAAACTCTAATGTGAATCTTAATATTTAAACGAATAGTTACTCCCTCTTATTCTCCCACTTTTCTCATTGCGAAATGAAATATGCTGTGAAACCAGGTTGTTGAGGCAATTCCATAAGGCGAGAGCTAGTAGTGTCATGATCATGTAAATTGTTCCTTCTTAACAAATCAGTTACAAAAATAATTTAAGAAAGCTATTTAAATAAAATTAAGTGAAATTATTTTAAGACTAATGTAAATGATTCCAATTGTTCCCATGTTTTTGTTACCTACACATGATAATATTGAGTGTGATCCCCCTTTAACCTATCTCAAACAATAGTGTCAACTTGACAAGAAGTATCGAATTTCCCTATACTTAAACGATGATTGTTGGTGATAAGGGTTCTCAATCATTCTAGTTTTGTCCTTGGTAAGGCGTGCAAAAGTTATAATTGTGTATCACCTTGTTATACACATTTAATACTTAAATTACCTAGTAATAATCCAAGCTTGCTTAAGTGTGAAATCATACCCTTTAGGATCCCTTGTGACTCAGTAAAGGAAAAATAGTATATGCACATTAGTTGTTTTACCAAGAATTCATTGTGAAATCAGCGTAATGATGTAAGAGATTACAAGAACACAAGAGGATAATTTGGAACTGTTATTAAATGCCACATACACTTGAATGATGTGAGCTTTCTAAGTTGATTAAGATGATTTTTATAACAAATATATAGTAAGATAATGTCTCCTGATTGGTATTTTAACCTAGTAAAAGGGAAACTTGTGATAAGTAAGAGACAAACATAATCACTACCCCTCAATGCAGTTTAAACAATATTATTAAATGATTAAAATTAAGGAAGAAAAATAAATATGACGATTGACTCTTTTGAATCGAGGAAAATCCTCTACTACGTATCATGATTGATGAAAACTAAGTATCTAAGGAAAGTAGTTAGAATATATAGTTCGTTCTAATAACTTAAAGCAAGATAGTGTAACTCTAGTGCATCAATGTTATTATCAAAGGAACGTGTGACCTATTTACCTTTGAACTAATAAACATCCTTTGTTCCAATTGAACCTTCTTGGTTGCATCTAAGTAAATTACAAAACAAAATGAATGTCCAACTTAGAAAACAAATCCGTAGGACAAACAATAGTAGCCTCATGTATGCACATAACCTCCTTTCAAAAATTAGACTACATCATTCTATTGGGATAAAGGGAAACAAGCAAAATTATATGGAATCATCACTAGCGAAATGTTAAGAAAAATAAAGATAATGTAGTCTAGCTTGAAGAAAAATGAAGGACTACATAACAAGTGATTAACAAGTGATTATCAAATGATCAAGTTCAATAACCAAATATGAATGTAATAAATATGTAAACCGGGAAAGTATTGTGTCATGAATGGTGCCTATATGGGAATTTATACTGCAGCTAAATCATTATATTGTTCCTTGTCATTTGATAAAAAGTTGCCTTGATGTATATCATGTATTTTTTCATGTTATGTATGTGGGATAATGTTTGCACAAGTGTCGCATTTGTTATGCATTGTCCTAAGAAATCCCTTGTGTTGTCATGTATAAAGTAATATAAGTAAAAAAAAAAATATTCCTGTATTTTTACTGTTGAATTTTTGTGTAGAATTTTGGGCATTATAGAAACCCAACATAACACGAGAGAGAGGAACCAAAATACCGCACTAAGAAAGAAAATAATAGTGTATATATTTTTTAACAAATTTTATGAACAACACATCCCCATTCTTTAAATTGAAAGAATAGGGACCCTCCTATGTATTTAACAAAATATTAGAACCTTTGTTTACTTTTTATATACAACTATGTGATTTATTTCCAATTTTGTAACATTATTTTGATTGGATGTAGTTTTTTTGGACTAAAAAATCATTTTTAAAAATTATGTGTACGAGTATGAAGTTTCAGGATTAGAATTTTCGAAGGAAATGTGCATTTTTAGTGTATGGCATTTCGCAAACTGTCACCACAATGTTAACCAACCCATCAGTTTTTATTCATGGTTTATCTTACAAGTTATGACATGTTTTTTGGTTTGTGAAGAAACGTGGTATCCTTTTCTTCATTTATTATGTCCTTTAATAGTTACTCCTTAGGCTTTGTAGTTTCCTCACCTGACAACCACTTTTGCAGGGGGGTCATATTGCTTGACAGAAAGAGAGTGACATGCCCCAAATGCATTTTGAGACCTGTCATTTTTGCTAAAGAAAAATTCAAAAACTTTATTGAAATATGAGGCACTAACGACGTTGGAATCCAAGTTAATGTTGGTAAGTTAGTAGTAATTGGATAGTTGCAGTGACTGCAAAGTCAAGGAGATGTAATTTTTCCACCAATGCTAAAGTAGGGATCTACATCCTCACAATTAAATAAAGTAAACATCACACAGACTAGTGCTGGACATATATTTTTCAATAGCATGCTAAAACTAGTAAGATATGGGTTTAAATATTCCTGCATGCAACACCCAAAAGTATTATCCTTGTACTGCACAAAAATTAAGTTATTCAGATCTGTATTTTGTGTGAATTGGTTTTAATTATCTCTGAGTGAAGAACTTCTTCCTGTCGTTGGTTTTCTATTGTATACTGAAGAAGATTGATTATTTAGAGGTGCTTCAGTCATTTTTTTTCTCCTTCTACTTCTGTTAGCTTATGCTATGTGCAATGTAACTTGGTAGCACCATTCCAACAACTTCCACCTCGTAAATCTTACCCCTTTTATCTCTTATTTCCATTATTTTTTGTATAGATTATAACATTGAAAGTGATTTTCTTGTTATCTTACTTATGTGTCTGCCAGATTTGACTCTTGCACCCTTCCTCTTCATTAAAGTATCTTCTTGTCCATTTTCCACCTATTTTCTCACCATGGAAGTAGGGCATGTAGATGTTTGAAAAAATGCCTAGAGGAAATTCCTCAGCCTAGTGTTATCTCATATAATGTTACGGGTGCATGTAACAAACTTAATCAGTTAAATTTTTTCAACATATTCCTCGCTTGGGCCAAAATAAGCACTTTAGAATTGGGCGTGGATATCCATTGTAGCATAATGGAAAATTTTCACTCATAAAATTTTATAAAAGTATGGTCATTATTCCCAATCTTGGACCTAGATTATATTGTTGGTGTATCTCCACTAGCATAGGTTTTGTGTTTACTTCAGACAAAATATTTGTTCTTGTAATAGCTAGAAATATATGAGAATTTTGTTTCCTGAAAGAATCAAATAAAATAATTATGAGCATTTCTAGGTAAAATTATTATTCCACGTACACAATGACATATTTATTGCTCTCGAAGTGGGGAACTATTTAAGGATTGGTGAAACCCTATATTTCCAACTAAGTACAAAGTGGTAAAGAAAAAACATGGATTGGAAGTTGTGAGGTGTGACTGCAGCAAGTTTTGCACATGATCTGTTTGATAAAATGTCGAAGAGTGAATCATCCTTTAGGAATTCAGTGATTAATGGGTATTGTCTATTTTGGTTCATTGAGGAGACTTTAATAACTATGAAACAATGAATCTAGTATATTACCCAACCAATCCAATGAATCATTTGAGGAAATACATGAAGGTTTTGTGGTCTCGTTAAATACGGGAGTCATGGGATTAGTGTAAAAGGTATAGATCAATCTTCCTCTCGCTTCAAAATAAACATTTCATTTTTTTATTGTTGGATTTTAGTATGTTGTATGTTAAAACATACATGAAAATTTGAATGAATGATAAGGATTTTACCTTTCCCAAAAATATTTACCTTTAAACTTTGAAGCAAAATAAACTAATTCCTTTGGAACCATGCACATGGAGCGCCATGTCGAATGGTTAATGAGAACCAAAACCTCAAGCAAGATCCATGTTGACCCAAGACACCATGAAGTTTCTTAACTAAGATGACTAACTCGATTAGATGCCTTAACGATGTGAGATTTGATACCCTTTCAACACTTCAATCACTTTTGGTGGCTTTGCTACTTTAAGAAATTATGATCAATTTTGTCTTACGAATGTCGTATTGATTTGGTGTAGCTGGAAAACACCTTCACCTACCTCTAACACTCTTATGTAAGAATTGAAACCAACTTTAAGTTCCATAAAAATAATTACGTAAGTTAGAATTTGAGGTGGATGTTGGGGCCCACCAGTCACTATACAATATAAGTGTTCGATTTTATTTACGATATTTTCTCTTGAAGTCACCTTCAGAAACTGAGCCTTGTTTAACATAATTGAATTCCATCGAATCTACAGAGTTCTTTGCTTAGAGGGGAGAAGGTAGAAATTGATGAAATTTATGTTTGAACTTGAAATGAACCGTTTTGGAAACCATAATCTGGTGCCCATTCCTCTTTGACACTTATCATATTTTGATTTTGATTATTGTTGACTATAGACATGTATGTTATTGTATCATTTTGGTTTAGTATGATGTTAGCTAATAGATATATTATTTTTTGATGGATTGTGATTCATAGTATGATTTTTTTGATTCTCAGATACATAGAGAAACATGTTATATTTGATGATGATGATATTTTATTGATATATGTATTACTGACATTCAGAATTCTTGTCGTGTTGGGTAGGATTTAGCTTTTTAAATAATTTTGTGATCTTTTTGAATTTGATAAAAGATAGAATTGAGATGTTGAAATTTTAGATGAATGATAGCATTGTTTAGTGGAGATGATGATCTAGTGATATGTGGATGGTATTTTATTTTTGTGTGTATATTTATCTAGGATATTTTAATATGGCTGCGAGGCTGAAGGTGGTATTTTCTGATTTTGCACGTAATTATATCACAACAATCAAACGGTGTATTAGACATCAACCACAACGGAATACTAAATGGATACAACTAAGGTCACAATGGAAACTTGTGTTATGTTTGTTTTAGTTTGTTACGGGTGTTCCCATGGGGGGATGCCCTCCAATTGTGACCATGGACTTTGTGTATATGTTTCCCTTTTTATTTTTATTGTTGAGTATGTGATTGTATTGTGATGTAATTTATTTTATCATTATTGATTAATGTCCTTTTATTTAGTAAATTTAATCAGGTTATTAGAAAAATTTGGGGGATGTGACAATGTAGTCATTTATTAGATTTTTTGGTTTTTTACTATGTTTTTATGTTGAGTGTAAGTAACTTTGAGTGTTGTACACTCTACCTTACCTTGGAAATTCGGATTTGGGCTTAACGGCCATTTTTAGAGGCTTGTGGGACAAGCTAAGCTTATCCCACACCTCTTAATTTCTTATACCAACCCTACCTAAGGATTGGGGGGTAAGAAATAGACCCCATTATGTGTTTTGTAAGACAAAAAGCTATATTTATTGCACTTTTATTACATGAGTTTTAATTTTGTCCTTATGGGGTGTGGGCTTGGATTGTCTATGTAAGAGGTTTATAAATCTTGTCAACCACCAATTTATTGTGCATTGGAGTTGAGGTTTGACTTGTGATGTGGAGTTGAGGTTAAGTGATGTGGCATCCTACATGAAGCCACCTCACCCTCCTCTTTCCCTTTTCTATTCATGCAAGTTCATTTGTTTGTTTGGGGGTTACTTCATTTCATTTTTTTTCTCTTATATTTTTGGGAGTTAAGAGGATTTTGGAGTGCTTGTAGATTTTTGTTGGAGCTTGTTGGTGTTGGATTGGGCTAGAAGGAGCTTGGTGTGTGAATCTTGATCAAGATCTACCATAGAAAGTTAGGATCTACACCCTTTTTTAATTGTTTTGTTTTATTTGTGTATATGTGTATGTTATTGAATGTTTTGGTATGCTTTTTGGGTTCTATGGTAGATTAGCTAAGTATGGTGTAGGAGAAGGATATGGGGATCTCATATGTAGGGATGCATAAGAGTTTATTTCATGTTTTAGAGGGAGTTGGGTTGGGTTCCCGACCTTGGATAAGAGAATGCTTGCATTTCTTACTTGGTTCTTTGGAGGGAGACATAAGAGATTATAGGGAAGAAAAAGAGAATGTAGGAGGTATAAGAGGATCTTGAGGGAGGAATAAGAGTTGTGTAAGATTTTTGGAGATGTATATTGGAGGTTTTTAAGGTGGGAACCTAATCCCATTGGGAGGCATAAGTGATCTCCCCATATTTCTTTGCTACATTGCCTTTGCATTTTCAAGCCTTGTATATTTTTTTAGTTTCATTCTTGTGATTGTATTTTGTATTGATTGTGTTTGGTATGGTTTTGAAAAAATTTTATTGTGATGTGGAAGCTTTGTAATACTTTCCACATTGGCTTGGGGGCCAATGAGGAGGATAACTTCTTCTCTTCATTAGATTATTGGTTGGGTGGACAGTTTTGCCTCTCCCCCATTTTTGTTGTTTTGATCAAGTGAAGACATGGGGGAGATATTGTTGGTGACTTGGAATTTGGATAATTTGTTTTTGTCCTAAAATAAATCCTCCTTTGTGAGAAAACCTTCTTGTTATTTCCACTAAGGTGGAAGACTTGTAGTATTGTATTTTTAAAAGAAAATTTACATTGTAAGTTTCATTTACCAAGTTGTATTATTATTTGTAAGAAGTCCATTAAGGAATGTGTATTTTCCTTTCACCTCAAATTGTAGTATGTGAAGGAATGAATTAGAATTGAAATCATGTTTAAAATTTTAGTTGTATTGTATTATAAGAAAGAAAATTATTTGCATTGAAATAAATGAGCTATGCTAAAGGAAAATGAAGTTCATTATCATCGTTAAAGTTGCATTATTGTAAAAAGGAAAGAAAGAACATAGAAGTTGTAAAATACTAATAGTGTATGCATGGAAAACATGAATCTGGAACAAAGTTGTTTGTAGTAATTTGAACAAATGGTTGCAGTGGAAATGGAAAGATGCAATAAATTTTAAGTAAGTTATTATGTGGAAATATTGCATTATGTTGTGAAAGGGGGAAAAAATGATAATGAGAATTAGTTTAAGTTTAATTTCTTACTTTGAGTTGAAGATAATTTTTGAAAAAAAAAATCTTATAGATGTGTTCTTGTCACTATAGAGATAGTAAATATTTAAATGTAGTAATTGTAAGCATGGAATGAATAAATGGAATAACCTTTCAACTCAAGAATTTGGGAACGTAAATTCAAGGTAAGGATGACCTTTAGAACACTCTACTAACATTTATTTTTAATTTTTTTTTAAATTGAAGGTTCTATTTTTAAAGAACAGGACCGCCACCCTTTGCAGAGTGGCAGTCTCTGAACAAACACTCAGACAAGATGGTGGTTTATGAACTGTCACCCAGGTAGGATAGCGGTACTGTTCTTTAAAAACAGAACCTTAAATTCCAAAATAAATCACAAAATAAATTTTACTAGAGTGTTCTAAAGCTCATCCTTAGTTGTTCTAATTTTCATCACTGATGGTGGAAAATTAAAAATCCGAGTCTGTACAAATTTTAACTTGGTTTCATTAAACATTTAAGCCTACAAATTTGAAAAGTAAATCACCAACAAGCTATACGGGCATAAATTCATTGTTCTAAACATGTAAATCTTCAAATGGATATTTAAAAGCATTCAATCTCATGGATTAAAAATAAAGTAGGGTTATTTTCCAAATAGAAGAAAAAAATGGAATTTACTAAATCACAACTCCATATTTGGAGTGGAAACCTCTATCATATTCTAACGGAAGACATTATAACAATAGATCCATAACCTAAAATAAACTAAGCTTGATCTTGTGAATTCCTCCATGGTTCCTTCCCTCCTAGCTTTCATGGCTTCCACTCCTCCAACCTAAAAAACTAAAGAAAGAAAATATACCAAATCAAGAGGCTAGTGTAAAGAAATGGTTTAATAATATTTCCTAAGGATAGTTAGGGTTAGTATAGAACCCTAGGATCTAGTGGCCACCATTGATTTGATCCAAGGGTTGAGAATCAACACTACAATTGTTACGTAAGGATGAATATTATGTTTGTAGTAGGGGAAAGGGACACGGGAACAATGAGCCAATGAACCGCTTTACATCATAACCAACAGGATGAATAATCATATAATATGCATTGTATATTTTAAGTACCCATGAATGGGAGAAATAAATAGGAATAGAAGATGGTTACAGAACATTTAGAAGGAACCATCCATTTACAATGTAATTACACTAACATTCCCCCCCTTATTACATTGTTCATACAAACATACATTTCTAGATAGAGAGTCCCCCCCTTAATGAGAACACCGCAAAGAGGATCTTCACATGAGCATGAGCCTACATGGTCTCAATACACATGGTTTTTCTAAGGTTAACCATAAACCTAGAGGGACAGGAGCACTTTCTGACTGTTCACCTCGGTGGTTTTACAAGCTTACCACAAACCAAAAGGATTTTACCTCAGTGGTTTTAAAGGCATACCACGAACCCAAGAGGATGATACCTCAGTGGTTTTACAGGATTACCACGAACCCAACTTTGGGTACCATGCATTGTTTTTAGTGCTTTTTTGTTCACCACGACGCTTTTTTAATTAGGAGATCCCACATGGGAAATTCTATATCATCTGTAATTTATTGAAGAAGAAAAAAACATAGGAAAAACAACAAACAATACTAAAAAATATTCCACATTCACTTCTTAGAATCATAGAAATCATGTTCTTAGTTGTAGCCACTGATGTCGATTGTCGTTTAGCCAATCTTCAACAACAAAGGAAACAAATCACTGCCACTGGATGCTTCCCTTGACTAAGTCATTTTTTCCCATAATGTGAAATAAGAACACTGATAAATAAATCACATCAAAGAATATGCTCTAGAAAACGATGCTCCAAAATAATCCATTTTTAGCATCCGATCAAAAAACAACAAAACACAGAAACAACAATGAAACTAAAATAAACTCAAACCAAAATTGAGGAATAGGTCCTCAATACCTTATTGGCCACAATATCTGTCAGTATCCTCATCACTTGCGGCTTGCAAGAGGTCGCTAGATTTCCTCCAGCCTCCATTGTCCTCCTTCCTCCTTTCATGTGTTGCAACTTACTTCACAATACAAGAGGCAAAGACAAAAGCGATCTTATCAGTATCAGTAGTTTCTTTCATCTTTGTCAAAACGAATGCTCCAATCTGAATGTATCTTGACAACATGCTCTTCATAGCAATAGAATCGGGCTTCAATTTCTCCAATTGCATTTGACGAAAGAGATTTAGAGGCTCATTAAAACACTTATGGACAACAACTCTTTCAGACATTATGTCAAACACTTTTCTTGTATACTATAATTGCGTATATTTGGTCTAAATGTTGACACACGAAACTGAAAACCTATTCATCTGTGACAATGACCACTTTCCTTCTCTAACCTTGAACTGTATACAATGACATGAAAAATAATTACTTTGCAAAGAAATAGATATTGTTTTCACCATCTCACGTCGTTGCTCCTACCAGATCGCTTCACCTTGATTGATTCACACAAGTCAAGAGCAATTTTCAAGCCACTATTTACAGCATGTCTGGATTCCTCCTCATTCCGAATAGAACCATTCACCCCACCTGTCTTTGATTAAAATGTCACTGTAACTTTATAGACTAGTTTCTTCGCTGCGAGGAAAGATAAAACAAAAAAAATGGTTGTAATAAGATTTGTCTTGCTTGCACAGGTTTCAATCCTTCCATCCATGCTACCCTGTTTAGCTTTCATTTTTCCACGCTCTTTCTTTAATTTCCTTCAATGCTGTAGAACTTCACGTTGGATGGTTGTACAGGTTTCTCCTATAGTAGCTACATTGAAACCAACTCCTGTTGCTTCACTTATGAATTGGTGGCCTCTCCAACACTGACTGCTACACTCCTTGGACTGATATTGGCTCTAATATCAATGTTTGTAGTAGGGGAAAGGGATAAGATAACAATGAATCAATGAACCAATTTACATCATAACCAATAGGATGGATAATCATATAATTTGCATTGTATATTTTAAGCACCCATGAATGGGAGAAATAAATAGGAATAGAAGACGGATACAGAACAGTTAAAAGGAACCGTCCATTTACAATGTAATTATGCTAACATATTATGGGTGTTTTATATAATTTTAAAGATCATGTGTAAATGGGGGAATGGGGACATTTAATACCCTTGTATGTTAAGTCATTTATTTAGTTCCTAGTATGTCTTAGAAATTAATGATATGGACTTTAAAGTTATTAAGATAAAGGAACTAAAGTAACTAAGTATAATATTTATTAACTATGGGTTGGAATGTTAATTTAAGAATCGGAAAAACATTTAACCAAGTAAATTAGTTTATGGAACCTTCCTAGTTGATTGTAATTAATTTGACATTAGAGATAAATTAAGTATATTTAATCATTTAACTTAGACTTGGTCCATCCTTTCTAATGTATTAATTATTGGTGGAGATTAATTTAACTTACATTAGGGTTTAAAATCCTTGCAAACTTATAACTTAAAGAAAAAAAATTGTCGCGAATTTTGGGATAATTGTATAAGATTTAATGCGTTTTTAGAACATCCAATTTGTGGCCGTTACACATACTATAAGCACTTTAGTTGTTTTGGTCAACGTCCGCACACTCACAACTTAAGCTAGAAGATGATTATGAGGATCCCATTAGTTATGTCAATTACTCGTGAATCCTTTTTCATAGCATTACAGTGTGGGTAGAAAATTATTTAATAAATTTCTTTGTATGAATTGATTTAACAATTTATAGTGTTGTCTCTCAATCTCTCTCTTAATTGAAATAGGAAAGTTTGGTTGGTATTGGAAATATGAATGGATTACAAATGTACATTTGTTGAAATAAAATGGAAATGGGTATGAATTGAGAAACAGAAAAAAAAATTGTGAATAGAACAGAAAATGTTTAATACTTTCTCTCTTTCTTTCCTACTCTCACTCTCTCTCTTAAAAAAATGTAACTGAATGTGGAAGTGTGAATGAGTAAAAAAAATTAAATATCTCTCCTTTCTCTTCTTATCCCTACCTCTCTCATTACTTTGTTTGAAATCACTTTAAATTGTGAATGTCTTATTTGTGCTTTTGTGTAAGGGTTTTCCATACTCAGTCCTAGGAATGACGCAACATTGGTTGCAGGTACATTGAACACGAGGAACTTTCTTTATGTGATATGTTGTAATTAATGAGTTTTCATTGTAAAGTTGTATCCATCTTGCAATGCCTGTATTACCATAGAATAATGATATGTATTGTTGTTTGAAGAATTGTTCGTGGTATATTTTGAAAAGGGATTACCAACGTGGCTATATTTTATAGTGTCGAATTGGATGTGAAGTTGTACTCAATGTTGTATCTATGTTAAAAATATATTAATCTAATCTTTTTTATGTTGATTATTGGTATATTTCCTTAACAACCACAATGGTAGGTATAATCTCCTCTCATCAAAAATAATGAAAATAAAAGAACAAGTTATAATGCCTATTGTAGCTCCTCCCCCCATTTGAGTATTCTTGCAGAGTATAAAACACTGATCATGTTAATAAAATACACTAACCTCATTAATTGCGTCCTTGTTTCATAGTTAAGATGTATTATTAAGGACCTTTTTACCCGAATATTTGATGAGGTGATGATTTTACGCTGTGAAAGCTATCATATTTGGTCAAGTGAAGTGATCATGTCTTTTTGTTACAGGTATGGCCATATCATGAATAAATTTAAACCCCTACTACGTAATTTCTCTAAGTAACCTAGTGGGTGGCCAAATCCTTGCAAGATAGTTGGTTGTTGTACCTGTGATTGATCCATTCTGAAATCTAAATTATGTGAGTGGAGACTACATTTTGAATTACTTGCCTATTTTCCCAACAATTGAAAAAGGTCCTTAGGAGGATTTTGTAATGCTTAAAATTAGTTGGGATATATCTCTTGCTGTAGTGCCCACAAAAATGACTTTCTAGGAACACGTTAAAATCTTAAACACTTAACCCAAAATTTTCAACATTTTTTTTAATTATAAGGTTACAAGGGTGTCAACCCCTAGGGTGCATTAAATTAATTTTCACCAATAATCTTTACTTTACAAGGGATGGACCTGGTTTATGTTAAATGATTAAAATTTCTTAATTTATCTCTAAGGTCAAATAATTAACATTCAAATAGGGAGGTGTCATAATTTAATTTAATTGGTTACATTTTTTTCTCCTGCTTAAAGAACATTCACACCCTAATAATTTACCTCATACTTAGTTACTTTAATTCCATTATCCTAATAGCTTTAATGTCCATTTCATTAATTTCCTAAAGCATACTAGAACTAAATAATGACTTTTCACCCCTCTACGCATAGCTTTAAATTTATTTAAACATCTATAATATACATTCCTACCAAACAAATGTAGGGTTGATCCTAAACCCTTGGATAAATCCAATTGTGGCCACTAGATCCTAGGGTTCCAAACTAACCCTAAAATTCCTTATGAATTTCTATTTAATCCCTTTCACTACCCAAGTCTCCTCATTTGGTCACTCCTCCTTTGTTTAATTTGAACTTTGGAGAGAAGGAATCCATGGGAGAAAGAAAGGAAAAATTATCGAGGAGTATACAAAAAAATAAAGCTTAGTTTAGTTTAGATTGTAGATTTATCATTGGTAATTTATTTGATTCAAGGATTGAAGGGATTTCCTTTACAAATCTGGTTTTATTACAAAAATATTTTTATATTGACTTCTCTAATTGGGTCCAACCCTATGTCCATTAATATATATGAGATCTAGCACTTCTAGTTAATCATTTAAAGATTTTTTTGCTTTAAAAAATGATTTTTAGTTATCCTTTACTTACTAGAAGTTTCTTTTACAATTTTACAAGATTAAAATTTAGTTAGACCAAGATAAAAATTTAACAGGTGCGGATCTATGTTTTTTCATCATAAGTGACAGAACTGTCACCTAGACCAGGTCGAAACTCCTAGGACCACCGACCCACCTGGGTGACGATTCATGAACCACCACCTTTCCGGAATGGTGGTTCTGAGGCCGTTGCATGTTCCTGGGTAGCAGTTACGAGACTGCCGCTTTCCATAGGGTAGTGGTTCTATTTCTTAGAAACAGAACCTTCATTTCTGAGATTTATCAAAAAACAAAATTAACTAGAGTGTCTTACAACTCATTCTGAACTTAAATTTATGTACCTAAATTTTCCAGTTGTAAGATTTAACTCATTTATTCATTCCATAGTAAAATTAATCCTTTTTTAAAGAATTTTCTATTTTAATAGTAACAATTAAAACTACAAGATCATTTTTATTTTGTTCAACAAATTTTCTCTTTCCATTCCAAAAGTAAAAAGGAACTAAATCTACTTCTAATATTATTATTTTTCCTTACTACAAAAAGCAACATTTCAGCATAACAACATACTTCAAATTTGTTGCCTCTTTCCATTTCAAGTACAACCATTCATTCAAATAACTATAACAACTTTATTCTACATTGAATTTTGCTATGCATACACTATTAACATCTTAAAACTTCTATATTTACTCTTTATCATTTACCATAATACACTTCATAATGAATGTAAATTTTCTTTTTCACAAAACAATTTTCAACTAAGCTTTTACACATGATTTCTATTTTGATTCTTTTATTTTCATACTACAATTTAAGGAGAAAGGAAATTTTAGAACTCTTTAATGAACTTCCTTCAAATAATCTTACAACTTACAATACAACATTTTCTTTAAAACAAACATACAATGTTATAAGTATTCCACCTTGAGTGGGAATAAAAAGAAGGATTTATAACAAGTAAAGATATTCTCAAGGGCTCCAAAAATGCTCCAAGCTTCACATCACCAACAAGAGAGCTCCATCACATGCTTCATTTGATCAACAACAAAAAGGAGGGAGAGACAACGCTCTCCACCCAACCAAGAATTCCAATGAGGAGGAGAAGTCATCCTCCTCATTGGCCCCCGAGCCCCAACCACATTGCAATGAAAAGTGGCTCCAACACATGGCAACAAAACAAGATTCCAAATCACACTAAAACCAAGTATTTCACAACCATTCCAAAACACACACCAACTCAAACTACAATCACAATGAGGAACACAACAAAAATATACAAGGCTTCAAAATGGAAGCCAAAGGCTTCAAAATGGAAGCCAGAGGAGTAAGAACCTATGAGGGAGAGCTACTTATACCTCCTAATGGGAAATGGGTTTCCACCTTAAAACCCTCCAATTAAAATCATCTCAAGACCCCTATATACTCTTATGTTTCCCTCAAGTACCTCTTATACCTCCTACATTCTCTTATGTCTCCCTCCTCTTATGACTCCGTCATAAGTAGGAAATGCAAGCTATTTCTTGTCCTAGGTGGAACACCCATCCCAAACTCCCTCCACAAAATAACTCTTATGCCTCCCTACATTATCTTATGCCTCCCCACAAGGAATATCCCCATAGTCTCCTCCTACACCACACTTAGGCAATCTACCCAAGCACCCAACAAGCATAACAAAACATTCAAAAACATACACATACACACAATATAAAAGAAGAACATTGATCAAGAGTGAAGGTCTTACCTTTCCATAGTAAATATTGATCCAAGAGTCACAATCTCTAAGCTTTTTCCCAATCTCAAGAAAATTACCAAAAAGCTCCAACAAACATCTCACAAGTACTCCAAAATCCTCTCAACTGTTAAAAATGCAAGAGCGTCCAAAATCAGAAATCAAGTAACCCCTCAAACAAGTAAAAGAACTTGAACAAAATAGGAAAGAGAGAGAGGAGGGTGAGGTGGCTCCATGTAGGATGCCACTTCACTCTTCCTAAAATTCCACATCCCAAGTCCCACATGCCAACCCAAAAACATACTAACTTGGTGGGTGAGAGGAATGAAAAACTAATTACATACACAATCCATTCTCACACTTGCCACATTTTAAATTTTTATTCCAATGTGAGAAAATGCACCACCAATTTTACCTTTTAAATAATCTTATCATGTCACATAATGGGGTCCAATCATGAACCCCTAAAGTAGTAGGCATGGGTGGGGGAGTAGAAATTTAAGAGGTGTGGGAAATAAGTTTATTCCTGTCCTCACATGCCTTTTGCAATCATGGCCTCAAGGCCCAAATTCGACATTTTGGGTTATGAAGGTGGCCCATTGCACATGTAACTTAATTATTAAACATGAAAAAGGACTCAACTTAGGAATACAGGTATATTCCATGAGCCATCTTTTCCCTTAAATATCTCAACAAGGTTAAGACCCATCCATTAATCTATTTTAGTGTACTAATTGAGCATCTTAACTAACACTAACAAAAATAGTGAGTCACAAAGCACTTTTAATTTCAAAAATTTACAAAGCAAAATTTTTAATTTAGAAATACTCACAAAACAAAAGACTAACAATGAAATCAAAGGAACTAATCCCAAGGTCACAATTAGAGGTGAACCCCCCATGGGAATCCCCTTAACAACACTTCACACACACACACACACACACACACACACACACACACACACACACACACACACACACACAACAAAATACATGTTTCCATGGTGACCCTTATTGAGTTCATTTAGCATTCCAATGTGGTTCGTCTACAATCCTCCCATTGTTTGTTGTGAATATAGTTTACGTGCAAAGATACATTATACCATCCTTCGGCCTCGTGGCTGCATTAAAACATCTAAAGATAAAATATGACAATTTAAATGATCCACAATCATCTATATATGAAACAAAACAACATTATTTAGGCAATTATCGATATCATTTACAATTTCTAACAACATCTCGATCTCCTACATTTCATCCATGTCAAATATGATCACGACATTTGTTCAATCATCAAGGTCTATTCAATATGACACAAATATCACATGTCTAAAACATACATATATATATAACCATGTCGACAGTATATCAACATCAATATAAAAATGTCTCTAACAATCCATGCACATCATACTATAAATCGAAATCAACAATAGTCTGAGTATCTCTAACATCTAACCATTATGCTAAATCAAAATGCTATAATAATGCCCCTAAGTATATTCGACAGTATCATAATCAAAAGTAAAAAGGTGTCGAAGGGAATCGTGACACTACATCCCCCTCCCCTTAGACTCGACTTCCTCCTGGAAGTCACTGGAATAGGTGTGAAAATTAGAACTGCGTAGTAATGTAGCATCCTCCCATGTAGCCATGTAGTCTCATCATATCATGTCCCACTGGACTCAAACCTGGTCAATCTCTCTTCCTCGAAGGCCTGAGGGTCCTGCACTCTAAAATGTGGATGGGCTCTAATATCACCTGCCCCTGATCCTGCACCTGCAAAGAGGTCCAATCTAGCACATGAGAAGGATTTGCAATATATCTTCTAAGTACTGAAACATGAAACACGTCATGGATGCAAGACATGCTAAGTGGCAACGCTAGATGGTAGGCCAAAGGACCGATACGCTCTAAGATCTCAAAGGGGCCCACAAACCTAGGAGCAAGCTTAGAGCCTTTCCCATAACGGATTAGGATCTTATGAGGTATGGCACGAAGAAACACCTTCGTGCCCACCTCATAACTAAGATCTTTTCTATGTAGATCTGCATACTTCTTCTTCATGTCTTGCGTCTCCTACAATCATTGTCTTATCATAACAACCTACTGCTCCATGTCCTACAATAAAGCTGGCCAAAGAGAAACCCTGTCCTCCAACCTATCTTAACTAAGAGGTGTCCTAGAATCTCTGCCATACAGTGCCAGAAAAGGATCCATGTCTATCTAACTCTAAAAATTGTTATTGTAGGAAAACTCCACCAAGTATAAATACTCCTTACATCTCGACTAATGAACCATAACGTACATCCTAAGCATGTCCTCCAAAATCTGATTCACCTGCTCAGTTTGTCCATCATAGTCCAGAAATGAGAAGTATACAAATGATTGCAGTCATAAATGATCTTCTGTAGAATCCCGTGTAACATGACAATCTCATCTAGAAATACCCATGTCATTGAACTAGCTGTGTAGGTGGTCTTCACTAGAGAAAAATGATCCACTTTCATCAATTTATCCACTATGACCATGATGGCATCGTGGTGGTATCTTATCGTTGGTAACCCAACAATGAAGTCCATAGAAATGGTGTCCCATTTCCACTTTGGTATACCGTGAGGAAAGAAAAGGCCAGCTAGACACCGATGCTCGGCCTTCACCTTCTAACACTCTAAACAATGTGATACAAACTAAGCCACGTCTCTTCAAAGTCCCCTCTAATGGTACAACTGTCTCAAGGTGGTGTGCATCTTCTTCATCCCGAGATGGGCTGAATGAGGTGCACGATGAGTCTCTGTCAAAATGTCATATCTCAAGCCTCCAACTCTAGGAACATAAATCTAACCTCTATTCTTGAGAAGGAAATCTGTCTTAAGTAAAAATCCATCAAACTTTCCTTCAAGGGGTCTCTGAGACTCAATCTCTTCTCTAGTTGCAAGTTAGAAATTGTTGTGAGGAAGTTGCTGCAAATTCCTACTCCACAAATATGTACCCACTGAAGTAGCCATAACCTTATGTCTCTGTATACTCAGGGTGTCTACAAGCACGTTATCCTTTCCTTTCACATGCTCTATATCCATGTCATACTCACAAAGTAACTCCATCCAATGTCGCTGATGAGCATTGAGATTGGGCTGCGTGAAGAGGTGGTGAAGACTCAAGTGATCAATCCTGAGTTTGAATCTCTAGAAAATAATGAAGTGTCTCCACCACACCAAGGTGTGCACAACTACTGAAAGCTCAAGATCATAAGTTAGATTATTAATCTCATAATATTTGAGTTTGCAATACTGAAACGTAACTACTCTGCCCTCCTGCATCAACACACCTCCAAGTCCTGCCAAAGAAGCATCTGTGCAAATGAAAAACTCTTCCTGAGGATTTGGCACTACAAGAATAGGAGTTCTCATGAGGCATTCCTTCAGTGTCCTGAACGCCTTCTCACATCTATTTGACCATACAAACTTCTTCCCTTTCCGCTGAAGGGAAGTGTTGGGGTACATAACCCGAGAAAATTCCTGAACAAATCTCATGTAATATTCTTCCAAACCCATGAAGTTCAGAACCTCGGTCACACTAGTGGGTGTTGGAAAATCCATTATAGCTCGAATATTGGAAGGATTAACTATGATACCTTCCCCAAAAATTATGTGGCCCAAATACTGCACCTCTGTTTGAAAGAACGTGCACTTCTCCAAGTTCCCATAAATTTTCTTCTCATGAAGACAATGAAGAACCTAACAAAGGTTCTCCTCATGCTCCTCACATGTACATGATTATATCAGGATGTTGTCAAGGAAAATGAGCATGAAGTGATCCAAAAATGTCATGAATACCCCATTCATTAAACTCATGAACACTACAGGAGAATTCATCAGACCAAAAGGCACCACTATAAACTCGTAGTGGCCATATCTCATACAGAAGGTGGTCTTATGAATATCTACCTCCATGATCCTCAACTGATGATACGCTGACTTAAGATATATCTTAGAGAATATTGTGGCCCACTTCATCTGATGAAATAAATCATCAATGCACGGAAGGGGGTAACAATTCTTGATCGTTACTTTATTCAGCCGGCATTAATCAATAAAAAAATGGAGAGATCCATCCTTCTTCTTTACAAAAACCACCATTGCACCCCAAGTGGATACACTAGGATGGATTATCCCTTTCTCTAGAAGGCCCTCAAGCTACAACTTGAGCTCATAGAGCTCAGGGGTAATCATTTGATAAGGTTCTCATGAGATAGGCTCTGCACCATGAACCAAATCAATATGAAAATTTATCTCACGTGGGGGTTGTAACCCCGATAGATCCCTTGGAAAAACATCAAAAAGCTCTCTCAAGATGTGATGGTTGTCAAGAGATGGCTCACTAGACTCATACTCAAATCTGTCACTAACTGTAACAACACACATCTAACAACCTCGTCGCACACACAACTTAAGCTGCATAGTGGAGATGGTGCAAATGGAAATGAGCCTCCTAACTCCTGTTATCATTGACTCAACTCCTAGATCATATATACATGAAATAGTCTTATGGTAACAATCCACTCTGGCTATGTGTGCAGACAACCATCCCATTCCCAAGATGACTCTATACGAACCCAAGCGAAGGATTTGAAGATCCGAGGTAGTGGTGAAGTGTTACAAATCCACTACACACTCTTTAACTAAGGAGTCTACACAAATTTTTGAGCCAGAAACCATTTCAATGTCCCAACAAAGACCCTACCTAACGACCACCATCCTTAATTCTCTACTAAAGATGGTGCAATAAATGAATCAGATGAACCATAATTAAATAATATAGAGGCAAAAATATTGCCAATGCTACCTATAGTCTCTATCACAGTACTCTGATGCTCAACCTAGTGGTTCTCGACCGCTACGTGGATCCGATGGCTATGTCCCATGTCAAAAACCATAGGCTATGAAATAATTTCCTTAACCTTGTTACTAGGGTTCTTTGGGCACTCTCTCCAATGATGTCCAACAATGACACAACCATAAAAGCTGCCAGGTCCTCTCCAGTGAGATGCAGTTCTAGTCAGTACTCAAGAGGTCTATATTGTGGATCCTAATGATCAGGATATGGACTGCTAAGGCCTCTACTAACGATCTCTTACTTACTGAGCTCTCGATACACCCTGTTTCCTAATGGGACCCCTAGGATGAGGCCCCATTACCCACCCCCTCTATGCATCAGATATATGAGAAGTTCTAAATGGTGGACATGACTTCTACTGCTACTACAGAGGTGGCTGCTATGGTAGCTGGAATGAAAACTGTACTAAACCTTGTCCACCACCAGGAGGAGGAGCTAACCCCCTCGATCTATTATCTTGCATTTGTTCAATGTGGCTCTGAACTCTGTCACTAGCCTACTGATTCTTCCCACATGTATCCTCTATAATATAGGCCTTCTCCATGGCCTCTCCTTAGGTCTGTGGGAGATGAATGTGTACCGTACCACTCAGATTCAAATTCAAGCCCCGAATGAACCTCTCTGAAACTGCTCATCCTGTATATAGTCAACATACTTGAGTAGGTCCAAAAATTGACTCTAATACTCAGCTACAGTCATAGATGGCTGATGGAGGTCGTGAAACTCGTCTATCCGCTACTGAATAAACTTCCTAGATAAATACATGTTCTTGAACCGCTCCTCAAAGAGCTCTCAGGTAATTGTCTCTAAGTCAACATGGAGCTTCTGCTCCTCATTCCTCCACTAGACACCTACTCCATCCCTCAGAATATGGATCACACACAAGCTTTAGTGTTGCTAGTACAAGGGCAGAGCTTGAAGCATCCACTTAGGCTCACCAACCAGTCCCCTACTTTAAAACCACCTGTATCTCCAGAATAGAGAGATGGTCATAGTTTTAGGATCTCCCTGATATGGTCCTCCACTGTCGACTGATGAACCCTAGGTCTCTCTACATGCTCCTCCCTCTACCTAGGGCTCCTAGATCTATCCCTATATCCTGACATCTTGTCTCCATGTCCTCTCTATGGTGACTCTGCCCTAGCCAATTCCACGTGGAATTTATCTGACCTATGGTCCTCACTATGTCGAGGAGATGCACGAGCCTCCATTGATAGCTCCATATCATGTCTAGTAATTCATCCTCCTAATGACCCTCCTGTATAGCAACATTGATGTCCTGAAGCGTCTGTAAAATCTAAGGTAGAATGGCCGCTACCTCCTGATCTAGAGGTGGTAAATATAGATCTATGTGAAAGGACCCCTAGTCAGGTCCGCTCCTCCTACACAGACCAAGGAGAGAGTTAGTTCATCTCTCTAGGTTTTATTCAAGTTTCCTATGTTTTCTATATTATACAATTATCAGATAGTGTTTTTTCTTGGTCTACAATATATATATATATATATATATATATATATATACGCTAGGTTAGAATGTTCATTTCTTGTGTTTTATAGGTGTGCCCAAGGGACCAAGCTTTGAACCCATGGCTCTGATACCAAGTTTAACACCCACAAAAATGACATTCTAGGAACATGTTAAAACCTTAAACACTTAACCCGAAATGTGCGGCAATTTTTTTTATTTAGTTATAAGGTTACAAGGGTGTCAACCCCTAGGGTGGATTAAATTAATTTTCACCAATGCATATTAAATTGGTGGGTGAGAGGAATGACAAACTACTTACACACACAATCCTAGCTCACACCCCCTAAGGACAAACTTTAATTACATGAAAAGAAGTGCAATAAACTTTTGCCTTTTTGTCTTTCCAAAACACGTAATGTGGTCTGTTTTTGACCCCCCAACCCATAGGTAGGGTTAGTATAGCAATTAAAGAGGTGTGGGACAGGTTTAACTTGTCTGAAAAGCTTCCAAAATTGGCCCTTAAGGCCAAATCCGAATTTCCATGAAGGGGTAGAGTGTACAACACGCAAGATCACAAGCACTCAACTTACAACACATAATCCAAGAGCCATCAATTCTAATAAATGAAAAACTTTTGACCCATCCATAATTAATTTAGTGAAATGATTAATTTACTAATCTAGACACAAATCAAGTAATTAATAAAAGGAGAATGCATCATAATAAAAATGCATACTAAAATTAAATAAAGGAACTAAATAAAAGGATAACACACAACCCCTTGGTAACAATTGGAGGTGATTCCCCCCCATGGGAACCCCCTAACAACAATACGAACATACACACAACAAGATACATGTTGCCATGATGACCCTTGTTGAATTCATCTAGCCTTCCACTGTGGTTAGTCTCCAATCCCCCCGTTGTTTGTTGTGATAATTTTAACTGCAAAACACATAATACCACCTTCAGCCTCGTGACCACATCAAGACATCCAAAATAAAATATACAATATAAATCCGAAATCATCTATATATGAATCAAATCATCATCTAGGCAAGTAACGATATCATTTACAGTTTCTAACAACATCTTGATCTTACATTTCATCAATATCAATAGGATCACAAGATTAGTTCAATTGTTAAGGTCTACTCAAAATGACACAAATATCACACGTCAGGAATATGTAACTATGTCAACAACATATCATCATCAATGTAAAATGTCTCTAATAATCCATACACAACATACTATGAATTGAAATCAATAATAGCCTGAGTATCACTATCTTCTACCATCTTGCTAAGTCAAAATTCTACAATAATGTCCATAAGTGTAGTCAACTGTATCGAAATCAATAGTAAAAAGTGTTGGAGGGAAGCAGGCACTACACTTGCAATATACACTTAATACTTACATGTCTAAGAGCAATGAAATGAGTTATCTTGTATGAGGCCATACTCCTTGTAGTCTTAAATCCCTTGGTGTTACTTAAGTATCATATCAATTACATTTGTTCCAAAATGTTCTCAATACGGGACCAAAGTAACTGTGTAAATGTAAATAGTAAAATGGTAAATGAGATTAAACTAAGGAATGACCACTACAAAAAATGGTACACCATTGAGCGATGTCGAAACAAACTAAAATTTCAAATGTTATCATCAAATGAATGTAATAAAGTAGAGCTCCACGAATAATACAACAACCTAATAAATCCAAACATCAAATATGATGCATTATCACATGTTTTGTTTCCATAAATGTGGATTAAACAATGATGCTAATGAAATAATAAAATTTATCCTTGAGAATGGGATAACTTCAGCTATAGACAAGGTCTTGTGAGTTAAGGAAATTGCACTCTAGTTAGACTTGTAAAAGTTAGTAAAACACTTGGCGTAGATAGCAAAATATTAAACCTAGGATCACTTAGGAATTAGAATTTATGGTCGAAACATGTAATTAACCCATTTCTATTAGGAGTAAATACTTAAGATGATGAATCATGATTATTTTGAAATGTGAAATTTGTCACTTAAATTCAAATAAAAATTTCTATAATGGGAACACATGTGTAATGTACCCTTCAATGCCCAATATGATTGTGAAAATATGAATTCCTAATTGGAGTAACGGATTGTGAATCAAGAATGATACAACTTAAGTACTTAACCTACATAGTTGGTTGTAATAACTAGAAGAAGAACATAGAGTAATGTTAGTATTAAACAATGATATGAACTAAACTTGGGATAGGTTTTCTATTGATCTAGTAACCTTGCTTTTTATTCCTATAAATTTTCCTCCTTATATCAAGAGTATTTTTCCAAACGATGTAAATACGGCTCTCTCAAATCAATCCTTAAGTCAAATATTAGAAGGCGCATGTGTGTATCTACGTTCCTAATCACAATCAAGATATATAAATTTATTTCCATAAGACGAATGAGCAAATTATATAGGAAGCACTATAGGTCAAATGTTAAACAAAAACATGCAGCCTAGTTGTAAAGGAACAAAGGGCCCCATGTTTTTTGTTCTTCAGAAAATTATAGTCAACCAAATAACTTTTGAGAAACAAACCTTTAATGTAAGAATTGAATATTAGGAGACTCATAGTTGTTTAAAATGAATTTATTTGACAAATGAGCTATGGATAACTAATGGAATTTGACAAAGGAACCAACTGCGCATTCTCTGTTAAAGACTAATGCTCTGCAAAATAAATTAATTAAAGTTTAAGACTATTAAAAAGTATAAGTTCATTTAATGGAAACCTAAATGTAATGAATATGTAAACCATGAAAAGGCCACGCTATGGAGTATGCCTATCCTATGTTTCTTACTGTAATTGGGTCATTGTCTTGGTTTACATCGTTTGAGTAAGACATTGATGTGTACCCTATGTTATCCTATTGTATGAGTGGGTTCATGTTTATGTAAGTGTCCTACGTGATGTTTAGTTTCTTTATTTGGATTCTATGTGATGTTATGTATCAAGCAATGTAAGCAAAAAGAAATAAATTATTCTGGTATTATGTGTGTTGTATTTGTGTGTGTAAAATGTGGGCATTATAGGCTCAGTATGTTTTTCACAGTTTTGAAGCAACCCGGGGTTTGCTTAGTCATTCATTATTCACACAATTATTGGACAAGTATGTTACAAATTTTTCAAGTTCTGAATTTTTTGAAGAAATGATACTACATGGAAGCTACTAATTAGTGTTCTCTTCACCTCATTATATCCTTGAGGTCTATATGAAGATTGACGTTGTGAAATGCAAAGAGGCGTGGAGTGTAATTTAGAAAATCCTTTCAATGTAATTAAATTTCTTCCTCATGGGGTATTTTTTTAGTGTGACGGGTCTCATTGTATTCAATTCTAATCAATATAAATGTATAGAGTCTTTACGAAAAAAATTTATCTTCCTTAGAAACACACATTACATTTGTAGAATATGACTATGTTAGATTGTCTTGTATACTGATAATGTCAATCAAGGGGTAAACTATGGAGTGTACATTCTATTAAAACAATGCTTTAAATCTAGAATCTATCTCATTATAATTGGGTACTTTTTCTTTTTATTTAGAAAAGACAATTTACATATCACAATGTGATAAGTATCTAGTGGGAGTTGGCCAAGTCTTTTTCGCTTGGAAAGATGTTTTTGAACCAAACGTAAAGATAGAGCTAGATTGGGACCCTCTACATCCTATCACCAAATAATTTATTTTTTTTAAATGACCAATTTATTAATGCGAAACCCTTCAATGCGTAAAACTATACCAAGTTTAGTTTATTGTTTATACAACAGGCACAAAACCCCTTGCATTGTCACTATGTGTTTCTATAAAAATACACTCGTCTAATATGGAAATCAAATAATTCAAAACATGTGCCCATCTCAAAGGTTATATGTAGAAGTTGCAAACAAATTTTTTAAAAAAAATTCGTGACCTCTAATAATACATAAAACATAAAGACTGACCCTCTAAAAACCATCAATTGACATTAGCGAAATTGATTGACAAAGACATACGCTTATATAACATTTCTAAGAGTATGCTCAGTGTAGAACCTTCATATCTCTTCGATTTTCATCTTCAAGTGATATGCAAAAATAAAGAACGACACTTATGTTCAAACTAGGGAAAAAAGAAAAGCACATTTTGGCTTTGCTCCCGCACTTGCCTATGTTCTACACATTGGCTTTTTTGGGGGGGATGGGTGGTGGGGGGTGCATGAGAAAGAATATGGATACAGAAAAAATAACAAAGAATCATTGTTTGTTCTTCCAAAGTTAGTGTATCCAGTGTCATGTATGTGTAGTTTCACTACCTAAATTCCCCGTGGCCCCCTTGTAGCGACCCAAAAAATCACACACACGAACAACACAGTGAAATATAGGATAAATTTTTTTTTGACTAGCTTGACACATAACATGACACAACATGTCGTTACCAAGGATACAACTAACACTGTGAACAACTTGATACAAGGATGGCCATAAAGGCAGCACGGAAACGTCCACACCTATCAAGGACAATTTACTTTTCTTTTTGACAAGACAACATAGAAGTCCAATCACAGAACACACTTACAGTTAGGGCCATCCACAATGAGATATTTTTTAGAGTTATTTATTTTTAAAGGACATCTTACAATTCTTAGCTTACGTTTTTAAGGAGGCTCAAGATATGATTCTTACAAATCATCTTTACCAAGCTAAGTTTATTCTTTTTACACTGAGTAATCATCTTTAAATCTTCTCTATTTTGACATTTATTTTCTTAATTCATTATTTGGAGAAAAGGGGGGGGGGGGGGGGGGGTAAATTTATTTTACAAGGCCATCTAAGAACACTTACGCTACTAGAACTTGTTCATGCCCATATGACAACATGGGTTTGCGTTTAACATACTTAAGAGAAGAAAGACAAGGCACCTTGGAGAAAGGTTAGAGGGAGAAGGTTGAGTCGAAATCATCTTCAAGACCTCATTTGTTATTACCAAGATTTAATTGAAGCTTGAGAACTTAACCAGAATTATTAAAGATTTTACTTAGGCTTGACTAATTGAGTTTTATAAAAATAAAACAATTTACCATCCAATGGCTAAGAGATAGATTGCGTGATTTCGAAATTGATTCCTCCTACTTATTAAATCTTAATATCTTACAACTAACAATTTGTTTCACCTTAGGATCATTTTAAGAATTCACCAAAGAAAGGATAATGTTCGCTAGTGTAGCTAGGGATATCAAGTTATATGATTTTTACTTCACAAAGGATGGTTTCATTTTGATCACTCATGGAATTATTTGATTTCAAATAGATCACCTCTACATTTATTTGTTGAATATAAAATTATTATTTTTGTTTAGCTTCTTTAAGGGTTAACCGACCCATTTGACTTTACTTATAATATATTGTCACTCAGTCTTAGAAAGATTTAACTTGACAATTTATTCTCAAGATTAAAGTTTTACAATACTCATATCAATGTAAATATTGAATACCATTTCTTACAAAGGTAAGTTACTAGTTTACCTACAGAAGGACAAGACAACATCATCACGAAATTTCAGAATATCCCAAGGCAAGAGGTCTTCTAAACTCCTTTGCAAGCACTATTACAAAATTTACCTCACATTGGACATTTTTACAAGGAACCTCATAAATTGCACTGATGAAAACTTTACAACTCTTTCCTTTAATCTACTCGCATAATCCATCTGCACAAATACTAGCTCGAATCAGTTCGCGAGAACTGAGCATGTTAAGGCTACACATTGCAATAGTAAGCTAACATTTAACAATATCAAGAAAGGAAAGTTCTAATTCAAAAATGGATTAAAACACAACCCATAACTCCAAAATTATTCGCATGAGAAAGAAATCTAAACCATCCAGCAAGGAGAAAGTCAAAATACCAGTAAGAACAAAATCACATAAATCAAGGCAAGACCTTATGGGTTAGGAACAAGAAGGTCAAGAGTGTTGATATCTCCTTCATGTAATCCTATGGATTACGTGATTGGAATCCAAAACTTACTCCATCCAACTAAAGGGGTCCAAGAGAAGACAAAACATACTAATTATGATCGTAGGCGCGAAACAAAACGACGTTATCCAATTCTCCCAGGGGGAGGCTTCATAGCAATAAGGGTTCGACGCCCTTAAAAGAAAAACAACTCTAGTTTCAGTTTTAACCAAGGAGCTTGACCACTACCTTCTTATAGGATTTCTTAAACGTAGGACTAGTTAACAAACAAAACCACTCTTCCAGAAGCGTAAAAAGGAGACACAAAAAGGGTCATTATCCTACCAACAACCTTAACCTAAACGTCAACTCCTCTACATAATGTAAGGGAAGGCTAAACCCAAAAGTAGTTAATAATTTTTATATATTTCCGACAATGTCAATAAGTATAAAATAAAAATTGATTTCCTTAACAAGGCCACAAAATGGGACCTTTTAGTAACCAAGTTTGAAGTATAAGATATTCGAGTTCGAAAACAAAGGGATTCAATACGCAGAGGGTAAAACACCAACTATACCCCAGACTCAAAAGACCCTACCACGAGTGCAAGCACAAAAATAAGAACCAACACACATATTCATCAGGAAGGTTATGCAATGCAGTCAGGCCTAGAAGTTCTATGAGCTCCTTGCCAATGGTATAGAACATGGAAATTTTACCCGATCCATGTGGGCTTATCAGGGAAAAGTCTAGCAAATATCAAACAGATGAATATAATATCCACCTATTATATTATCACTGTAATCAGCTGTCATCTAACAGGAACAGTTCACGAGTCCAATACCATGGATTCACCTACAACTTTTGTTTCGGTCCAGCTATTAATAACTTTCTTGCAACCCTTAATAAAATTTGTAGAGATTTCATTCAATAAAACTTACAATGTTTCCCCCTTACTTTAATCAAACAAGATTTTGCACCAGGAAGTAGGTATAGTAATTCTCTCAACACGTAGAGGCCAAAATAGATGTCAGGTTATTCCTCCTCTAGAAATGGGTACAAAATTCAACCATGTACAGATCTAAAACAAGACCCTAATGCCATTTTCCAATTAAACAAAAAGTAAGGAATGCCCACAGGCTTAAACAAGTTTTAGAACACAACGTCACTAATAATGTACCTTTTAGCAAAACAGGAGAGCCCTAAACAGGAAATACGTATTTACTCAACCAAAGGAGATATGAAGGCTTGACCTTCCATATAGTAAGCCTTCTATTATAAATACCATCACAAAATTCTTTTAAAAGAAAGTCATATAAGCAAACAAAACTCAATAATGTTTCCTTCCCTACGAACTAGACTGCATCACTCAATATGGCAGTGGCCCATTTAGACAAATATAAACAGAGTAAGCTATAAGAGAGGAAAGAACATTCCAAGTAAAACCAGCGAAATTGGAACGAGATTTAAAGGAACAACCACACAATCAGGCAGTGATATAAACAACTACGAAATAAATCTTGTCTAGGCGCCATTCAAGAGGAAAGAATATTCATTTCAAGACACTGAAAGAAGGTAGAAAACTATTACAAGGAGTAGATTTAACATGCCTGTTTAAAACGCTATATCTCATGGCCACGCACGTGCAGACCCCTTCTCCCCGCAGTCCCAAAATTATTTCTCCACCAAACTCACGCTTCTCACCCACACGGTGTCGCAAATACCACGCAAAAGAAACAATAACCATTCCGGTAAACTGCATAGACACAGGAAGAAGGAGAAAATTCATTCTAGAGCAGTTAACCCCAATTCCTAGTACGTAAATCCACGAAACAGTAACAGAAATTTGGAATAATTAACAGGGTTTTGCATGTCCTTGGAATATGCTTTTACTCTTGAGTCTAGATTCTAGAACAAGATCGGAAAGTCTTGCGATCAACTATTCGAACAACTCATGAATTGCTTTCCTATTTAAGGCATTGTAAATTAGTTTTTTTTAAAAAGCCATTAGGACGCACCTATTACATTAGTTTACCCATCAATTTGTGCGCAAAGAAAACATTCCAGAAACTAAAATCAAAGTTGATTCATGCTTACCATTGGAAGTCTCACACATTAGCTTGCTTCAATTAACATCACTTTTATCCTCCATGCTAAGCAAAATTTCTTTGAAGCATTTTGTCAAACAGATTGCGCGTAATCTACTCCAACGACGTGAAGCAATATTGCCCACATTGGAAAGGATATTTTTCAGACGATGAAGTAGTTGCAAGAGCTCTTGATATTAAGTACCCGCAGCCTACCTGCTGCTCAAGCCCTAATCCTCCTCAAATTGAGCTGATACTATCTCAATAGAAAAGCTTTCTCCACACAGGTGTAGAATTAGAACTAGAATCATATATAGCCAAGTTTCCCACATCTCCTGTAGTATTATTGTGCCACAGCATTCGGCTATACTGTGTATCAGTCAATATAAGATTACAACCTCTTTCCATTTCCAGCCTTATTCTCTGGTCCGGAGATGTGAGATGCTCACCTGGTGCAAGACCATTCCAAACACCATTGTCATGATTGAGCAGAAGAAATGGCCACTGAGGCAATCCACAAACCCGGTTTTAGAATGCGTATTACAAATTAATAGTAACCACAAGAACCCAAAAAAAATACAGGTTACATTTATTCATCCAAAACAGCAGAACACAAACATTTCCAACAATACATTAATCCATCGTCAAGAAGCCACACACAGCAATAATATCTTCAAACGGATATACAATACCCAGAAATATTTCACCCAATACTGTAGATCGACCCAGGTTATAATGCAAAAGATTATTCATGCAAATACTAGGTGAAATAAGCTATTAGGAGATAGATATGGTTATTCATGGGGTGAATAACAGCTACAAAGCCAACCCCAATATTTGAAGCTCGGACACAAGACATAATGATTACCTCACGCTCTTGGCTCTGAAAGGCATCTACCGTAATGATACATAAACCTTTTTCTTCAGCAGATTTGAGGACAGCATCAAACTCTCGGTGCAACATTACAGCGGTAGCTTGTAAGGTGTGATAATTCCAACAGAACCCTTATGCCTGCCAACTTAGTGACTCGCTGAAGAAGCTCATAAAATTGCAAAGCAAATAGTGCTTCATGAATATTCTGATCTGAAACAGATCCGCCTCCAGGAAACAAAATAAGTACCTACAGACCTGTTGCAGGTCTCATTAGAGAATCTTTGCACTAAATTTCATCAGGTCTCGTGGTAACACTCTCACTGTCACATAGTCGATTTTGATAAAAGTACCTTGAAGGAGAATCCCGAATTGAGGATGCAGTCGATACAGAACAGATAACAGTATAGTTGGACAACCTGCTTGTTGGAAGCGCCCAAAAAAAAGCTTCTACTATACTGCAACATGCCTACTGCCTGGCTAATCACAGTTGCAGGACAGTGCTGTGGATCCCTGACAAGAACATGCCTCGCAGCACCCAAGGGAAATGGAGGTAACACCCCTGTTACACTAGCTTGCAGCTGTGCGCGGCCAGCAGAAGAAGACAACGCTCCTTTCTCCCCCAAACGCATCCAGAAACAACAAAAAACCACGTCTACTCGAGCTTAGAAGCAGCACATACAGGTGAAAACCATTTTCTTTAGCTTGTAGCTTCATCTAACCATCAAATCGAACCCACGCGGCCAGCAGGAGAAGAAGGAAGGCGTCCAGGAGGAGCCGGGAAGGAAAACGCCTTGACAGGAAGGATTTCGATGGCCTCTCTGCCCACGCAACAGGTAGAACACGTCTCTCAACCACTCCACGCGCAGTCTAACCAAAGGAGATCTCACGCGGTCAGAGGAGGATAACAGGCAGTCAATCAAGAGACCAAGAAGATATGCAAATCAGAAAATAATTGAGTGTGGCCACCAGCAAGGAATCCAACGCGCCAAACTTTAATACTCCACCCTCCACGCCAAGAAGGAGATAAGGCTGACCGACAAAATAGGTTGGGGCATTACACCCCTCACGCCGTCTCTCTCCCCTCACACGGTTTCCTTCCCTCCTATCAATGTGGCAATTGCTGGTATGCCAATTAAAGTGATGTTTTGATTGATGGCGATGTTAAACGAAAAAGATGAAAGAACAAGACTTTCCTAGGAAATTTACGATTGTGTACAATCCGCATAGGAGAATTTGCACCACACAAGCATTTGGCAATGGAATTGTATCAGATATTTTCAGAGTGAGATTCTGCTCCCCGTTCTGTGTAGAAGCTCTTTTAGCATCCATATTCTAATAATTGAGTAGAGCTATAATTTCATGGGGAAGTTTATCGTTTCCAAAATAATTTTTCAGGCCTGTTTCTTTTATTACATCAACAGAGCTAGTATTTTTATTCAGGCGAGGCAGAAAGAAGAAGCTTTGAGCTTCAATTTTTCCGAATTCGGGGAATGCAATTCAGATGGGCTTCGCTGTCTGATTGACGCTGCAGTCTATGATAATGTTGTCCATCTTACAGATAGTAACAATAGGAACGACGGGAATAAATCGACAGGCAGAATTGTTTACAATGAGACCACTATTCAACTCTCCAGCATAGCCAATTTCAGCACACACTTTCGGTTTAAAATGGATTATTCTCCAAAGACATATTGGGATGATGGGGGCGACGGGATAGCCTTCTTCATGGCATCTGAACCAGTCGCTTACATAGTTCCACAATTCACAACAGGAGGATGGTTTGGTCTTGTTGGTGATGAACTTGGTGAGTTGCCTCCTTTGTTTGCTGTCGTCTTTTCGAGTATGCAAGGAATTGTAGGAACTTTTGCCAATAATTATACTAATCGAAACTATTTGAACAAGTCTGATTTTTCCGGTCTAAATAACGGGACATTATGGGATGCATGGATATACTACAACAGCACCACAAATATTTTGAAAGTGTATCTTGCGAGTGGTTCCCATGCTTCGGAGCCCCCCGAAAATCCCCTTATATCACAATCTGTAAATCTGTCTGAAGTCATCACCGAGAATAGTTTGATGATAGGGTTTTCGTCTGCAGCTGTGCGTTCTAGTGAGACCCACGATATATTTTCGTGGAGTTTCAACAGCAGCTTGTCTTCCAAAAATAGTTCAATGAGCTCGGTGCTCAACAACAGTTACGAGGGAAAAGGCATGAAAAAAAGAAGCAATTTCACAAAAATAATTCTCAGTACCGTAGTATCTGGCGTTGTAGCTTGTATCGCGGTTTTGCTGCTGTTTTGGGGCTACTTTGCATTTGTTAAAAGAAAAAGGCTTGCGTCCGTTAGAAGGCGCGAATTAGCAGACGTGGACCTGGAAAATATTTTGCACCACATTCCCAAACGATTTAATATGGATGATCTCATAGCCGGAACAAACCATTTCAGCGAAGCTCGAAAGCTTGGACAGGGAGGATTCGGAGGGGTTTACAAATGCACTCTCTTACAGACAAATGAGATTGTGGCAGTAAAGCGCATCAAAGAGGGGTCAAGACAGGGGATTAAGGAATTTATCTCAGAAGTAAGTATTGTCAGCCGTTTGCGACATCGGAATCTTGTTCAACTTTTGGGATGGTGCCATGAGAGAGAGCAGTTGCTTCTGGTCTATGAATATATGCCTAATGGAAGCCTGGACAGACATCTTTTCGCAAGAGATGAAGAAGAGGAAGAAGGTAATTGTCCTGTGTTGCAGTGGAGTTTGAGGTACAAAATAGCTCGTGAAATAGCAAGCGCACTACTATACCTTCATGAAGAATGGGATCAGTGTGTTGTGCACAGAGATGTCAAATCCAGCAATGTCATGCTCGATTCCAATTTCAGTGCTAAGCTTGGAGACTTCGGTTTAGCGCGCATGCTAAACCACGAGCGTCTCGCTCAGACCACACAGGCAGCCGGGACATTGGGGTATCTGGCCCCTGAATGTGTGGCATCGGGAAAAACTAGCCCAGAATCAGATGTTTACAGCTTCGGAGCAGTGGCTTTGGAATTAGCATCTGGAAAACAAGCAGTAGATCTGAGGTTGCTTGAATTTGATATGCGGCTTGTTGTGTGGGCATGGGATCTCTGTGGCAAAGGCACGGTTTTGGAGGCTGCAGACATGAGATTAAACGGCGAGTTTGAGAAGATAGAAATGGAACAATTGATAGTTGTAGGGTTGTGGTGCTCTCACCCTGACGCAGCTTCAAGACCCAAAATGCGGCAAGTGTTGAAGTTACTGAATTTTGAAGTTAAAGCTCCTCTTCTTCCACCAGAAATGCCTGTACCATCATATAATGCCCAGATTCCATTTATGTCTGGGCCTTCTACTTCACTATCTTCCTGCACTACTGTATCAGAAAGGAATAAGCATAAGTCACCGGTGCGTTCTAGCTGATTTCCTGTGGCAAACAGCCCACCATTCAAACACTGGCCATGGGTTATCAGGCGAACACATCAGCTGGATAAACTCTTCTATCAGATTGTGGTCCAACTAGTTCCACTCAAGTCTACCCAAAGCTTGTACGACAGAAGGGTGTAATGAAAATTTATCTGTATAAGCTTGTTTAATGTTATTGTGCAAAATTTAGCTGTATGATCTTCCAACAATATTGTACTTTGCGGTCTGATATTCCATTAACTTGGGTTTTTGTCCAAAAGCAAACTATTTAGCACCAGTTGGAATTTTTGTTGTTGGCTTTGCCAAACTGAGAAGAGTATAAACAGCTGGGGAGTTGGTGTTTTTGACTGTTAAAATAAGTGCATTACACACTTTGCATGTTTCATTTGATAGCATGTATGAGTTTTAATTTTTGTGTTTGTTGTGTTTCATCATGCACTCCTGCACAGTGTTTCGAAGGTGATCATTTTTAGAAGAGGGAATTCAGATTAAATTTTTATTAGAGTTCCATGATGTCCTCAAATATGTCAAATGTTTGGACTAAAATTTCTACAGTGTGAATAATGCATTCCAAACAGTCATTGGATATTAGTAACACAGGTAAATGCCAAAGATCCATCACAAATGTCTTAGGATCAGTTTTGAAATATCTATAGTGACATCCATGCTCAAATGAATGGTTGAAGGCTACTAGAATTCATGATGTAGATAGGAAATTCGATCACCTATTAAAGAGTCACTAAAAATGCTATCCATGATTTTTCCACTTCGGGATTATTTAATTCTAGTGTACAAAGGGAAGGTCAATTGCACCTTGAAGGACCGGAAAATAAACTTGATGAGCACGTCTGGTAATCAAAGACGGGTAATTTTCTTCTCCCATATAACTTCTCAGTTTTAATAAGAGTCATGAAATTTAATAATATCATGGTAGGATTTATATGTTGGATCACAGAATTAAATTAAGAGCTCTAATTGACTGAGATATTGTCTTGTTCACCGAGGTACATCAAATGAGCTAGTAGACATATACCAAGGGGTAGCCATGTAGGGTCCACCCTCTAGTATAGAATTCCGCCACGAGTTGATATTGGGTCGACTCGAGATACTTGCCCACTCCAATGATTTCCACATAGCATGTCAGTCATGCCAAAGAAGTTAACATCGATCACTGAGCTTTCGACATTTGAGCTTAGTCTCACAGAGAAATTAATGAGTTTTCATAGAGGCTAGGTACAAAGAGGGATCGAAATTGTCCTTACAATATAGAGATGTATCATATCGGATGAAGTCGAGCTAAGACTTAAAAGTTTCTTGAAGAATACTTAGGGGTCAGCAGTGTATAAATATAAGCATGAAAATCTTCAACTGATTTCATGAGCTTTAGGTCAAAAGATCCACATTTTTAATAATTACGCCGAAGGCATTCCCCTTATGGGGAAGGCCCTTGTAGACGTTTCTAAGGGGGGGTGAGTTATATTAATAAGATCGATCCACTTGATTGCTGTTATGGACATGGTCACGTTTTAAGAGGGGCTCAAAGTACATGTTCGGAAGGAGGTACTGCTTAGGTTGCTCATGGCATATTAGATGTCGGGCATAGTTGAATGTATAAAAGGTACTATTCAGAAACCCAAAATCTGAAGCACTTTCAATGCATGGGCTCTATGAAGGCCACATAATGTCATAGGTAGGAGTTTTGAAACTTGGAGGGACAAAACTAGGAGATCAGTATGCATGTAAAACTTGGTGGTAGAGCATCAATCAAGAGACTTGAATAGCATGTAGGTTAGCAAGTTTACCGATCACGACATTTAGAGCTGTGACCATTTAAATTTTGATGTTGTGTTCAAATACTAGATCTGCCTCCGTGTTACACGAAACTGGTTGAGTTGTTGGTGGGGATGGGCATACCGAGCTCAAACATGTAATACTCAATCTTGGAGCTCATGAGAATAAATGTCATGGGGCTCGAAATATAGTATGCTCAGTAGTCCAGTTCTAGGCTTAGCAAATCTCGAGTACTTAGGGAGAGAAGGCCTCGAACCATTATAGAAAGTATAGAAAGTAGAAATCATCAAGAATGCCACAGAATCTCGATGCCAAATTGAGCTAGTTGTTTTAGGGATGATACCTAAAAGGCATGCTTGTCTATAAAGAGGGTGTATGTGATTGCATTGACCAAAACTCATGGAGGATATTCTATGTCGAGCTGTGGATTGAGAGCTTGATGTGCTGCAGTAAGTAGAAGGTAGCTCAGTTTAAGGAATGCATTTATTGGCTCACTATCAATCAAGGATATATGCAGTCTCAAACATGACATTGATATGAAACCTGATTTGTGCACAGTTTCCTACCTACCTTAATGTTCGACGATGGTCATTTTTATGGTGGCATCATGTACATGATCTCATCATGGTGGCAAGGAATAACTTGAGCATGCCAACCAGTTTCCATTCCAAGTTACTCTGAATTGGTTCAATGGAGGATGACAGAGATGGCTTCGGTCATGATCTGAGCTATTTATCCACATGTTCGTTCCAACACAAAACTTGTACATGGAGAAGAGTGAAAAGATCGGTGGCTCTATGCATCATGGCTAGGACAACTCCAATGACATTTTTGAGGACCACTCATTTCCATCATACTGGCCATGAGCGCAGATTCAAAAAGTCCAACTCAAGCATTGGACGATGGGGGCCCATTATTTCCCTTTTGAAAATCTTAGATGACAGTTGTAGGTAGGGAGCCTAAAGCAGATAACTGTCCTTGTAGCATATAATGGAGTGGAAAAGCTAAAGACTTGGTGAGTTACCTCTAGAGATTTCATGAAAACCATGAAATGACCTTAGAGGATGCAACTCCATTGAATTTCTACACCTAAACACAAACTAGTGTTGCAAGTGAAGCTAGAGCAGAGCTTTAACTGCCGTAGCCAAGTCAGTGAGCTCAACGGGAAGAGATAAAAGTTACATAACCGGCTCAGTCAGGATGGGGAAAGAGAATCCTGAGTTTTTCATAGGAATGAAGCTCTGTATGAAGTTTAGATACTTGAGGCATTTAAGTAGGAGCTCTTGATAGGTACGTGCAAGGGTTTAAAACTCCCATGCTATAAATGGGCAGATAGGTCGTAAGCAAGGCCCTCGTGAATATTATCTTCCCTAATGGAGATTCAAGCAATTTCTACATGCCCAGCACAAATACGTACTTCTATGGTCATGATAGTGGGCTCGAGTACAAGCAAGTTCGCGAAGAGGACCTGAGTCTCTCCATCAGAAACGAGTCTCATAGTTCGTGACAGCTACCTGAAGTTGCCGCTTCCCAACGGCTTCATTCCCATCAGGTTTCGAGCCTCCGATTCTTTGCGACAGTCAAAGGGGATCTAATCCAAGTTTAAAGCACACTAGGAGAAGTTAGGTTGTACACAACAGTAGAAAACAATGGTCTTAGTGCAATACGCTCGAACTCCAAATATGAAGTCCAAAATCTCAGACTTTAGACTTCGAGGTTCTAATAAAACATCAGAATATAGTACGTTTGGGGTGCACAACACAGGGTAAATGTCCAAAAAAACTAACGTCTGAACTCTGAAGTGGTAATTTTAGTCACTATTTTGGGTTTCAGATTGTATACTTACTGACCTTCGGTGGATTAATTATAAAAATGTGCAGCTTATGCGTAAAGGTTAATGTACATTGTAGACACCTATAATTGCACGTCCAAGTAATTTAAATACTTAAATTGTGCTAATTATCTCCTTTCTCCGCAAATCAAATGACATATCGTCAATAAGCGCTCATATTCCCTCTAATTGTCATCAATTAATTACAATACGCTAATTGATTAAGTCACCTACCTCAGCTAATAGCCTAATTAACGACCTTCCGTTAATTATCACTTCCTCTATCTTGATTAATTAATTATTATTAATTAATTAATTAGTCTTCCCCTTCATTTAAACTAGTAAATCAATATTAAATTGATTTAATCCCTTTCTAATAGCCTGAATCACACTAATATTCTTCTAAATGGCTTCTATAAGCTTACACCTACCTATTAATTAATCACCTTTGATTAATTAAAACACCCCCCAACTCCCATGACTTGCTAATCATAAATTAAACCCTTCTAAAGTAAGGTTACCTTTAATAAAGCAACCTTATCCATTCCTAATCATGTTTTACCTTTATCCCACATTCATGAGAATGTGTTGAATCCTTTATCCTTTGGGCTATATAAAGAGCCCTCCACCTACCTTTTTACTTACACCTAAACTCCTTAGAGAGAAAATGCAAAGCATATAGCAAAGAGACTAAGAGCTTGCACCTTGTTTTCTTGAGATTTCATCATCTTGAAGAGTTAAGCCTCTTTCTTAAAGTGCTTGGGTCATATGGGAGGTGTCAAAAGGGTCTTGTAGCCCAACTTTGATTAGACCTCATTCCTAGGTTCTTGGAACATTAAGGACAACTGTTTTTGATAGCCATGGAACCTACCTAGGTTCATTCATTTATATGTTGTTAGAGAATAGAGGATATTTAGGTGCTTAACATAGTTAATTTCATAGTTTTGTATTGATAAATGTTAGCATCTAATCCTTGATTAATTCTTATCATGATGGTGTTTATGATGTTGTTTAATTCTTGCTAATTAAGACTATTTAGGTGTTAGTCTTTGTTTACATTAGCATTAGTTTAAAAAAACACTTGCACACATTTGGCACGCACGGTGGGACTTACTCCATTGTCCTTTGCACTTAATTTCAAGTTTTTGTAGTTAAGTTTCATTTTTGGTTACTAACTCTCTTTTACACATGTTGATCTAACTTGTTTTTCTTAACTTGTTTTGTTGAATTTTGCATGTGTTGAGTCTTCCTTGTAGGTATAAAGGAGGTGAATTTCTATCAAAATTGGAATTGATGAGAAAATTTCAAGATTTCTCCATGTTTTCATTTTTAGAGCTTACTTTTTCAACATTCTACATGCTAGTTTTGTCAATTTCTTGAAAATTTTAAATTCTTGAGCATGTAGGTTAGTGTTTAATAGTGTTGAGTCTTATATTTACATATTAATGTAGTGGGTTGCTTTAAAATTTAATCTTGGTGAGAAAATTTCAAGATTTCATCATGTTTTCATTTTTAGAGCTTACTTTTTCATCATTCTACATGCTAGTTTTGTCAATTTCTTGAAAAGTTTAAATTCTTGAGCATGTATGTTAATGTTTGATAGCGTTGAGTCTTCTATTCATATATTAATGTGATGGGTTGTCAAAATTGAATCTTGGTTGGAAAAATTTTCCCATTTTGCAGATTAAGGGACATTTTTTTGACATTTTTTGAGTGCATGTCAAGTGCATACCCATGAGCATAAGAGCATATGCGTAACCCATCTTCTGAAGGCCATAAATTTTGCTCCCGAACTCGAAATGACTCCATTTTTTTTGTGTTGGAAAGGTATTGAAGTTAAATATGCAATGAAAACATAAATTTGAGATTTATACTTATAGAAATTTCATAGGTTTTTCTATTAGTTTAAAACTGGTCATTTTCTAACATGTCTAATGTTTTGATGAATGTTGTATTTCCATGCTTACTTGATTTAGACCAAAGTGTGTGTATGCTATTCTCTTGCACCTTTTGGTGATCTTGAGAATCAAAAACAACTTTGATCTATATCTTTTTAACATTGGGATTAAACTTGGAAATTTGATTATTCATTTTGCTTAAGGGAATGAACCTTTTACAAAGTATTTTTCAATGGTCCTTTGATTTGAAGTTTTCCATTTCTATATAGTTGGGATAAAGTTTGTGTATGCTCTTCTCTTGCACCTTAGGGTGATCTTGAGAATCAAAAGAAACTTTAGTCTTCATTTAATAACATTTGGTAAATTTGAAACTTCATCTTTCACTTTTGGTTTAAGGGAATGAACCTTTTACAAAGCATTTTTCAATAGTCCTTTGATTTGAAGTTTTCTATTTCTATACAGTTGGGATAAAGTTTGTGTATGTTATTCTCTTGCACCTTAGGGTGATCTTGAGAATCAAAAACAACTTTAGTCTTCATTTTATAACATTTGGGTAAATTGGAAACTTCATCTTTCACTTTTGGTTTAGGGGAATGAACATTTATCAAGAATTTTGTATGGTTCATTGATTGAAAAGATTTTCTTTACTTTTTAGTTGGATTATTTGTTGTGTATGCTCTTCTCTTGCATCCTTGGATGATCTTGAGAATCAAAAGATAACTCTTAATCCTCTTTTAAATAATGTGATTTTCTTGGAGAACTACTAACGCTTGAGTGGCAGGACCTAAAAATACTTGTCAAAGAAAGGAGGAATCAAAAAAAATCAAAAAACTACTAATATAGTTGTTATACAGGTTGCCAAAAGGTGTTCAAGTAAACCACACCTAATTAAACAAGATAAAAAGAACAACATATTCAAAACACTGTATTGCAAGTTTCAGAAAAGGGTACGTCCCTCTCTGCTCAACTGGAACATAACCCCTTTGGCATAACGCCTTAAACTACAACAATGGGGGTGGTTCCAGGAACCCCAAAGTAGTCCACACAAGAGGGAACCTTGTGGATGAAACGGGAAGTGCTCCGCACTACCTACTTGACTAGTGATTCCTTTGTGAGATAGTGTTATAGGTTGTCCGTTGTGGTGACCCCAGTGATAGTACACATAGATGCACTAGTTGCCTACTATTCTTGAAGGGGGTAAAGTAAAGCCGAGATACTCCCAAACTAGTCAGTGTGACTTTTTGGGTAAATCACGCTCACTCGTGGCAACTTTGTAACACCTATGGTGAGAGAACCACCTAGGAGAATATACTTTGGCCAGGAGTCCACTTTGACGATTTTAAAACAGTGTTGAATTGTGAACCATATCTTTCATTGAGAAACATGTGATGTATTACTTTTTCCTAGTTTTTACTTACCTTAGGGTGAGGCGAAACTTTTCCGAAGTGAGGCTAACATTTTTTGTCATTTTTCTTGATTTATTTCCTTCATATTCTTTTGACACTTTTTTGATCAAAAGAAGTGTGACTTACCTTTGTGTTGTCATTCAACTATTTCTCTCACTTTTATGTTCGTTTACACCCATCCAGGTTTTTGGCTGGGTTAGTTAAACGTCTAAAGTGAGCGAAGGCATTTTGGTGTCATTTGCTAGCCATTGTGATCTTGATACCCATGTCTAAGATTTTCATTGTAGCTAGGCATGGTTCATCACCGTGGAATTCCATAGAGGAGTTAGCTTGTTTGTCTCCTATCAATTACAATTTCTAATATTTACATCTTGTTTCTAGTAAACTCGACATAAATACCTATATTGTACAGTTACATTATACACATTTTTAACTATTCCTAGCTATACTTTGGGCTTTTTACTTCGGTTCTATTATTACCTTGATTTCAAAGAGTGATATGTGTTACCATTTGTGCGTGTTATATCAATAACACCTTGATATCAATACTTCACTTTCTAGCAAAGTGGGTTAGCATATCTTGGTGTTATTGTTGTGTCATTCCACGAATTATAATTGTAACTTTTTGAGATATAGGTCTTAATCAAGTTTGACCTCACTCATTGTATATCTTGATTGGGAGATCGCATTGACTTCTTGTATTTACTTACGTTTTGTTCATTTCCTTAAACTTGGCATAAGTGAAAACATCTTGTTGATCATCTTTGCATCGCATTTTCATATGGTGTATTTCCTTGTTGATTGGCTTTGGGTTTCACACTCGCATGATTGTTCCTTGTGATTATTCATTTAGAAAACTTATTTTCTAGGACAATCCCTTTTTATCTCATCAATATTGCGTCGTCACAATGTCTATTTTCCTTATACCTTCTTTAGAAAATCACGCACATATCCCCATACTTACACAATGTCTAGTTGGTTTTCCTTATGCTACCCAAATTGACATGTCACTTCCTTCCCTTTGAAGGAGTTCCATCACACTATCTAAATATAGACATTTGTACTTAAAATAGTGCCAAAAATGACTGAATATCGCGTGGTTCTCCATACTTACAAAAATATGGAACCTAGGTTTAGCAATTCAAAGCAAAAGATTCCCATTACAACTAAACCTCGTTTGGTTCTTCGTACTAGAGAGCCCATATGGGTAACTCATTCCCCACCTTCATCTCACAGTCGGTGGTATGATTTGAACACATCTGATCCAAATTATTATTCGAGTTCCCCCCACTCTTCTTCTAATTCTAATCCAAACATTTCCTCTTCTTATGAGGATTCCAATCCAAATATTTCCTCTAACTCTTCCGAGGATTCAGATCCAAACTACTATTCAGATTCATCTAATTCAACTCCCAAGTCATCTAATGTGACTCCTAAGTCATGGTCCTCCCTTTCTTCACAGGACCCCTTCTATCAGTCGCCCCAACGACGTCTTCTTCCTTTGAAGATACACGTGACTCCAAATCCCTCCAATTAGAAGTATAATACAATTCTTGAATCGCGGTCCTCTCTTTCTTCGCAGGACCCTTGTCATCATTCATCCAATGCGATGCTTGAATCACAGTCCTCCACTTCTTTGCATGACCTTCTTCATCAATCACCCCCATGGAATCTTCCTTCTGTGAACATTCGTGTGACACAAATTCCTTGGAGACAAACATCTGAATCGACCCATGCATCACAATCTACAGACTTTGGACTTAATCCTACTATTTTACATATGACATACCATTGTATAGGTAGGTCCACACCACCTTTTTCTACTCCTGAGACATCTAGCTACACATATTCTTCGTCCCCCACATCATCTTCTTATATCAATAATCATCAAACATATTCTAAGTCTTCCACACCAAGTGAACCTATTTCTTCCAATAAACCCCTAGGGATCAATCAACAACTCATACTGATTAATCTCTTTCAGAATGAAGAAACAATCAGGGCATTTATAGGGGCATACGAAGATATTCCTTTAGTAGATTACAAAAAAGGATTCTCTTTAGAATTTGATGCATCTACATATTGTGAGGAAAAGGTTGATTTCTTTGATCAAGAAATGAAGGAAGAGCCTCAGATCATGCAACTTGATCCTTCTCTTATTCTTCCATCTTCACATTCTTCACTATGTGATGAAACTCCTTGGTCTTGCATAGATCCATGGCCTATCTTCTCATCACCGAATAACTCTTCCTCTATCATAATTCCTCAATCACAATCTCTTGTGGGGTCAACGCCAGGTAGCCCTTCATCTTCATCTAGGTGTGGGTCACCTTCTAGTAGCCTTCCCTCTTCTATTTGTGGGACATTTTCGAGTAGCCCACTATCTTTGATTATGGGGGAACGTCCAACTAGCCCCTTATCTTCTATGTATGGATCACCCCCGGGTATTCCATCATCTTCTATTCTTGGGACACATCCTAGTAGTCCATCATCTTACATCTATGGGTCACATCCTAGTAGCCCTTCTTCTTCTATTCTTGGGCCACATCCTTGTAGCCCTTCGTCATCTATTTATGAGTCACGTCCTAGTAGCCATTCTTCTTCTATTCTTGGGCCACTTCTTAGTATCCTTTCACATTCTATCCATGGCTCACCTCCTGGTAGCCCATCCTCTTCAATTCTTGGACCGTATCCTTTTCATCTATCACATATTTCTTCTATCAATGGTTGTGGCAAGCCCACTACCATTTCTATCATTCATACAATCAATCATAAATGTTCGCATTCTTCTCCTTCTCGAGGTCATAAAATTCTAGCACCAGCTTATAAGAAACCCAAACAGGTTCATTATCAAGCTCAGGTCAAAACTTCCAAGAGCTCAAAATCCCCCAACAACTGGAACAATCTCAAAGTTGTAAATCAAGCGTGATTCAAGAACGCACATCAACATAACCATCAATTATGGCGCAAAGTGCATAAACCTCTGGATAGGGAACTCAAGCTCCCACATACAAAATCCATGTTTCAGGATAAATCACAGTCCTTTGTTGAGTGTGAACTCACCACGATCATCGAGATTGGGGGAAACATGACTCTTGATAAACAAACACGCTTAGTCTCCCTTATCAAGGAAGTCGCAAACATCATTGTTAGATCCTATCACACAGATTGACTTTGTTAGTAACAAAGGTTCTAAAAAAATAAATATATCAAAAATCTAAAAATAAAAAAAAATGCAACAATACAAAAATACAAAAAAAAAAAACAACAATAAAAATCAAAGGTACAAAGATCAAACATTGCAGTCAGGTGTTGCGTACACATGGATATTTCTTTCTTCCCTTCCTTGCTATTCTTCTACAGGTCTTCCTACCATTTTCATCCTTTCGGTGATATTTTGGTAAGCTTATTCACACGCATTTTTGTGACATTTATCTCTATGGTATCTGTTTGCCCCTGGTCTTTTATTACCTTGGTAAATTAAATAACGAATGACCTCATGGAGATCCTATCACATTCAAACATCTAATAAACTTATTGCAAAGAAATTTTGGACATATTTGTTGACACTAGCCAATTTCATCACCACAATCACTTCCACCTCCTTCCATCAAGCCATCAGTGGTTCTTAACCCCCTGTCAAACAAGAGAGCTGAAATAAGTTTTCAGAAAGCAAAAGAATCAAAATCAATCAAAACTCAAAAGCTAAAAGCTATAAAGAAAAAGCAAATTAATATATAACTCTCTCTTGGGGTATTTCCAATAATCTCTATCGGGGCTATAGACACCTGACTGGAAGTAGAGAAATGTTGTGATTAGAATCAAATACATCTCCGTCAGGGCTATGTACGCTTAGATGGCAGCAGAGCAATGTATGGTTATCCTTTCACCCTCCATTCACAAAATAACTTATCAAAATAAATCATTCATACACATTGGTTAGGGTCTCTTCACTTGTTTTTTATTAAATCTTCACTTCAAGAAGTAATAAAATCCATGTGCCCACACTGGATCTCTATGAGTAAACAGGATTAGTATGTTACCAAGTGTCTTTGTTTGGACCTTGTTCAGACTGTTACTCTAGTCCATATCTCATCTCACGATTTATGCCTTTGGCTAATCACTTATTTGCCCTGAGGCTTCTAAGCTACATTCATATCATTCACATCATTCTTCTACTTCATTCAGAACATCCATGTGTATAAGGTTAGTTGTTTTCCATGTTTGTGGACACCTTTGTCCCCTTCCAAAAAATAATCTTCTCCTTCCTTTCTATCATGTGCTCTTATGCCAACTTATGCTAGGGGCATCCTTGCTTCTTCCCAGCTTTTCATTGGTTTATGTTCATCATCATGTTGAACCTATCCATAATGGCCTTGGGTCCCACTTCTACCTGTGAAGAGTTTACCTTTGAATACTCTCACCTTATCATTGGGACATTTTTGCATCTTCATCTTTCTAGTACGCACGTGACCTTATGCCCTTGTACATCCCATTTATCGCTGGGGGCATCCATGCTTTCTCGTCTTCCTATACATAATTTCATAAAAATTTTAAAATCAACCAAAACATTCAAATATGTTAGAGAAAAAAATCATCAAAAAACATTCAAATATGTTTAAGAAAACTTCTAAAAATTGAAAATCATCCTACAAAACATCACTCTTTGGTTCTCACTTGTTCATGTGTGCGACTTGTGGATCATCTTGATCTACCTCCATCAACAAAAGCTAGGTTGCTTACTTTGTCCGTACTCTAGGGCATAATGAGTTACCTAGGTACTATTTCGATAGTGCACATTGCTTTTCCATCAGACCCAAGTGTCCTCCGTTATTCCCCTCACATGTATCCTTGCTTGGGGCACCATCATCAACCCTTGTCATTAATTTGCACAGTTCGTAACTGAAGCTTGATAATAAAAACATTATATTATGTTTCTCTGTTAGTTTAGCTTGTTTACTTTCTTGTATTACATTACATTTTATATGTTGCATGGAGTTAGGAATCTTTCACTTTCTCATATTACATTGCATTTTGTATGTTGCATGGATTTAGTGTTTTTAGCAATAGACAATTATTTGTACTATGGCTTTTCATGTCATTCTACCTTTGTCATATGCTTATATTTTCCATAAGGACCGATGATGTAGTTCCTATGGCAATATGATGACATCAAATTTGTTCCAAATAAATAAGCGGCTAGAGGCTAAGCTCTTCTCTCCCCTCTTCCTCATTTCTTCTACTTCACTTCCCTTTCACCCCTAATTTTCTCTCTCATCAGGGCATCTTGCATCCTCCCATTCTTATATCTATATCTCACCTTTTTCGATCGTCAATCGACTTCTTTCATCACCCCATCGACACTGGAGGGGGCATCTCTCCCTCCTACTAATTTTTCTTCTATCCCTTCAAAAAAATTCTTTCGTCTACTATCTTTGAAGTGACGTCACTTATGCCACCCAAAAGAGGGGAAAATGTAAACACCTATAATTACACCTAAGTAATTTAAATACTTAAATTACACAAATTATCCCCTTTCTCGCAAATTGACGACATATCGTTAATAAGCACTCATATTTCCTCTTGTTATCATTAATTAATTACAATACGCTATTTGATTAAGTCACCTATCCAGCTAACAACCTAATTAACGACCTTCTGTTAATTAAATCACCTCTTCTATCTAGATTAATTAATAATTACTAATTAATTAGTCTTCCCCTTCATTTAACTAGTAAATCAATATTTAATTGATTTAATCCCTTTTTAATAGCCTAAATCGCACTAATATTCTTCTAATTAGCTTCTATAAGCTTACACCTACCTATTAATTAATCTCCTTTGATTAATTAAAACACCCCCCAACTCCCATGACTTGCTAAGCATAAATTAAACCCTTCTAAAGTAAGGTTACCTTTAATAAAGTAGCCTTATCCATTCCTAATCATGTTTTACCATTATCCCACATTCATGAGAATGTGTTGAATCCTTTATCCTTTAGGCTATATAAAGAGCCCTCCACCTACCTTTTTACTTACACCTAAACTCCTTAGAGAGCAAATGCAAATCATATAGCAAAGAGACTAAGATCTTGTACCTTGTTTTCTTGAGAGTTCATCATCTTGAAGAGTTAAGCCTCTTTCTTAAAGTGCTTGGATCATATGGGAGGTGTCAAAAGGGTCTTGTAGCCAAATTTTGATTAGCCCCCATTCCTAGGTTCTTGGAACATTAAGGAAAACTATTTTTGATAGCCATGGAACCTACCTAGGTTCCTTCATTTATATGTTGTTAGAGAATAGAGGATATTTAGGTGCTTAACATAGTTACTTTCATAGTTTTGTATTGATAAATGTTAGCATCTAATCCTTGATTAATTCTTATCATGATGGTGTTTATAATGTTGTTTAATTCTTGCTAATTAAGACTATTTAGGTGTTAGTATTTGTTTACATTAGCATTAGTTTAAAAACAACACTTGCACACAAACATGTCATATCTGGTACCCACTACCTTTATATTCTATGGGATCCTAATTGTAGATAATGAGATGTAAAAATCTATATCATCATTTGGTGGAGGTCTTAAGGAATTTCCCACTCATTTGTTAGATGATTTGAATGTATTCCACATTTAATATCTACATATTGAGAGACATTTATGTCTGAGAAGATTGTGCGGGGTTGGTGCGTAAAATTCTCAGGTTTATGTATGGAGTAGGTGTGGAGAATTCTCTTGCTTAACAATTATGGATTGAGGGTTTCCATTCCATCAAATTTTCCCCTATTAAAAACATGAGGAACTGTAAATTAGCATGGAATTTTGGGTATACATGCAAACTCTTGGGACTAAGCCACCCAAAACGACACCCTTGTTGGATTTTTTCCTACAAGAAAATCAGTTGATAGTGGTGTACAAAGTGATCTAGAATGGGAGCCTATAGGATTGGTTGGTGGCTACATGTGTTGTCACACGTGTTGTGGCTTTGGCTCAATTTTGAAATTACTACTATAAAACTCTGGATTTCATATTATAACTCTCTTTAACAATATATTAATCATAATTATCAATGTAAACAGTATTATAATGTTTTCTTTATGAATAATATTGCATAAGTAGATTCTATTTAATATTTGTATTTATTTTGGGGTTATTTCCAAGTTTGGGATTCATGAATGAATGTAGTATACACATGATTGACTATTGTATATACCCTTGGCATGCTAATGCTTTCTTTCAACAATTTATGTCTTTGGTTTTGTTTTTACTTGGTCAACCACTTCTTCGTAAAAATAATTTTATTTACATTTCTTAAATGTTTTTTTATTTTGCCCATATATTGTATCCATCACAACATAAAAATTGATTTTGAAATCATACAACATGTTCCCATTATAAGGATCCTTCAATTTAAGGTATGTTTTTTAATGATAAAAAAATAGAAATTGTAATTTGTAGTCACAACACTTTTTAAGTAAAACTTAACACTAATAGTGCTTCTGGATAATGACATTTAAATATTTGTGCTCTTTTCACTATTTGTAAATCTCATTAGTGATTGTCCAATAAGGTTTCACTTGTTGCTTCGTCTAATTTGGCACAATTACCTAATGTTGAAGATGAATTTGATACATTGTGGTCCTTTGACATGACTAAATAAGTTGGTGAAGCGTTCATGTTATTGAAATTATCTACCAATAATGTTATTGTGAGAAAAAACATGTTGTACAATTCGAGGCCCTTCTTTGGAATGACATCTCCATACAATTTCATATCCAATATTAAAAACATATCAACAAGATTTCAGTTCTTGTATTTCAATGAAAATTAGTTTCATGAATGCCTACAATATTATGAATCGTTTAAACCCTTTCAATGAGTAAAAAAATATTTTTATTGAATCGCATCTTAATATTTTCAAGGGTGCTTTATAGAATTTACATTAAAAATCCGTGTCAGTTCAATTCTTGAAATAATATAATTGTAGTAACCCCAAATACTTGTTATGCCACTAAAAGGTAAGGCTTTATAGGGTTGCATCTATTAAGAATTTAAATACTAAAACAGTGCATAAAATAAGATGATCATTTTTATAAATACTTAATATCTACATTTGTAATGTTGTAGATAGAAATTAATAGTTGTACCCCCATCGGGTCCAACCATGTTGTGCTCGCCTCATATCGGAAATGAGAGAGTTCATCAATGATATAATAATATCCACAAATTCTAAATCCTTTCACCATCAAATTTGTCTCTGTCTTCTAAGGAATGCTTTGATAATTTTTCATTTCTTTATTAACTAAATTCAACATAGTTAAGTGATGTCAATGACTTGGACATAACTTGAGAGACAAAAGTAATGTGAACTTGAAGAAATTTGTAAACCTTTATTCTAAATCTAATTATTCTTTTATTTCAAATGAAAAACAAGCAGTCGGACGTGTTTTATGTTCCCAGAAAAAATATGGAGCTGGAAGATGGTTGAAAATGCTATGAGTTCCATTGAAACATGATAAAATAATAAAAACAATCCCAGCTCGTGTTTTAATGTTAGTATTAGCAGGATGATACCAACGAAAAAAATCAACTTCAACATTAGGAGCATTTACGAAACAAAGAATGTGATTGTCTATTTTCCGTCTAGATTTCCTTTCCCTTATATTGCTTGTCCCTCTATCTCTTTCTTCGTTACCTTGGTTTCTCTTGTAATTTTCTCCTTTTATCCTTCTTATCCACATGTCCATATCACTGATCTCATCCATGCCATAATATGCTTTCCATAATTTCAAGAAATTATGAACCATATCTTTCAACACATATTACCATTTACAAAATGCTTAATAAGAGTGTTGTTGAGCGCAACTTCAGTGCTCAATCAATGTCACGAATACATGAAACAAATTAGTTCCTTGACATCTATTAGGAACAACATTTATGTATCCACAATATTTACTTTCATACACATTCCTATCAAAGAAATTAAAGTCTTTATACTGATAATCTAAAATGGGTTGTGGCATGCAAAAATTCTACAGTTTCACACAATATGTATACACAAACTTCACTATATTTTTTTTTTCATGAATGATGCATTATATATTTTATTGGTTTAATCCCATCGCCCCCTACTCTAAGTTCTTGTTTATCATTTTTTGGTAAAAAATTTCATGCCTTTAAATTGAACCCTTTATGTCTCCATCACTTTTCATTCCTCCAGCCACTCCCTTTTAGTGTTCACATTGCATTTCTTGCATGCAATTGCTAGTATTAATACCTATAAACAATTGAAAAAAAAGAAAGTGGAAAACTATTATAATACCACCTTACCCTCACATTATATTATTCTAATATAATATTAAATGAATAAAGAAAAGGGCCCCTCTTCCTTTTTCATGTATGAATAGATACCCCTTGTCACCGGCCAAAAATCAATTGCTGAATAAAACTTTAGCTATGGGGCCGGGGGAAGATTAGTGTTTACAATAGTGAAGTTTGATTTTGCTTTAAATAAAGATGTTTTTGACCGTCTTGTTAGCAAATAAGAGATAAAATATGAAGAATAATCCCTTACAGAATCGCAACAGTAGAAGCTAATATGCAAAAAATATTACAGATCTCAAATAAAAGTGCAGAATAAATAACACAACATAGAGAGACAATATTTAATGTGGTTCACCCAATATGGGCTACGTCCACCAAGAATCACTTGCTCAGATTTTATTACAAGCCTCCACTCTCTCAATACATTACATAGATCCGTTTGGAGCTATGCTCAACAAACACTACAGAATTAACACCTGAATTCAAAGCACATATGTAATACATTTGCTTGTCTATCTATCTAATGCATAAGACCATATAAATAGACAATTTCTTAAGTAGTTTGATACAAAAACCGTGGGTATTAAAACAATGGGTACTGAAAAATCATGGGCCCAAAAACAACCCATAATGGTTACCCATTACTCATGGGTTAATAAACCACCCATAAAAAAAAAAATTCCTAGGCTTTGCCCCCGAGCCCCCATCGATCTAGGGAGCTTCACCCCCCCGAACCCCATTGACCCGCTCACTGGTGAGCGGGACCGCCATAAAAATACCTGAGTGTAACACATAGAAGGTGTACCACACTCTAACATGAAAACATGCTCCACAAACATAACACGTCTACCCACCATTAAATGGAAAACATTCTTTAGAAGTTCACACAAGTAATATTGAATGACATAAGGGGACATGAGCTTGTCTAACTTCTATCAATTGTTCATGAAATGTACGATACAAACGTCAAAGGGGAGGGATGGAAGAACTAAAATAGGAGGAAGCCAAAAAAATAGAGAGGTTAAGCGATGATGAATAAGGGATTTAATGGAAGATTGACAACATGTTATGATGTGCTGGTCCACTCATTTTGACATGTGTCGAACACGGTTCCCATGATTTTGTTGGAGTCACTTCTATTGGTGGCTGAGTTGATGAAGTTAAGGTAACCACTAGTGCTATCGAGAAGAATTTAAAAGGGCATAGGTGAGACCAAGGACGTTATGTTATCTTCATAGATGTTCTTGTTTAAGGAAATTAACATTCATTCAAAGTTGGTGGTGAAGTTTGATGTTCAAACAAATTGTTTATCATGACGTTAATGCACTATAGTCTTAAATTCTAGAATAAAAATATAAGACCCACATTTTACACACACAAATACATCACACATAATAAGAGAATTTTTTTTTCTTGCTTACATTTCTTTATACATAACACCTATAGTACCCAACTAAAATAAATAAATAAAAGAAAATATTTTTATAATATAGAAAAAAACTGAATGAAATATTTAATATAGTACAAAAGTAATCGTGTCTAATAGGTGGGTAGGAGTTGATGGAGGTTAGTGGAACCTGAGTGTGGGATGGGAAGTTTTACAATCATTCTACTATTTCCAGGCATGATGCCTGCACTTAAAGGGACGTGTAACTTTTTATCTCCTTAACTGGCATTAATTCTCCTATCAAATGCTTGGGGGGTTACATTTATAGCCATACCTACTCCTCCCACACATTCCTTGTGCAAATCATTGGAGAATTGTTTGAGTAGTAAAGAAATATTGGAATGTTCTAGAAAAAATGGGGTGCCATGTTTGCAGGATGAGAAACAAATGCGTTATTTGCAGGTTTATGTAAACCTGGGTGCTTGTCAACTATTCAAAATTCCTGAACAACATTTTGGGGGGGGGGGGGGGACTTCTACTTATTGATGTTATGTTTGTTATATGTGGATTATGTTGGTGCTCAATTTGATCTCACCCCATTTTATCTAAAAATTATTCAATCTGCGGGCTCTATCGTATTTTCTATTTCCTTGAATGGAGGCGTGAAAATTTTTCTTCATTTGTTTTTTGTTAAAAGATCCTTCTCCATGGTTGTGGATCAGATCTGGGCCTTATATCATTTCTAAATTCTATGTCCTTAAAGAAATATTCATCTCCATGTGTAAATGGTTATTTCCCTGCATTTTATGGTTTGACGGGTGTGTTTTCCCCGTCAATTTATATCTCAGCATCTGTGGAAACATGGTCCTTTCTAATTAGATACGGTTCAGCGGGGAGTTTTGAAACTCTAATGCCCATTTCAACTCAATTATTTTCCACATGGAGGGCCTGCGCTCATCAAAACATTCACCTCTTGGTTTGACCTTTTAAGTTGTGCCACGGAGACACGTGGAGGTTTCCGCTGGCCCTACCCAGACTCAGACATTTTTTTCATGCAACCGGTATAGCTTTGTTAGACCATGGACACGTGGAGGCTCGGCGCTCATTTGAGGATCCACCTCTTGGTCCTACCTTAGTAGTTGCACCAAGGAGACACGTGGTGAGCCCACACTTGTTTAGGGTCTCAGCTTTTGGGTACCATCTCAAAGTTGCGCCAAGGAGACATGTGGAGGCTTCCATTGGCTGCTTTCTATACTTAAAATTTCCAAGCAAATTTCTAAGGCTTGGGACATGTGGAGTGCCCGCACTTGTTTGGGCACCTGCCCCTGAATTTTAATTTTGAAAGAGTGCCATGGAGACATGTGGAAGTTTCCGCTCACTTTGCCCTTACTTGGACTTTTCAACGGCCAAGGAAAATTGTCTCGGACCCTCGACACATGGCACCTTCCACTGATCCTTCAATTTTTTTAACAAATTTGGTAGAATTAGACACGTGATGAGCCTACGCTTGTGTGGGGGTCTCTGATTTTGAGGACCATACCAAAGGTGTGCCAAGCTGACATGTGGAGGCTTCCGTTGGCTCCTTTTTTACTGAGACTTTTTCAAATGCCAAAACACATTTTCCTTGGGCCTAGGAAAAGTGGAAGGCCCACACTTGTTTGGAAACATGCCTCTGTACTTCACCTTTGTAGTTATGCCAAGGAAACACGTGGATGGCTCTAGTCTAGAGTTGAGAAAGGGGAGAATCAATGGTTTCTCTGCATTGCATCTGATTTAGCTCCAAGACTCCTAGAGATGCGAATACATATTTATTTTCATCATTTTTTGATGAAATTCAATGTCATTTTTGTCTGCAAAGTGCAATTGAATGCATTTAGAGCTTAATTTGTGAGTCCAAGGATTGTAAAGGTTGATATTTTAAAGTTACAATTGGTAAGGCACTTGCAAAAATGTTAATTACTATAGAATTTGGATACAAAGCAGAGTTACAGAGGAAGGAATGGGAAAAGGATGAAATGATGGAGGTGGTAGGCACAAAGGATGAAAAAGGTGTTGCCTCGAGGGTGAAAAGGGTTTCCCGTCTGATCCATCTATACATGGCCACCGAAAAATGATTAAAATAGGGATTTCTCACATGACAGAATAAAAGAATGATTAGAAGGACTGTCAAAAGGTTATGGAATGGCATCCTGGTCATTAGTCGATGATCTGAGAAATGTGATCAGTTCATGATTTTTCCACCTAGTAGCTATGGGTGTAAATTTGTTAAACGTCACTTTCTGTGAAAAATTGGTAACTCATAAATTTAAATGCAATGAGTGAGTGAGTAAAACGTATAAATGCAATGAGGATACTCTTGCAAAGGGTCAGGGGTTAAATTTTTTAGAGAAAATTTGAGAAATCCCATCTTCCTAAGAGACCATCTAAGAAACCTGTTGATTTTTTGTGTTTTAGATTTCAATCACACCAAGTTGGTTGTAAGTGTACATTCATTGACAAGCTCTGAGACTATACAAATATACTTTCCCATGCTGATGAATCTAATCAACTTCGAATAAATCTTTGTTAATCTTGGGCAAATTTGTGTCTACTTTATTTTAGAATGTCTACGAGTAGTTTTTCTTATTCCTATTGCAATCTCGTGTTAAAATACCTCTGAATCACACAATATCTTATCCCTATGATAGTTTAGTGGAATTTTCAATATCATTACGAGAAGAGCCTTCATCTTGTAATGAGATAAATAATTTAAAATCAATTTACTATCATTTGTTGATACAAATTATCTGTAATCCTTTGAGTGTATCTTAGGCGTGAAGAACCAAGGGTCTTTTAATGTTTAATTAAGTCTTTAGCTCGAGACTTCGTGTTACATTCTTGGAGATTGTGTGAAACTATGCAAATTTGGACCTGCATTAATGCATAACTTTTGGTTGAAGGAATATTTTAGTTGTTCTGAAGCATTTTGTCATTTAGTTTTCCAAATGTTGTGAAGTTCCTAAAAGATATAGCAAAATCAAGTTTATCCTCCTTAATCTCCCAGCAAAATTATCCTACCTGAACTACCCCTGTTTTCCTTGTGTGTCCACAAATGAATAAATTCTACTGCCAAAATTTGTAGAATAAATCAGGATTACATAATGTCTTCAGTAACCTTAACCCTTTTTTCAAAATATCACCATTCTTTACAAGTGACAACTCATAAGAGTAAAATTGTGGTGCATTGATCATATTTTCTCAAGGTTCCCCTTAAAATTTGTGTAAAGAAGGATATATTTACTCTTCATCACCAACAGAGGTTACAAAATGGGTCCTCTCACACTGGTTGATAGGCACAACCTAAAGTAGTGAGGATAGATCAAATCCTTAATGAAGGTGCTATCCATTTCTCTGATGCCCAAGTGATAAAGAGTCAGACAAATCCCCTCCCCAACTACAAAAATACTCATAATATGATCTATTTGTCTCTCAGTTTCTTGCTAAATTTGTGATGTTGTTTGGTTTCTAAGGGAGAATCAATTTGGATACAACACCAGATTGGCACAAATGTCGTAGATTATTTGAGTTTTGAGATTTATTTTTACGGAAACAACAACAGATTGGTGTCATTGCCAAGGATTATTTGAGCTCCGAGATTTATTTGTGTGGAAATAACACCAGATTGGCACTGTTATTAGGGATTATTTTAGCTCCAAGATTTATGTGTGTGGAAATAACATGAGATTGGCAACACTGTCGGGGATTATTTGAGCTCTGAGATTTATTTGTGCGGAAAAAACACCAGAATGGCACCACTATCAATGATTATTTAAGCTCTGAGATTTATGTGTGTGGCAACAACACTAGATTAGCACCCCTGCCAGGGATTATTTGAGATCTAAGATTTATTTGTGTGGAAATAACACCAGAATGGCACTGCTTCTGGGGATTATTTGAGCTCCGAGATTTATGTGTGTGACAACAACACCCGATTGACGCCATTTCCAGCGAAATGAAGGTGTGTGAAAAGTTTGAACACCATCAGCAATGAATATATACCCTGGTAAATGCTTCTTACAAATTTTAAAGTATAAATACGTTGTTGAAATGTCATCCTGTGTCCCGATTTGTAAGAATCGAGAAAAGTTACAAGTTCTTCGTGTAATATTTCCAATTTTTGAACTAATTTTACATCATCAATGTTAAATACGGGTAAATGAATGTCAGATCTGTGAAGGCTTGCATGAATTTAATGTTGACAGACATTTGACAGACCAATTTTAGTGCATTTACATAACTAAGGTGAAAATCCTTAGTGGCGACTCCGTTTTGAATTAACTTTTGATAAATGCCAGTTTCTTAACGTCTGTCAATTAAAATTTATCACTAATATCTACATAGCTGGAAGAAATAAGATCTCTCTTTGTTGAAGACCCTGCTAGAAGTTTCTTTCAAGAATTAGGAGAGACAAATTCTGAAGGAAGAAGAATCTGGAAAGTTGATGGAGATAAAAAATCAAGAAAGAAGTTATCAATTGTGTAAACTGATTATCTTGTCATTGAATATTTCCATACTTCCTCAAGTGCTTCTGGATCAAGTAGTATTTTTCTAAATATGAATTCTCCATCTGGAGAGGGGCCTTCCTTTGTATTTGAATTTTTTTGTTTCATTATGTCCCTGTGTTCTCCAAAGTTGATAGGATTTTCCAAGAAAAAGATTTTTTAGAGAACATTCATTCTGAGAATTTCATTCATGTGCCCCACAGACCCCTCACTCCCCATCATTTTATTTCTCCTGTAAGATCACCTCCCCAAAACAATATGGCATAGCCTACATCCAAACCTCTATTTGTTGTGAACAATATTGATGTTAAAGATTTCAGAGGTATGGCTGGATATCCAAATGTTGTGCCCCAAGATGTTAGAAATAGATTGCCCAAATTTCAAGGAAATAATGCTATTACCGGTGATCAACACTTAAAGCTTTTTGTCAATATGATGGAAGAATTTGAGATTGAACTTGAGGATGTGTACATAAATTTGTTTATTCATACTCTAGAGGAGGATGCACATGACTAGTATAAATCTTTTCTAGAGAACTCCATTGGTTCATGGAAAGAAATGAAGAATGCTTTTATATTATAGTATGGGGATAAAATAGACCCTAGGTTTCTTTTATCAAAATTTAAAAGTATTAAGAATCTTAATGAGTCTATTCATGAATTCAATACAAGGTTCAATAAGACCCTAAACAAGATACCTGTGATCTTGATGCCAAGTGATGTTTCTTGTTTGATAAAATACTCTAATGCTTTTGATAAGAAGGCTGCCTATTATTTGAGGGATAAGAACCAAAAAACATTGAGGTAGGCATTCACTTTGGATTTACAGATTAAAAAAAGTATCAAAGTGGTTGGTAAGATTCCTAAGAGGGAAGGTATCACTCTTATCAATCCAGAGAATCCTTGTTCAATTAAGTATTTGGATCTAGAAGAGGTTGTGAAAACATTGGCCAGAGATGTCAAGGAAATATCCTATAAATTGGCCAGGGTAGAGAATTGGAATGGACAAGGTTCCTAAGATCAGCACAAACCACAAGGTCAAGGAATATTTTCCAATCATCCTAGAGGTTATCATAGATTAGATGACAGGGGTAAAGGGTTTGTGGGATAAGGGAATAGACAGCCTCAACCTCGGGAAAAAAAATTGATGCCTAATCCTTTACCTGCCAAAATTCCTATTGTGGAAGAAGAAAATGAAATTGAGTGGTGTGACAAATGTTTCTTACCACATGCCCCATGTGATGAAGAAAAATAAGTTGAGGAAGTTGGCAATGAAACTAATGATGATGTGTGCATGAGGGGGTACTCTACAAGTTCACGAAAAGGATCAACTTATACTGAATTAAATAGTGTCAGAACTACTACAAATTTCTTGGATTACATCCACCGGGTATTACCCCTTCCTCCCTCTCATACTTTTGAAATAGATATGGTACAAGATTTTGAATTGCCTAATAATGATTTTGAATACTTAAGGGCATTAATAATTAAAAATTATGATGGAGAAATTCCTTCTGAGGAGGATAGGAAGTTGTTAATGAATGTTTTCGTTGCCCAAGAAAAGGAATATAACACTAGGAGTAAAGTTATCAAAGGGGTAGGGCCTCATGCCAAACCAAAAACTCCAGTTCTCACCAATATCTCAAAAGAAACTCCTAAGAAAGATACATTTGGAAAAGTCCTTGTTTCCCCAAACAGAACTGGTATCCCTACCCATGCTTAGACTATGAGAAATCCTTTGCTGTCAGATGAGTTTGTCAGTCTTCCTCAAAAAAATTCCTTACCCGAATACATTCCTTATGACATTGCCTAATTATTGAGTTAGATCAAGATTTGTGTTCCAATTGTTGAGCTGCTTAGGATTCCTGAGCACAAGAAAAGGGCCTTTGAGTATTTGGGATTGAAAGAAGAAAATATTACCCAAGGCAGAAATGTAATCAATGTTGAGACTCCTCCTATCATTGTAGAGTTAGAAAAACCCCAAGTACTGGAAGAACTAGGTGAGTCACATGAAGTATATTTTTGAACATCCTTGGTTGAGTCCCAGCTGAATGTAGAACCATTTTTCAATACTCTGATTATTCGGGATAGGCTATTACACAACTATATGTTTGATTTTGGATCGTCATGCAATGTGATGCCTCTTTAGGTCATGAATGAATTAGATATCAAAGTGACAATAGCTTGTGGGAAGTGCACTGTCATGGATTCTAGAGAGGTGCAAGTGGTTGGATGTGTCAATGAAGGATAACTACCCTGTGCCAAATATGGACAATATGTTACAATTGGTTACTAGTTCGGAATTTTTATCCACCTTGGATGGTTTTTCTGGATATAACCAGGTGGTTGTGAAGGAATCAGAGTGAATCAAGACTTCCTTTACCACTACTTTGGGAATATACGTATATGTCAGAATGCTTTTTGGTGTAATGAATGTTGGATCCACATTCCAAAGAGTAATGGATGTAGCTTTCTCTGGCTATATTAATGATTTCATTGTTCTTTATCAAGATGATGTGATTGTTTTCTCCAGAAAAAGGAGTGACCACCTACAACACTTAGAAAAAATGTTGTTAAGATGCATGGAGTATAATATTTCACTAAATCCCAAGAAGTGCAATTTTGGAGTTTAGAAATAAAATCTTCTTGGACACATTATGTCAAAGGAAGGGGTCATGATTGATCTTGAGAGGGTAAAAGACATCAGCAAAGTACCTATTCCAAGAACTAAGAAGGGAATTCAGTCCTTTTTTGGGTAGATTATTTTTATTAGGAGATTTATCTTCAACTTTGTTGAACTAACTATCACAGTCACTAGCATGATAAAGAAAGACCAAAGTATCAAATGGGAAGAAAAAACTATTCAATATTTTGTTGGGATCAAAGAAGCATTAAAGAATGCCCTTGTTTTAGCAGCTTTAGATTATAAGAAGGATTTCCAAATATTTTCTTTTGCTTCAGAAAGTACTATTGCATCTGTGTTGTTACAGAAGAATGATGAGGGAGATGAAAGACCAATTTCCTTTTTCTGTAAGGCATTACAAGGAGCTGAGCTAAAGTATACTATCATGGAGAAGCAGGCATTTGCTTTGGTAAAAGCAAAAAATTCCTTTAGGTCATATATTCAGAGTTCTATAGTCATTTTTTATGTTCCGCACACCATGGTGAAAGATATCCTATCAGAAAAGGAGGTTTCAAGAAAAAGATTTCGATGGATAAAAAAATTGCAAGAGTATGATATGGATATCCAAACAAAAAAATTAGTCAGAGGTTTGGGCTTGACAAAACTTATGACAGAGGGAGATCTGTAGACAATTGAGGTAAATGAAGTTGAAGAAGAAAGGTTTAATGTCCTTCAAAAACTAATAAATTATTAATGGTACAAGGACATCATTTTTAATCTCAAACATCTACAATGCCCTAAAAATTTGAGCAAGAATCATAAAAGAGAACTTAAGTTAGCTTCCCAAAAATATGTGATTATGGATTCTTGGTTGGCTTGGAAGAACCATGAGGGAGTTATCTTTAAAAATAACGATAACCAGATCATATCAAGCTAAGAACACATATGTTAAGAAAACACCACGATCAATAAGATTAAATCAATTCACCAGAATAACTTTACACAAAACCTTTGCAAACAAATAAGCAGCAATATCATATATTATTATGGGACTCAATGAAATACAATGAGAATGGGCGTTGCTTATATAGGCAAGGAATAACAATCTAAGAACTATTCAAGGTCGTAGATCAAGCCATAAATCATGGAAAGAACTAGTCATCAAAGAACTAGTCAAGTCCATAGATTTATGAGAGAACTAGACATCAAGGATCTAGTCAATACCATAGATCAAGGGAAGAACTATACCTAAAAACTAGATAATATCTCCTAATATCTAAATAAATAAAAAGAAATATCCACACACATAAGTGGGTGAGGATAAATACAATAAAGGTAAATAATGTACCTAGGTGAACATGAGCTAAGGTAAATACCTACTCTAACACCCCCCCTCAAGTGAAGCTAGGGGCCACAATAGAAGGTGGGCATGTCCACAGTATGAGTCCCGGTAACTAGGCCTGGTGAGGTACTCATGTATAATATATCCATGAAGAAATCTCGAACCAAAACAAGGAAAGAATCCTACAATAAGGAAAGAGAAAGAAGAAGAAGAAGGAAGATGTTCTCACGAACACCCCCCAAGAACAACTTTCGCAACCCCAAGCATTCCACACAACTCAAGGTAGTGAGGTGATGAAAAAGGCTTCATAAAGATGTCTGCAACCTACTTTTGAGTGGGAAGGTACTCCAAGCAAATAACTCCATCTTGAATGTGCTTCCGAATGAAGTGGATGTGTATCTCGATATGCTTGGTCCGCTGGTGCTCAACTGGGTTGCGAGAAATGTGAATTACACTTCTGTTGTCACACCAAAGTACATTCGGTGAATCCTGTGGGAATCCGAACTCTGTCAATAACTAGCAAAGCCAAATAATTTGTTGACTCACTGTAACTGCTGCCCTGTACTCTACCTCTGAAGATGAAAGTGCAATAGCCTGTTAATTTTTGCACGCCCAAACAACTGGAGAAGAACCAAGACAAAAAAGATAGCCAGAAGTGGAACGCCTGTCATCAATAGAACCTACCCAATTTGAATCTGTATACCCAACAAACTGAGTAGAGCCCCTAGTGTAGTGTAGGCCAAAGTGGGAAGTGCCATGCAAATAGCGCAAAACTCTTTTAGCAGACTGCCAGTGACTACTATGAGGAGAATGTGCAAACTAAGATACAAGCCCTACTGCAAATGAAATATCAGGGTGAGTATGGGTCAAGTACATGAGACTTCCAACCAACTACCTATACAATGTAGGATCACAAAGTGGTGTAGTACATGTGGATGTAAGAGTAACTCCAGAATGAAAAGGAGATGGACTTGGCTTGCAATCAGCCATATCAAAGCACCTAAGAAGATCATGAGTGTACTTTTGCAGACTCAAATGAATCCCTAAATCTATTTGAGAAAGATGCAAACTAAGGAAATAATGCAATATCCCAAGATCTGTCATGTCAAACTATGTAGAAAGAGATCTTTGAATACTCTGAATGTGGGAAGAAGAGTTGCTAGTAAGTAATAGATCATCAACATACAAGACAAGTATCACAATATCCTCACTGACATGCTGGAGATACATTGTATGATCGGAGTGGCAACGAACAAAACCAGTAGAAAGAAGAAAACAATCCATCTTCTCATACCAAGCCCAAGGGGCATGTTTGAGACCATAGAGAGACCTTCAGAGCCGAAAAACAAGAGAATAATCCTTAACAAATCTAGTCGACTGCTCCATATATATTTCCTCTTTTAGATATCCATGTAAGAAGGCACTCTTCACGTCCATCTGGTATACGAGAAACCCCTGTGATGCAGCAATAAGTACAAGGCATACAAAATCCATCTTGGCAACGGGTGCAAAAGTCTCAGAGCAATCAATACTTTTGACTTGTGAAAAACCCTTTACAACAAGACGAGCCTTATACTTGTCAATGGACCCATCAGCTACGTATCTGGTTTGGTATACCCACTTACACCTAACCATATTTCTTCCTTTAGGAAGAGATACCAAATCCCAAGTATGATTCTTCATTAAAGAAGAATACTTAGTTGTCATCGCATCATCCCACTCCTATATCCCATGAGCCTTTGAAAAATACTGTGGATCCTCAAAAACTGCCTGACATAAAAGTCCAGAACCTGTATAATGTGCGTGATGATGCCTGGTGGGTGGAAGATCCTCTATGAAAGGTGTTGCCTCAGAAACTATAGTACAAGCCCACTTAGGCATAGTGACAACATCAGTGGGAATAGGATCCTCAATGGCATCTATAACCTCCTCATCAATCTCCTCAAAGAAAAGATCCTCAAGATGAGATGAAGAAGAAAAAGGAATGGAAGAACATGAAGAATCATGAGGAGTGAAACGCTCATCAAACTGAACATGTGTTTGAAAAATAACATCATGTTTATCAGGATCTAAAAGATGATAAGCTCTCATGTCCTCACAATACCCTACAAAGATCAAGGGTTTACTCTTCTTATCCAAAGCTTTCCTTTTCTTATTTGGCACAAAGGCACAAGCATGGCTCCCAAAGACTCGAAAAAATGAGACATCTGGCTTAGTGTTGGACCAAGCTTCCTCTGGAGTCAAATTCTCAAGTGCTCTTTGTGGTGTGTGATTCTGAATATAGTTAGCACAATTAACTACTTCTGCCCAATAGATAGGAGGTATATCTCTAGAATGCATAATACAGTTAGCCATTTCCTTCAAATTTCTATTATTCCTTTCTACTAATCCATTTTTTTGTGGAGTATGAGGAACAAAATGCTGGTGAATAATGCCTCGAGTTTTCAAAAATTTAGAAAACTCATTGCTGAAGTACTCCCCCCCCTTATCAGTGCGAAGGTTCTTTATGATACTAGAAGATTGTTTCTCGACCAAATCCTTGAAGACTTTGAAGTGTGAAAAAACATCACTTTTTCACTTGAGAAAATAAACCCAAGTATGCCTCGAGAAATTATAAATAATTGTAAGTGCATACTTAGCTCCATTGAAAGATGGGGTAGGAAAAACCATCAAGTCACTATGCACAAGCTCAAGTGGTGAAGAATCTCTCTTAGAAAAATTCTTAGGAAAAGGATCTTGGGGTTGTTTCCCTAATGCACAACCATGACAAACTCCCTCAAGACAATAAACTCTAGGAATACTATCTACCATACCATGAGTGCTCAACTCCTTCAAATATATGTAATTGAGATGTGTAAATCTGAATGAGAAACCAATCCTGTCCCTATAGAAGAACTGTCATCAAAACCTTCAAAGTGATATAGTCTTGAACTATGATCAACAATACCCTGAACAACAAGTGAAAAAGGCTCCAAAAAATTTCTTACTTCTGCCCCATGTGGTATAAAAGTCACTGTTTTCCCTTGACCAGAATGACAAATTTGATATATAGAAAGCAAATTTTTAGTGATGTTAGGAACATATAGTGCATCTTGGATATTACCACCATCAATTTTTATATCACCTTTTCCCTCAACAGAAAGAAAGGAAGAATCTCCAACCTCAATTTTGGAAGTAGAACTCAAACCTAGAGAAACAAAAGACTCCTTGGAAGAAGTCATGTGATGAGAAACACCAGAATATATAACCCAATTGTCTGCAAGTGGTGACTGAGATCTTCCAACAACATTAAGTGCTTTTCCATGTTGATTAGAAGGAGGTGGAGTGGAGATAGAAATTTTTTGTTTCCTGACTGCATCCTCTAAGGCTTGCATTCAATTATAACACCTATTTTCTTCATGATTACTACCCCCACAAAAAGAGCATGAACGGCTAGAATTATTCTTGGATTTAGAAGATTCCTTGGGTTTTGAGTTGTTTTCTTTGGGTTTAGGAGAATTTTGAGATGGAGAAGGTGTGGATACGATTTTACTATTTTGTTTCCCCTTGCGCTTAGGATTAGATGCAACTAATTCCTTTTGAGAGGTGGAAGACTCAAGGTGAGATAATTTGGATTCTTCCCTAGTAAGTCTTTCACAAAAATTTTCTAAGTTAGGCATTTTGAAGGTATCACCTAAGGCGTCCATGCTAGAGAAAAAGGTAGAAGCAAAAATTTGGAATGGTCCTCTCAACTTGGATAGAATCAAGTAAACACACTCTTCATATTTCTTATCTCTTCCACTCCCCTTCAACTGTGTCAACAAATGCTTGAACTTGGTAAGATAGTCTATAATTGATGAAAGATCTTCAGGATTAAGAGAGGTGATCTCAATTTCAAGTTGCATAACTCTCATATGATCCACCTTACCAAATAAATCCTCCAATTTCTCCCATATTTTGAAAGGAGAGTCACACTTTTCCAAATGAAATAAAAGACTGTCACTTACATAAGTTCCTATCAAACCCATATATTCATCAAATTTGCACTGGTACTGAAATTTCTCATATTCTCTAGTGAACACTAGTTGTTCTTTAGAAGTTAAAGCCCATAATCCTTTCTGCTTAATTATTGTTTCCATTCTTGGTTTCCATATGTGGTAATTATGTGTTATTAATGGCTCAACATGAGTTAATGTAGAAGTAGATGCCATCTTAAAAAAAATCACCAAAAGAAATGGAAGAACCAAGCAATGCAACAAGACCCCCAAGAAATGCAATAAGAGTCCCCCCCAGATTTTGACACTTTATAATTGTAGTGCGATTCTAAAAATAAATATTTCCAATGGAAAGAACATAAAAAACTACGCACTTTTGCAAAAAATGGCACTCAAAACCAAGTTACCGATTAAAAGATACATGATTTTCAATATTATGCTCTACTATTTATTTTAGTTTCCACTAAAATAGAATAAAATGCTTTTTCCTTCACCACACAAATAAAATGAAAGGGGGCTGGAGTTAAGCAGCTACTCGTAGGAATCACAAGCTTTAAGCCCTCATATGAACATACCATATGACCAGGGATTAAGTATTTTAATGGGTTTCTGGACTGTGTTTAAAATGACCTTCGCCACCCAAAATAGTAGTCTGCGGATTTTCCCGAAATAGCAAACAGTGCGTCGTTGCCCGTGGACCCCTACCAAAAGAGGAAAGAAACGTCTTTCCTGAAACAACCTATTGCACGTTTGTCGAGAATGGTAAAATAATAGAAATTAAAACCTAGATCAGATCTCAATAAACTGAGCAAAACCCAACTTTTTTTTTCTAGATTTCCTTTTCCGTATGGCACAAATCCCGAGGCAAATCCAACTGCACAACAAAGAAACCAAAAAAATGGTTACCTCCTGAAATGGTCGAGTTTACAGTTGATCTTAGGGTTTTTCTACCTTCTGGATCTAATGGAAGCCCATCTTTTGCATAAAAATGCAGGCTGCAACAAAATACGAGAAAATCCCAAAATATATGAATATATAAAAAATTTATTTGCAAAATAAAACTTACTGACGAATGTCAATAGCAATCTCCTACTCTGATACCATAAAAGGAACGATAACCAGATCATACTAAGCCAAGAAGACAGATGCTAATCAAACACCACGATCAATAAGATTAAACCAATTTGCCAGAATAACTTTACACAAAACCTTTGCAAACAAATGAGCAGCAATATCATATATTATTATGGAACTCAATGAAATACAATGAGAATGGGCCTTGCTTATATAGGCAAGGAATAACAATCTAAGAACCAGTCAAGGTCGTAGATCAAGCCATAAATCATGGAAAGAACTATTCATCAAAAAACTAGTCAAGTGCATAGATTTATGAGAGAAGTAGACATGAAGGATCTAGTCAATACCATAGATCTAGAAAATAACTAGTCAATACCATAGATCAAGGAAAGAACTATACCTAACAACTAGATAATATCTCCTAATATCTAAATAAATAAAAATAAATATCCACACACATAAGTGGGTGAGGATACATACAATAAAGGTAAATAATGTACCTAGGTGAACATGAGCTAAGGTAAATACCTACTCTAACACTCCTAAGATGTAACACTGAAGTTGAAGCCCCAAAAATAATTGATGATTTCCATGGAGGATTTTGTGGGTGGCATTTTACAGGGAGAGTAATAGCCCATAAGATCTTAAGGGAAGGTTACTAGTGGCCAGCTCTTTTCAAAGATACAACTCTATTGGTTAGGAAGTGTGAGAGCTATTAGTGCTTTTCAGGGAGATTAAAAGCTTTAGGATCCCTCCCATTGGAACCTATATCAATTGAAGCCCCTTTTAAGCAGTGGGGGATTGACTTCGTTAGGGATATTTCTGATCCTTCAAGTGCAGGCTATAAGCGGATACTAGTGGCCATAGATTACTTCACCAAGTGAGTGGAGGAAATCCCCACCAAGAAGGTAACTCACCAAATTGTCAAGGATTTTATCTTGAATAATATCATTTACAAATTTGGAGTACCTGCCAAAATAGTTGCTGATAATGCCATGAGCTTCCGAGCTAAACCTTGTGTGGCTATGTGTCACGAATATGGGATCAATTTGACATATGCTTCCAATTATAATCCCCAAGGAAATAGACAAGTTGATTCCAATAATAAAAATATGTTGAAGATAATTAGAAGAAATTTGAAGTTGAACAAAAGGAAGTGGGGTGAGCATTTGAACTTTGCTATTTGGGATGATCAAATCACTATTAAATGAGCTACTGGAAAAATACCATTTGAGTTGGTGTTTGGAATTCAAGCCCTACTCCCCCTGCATATGCAATTATCTTCGTTTTAATTTCTTAAACAACTAGAAGATCAAGAGGATAGTCCTAATGATGCTCACATCAATCAAATTGTTGAGTTAGATGAAGAAAGAAGGGCATCCCTTTAGAGGCGTGTAAAATTTAGAGAGAAGTTGAAGAGGTTGTTCGATAAGAATGTGACTCCAGGAACTTTCAGTGTGGGAGATGTTTTGATACTGTGGGATAGTAGACATGAGGATAAGGGAAAACATGGAAAGTTTGATGCATTGTGGATGGGCCCTTAATCAATTGACATTTGAATTAGTGAACATACATTCTTCTTAAAAGACCTATATGGGGATTTTCTTGAATATCCTATTAATGGCAGGCATTTGAAACATTTCCCTGATTGATTTCTTATAATTGAGGTATGCACCATTGTAAAGTGTATAGTCTTTTGGTTTATTTCTGCTTTCGTGTTTTTCTATTTTGATTCCTCCTGGTCCTTAGTGTCAATTTTTGTTGGTTTCTCAATTTTTTCCTGGAAGCTTGTTCTTGACTCTGTGGCCCAATGTATTTTTGGCACATAGTATGCTCTATTGTTCTTATGGCACTCGCAGGGAGTGCCCATCCCAGATTCAGAGCCAATGTTGGTGCTCAATTTGATCTCACCCCGTTTGCTCTCAAAATTCTTCAATCTACGGGCTCTGTCGCATTTTATATTTCCCTGAATGGAGGTGTGAAAAAGTTTTCTTCATTTGTATGTGATTGGAAGATACTTATCCATGGTTGTAGATCACATTTGGGCCTTATATCATTTAAAAATTCTTTATCCTTAAAGAAAGATTCAGCTCCGAGTGTACATGTTGATTTCCCTACATTTTATGATTTGACGGGTGTTTTTTACCCGTCAGTTTATATCTCATCATCTATGGAAACATGGTCCTTTCTGATTGGATGAATTTCAGTGAGACATTTTGAAACTCTAAAATCTACTTCAACTAAAGTCTTGTCCAAATGGAGGGCCTCTGCTCATCTAAAAATTTACCTCTTGGTTTGATGTTTGGAGTTGTGCCAGAGAGACACATGTTGGTTTCTGCTAGCCCTACCTAGACTTAGACATGTTTTTCATGCTGGTGGTGTAGATTTATCAAACCATGGATAGGTGGAGGGTTGACACTCATTTGAGGATCCGCCTCTGGGTCTTACCTTAGCAGTTATGCCAATGAGACACGTGGTGAGCCTATGTTTGTTTAGGGTCTCCGCTTTTGGGCACCATCTCAAATTTGTACCAAGGAGACACATGGAGGCTTCCGCTGGATCCTCTCTATACTTGAACTTTTCAAGTAAATTTCTAAGGCCTGGGACATGCTGAGCACTCGCACCTTTTTGGGGACATGCCCCTAAATTTTTTTTTTGAAAGACTGCCATAGAGACATGTGGAAGTTTCCACTCACTCTGCCCTTGCTTGGAGTTTTCAATGGCCAAGGAAACTTTCTTGGATGCTAGACACATGGGGCATTCCACAAGTCCCCAAATTATCTCAACAACTCTGCTAGACTAAGACACGTGGTGAGCCCACATTTGTTTAGGGTCTCCGATTTTGGGCACCATATCAAAGGTGTGCACTGAAGAGACACGTGGAGGATTCCAATGGCTCCTCTCTATACTAATGCAACTTGTTCAAAGGCCAAGGAATAATTTTCTTAGGCTCAGGGCACGTGGAGATCCTACGCTCATGTTGGGGTCCTCACCTCTAAACTTCATCATTGACAGTTGCACCAAGGACATACATGTGGAGACTCTAATCCAAAGTTTAGAAAGCCTTCAATCAATGGATCTAATATTTTCAGCAATCGGTGCATCTCTGCTAGCGTTTTTTTTCTGAAAGACATCGTGGAGATGTGCCCACACATCATTTGGGAACCTACCGTTGATGAAATTCACCTTGTGCATATGTGTCTGCAAGGATTATACATTGAATGGATTTAGAGCTTAATTGTTGAGCTCCTAAGGATTGTCAAAGTTGGCCATACTCAAACTTTATAATTGCGCAAGTACTGTGGGATAATCCAAATTACTACAGAAGCTGGACTACAGAGTAGAGTTCTAAGAGGCACGAATGGGAAAAGGCATCCATTCATGGAGGTTGCACTTGCAAAGGATCAAAAAGGTGTATTCTTCGAGGGTGAAAAGGATGCTTCCTATCAGATCCAGCCATACACGAGCCACCTGAAAATGATCAAAAAGGGGAGTTTCTTGCATGACAAGAATAAAAGAATGATTAGAAGGACTATCAAAAAGTTATGGCATGACATCCTTGTAATCATGGCTAAGGGTTTGAGAAACGTGATCATTTCATGATTTATCCAACTGGCAGATTTTGCAGGTGTAAATTTTTTAAACATCACTTTCTGAGAAAAATTGGTAAGAAGTAAGGGATTCCTTCGAATATTCTTCTTTTTGCGGGGAAAAAATTTATGATGAGTGAGTGACTGAATTGTATAAATGCAATGAGGATACTCTTACAAATGGTCGAGGGTTTAATTTCTATGTGAAAATTTAAGAAATCCCATCTTCCCGAGAGACCATCTGAGAAACTTGTTAATCTCTAATGTGTTTCAGATTTCAATCACATTAAGATGGTTGTAAGTGTTACAACCATTAACAAGCTCTGAGACAATGTTCAAAGAAAGTTTCCCCTGCTGATTAATCTAATCAGATCTTTAATTAATTTGTGTTGATCTTGGGCAAAATTTGTGTCTAGTTTTATTTCAGAATGTCTTTCAAATATTTTTTCTTGTTCCTATTGCAAACTTATATTAGAATATCTCTCCGAATCATACAGGATCTCCTCCCTGTGATAGTTTAGGTAGTATTTGTCAATTTCACTATGAGAATAGCCTTCATCTTGTAATGAAATAAAAAATTTAAAATCACTTTACTGTCATTATTTGTTTATAAAGATTGTTTGTAAGTCTATGAGTGTACCTTAGGAATGATGAACCAAGGGTCTGTTAATGTTTAATTAAGTATTTAGCTCAATGCCTTCATGTTGAATTATTAAAGATTGTGTTTAACCGGGTAGATCTGGGACTCCATTGATGCACACCTTCTGGTTGAAGGAATATTTTGGCTATTCTGAAGCATTCTGTCATGTTAGTTTTCCAATTGTTGTAAAGTGTTCTCAAAGATATAATGGCAAAATCAACTTCATAATGCTTAATCCCCCACTAAAAATTATCCAAATATACGATGAATCCTACCTAAAGTACCCCTATTTGTCCCTGTGTATCAATAAATGAACAAATTCTACTACCAAAATATACAGAAGTAATCATGAGGTTTGTAAGTGTATTTAGTAACCCAAACCATGTTCAGAAATTATCTCCATTATTTAGAAGTGACAACTCGTGAGGGTTAAATTGTGGTGCATTGATCATATTTTCTCAAGGTTCCCCTGAAAATTTGTGCAAAGGGAAGGATCTCGTCATTCTCCTTCACCAACAGAGGTTACAAAAAAGGGTCCTCTCACCCTGGTTGAATAGGCACGACCTAAAGTAGTGAGGATATATAAAATCCTTAATGAAGTTGTTATCCATTTATCTAATGCCCGAGTGACAAAAGAGTTCAGCCATATCCCATCCCTAGCTACAAAATGACTTATGATTTTTTGTTTGTCTCTCAGTATCTTGTTAAATTTGTGATGCTTGATCAACTTCCAAGGGAAAATCAATTTGGATACCAACAGACTTCTAACAGGATTGAGATCTAGAGCCATTAACCAAGCTAAAACTGATTGTTTTGGTTGTAAATTCTCATTTGCTCAACCATATCCAGATATGTGTTGTCATATATATTTTTAGCCTCCATGGGATTTTAGTTGAGTCTTTCGTTTCCCTTGTAACTGAACCTTTTTTCTTTAAATCAAAATAATGATGTTTCTATTTTAGAGCTACTGTAAATCTAAGTCTCATTTCAAACTGATTTAGGTGGTTATTATTTATTCCATTCAAGGATTTGAACATGGATTAGAGGGATGTAATTGGGTGTTTATTCCAATTTTTATGTTGTTTTCTAAGTTGTGTGGCTCGAGGGGCTAGCCATCTAAATACAGGCAATGGGGTTAATAAGAGTATGTTTGAACTATTTGTAATCTATAGAAAAAGTCACTGGATTGTTTCTTCTAACATTCTAAACAAATGCTCTACTGATATTATTTTTCTAGTTCTTTATTTTCAGAAGGTTCTTGGTCCCATGGAGAAAATCAAAATGCATTATAACTTCCTTAAAGTAACGTCTCTAGGATGCCCAGTACTATGGGGAGATTTTACATAGAGTATGGACACTCGCCACCTGTAGTAATTTGAGGATGGGTATTATTGACATTGCAAGCTCTAACCCATGGGTAGCCTGCTACTATTGAGAGGAAACTGTATGAAAAGCTTGCTGACTTTAACTTGCTCTTGGCATGCGCATCCTATTCAATGGACATTCCTGGAAGAGGGATGTCAAATCTTGTAGATATGTGAGTAAACCCACCTGGAGCACCACTCATGTCTACGAATGAGTTCCTATATATAGAAATGATCTCCAAAATTACCTCCATTATGTCTATAATTTTCATGATTTGGTTCTTCATCGTTCATTATGGTTAGAAACATGGGTAAAGCCTGCTAAATAGTTTTACAATGGTGTATAAATGTAACATAAGACTTAAATAGTCCTAGTAGCAACTAACGACCCCTTGACCAAGTGTGATTTGGCGAAACTGTAGTTGGACCATTGTGAACATTGACAACTATGGTTGCAGACGCTAGTAAGCTCATATGATGAAAATCGTGGTATCCAAATCAAGTTTAGCCAATTCGTGTGTCCTTGATATTGTGGATGATTTCCTTAGGATAATCGTTAACTAAATTTCATGTAACCTTTGGTTCTTTACTTGCAAAGTTGTAAAAACTACCATATGTTAGAGACTTGCTAACAATAACCTCCCCACTTTGTCACCCCATAAAAGATTAGGTCAAATTGACGTACTATCGTGTTCTGTGATATGAGGAGATTCATATCTACATTGCTAGACCCAGGATATTAACTATAGTCATTCTATTTGTAGTCTGGTATTGCTACTCCTCTAGAAGTCATGTTATCCATTGCTTACACACTAGAAGAAATCTAATTTCCAGAAACATGTAAAACAGTTGGATTTTTTTTCAACCTATCGTAAAAGACGAATTGAACAATTGAAATACTGTTCCTTGCCTTAAGTAGCAGAGTACCACTAAAATATTTAGCTAGAAAATTTCTTGGGACCTTACAGTTGTGGTAAAAAAAATCATCCTTGATAGGATTCCGGAAAAGGCATTTTCTAGGAATTCAGTCGCAGTTGGAGCTAGGTCAAAACTGGACCAAGTTACGTTTCAAGTGGCTCTCAAAAACCATATTGGACCATTTGCAACGAAATATTTTCAAGCCTTCTCAGCTCTGTCGAATCTTTAGTGAATTATCCCCCATACCATGATGGAAATTGTAGTAATTTTATTATTGCGCATGCATCTATCGAACATTAGTTTTCGAAAAGTGGTTTTTTTAGCCCTCTGTGCATAACTTTTGATCTTTTGTCAAACTAGGCCAATTGTGACTGATGGCTCTTGGAAAACCATGGCCGCCAATCACAAACTGTTCGGCAAGTTCTGAATTCCATTAAGTTGTTTTCGAATACTTGGTGTATATGATGGACATGTATAAAACTAGTCCGTGGTGATGTTTTCTCATCTAGAAGACAACGTTGTTGAAAGTGCACTTTCTTAGCGTCTATGAGCCTTAATTGAACATTTTTGTAACTAGCAAGAAAACATAAAAATAAATTTTTAAGACCCCTAGTCAAGTTTTCCAAACCTATCATGGAAAATTTTTTGACACTTGTAAATAATGTATTTGAAGCTCTATCATGTTGGCTTTTCGTGTGAAATTTGAACTTTTAGAGAAAATAGTGTTTCTCTCTCTTCCCTATGTATCTTTCTTTGTCCTCTCGTTAAAAAAATGAATTGAAGTGAAATGAAATAAATATATGTCTCTAATCCTCTCCTTTTGAATGTAAAGTATTACTAGTATGAAAATGAAAACAAAAAACCTTAACTATGCTAGATCTAGGTGGATGCTATGTCATTGATTTATCGCTGATTTCATGCTCACATGGTTTTGCAGGATGCAAGAAAGACGACGAAAAGGCGTGGTTGTAATTCATTGTGAATTATTATTACAATTTATATATGTCAATTGTAGAATGTAATACATGTATAATGTGATTTTCCAATGTCACACTAAATGTTTATATCTTAAATTTGGTAATATTTATATGATAAGCTTAGTTTTAGGGATACCTTGGGTAATTCTGCATTTAACTATAGGTGTTTTTTTAATTCAAAGTTTAAATATGGTAAAAGGGGGTTGGATATATATGTTAAATGAAATTTTATGGAATTGTTCAAAATTTTGTGAGTTATTGAAGGGTTTACTACTAAATTTTTGTAACATTTTTAAGATGTTGTTACTTAAGGGAAATGTTCATCTAAATAAGGGTGTTATTTTGATTCCAAGTTTCATATTGTAAAAGTTAGATACTATGTTAAGTGAAATTGAAATTAATAGCTTATAATGCAACTCTTGTTTGTGATTGATGATCAAATAATTAGTGTTTTGTATTTCTTACCTCAAAAATGTAATAAAGTGATCTAAACGAAACAATCCACCATAGTATAAAATTCGTGTATAACTACCCTTCCTTTGTGATTCTTTGTAGCATAGAAAACTAAAACCTTAGGATGAGCTTAAATTATTTACACTCTATGGAATCCTCTAGTTAAGTAGATAAGATTCGATGATTATTGTCATAACTTTTATGCTTAGCGACATCGTCGTGATCCCGACGATTAGGAATGGTGTGGTTACAATTTGTCTTGAGTATGTGGTTCCATCCTAGATTTGGTAATCATGTGTGTAGTAAGGGGAATGTGTTCTCCTATGGTAGTGCCCCATGGGAAACCAACATTAAACATAGTGTTAAAACCTATTGGAATGACTCGCGTGTTGAGTGGAAAATATCACCAACTAACCTTGGAAATCAACTTTAAGAGTTAGGATCATTGATAAACTCGATACCCAATCTCTATTTTCATTTGGGTTCTACAATACAATACAAAGAGTTAATTTTGAACTTAACAAAATTTAAGTGTATGATTAAATTGTGAAAACATACGCATAATAATATGTGCTTAGAGAAAGGTGAAATTTAGGTCGTCATCTCATCGTGTTTAAGCCATCTTGTGGTGAGAAACGATCCCCATGTTGTGTAATCTCTAATGTGAACCTTAACCATTTTAAAATTGGACTAATCAATCTTTCTCTCTTACTTGTCCTATTATATAATGGATGTATGATGTGAAACTATGTGATCATCTTCCTAGTGAAAAATACCCTAATATATGGACTAGTAGTCTCATGAGGATGAAAACGCCCCTATTAGAAAATAATTTACACAATTCATTACAAAAGGCATATGAATCTAGTCAAGGAAAAACCTCTTAAGTCAGACGTAAAATGATACTAGGTAAACCTAATCTAGAATAAAAAATAAGGAAGTGTTTTGCCACGTTTAAAGCCTTTGAATCCTTAACTAGTTGTTGGAGCATAACTATATTAAAACAATAATTGATGCTTGTCCTTAGGAAGTGTGACCGTGAGATGTTATTCCATAGGTAAAGTGAAACATGATCTTCCTTGAAATATGATTAAACCATCTTTCTATAGACAAATAACATATTTCCTATAATACTTATTGTGTACTAACTCAATTATCAATTTATAAATGAATGAAATAAACTTGACCCTAAATCTTTGAGAAGGGATGTGAGCCTTCCCTCCTTTGGACTTACTCTCATTTTGTTGCGTAAAATGGGTACGATATAAGATCAAGATGTATTCCCTTAGGAGTGAATCCTAGGGTGGTCACTTAATAGCATTGTGTGTAGGTAAGTAGTGTTGGTGCTCAATTTGATCTCACCCTGTTTGTCCTTAAAATTATTCAATTTGTGGGCTCTGTCATCTTTTTTATCTCCCCATGTTAATGCATGAAAACTTTGTCCTCCATTTGGTTGCCATGATCAGTCCCTTCCTTTAGTTGAGGATCAATTTAAGTCTAGAATTTTTTTTTCGTTCCTCTATCCATGTGAAAATATTTTAAACTGGGGCGTAAAATTGGGTTTTTACCCTTCCTTCCATTCTTCAATAGTCACGTTTTGTTTTCCATGTCAATTTTTGTTCCAATATCTATGGAAACATGATTGGATGTGGCTCGAAGGATCATATTTGGGCCTTATATCATTTCCAAATTCTTTGTCTTGAAAGAAAGATTCATTTCTAATCGCAAATGGTGATTTCCCTTAATTTTATGGTTTAACAGGTTTGTTTTCTACGTCAAATTTAAATCTTAGCATCTATGAAAATGTGGCCCTTTCTAGTTGGATACAGCTCAATAGGGAAATTTGAAAAATCTAAGGCCTACTTCAACTCAAAACTTGTCCACGTGGAGGGCTGATGTTCATCTGAAAATTCACCTTTTGGTTTGACCTTGGAGTTGTGTTGGGGAGACACGTGGAGGTTTCTGCTACCTTGTCCAGACTTAGATATTGTTTTCATGTGGTTGGTAAATATTTGGATGACCATGGAAACATGGAGGGACAACACTTATTTGAGGATCCACCTCAAGGTCCCACCTTAAAAGTTGCGCTAGGGAGACACATGGAGGGTTCCGCCAGCTCCGCTCTATACTTCAACTTTTCAAATAAATTTTCTAAGGCCTTGGACAAGTGGACAGACTACGCCTACTTTGGGGCCAACCCATAAAATTTTATTTTGAAGAAGCACTAGGAGGACACTTGGAGGCTTCTGCTCACTTTTCCCTTCCTTGGACTTTACAACGGCCAAGGAAAACTATCTCAGACCCTAGACACATGGTGCCTTCCATTGATCCTTCAAAATTTTTAACAACTCCGTCGGAATGAGACACATGCATGTGTGGTGTCTCCACTTTTGAGTACCATACCAAAGGTGCACTAAGGTGACACGTGGACGTTTCCGCTAGCTCCTTTTTTACTGAGACTTTTTCAAAGGCCAAAAGGCATTTTTCTTGGGCCTAGGGAACATGGAAGGCCTATGGTTGTTTGGAAACTTGCCACTGTACCTCACCTTTGTAGTTGCGCTATGAAAACATGTGGACGGCTCTACTATAGAGTCGAGAAGGGGGAAAATAGATGATTGCTATGTAATCTACCTATTTTCCCTCCATTTTTGCTCCAATACTCATGGAGATGCAAATACACACTATTTTTCATCATTTTTCATGAAATTCTTTATTTTTTTGTGTACAAGGTGTCATTGACTGGATTTAGAACTTAATTTGTGAGTCCAAGAATTGTTAAGGTTGATATTTTGAAGTTAGAATTGCTTGGGAACTTGAAAAAATGTGAATTACCAGAGAAGATGGATGCGGGGAAGAGTTGAAGAGGAAATAGAGGGAAAAGGATGAAATAATGGAGGTTGCAGGTGCAAAAGATGAAAAAGATGTTGTGTTGAGAGAGAAAATGATTACATGTCAAATCTAACTATACAGAGCCTCTGGAGAATGATTAAAATTGGGATTTATTGTGCAAAAAATCAGAATGATTAGGACTTCCAGATCATTGTGGCATGGAATCCTAGTCATTATTCGAGGGTCTAAGAAATGTGATCAGTTTATAATTGGTCCAACTGACAGCTTTTGGATGTGAATTTTTTAAACGTCACTTTCTGAGGAATATTGGTAACATGCAAAGGTCCCTTGAATATTCTTATTTTTGGGAGGAAATTTTGGGATGAGTGAGCAAGTGAAATGTATAAATACAATGAGAATACTCTTGAAAAAGGTTGGGGGTCAAATTATTAAGAGAAAATTTTAGAGAGCCCATGTTCTTGAGAGACCGATTGGAGAAACGTGTTAATTTCCTGTGTATTAGATCTCAATCACATCAAGTTGGTTGTGATTGTAAACCCATTAACAAGCTCTAAGACTGTTCAAAGGAACTTTCCCCTGCTGATGAATCTAATAAATTTTGAGTTAATTTGTATCAATCTTGGAGCAATTTGTGTCTGATTTGTTTCAGAATGTCTACAAGTAGTTTTTCTTATTCCTATTGCAATCTTGTCTTAAAGTCCCTCTGAATCACACAAGATCCTGTCCCTATGATAGTTTAGTAACATTTGAAATTTCATTTCAAGAAGAGCTTTCATCCTGTGATGAGATAAACAATTTAAAATCATTTCACTATCATTTGTTGATAAAGATTGTCTGCAATCATTGGAGTGTATCTTAGGCATGAGGAACCAAGTGTCTTTGATGTTTTATTGAGTCTTTAGATCAAGATTTTGTGTTAAAATCTTGGAGATTGTGTGAAACCATGGTAATTTGGGCCTCCATTGAAGCTCACCTTATGGTTGAAGGAATATATTAGCTATTTTGAAGCTTTCTATCATTTGTCTTTCCAATTTTTGTGAAGTCTCTCAAAGATCTGGTATAATCAATTTTATCCTACTTAATCTCCCACCAACATTACTCAAAAACCATGAATCCATCTTGAACTACCCATGTTTTCCCTGTGTGTCCAAAAATGTATAAATTCTACTGCTAAAATATGCAGAAGCAACCAGGATCCCATAATGTCTTGAGTAACATTAGCCTTGTTTTGAAAGTATCTCCATCTTTTAGAAGTGACAACTCTTGAGAGTTAAATTATGGAGTATTGATCATAATTTTCCAAGGTTTTATTTATAAAATTTGTGCAAAAGAAGGATATATCCATCTCCTTCATCAAACAAAGGATACACTAAGGGTCCTCTCACCCTAGTTGAAGAGGCACAACCTAAAGTAGTGAGGATAGGTCAAATCCTCTTGAAGGTGCTTTCCATCTCTCCACAATCTGAGTGACAAAGCACCAGTTAGATTTCATCCAAGGCTATAAAATGACATACATTATGATCTATTTGTCTCTAATCTCCATGTCTAATTTTTGATGCTGCTCAACTTGAAAAGGAGAAAAAATTGGATACTAACACTCGTGGCATTTTTTTGGGGGATTATTTGAGCTCTGAGATTTATTTGTGTAGCAACAACACCAATGTGGCACCATTTTCGGGGATGTGATTTGCATTTCTTGGGATTGTTTGAGGTCTAAGATTTATTTTTGCGGTAACAACACCAAAATGGCACCATTGTTGGGGACTCTTTGAATTATTTTACAAATGCAGTACATACAGACCCTGGTAATACTTCCTACATGTGTTGTGTACTAATACTTTAATAAAACATCATTATCTATTCAGATCTGTAAGAATTGTTCAAAGTTGTAAGTTCTGAGTGTAATATTTCTAGCTTATACAGTTATTGCATTCAAGTTTTTATCATCATTGACAAATTTGGGTATAAGAAGAGCAGATCTTGTAAGATTTGCATGAGTTTGGTATTGAAAGACATTAAATAGGTCTTTCATATTGCATTTGCACAAAATAAGGTGAAAATACTTAGTGGTGACTCCATGCTGTTTAAATTTTTAATAAATACAGTGTCTTAACATATATCAAGTAAGATTTGTCATTAATCTTTTCAAATCTGGAAGGAAGAAGATATTTCTTCACCAAGGACCCTAGTAGAAGGTTGTTTCCAAAGTTGGGAAAGTCTAATTAAGAAGGAAGAATAATTTGGAAGGTTGATGGAGATCAAACATCAAGAAAAGATATTTCCATGGGTGAAACTGATTAGCCTGTGATTAAAGATTTCAATACTTCCTCAAGTGCTTCTAAATTAGTTAGTCTCTTTGTAAATCTGAATTCTCCAACTAGAGAGGGTCCTTATTTTGTATTTGAAATATTTGCATCTCATTTTGTCCCTGTATTCTCCAAAGCTGATAGGATCTTCCAAGAAATAGAGTTTTTAGAGAACATCCATTTTGAGAATTGTATTCATGTGCCCCATAAACCCCTCACTCCTCACCATTCTATTTCTCCTATAATATCACCTCCCCAAAATAATATGGCCCAAACCCTACCCAGACCTCAGTTTGTTGTGAAATTTTTTGGTTCTATAGATTTCATAGGTATGGCTAGATATCCAAATGTTATGCCCCAAGATGTTAGAAATAGATTGCCTAAATTTAAAGGAAATAATTCCATTACTGGGGATCAACACTAAAAGATTTTTTTGAATAAGATGGAGGACTTTGAAATAAAATTTGAGGATGTGTACATTAAATTGTTTATCCATACTCTAGAAGAAAATGCAAGGGACTGGTATAAATATTTTCCAAATAATTCCATTGATTCTTGGACAGAAGTGAAGAATGCTTTGATCATAATTTTAAAATATAAAAGAGAATCCTAATGAGTCTATTCATGACTTCAATACAAGGTTCAACAAGACCCTAAATAGGCTTCCTATGATCCGAAGGCCAAGTGATGTTTCTTGTTTGATAAAATACTCTGATGTTGTTGAAAAGAAAGTTGCCTATTATTTAAGAGACAAGAACCCAACAACATTGAGGAATGCCTTCACCATGGCTTTGTAGATTGAAAAGAATATCAAAGTAATTGGTAATCCTTTTAAGAGGGAAGGTATCAAGCTAGTCAATCCAGATAAGCCTCAGTCAAGTAAGGTTGTGCATCTTGAGGAAGTTGTAACGACTTTGGTGGGAGATATCAAAGAAATCTCTTACAAGCTAGGTAGGGTAGAGAAACGAATTGGACAAGGTTCTCAAGGTCAACATAGGAAACAAGGATAAGAAAGATTTACAAATCATCCTAGAAATGATCAAAGATCTGATGACAGAGGGAAAGGACCCATGGGAGCTAAACAAACCCAAGCTAAGGAAAATAGAGTAGTTTGTGATCCTCTAAATGCCAAAGTTGTTATTGTTGAAGAGACAAATGAAATTAATTGGTGTGAAAAATGTTTCTTACCCCACTCGCCATTTGAATTAGATCAGAAATTTGAAGAAGATGATGATGAGGATAACACTGATGATGATGCATGCATGGTGGATTGCTCTACAAGCTCACAGCAAGGAGCAACTTAAACTGAAGTAATAAGTCTAAGAACTGTTGCAAGTTTTTAGGGTTTCATTCACTGGGTACCTCTTCTTCCTCCCTCTCACACTTTAGAAATAGATATGGTAAAATATTTTGAACTTCCTAATAATGATTTTGATTGCCTAACATCTCTAATGATTAAGAAGTATGATGAAGGAATCCCATCAGAAGAGGATAGAAAAATGTTAATGAATGTTTTTGTTGCCCAAGAAAAAAATTATAACACAAGAAGTAAAGCTATCAAAGGGGCAGGGCCTCAAGCCAAACCAAAAACACTAGTTCTCACCAATATCCCAAAAAAATCTCCAAAAAAAGATGCATCTAGAAAAGGCCTTGTTGTCTCAAGTAGAACTGGTGTTCCCACCCATGCCCAAGATGTGAAAAATCTTGTGTCATGTGATGAGTTTTCAATCTTTCTCCAAATGTTGCTTTGCCTAAATAAATTCCTTATGACATTGACCAAGTATTGAAGCAGATCAAGATTTTTGTTCTAATTGTTGAACTGCTTAGGATTCTTGAGAATAAGAAGAGGGCCTTTGAGTATTTGAGATTCGAAGAAGAAAATAATACCTAAGGAATAAATGTAAACAATGTTGAGACTCATCCTATCAATTCAAAGCTGAAAAAACCCCGCATGCCTGAAGAACTATGTGAACCACTTGAATTTTACTTCAGAACATATTTAGTTGAGTCTCAATTAAATGTTGATCCATTTTTTACGACGATGATTATTAAGGATAGACTGCTGCACAATTGTATGTTTGATTCCAGAGCATCATGCAATGTTATGCCTCAAGAGGTCATGAATGAGTTGAACAGTAAAGTGACAACAACTTATGGCAAGTGTATTGTAATGGATTCTAGAGAGGTGCCAGTTGTAGGATATGTAAAAGGTTTGGTGGTACAACTTGCATCTTATCGGGGTAAGAACTTGAAACTTGATGTTGTTATTGTTTATTGCCTTGCCAAATGGGGCATGTTGTTATCAAGAAAGTGGGCTGCAAGTGTTGGTAGAAGTGTTCAGATGGATATGTATTTTTCTACCTTTCCAATTGAAGGTAGCCTTGTAAAGCTGTATGAAGAGAAGAAGATGTTGCACCTCATTGAAGATCACAATAATGCTTATTATGAATTTTTGTATATTGATGTAGATGTTGATAACATTGTTTGATTTGGCGATGGAAAAGAGCACAAAATTGATCATTGTAAATGTCTTGAACAAGTAGGTTTTCCTTGGACCTTTTCATTCGATGGAGCTTGTTCCAAGTTTGGAAATGGTGCTGGTATTGTTATGATTTCTCCAGGCCAGGAAGAGTTTGTTTTTTCTTTCAAACTCAAATTTGAATGCACTAGAAAAATTGGTGACTATGACACACTATTATTGGGTTTGAGAATTTCATGGAAATATGGTGTAAATGATATCATTGTCAAAGGAGATTCAGAACTGATTGTCAAGCAAATTAGAAAACTGTATGCTAGTAAAAATCAAAGAATGAAACAATACAAATATGCATTCTGTGATTTAATTGAAATTTTTGACTCATTTAATATTGTGCACCGTGATAGAAAGTTTAATGATATTGTAGACAAGTTAGCAATGCTACAATCCATATTTGGAAATTGTATAGTATCTCCATTTTGTGAGTATGATGTTGAAATACTAACAAGGCCATATGTCCCTAACAATGTTGAAAATTGGCAAGTGTTTGATGATGATGCCTAGGTGAAACGGTTTCTGCATAACCAAGGTGAGTTTTCTAACCAAAATATAGATTGGGAGCCAATGGTGTGTGTTGCTGAAGTAAAGGAAACCATATTTGGCAAAGACATCATCCGGATGAAGACAAACACAATTCCCAGAGGTTTTGTGGCACTTGAATCAAACTTTGATAATGTTGATTGCATTATTAATAGAAGTATGTTGGTTTCAAGAGATGTGGAAGAGCACGACCAGGGAACAACGGAAAAACCACATAAAATATAGTTAAGAAGCAATCTGAGAAAGGAAGAGAAGCGATCCTATGTTTAATTGTTGAAGAAATATCAAGACTGTGTAGCTTGGTCATACTCTAAGTTGAAGGCATACTTTGTTCCAACATGAAATTCCTCTTGAATCTAATGCCAAGCCTTTCAAGAAAAAATAGAGGTCAATCAATCTTCTCCTTTCTTTAAAGATGCAAGAAGAATTGAAGAAGTTGAGGGATGGAGGGATCATTTAGCCCACAAGCTACTCATCTTGGGTTACAAATTTCGTACCTGTCAGAAAAAATAATGGTGATATAACACTATGCGTAGACTTTAGGAACTTGAATAAAGAATCATTGAAAGATAATTACCCTCTGCCAAACATAGAGAATATGCTACAGTTAGTAACTGGTTCTAAATTGTTATCCACTTTGGATGGTTTCTCTAGCTATAACCAAGTTGTTGTGAAGGAGTCAGAAAGAATAAATACTATCTTTACCAATCCTCAGGGAACTTATGTCTATGTCAGGATGCCTTTTGTTTTAATGAATGCTAGAGAAACTTTCCAAAGAGCAATGTATATAGTGTTTGCTAGTTATATTAATTATTACATTGTTCTTTATCAAGATGACCTAAGTGTGTTTTATAGAAAAAGAAATAATCACTTGCAACACTTGGAGATAATGTATTTAAGGTTTAGAGATTATGGAATATCATTGAATCCCAAGAAGTGCCATTTTGGAGTATAAAAGGAAAATATGCTTGGTCACATTGTATCAAAGGAAGGGGTCATGATTTATCCTGAGAGAGTGGAAGCCATCAACAAGGTTCCAATTCTGAGAACTAAGAAGTGAGTTCAATCCTTCTTTGGACAAATAAACTTTATCAGAAGATTTGTGTCTAGCTTTGCTTAGCTGACCATCCCCATTACTAGAATGTTGAAGAAGGACCAAGTTATAGAATGGGAAGAAGCTTCCATTAAATATTTCAGTGGGATCAAAGAAGCATTAAAGCATGCCCCTGTTTTGGAAGCTCCAAATTACAAGAAGCCATTTCAAATGTTTTCTTTTGATTCAAAAAACACCATTGCATATGTCTTGTTGTAGAAGGATTAAGAAGGGGCTGAGAGACCAATTGCCTTTTTCAGTAAGGCATTGTAAGGATATGAGTTGAATTACACCATCATGGAGAAGTGATAATTTGCCTTAGTGAAAACAACTAAGGTTTTCAGACCTAACATCTTGAGCTCTAAAGTTATTACTTATGTTCCCCACACCATGGTGAAAGATATCTTATCAGAGATGGAGGTCTTAAGAAAAAGATGCAGATGGGTAAAAAAGTTCTAGGAATATGACATGGATATCTAAACCATGAAATTGATAAGAGGTTTGGGTGTAGCTAAGCTTATGGCTGAGAGAAACTTGCAAACTATTGAGGTGAATGAAGGAGAAGGAGAAAGGTTGGATGTCCTTGAAAAGTTGGTAAGCTTTAAGTGGTACAATGATATAATATTTTATCTCATACATCTTTCCTGCCCCAAACATTTGAATAAAAATTAGAAACGAGATCTTCAGTTAGCTTCTCAAAAATATGTTATTACTAATTTTGGGTTAGCTTGGAAGAACCTGGAGGGAGTGCTCTTAAGATGCATTGCTAAGGATGAAGCCCCAAAGGTAATTGCTGATCTCCATTGAGGATTTTATGGGAGACATTTTGCTGGAAGAGTTACAACACATAAAATCTTAAGGGCTATTTATTCGTGGCTAACTCTCTTCAAAAATACAACTCTATTGGTTAGGAAATGTGAAAGTTACAAGCATTTTTCTCGAAGAATGAAAGATTCAGGATCCCTTTCTTTACAGCTTGTGTCAATTGAAGCCCCATTTAAGAAATGAGGAATGGATTTCATTGGCAAGATTTTAGATCCTTCCAGTGCTGGTCATAAATGGATACTTGTAGCCACTGATTATTTCACTAAGTGGTTGGAAGCAATCCCCACCAATAAATTAACACAATAAGTTATCATGGAATTCATGCTGGATCAAATCATATGAAAATTTGGAGTGCCAGCTAAGATTGTTACTGATAATGCCATGATTTTTAGAGCCAAACCTTTGGTGGAAATGTTGGAATGGTATGGAATCAACTTGACATATGCTTCTAACTAAAATCCCCAAGGAAATGGACAAGCTGAGTCCAACAATAAAAACTTGTTGAAGATCATGAGAAGAACCTTGGAGCTGAAAAAAAAGAAGTGGGGTGAACAACTGAAGTTTGCTATTTGGGCTGACATAATCATTGTCAAAATAGCTACTAGTAAAATCCCATTTGAGTTGGTATATGGAACTCAAGATTTATTTCCCCTTCATTTGCAATTGTCTTCATTTCAGTTTGTTTAACAAATTTAAGATCAAGAAGTTAGTTCATATGATGGTCGAATCAATCAGATTATTGAGTTAGATGAATAAAGAAGGGCATCTCATAAGCAACATGTGATGTTCAAAGAAAATTTGAAGAAGTTATTAGATAAAAAAGTGACTCCAAGAGCTTTCAGTGTGGGATATCTTCTGTTATTATGGGACATCAAGTACAAGGATAACGGAAAACATGGAAAGTTTGATGCATTGTGGATGGGCCCTTATTCAATTGACATTTGAATTCGTGAAAATACCTTCTTCCTAAAAGAATTAGATGGGGAAATGATTGAATTTCCTATTAATGGAAGGCATTTGAAACATTTCCTTGATTGATTTCTCAAATTCAAGGTACACGCCATTGGACAGTGTATAGTCTTTTGGTTTCTTTATGCTTTCATGTTTTTCTATTTTTGTTTTTCCTGGTCCTTGGCGGCCATTTCTTTTGTTTCTCGGTTCATCCTTGGGGGAGTTGGTTATTATTGTTCTGCTCTACAAGCTTATTATTTGAGTCTATTTCCCAATGGTTTATTTTTGGCACTTGGTCTGCTATTTTTTCTTGTGGCACTCATAAGGAGTGCCCGTCCCCAAGTCAAAGATGATGTTGGTGCTCAATTTGATCTCGCCCCGTTTGTCCTTGAAATTATTCAATTTGTGGGCTCTGTCTTCATTTCTATCTCCCCAGATTGATGTAGGAAAACTCTATCCTCCATTTGGTTGCCATGATCAATTCCTTCCTTTGGTCAAGAATCACATTAAGTCCAAAATTTGTTTTTTTCCCTCTGTCCATGTGAAAAGATTTGTAGCTTAGGTGTAAAATCAAGTTTTTTCCCTTCCTTCCATTCTTCCACAGTCACCTTTTCTTTTCCATGTCATTTTTTGTCCCAATATCTATGGAAACGCAATTGGATGCTACTTGGAGGATGATATTCGGGGCTTATATCATTTCCAAATTATTTTTCTTGAAAGAAAGATTCATTTCTAGGAGAAAATGGTGATTTCCTTGAATTTTATGGTTTAACATGTGTGTTTTCCCCATCAAATTTATATCTCAGCATCTGTGGAAACATGGTCCTTTCTGTTTGGATGCGATTGAATGGGACACTTTGAAAACTCTAAGGTCCTCTTCAACTCAAAAATTGTCCACGTGGAGGGCCGACGCTCATCTGAAAAATTTCCTTTTGGTTTGACCTTGGAGTTGTGTCGGGGAGACACGTGGAGGATTCCTCTACCTTTCCTAGACTTAGACATTATTTTCTTGTGGTCGGTGTAGTTTTGTTAGACCATAGAAATGTGGAGGGTTTTGTCACCTCTGCTCTATAATTAAAATTTTCAAAGAAATTTTATAAGACCTAGGACAAGTGGATGGACCATGTCTGTTTGGGGAGCAACCCCTAAATTTTATTTTGAAGAAACACCAGGAAGATACTTGGAGGCTTCTGCTCAGTTTTCCCTTTCTTGGACTTCTGAACAACTAAGGAAAATTGTCTCAGACCCTAGACACATGGCACCTTCCGATGATCCTTCAAAAATTTTAACAACTCTGCCAAACTCAAACACGTGGTGAGCCCATGCTTGTGTGGGGTCTCCACTTTTGAGGATAATACAATAGGTACACCAAGGCGACACGTGGAGGCTTCCACTGGCTCCTTTTTTAATGAGACTTTTTCAAAGGTCAAAAGGAATTTTTCTTAGGACCAGGGCATGTGGAAGGCCCGTGCTTGTTTGGAAACATTCCACTATACCTCACCTTTACAGTAGCACCAGGAAAACACGTGGATGGCTCTAATCTAGAGTTGAGAAGGGGAAGAATCAACAGTTGCTCTGCATTTGACCATTTTTTCTGCCATTTGTGCTCCAAGACTCTTAGAGATGCAAATACACACTATTTTTCATCACTTATGAATAAATTCCTTGTCATTTTTGTCTACAAAGTGCCATTGAAAGGATTTAGAACTTAATTTGTGAGTCCAAGAATTTTTAAGGTTGATATTATGAAATTGAAATTTCTCAGGCACTTGCAAAAATGTGAATTACCAAAGAAGATGGATGCGGGACAAAGTTGAAGACTAAAGAGAGGGAAAAGGATGAAATGATGGAGGTTGCAGGTGCAAAAGATGAAAAAGGTGTTACCTCGAGAGCAAAAAGGATTACCTATCAGATCTAGCTATACAGAGCCTCCAGAGAATTATTAAAATGGGTATTTCTTACACGATAGAATAATAATGATTAGAAGGACTTCAAAAATCTTGTGGCATGGCATCCTAGTCATTAGTTGAGGGTCTGAGAAATGTGATCAGTTCATTATTGGTCAACCTGACAGCTTTTGGATGTGAATTTGTTAAACATAGATTTTTGAGGCAAATTGGTAACAAGCAAAGGTCCCTCGAATATTCTTATTTTGGGGGGGAAAATTTGGGATGAGTGAGTAAGTGAAATGTATAAATGCAATGAGAATACTCTTGAAAAATGTTAGGGGTTGAATTCTTAAGAGAAAATTTGAGAGAGCCCAGCGTCCTGAGAGACCAATCTGAAAAACCTATTAATTTCCTATGTATTAGATCTCAATCATGTCAAGTTGGTTACGAGTGTATAGCCATTGACAAGCTCTGAGACTATTTGAAGGAACTTTCACCTGTTGATGAATCTAATCAATTTCCAGTTAATTTATGTGAATCTTTCAGTAATTTTTGTCTTCTTTGTTTTAGAATGTTTGCAAGTTGTTATTCTTATTCCTATTGCAATCTTGTGTTGAAGTCCCTCTGAATCACACAGGATCTCGTCCCTATGATAGTTTAGTTGCATTTTCAATTTCATTTCAAAAATATCTTTCATCCTGTGATGAGATAAATAATTTAAAATCACTTCACTATCATTCATTGATAAAGATTGTCTGTAAGCCTTTGAGTGTATCTTAGGCATGAGGAACCAGGGGTCTTTGATGTTTTATTGAGTCTTTAGCTCAAGATTTCAAGGTAAATTCTAGGAGATTATGTGAAACCGTGCTAATATGGGCCTCCATTGAAGCACACCTTCTGGTTGAAGGAATATCTCAACTATTCTGAAGCTTTCTATCATTTAGCTTTCCAATTGTTGTGAAGTCTCTCAAAGATCTGGTATAATCAATTTTATCCTGATTAATCTCCCACCAAAATTATTCAGAAACCATGAATCCATCTTGAAATACCCCTATTTTCCCTATGTGTCCACAAATGTATAAATTCTATTGCTAAAACATACAAAATCAATCATGATCCCATAATGTCTTCAATAACCTTAGCCTGTTTTGAAATTATCTCCATCTTTTAGAAGTGACAACTCTTGAGAGTTAAATTATAGAGTATTGATCATATTTTACCAATGTTTTCCTCATAAAATTTGTGAAAAATAATGATATCTCCCTATCATTCATCAAACAGAGGCTACACTAAGGGTCCTCTCACCCTAGTTGAAGAGGATCAGCCTAAAGTAGTGAGGATATATCAAATCCTCTTGAAGGTGTTATCCATCTCTCTACAATCTGAGTGACAAAGGTCCAGTTAGATCTCATCACCAGCTAAAAAATGACATACATTATGATCTATTTGTCTCTAAGGTCCATGTCAAATATGTGATGCTTCTCATCTTGAAAAGGAGAAAAAAATTGGATACCAACAAGTAGTCTTGTGTTTAAATAAATACCCTATTAATAAATGAATGAATTAAACAAGTAATTGAAATAATGTAGATGATCCTTATTAGATGAGATACACCATAAGTTAAATGTTAAGAAATATAAAGGAAATATAGAAAAAGGGAAATAATGTAGATGATGCTCATATTATGAGCCCTTCTATAACTTAAGATAAGTATTGAAACATGTTTGTAATAAATGTGTAATCCAAAAATATATATCGTTCCATGGGAAGAATCTTGTCTATAAGTTTATTCTGTAGTTTAATAGTTATGTTGTGCCTTGTCACTAGGAAGAAAAAGGTGGTATTGATGTGCATCACATGTTTTTCCTATCATATATGTGGGTAAATATTTGTGCAATCATATCATGTGTTGTGAGTAGTCCTAAGTGATCTCTTATAGTGTCATGTGTACTACAATGTAAGCTAAAACAAAATACTCTGGTGTTTTAGAGTTTTATTTTTGTGTGTAAAATGTGGGCTTTACATTTGGTATAAGAGTAGAGGTTCATTCTCTCAAACCTCTAGAATGGATTAGTGTTATGATGATTCTGCATGGTGGTGGTGGATATTTGAAGAGTAATGCGATATATGTTTTTATGTGACCAACTTTGTAATTGTGATATTATGAATGCACATGTTGTGCATGCCACTTAGTGTATATTTGTTATCCTATTGATGTGATTATGATGCGAGTATTCACTCTCCTTTTCGTGGAATCAATGAAGACTTCACGTGTGATGTGCCACTTTGTTTGTTTGAAAATAATGTTATTGTGGATTGTGGATTGTTGTAGTGTTTTTTTACTATGTGATATAAATGAGTGTTGAAGTGTTGCATAAAAAAATGGTGTACAAGGAATTAGGTTGTATCATGATGTCGTCACCATCTTGTGATGAATCATGTGCATCACCATGTTGTATTACAATTGACTATATGTTGTAATGTTATTCATTTTTTTCATCATACATATAATTTATGTAATATCTTATATTCATGTTGTGAATTAGGGGCATATGGTGATCATAATACCCATATTGTACAGTACTTGCACCTTGGGTGCATTATGTGGAAACATGGTGTATCGTTACCCATGAAAGTAATGATTTTTTTATACCTTGTATCTATACCATGCATATTACGTTATGGTTAATATATGTGAATCACCATTTTTTTAGTAATGTAATTATGTGTTATGTTGTGAACCTTACACTAGATGACCCTAAGTGGAATAATCGTTAAGAGTGTATGTGTGGAGAGAGGAGCTGTGAACCAAGATTTCATAACTTTCATCTGAGTGCAAGTTAGGAAGTGGAGTATTATATAATATGAAATCACACTTCTATCTATATATTTTACTTCAAGTTTTATCATTATATTGTGGATGTGCACCTCCTTAGGCTTAGCATATGCAAAATGACATCCCCTACTCTTTCCTACTGGATTGTCCATCGAACAACTCTATGTGATTTTGACTATGTTGATACTTGTGGGAGTATGGAGAGATGATCTAGGTAGAGATTATGATAGTTGTAATGTTTGATATGTTATTTTACGAGATGAGGCTTGAAATCTGAGTTCCAACAACTCGATTTGTACCCCTTTGGTGGTGATATGAGGCCACATAGTGACTATAATGTGTTATTTCTCTATATGGATTATATTTGTAAATTGAAAATTATCTCTTTTCTTATCAGAGCTAAAATATTTATTGATTTATGTATTCTTATATTTTGGGAATCTTATTTGGTTATTGCACTAACAAGCGGATTTTGCACTAGTTTTGGCTATTTAACATATTTATCTTATTTTTAAAATTTCTTTTCATGTTTCAATTTTTTTTAATAATGTAGCCTAAGGCTTGATATTTTTACCACTAGCTATTTGAAATGGATTGTTATGCTTGTTCTAATGTCGTTATGTGTTGGTGGGCATTGATGAAATTAAAGAAAAAAAATAACTCCATGAGAGTTGCCTCAAAATTCCATGGCTGCCATGGCCGCATTGATGAAATTAAAGAAAAAAAATAACTCCATGAGAGTTGCCTCAAAATTCCATGGCTGCCATGGCCTCCTCTCTCCCAAACCTGCAAAACAAAATAGTGAAAATGATAAGAATAGGGAAAAAAAGAATAAAAGGAAACTCATAATGATTTTTAGGGCTCCTAAGTCAAACTTAAGATCTAAGGGCCCCTATTGATTAGATATAAAGGTGGAGAATGAATACTACAACTTTTTAAGTTGTTGCTTTTGTGGGAATCACTTTTTTTAAAATAATGTGTAGGGGGATCTAACTAATGGAACCACGTAGTGGGTGTTAGTACGTGGTTTTCAACTATAGTGTATTTAGATTTGTCAAGTTAATTTTTAATTTCATATTGGGAATTTTAAGTAAATAAATTTAAATAAAAAATAAGGGCACTAAACAATGGAATCAAGATAAGAAATATATAAATGAGGTAATGGAACTCAGTAGAAATAAAAAAACTGTAATATTAATTGGTGAATAAATTAATAATAATTTGTTATTAATTTAATTCTAATTACCATATAATTGTGTAGAAATTTTAATCAGGAATTAATTATATCTTGACTATTGTTTTACGCTTGCAACCTTTTATTAAAAAAAATTTCCATATTTTTCCCTAATAAATTAATAGGATTTGATGTGATTTTTGAGCGTCAAAATTCAGGACGTTACACTTGGTATACAAGTCGTGGGTTCTATGCTTGGGCCTTGGGATAACATGAAACACAAAAAGTAAACCTAACACAACCTACACCTAAAACATATAACAATGGATGACATTTTAAAATGTAGAAAACTTAGCAAACCAAAAAAACATAGATGATGATGAACTAACTCTCACCTTGGTATGTGCAAGTGGCACAGACCAAATGATGAGTTATTACATGTTTGCCTAGATAAACTACCCCTAGAGCAAACAATCACCACTATATTGCCATAGATACTACAGACATTACATGATGTTGATGCCACTATACGCAGAGGATAAGTAACAAGATGACCTAGATGGAAGGATAGAGAGCCATCACATGAGTCCCATCACTCTCCATGGAAAAGTGAGGGGGATAGGGCAGATAAATCCCTCGTGGAGCTAGTTAGATGTGATTTTTCTCAAAGAAGACATGGAGATAGTGCTATAGGACATAGAGATATTTATAGGATCCATAAATTGAGGGATGATTGTGTGGAGATACCCAGAGACAAAAAGAAATCAATGGAAGATCATATTTGAAAGATATTGAAGCTGCACCCGCCCCATTTTGTTGGACACGCATGAGGATTTTAGGCAGAGGCATGGTTGGTTAGCTTGAGTGGATGCTTCAAGCTATTTTTGTGTACTAGTAACACAAAGGCTCGTGTTATCATCCACCTTCTGAGAGATAGAGCCAGGGTTTGGTGGAGGACTGAGGAGTAGGAGTTCCACATAAATTCAAAGACTATTACCTGGGAGATCTTGAGGATTGATTCAGAAGATGGTATATTTGTTATCCGAATTTTCCCCTCAAGAGAAATTGGACAAACAAGACCTCAGACAGAAAAAATTAGGGATCGATTCGACTAGGGTAGATCACACTTATGGATTGGCTGAATAGGTTAGATAGGTCACATACATATCAGAGGAGTTCAGAAAATGAAGAATCTCCAAAGTCTGGAATTCAAACTTTTGAGGTGAGGGCATTCGGAGGTAGGCCCAAGTGCAAAATGGTGAAACCCAAAGACAAGGAGCGCAAATATCTTAAATTCAGAGATAAATGCATAAAAGGAAGGTCAATTTAAGAGTTTCAGAGTCTTGGGAGATCACGGTGAATATTTCCACGTGGGGAAGAAAAAGGTCTGAAATACAAAGTCCCAAATTCAGACATTGGGATTTCAGGATTTCAGAGATACGTGACAACTGGATAGATGCCAAAACCAAAAATAATGAAACCTCAACCTCTAAAATCCTAAAACCCAAACCCCTGAAAATAATAAATTTGAAACCTAAAAATCCCAACATGTGAACCCTCGAAATAGTGAAACCTGAATCCCTTAAATCAAGAAACCCGAACACCCAAAATCCTAAAACCTGAATCCCTGAAAAAGGAAAAGCTTCGAAACTTGAAGTTTGAATTTTAGACTTTAGAGTTTCAGAATTTTAGAATGTATTACTCAAGTGATGAATAATGTCACAGGACATGGTTTCAGAGTCTGAAATTTGATGTCTGAATTTCAGACTATGGAGGTTTAACATTTCGGAACCTTCGAGCCTTCTTGAGAAATGAATAGTAACCTGAACTCCAAAATCAAAAGGCCCAAAGTACCGAATCCTGAAAGTATGAAATTTCAGATTTCGAAGCTTAGGATACAAGTTCGGAGTCCAAAAAAATAAAGCTAACCACTCACATTTATTACATTATGACACCCTCATCTTCTAATGGCCATAACTTTTGACTGGGAGCTCAGATTTGCAAAAAATAGGACTTTTTGGAAAGTTCTCAGTGTCCTCTACAAAAATACATAACGAATTTGAAGTTTTTTTAAATTTCTAGTAAGGCTAAGTATTTAAAAATAAATAAATATAATTTTTCATTTTAGAGGGTATTTCTAGGTTTCTCACGTACCAGAATAATGAGGAATGGGCTTCCAATATTCTCCAATAGGGAAAAGTACATGGAGGTATGAGTTTTTTAGTAGAACCTATCATTATTATAGGTGATTTTAATGTTTTTTTGGTTGGTTGAAGAATTATTTTGAATTATTCTCTCTCCCTTCTCTTGTTCTTCCTATATTTTTTGGTGTAAAGGACGTCGTGCTCATTCCAGAAAGTCCAATTTTGTGAAAATCGAAGCTCGGAGTCAAAGGTTATGGCCGTTTGAAGTTCCATGGACCAAACGTTGACTTTTCTTCTCTACCTTCGGCCGCTTCGGATTTTCGCGTCCCACGCGTCCCTTTGTCCCACTTGTCCCAGTGCTGAAGTTCCCTATTTCAGCCGAACCGACCGGTTTGCATACACTTGCCCCGCTTGTCCCGAACTGTTTGGGACAAATTTTCCTGATTCGCCTGGTTCAGCCGGTTCGTGTACTTTTGTCCCGCGCGTCCCGGACTGCCTGTTTCAACAATTAGTCATTTTTTTCAACTTTCGGCCAGTTCGGATTTCCATGTCCCACGCGTCCCTTTGTCCCAAATGTCCCAAATGTTGCGCGGACCGCCTGGCGGCCTTTCGGCCGGTTCGCGTCCAGGTGTCCCTCATGTCCCGACTATTGCAAGGACTAGGACTTAGCCATTTTTCTTGCCCGAGCTTGTTTTTTGCAATTTTTTCACATTTCTTCAGAACTTGCTATCTTCTTCTTGGACAGGGGAGTTAGAAAAAATCTGAGGGGACCCTAGAAACAAGACCTTTTGCCCAGACTCACTATAATTTCTTGGGACTAAAGAATTTGATGCATGTTATCAAAATTACCTTGAGGGGTGAATTTTGGATAACAATGGCTAATTTGATAACTTGTGTTCTATGTGTGTTTTGTTTAATTATTATGCTTCCTTAGGAAGTTTCCCATGGGGGGTGACTGTACGCACCCAAAATTATATCTGCAACATTTGAAAAAATGGTTACAAAATTCCCCAATGATGATTCATTTTCTTTCAGAAGATGTTTGAACTCCTAATCCCATTCAAAGTGTATATTTGTAGCCTAGACATCCTTACTTAGCTTTTCCATGCTTTGTTCTAGCTTCCTGCTCATTTTTGTGCATGTTTTGGCCTTGGTGTCAGAACCACCTCTGAGGGAGGGAGACAGTCCTAGCAATACCTCCCATAGTAGGGAGGAAGTCCTAGGACCTCCTCCCTAAGTAGGGTGGCAGTCCTAGGACCACCTCCCTGCGCATGGCTGCAGTCATGTGCAATGTTTCCAAAAATCTTCATGCATGATTTTGGCACTAGTGATTTCACTTAACTCAACTTTTAGGATGAGTTTGTGAACCAATTTTTCTAAAAAAAGTTATGATTTCTTGGTTCTCCTTCCCTCTTCTCTTTTTAAATAGATTTAGTTAGTTGGAACTACCTTTTCTTTCCTATTGCATGAGGGCACATCCCCGCCCCAATTCCTATCTATTCCATGCTTGTATTTAAGAAAAAGGCCTAAGAATTTTATGTATCTTGCATTGTATTGCTGCCACAATACTATTGGAAATTACATATCCAAGATCTAATCACTTGTGATATCTCTATTCCACCTGCATTACAACAAGACTACCTTTAAGAGGTCATTGCTCAAGAACATTCTCCTGCTATTTCTTTTGTACTCCAAATTCCTTGGAATCATATGGACACACAGAGAAAGAAAGGAAAAATTGAGGGGAAAAATTACTACACAACTGAATTTACCTTTGTTATGTGAATTCCAAGTTGGATTTGTTGTTTGATTTCCATCATTCCTATAATTTATCACTGTTACATCATATCAAATAGAGTAGAAAATTACTTTCCTTTCATTTGCAAGTGATTACTTAATTTCAAAGAGGGTTTCAATCTTTCATATCAACCCCTAGTGACAGATCCTCTTCTTCTCATTCCTTTGGATCTTAAGGAGATAATATATATAGGAGTTTTCATACATATCATAGATCATTTGGAAAAGTTCTTGTTTTAAGTTAGTTTAGTTTTAATACACTCAGCATAGGTGAATAATAACATCAGGTTATTTTTCTCATTTAGTTTTAGTGTAGAAATATTTTAATTATTTAGAATAGAAGAAAATTGTTGTTTGTGATTGTAATATTTCAGTTTTGTGATTTGTTTAAATTAGTTTCCTTTCAAAAGTAGCATACATTGCTACTTTCAGCTAAGTTAATTTGGACACTTCAAACTACATCAACACTTAGATCCAAGTTGGGAAAAAAAACAATAGGGAGTTTATGTTACCCATTCATAGCCTCTAAATATCCCCTTTTCTAACTCAACTACCAGGAGATCACACTACCAGATCTTATTCACTGATCCTCCTATAGTTAGTTACACGCATTCAACATCGGTTTCTCCAGCACGACCTCGTGGTGTCGAGAGTGGTTGAAGGTTGCATGTAAATTTTCATCCATATAGTGACCTCATGTGTGTGGCCATGAGTTACTATGTTCCCCTCTTTTAATTTTGGTTATTTATTTTTTTGTGCATATATCTTATTATTTGTAACATCTAGTCACATTATTAGTACTGGTTAATATGTTTTTAATTAGTTAATTTAACTTAATTGTAAACTTAAAAGAAGATGTGTCAATTGGGCTATGAGTAGGGTAGGTGGTCGTTTATATTTTCATGATGATGAGTGGGATTAATTGCATTTTGATGTGTGTATTATACCTCCTTTCCCAATCTCGAATTTTTCCTTAGAGACCACTTTTTGAGACTTTTCGGACAAGTTAACCTTGTCCCTTTCTTCTCAAATTCATCCACCAACCATACTTATGAAGTATGGAATTAATTTTAGAATTTTTAATGCATTTGTTAAGTGAAAAAGATTAAATCAAGTCACTTTTCTACTTACCTCATTTCATATGTCCTTGGAAGGTATGGAGTGCATGTTGGAGTGTACACTTGTGTATGTCATAGCCTTATTTATTCATTTATTATCATTGGTATTTGTGTGTTGACTTGTTGAGTTTGAATTGAGGAATGATGAAGTGGTATCCTATATGGAGCCACATCATCATCCTCACCTCCTTTTCCATTTATTGACATGAATTTGGAGTATTTGGGGTTACATGTCTCATTTCAACACTTGCATTTTTGGAATTTTGGCTTGGGTTTCTTGCTTGGAGCTTGGGAGTTTGTATTTTGGATTTTCTATTGGATTTAGGGTGATTGAAGCTTGTTGTGTGAAATTTTTGAAAGATAAATGGAGAGGTAGGATCTTTACTTATTATTGCTTCTTTTATATATGTCTGTAATTGTTTAATTTGTTATTGTTTGAGTGTATGTTATGTTTGTTTTGAATGTATTATGTTTGGATGGGTAGATTTCCCTTAAGAATGATGTGGGAGATGTAAAATGGGACCATTGGGGAGGGAAAATTGAGTTTTGGTGCATGAAATTTTGAGGGAGTGATTAGGGAGTCCACGCTATGGCGAGAGAAAAGGAAAAAAATTTCACATTTTGTATATTTGCAAGGGGATAGAAAAGGATATATTTGAGTGTTTTGTGATGTGCACATGGATGTTTTTGGGTGGAACCCCTATTTCACTTTGGAGGTAAAAGGAGGTGGTCCACATATTTGATTTCTCATTTGGTTTGTTGGAAAGCCTATGCGATTATTGGAAAAAATTTAAATCTTGTTTGTGTGTGTTTATTTGAATGTGTTGCAATTTGTGGGTTGTATGTTTTGTGCAAGCCATTATAATTGTGAAGTTTTTAAAGTAGTAAAATCTCCCTATTGTTCTATGGTTGGGGATCGGGGGCCAATAAGGATGATGGATTATCCTCCGTATTGGAATAAATGTTGGGTGGAGATTGTTTCCTACTCTCCCTTCCTTGTATTGTGATTCAAAATTGAAGAGATGAAAGATTGCAAAGTCGAATCTTTGAGGAGAAAAATTATATGGAAGACAACAAGATTTTATTTTGTAAAGTGTTTCCTAGTGTATCAAAGTGGAAATTTTGTAATTATTTTAATGTATTATGGAAATATTTTTTAAATATTTATTTGAGAAATGGAAGTAGTGGAAAGAGGAATGTGAAGATTGATTCATGTGATTATTTTATCTCCTTCAAACTTGTAATTTATATCGAGTGTGCATTTGAGTGATCAATGAAAATTATCCTTCTTAGAATGAACCCAAATGTATTATGTGTTTTGGTGTTCCTCTTAAAATGATTTTTTTGTATTCCATTTATATGTTACTACAAAAGAAGGTTGTCATGGTTAAGTTCTATTCTTTTTCTCCCTTTTCAATATTGCTTTAAATGGTAGGGCGTTATTATGGTTTCCATTGTTTTTATCTATATTATAAGGTCAACTATATAGACATTTTAGTAGACTTTATCAAACCCAAGAAATATGTTCAATTCATTTACTTGCAATTAGATGAATAAAAAGAGCTATTAACCTAATTAACTCACATATGGTTTGTATACAAATTTAATAAACCACATAGGCTCTTCCATGTTTTTTATATTAAAATTGAATTTATAGAGTGGTTATAGTAAAATAAAACTATATATATATATATATATAATTAAATTATTTTAATATAGAATTACTAAATAGTATTACCGATGGGAGGATTTAATTAAACAAAGTTTATATAAAAAGATTATTGTTAGCCATGTATGGGAAACAAAATGTTAATAAACGAGACAATGAGTTAGGAGTGAGGGAATTGCCCCCAACCCAACATATATTACTAATAATATGGGGTGGGGGTGGGGTTGGGGGTATAGGATCCACCCCCAAAAACTTAAACCCTAATCCATATGCACTACGACTACTACATCCTTAAGCTGAGGCCATTTTTGATGATCTGTGCTAAGTTTATCTCATTTCGACCGAAACCTAAATTGCTTTATATATATATATATATATATATATATATATATATATATATATATATATATATATATATATATATATGTATATATATATATATATATGTATATGTATATGTATATGTATGTATGTATGTATGTATTTAAACCTAAATAATTGTAAATATTCTCAGATTTGTAAATACAACTTCATGAAAAATGACAAAAATGGGTGAACAACACCAATAACCCAGATAGGGTAAAAATTTTCATTTAACTCAAAATATTTAAGAAATTATATACATTTTTGCAAGCCCTTGGTGGGCATTGATGAAATTAAAGAAAAAAAATAACTCCATGAGAGTTGCCTCAAAATTCCATGGCTGCCATGGCCGCATTGATGAAATTAAAGAAAAAAAATAACTCCATGAGAGTTGCCTCAAAATTCCATGGCTGTCATGGCCTCCTCTCTCCCAAACCTGCAAAACAAAATAGTGAAAATGATAAGAATAGGGAAAAAAAGAATAAAAGGAAACTCATAATGATTTTTAGGGCTCCTAAGTCAAACTTAAGATCTAAGGGCCCCTATTGATTAGATATAAAGGTGGAGAATGAATACTACAACTTTTTAAGTTGTTGCTTTTGTGGGAATCACTTTTTTTAAAATAATGTGTAGGGGGATCTAACTAATGCAACCACGTAGTGGGTGTTAGTACGTGGTTTTCAACTATAGTGTATTTAGATTTGTCAAGTTAATTTTTAATTTCATATTGGGAATTTTAAGTAAATAAATTTAAATAAAAAATAAGGGCACTAAACAATGGAATCAAGATAAGAAATATATAAATGAGGTAATGGAACTCAGTAGAAATAAAAAAACTGTAATATTAATTGGTGAATAAATTAATAATAATTTGTTATTATTTTAATTCTAATTACCATATAATTGTGTAGAAATTTTAATCAGGAATTAATTATATCTTGACTATTGTTTTACGCTTGCAACCTTTTATTAAAAAAAATTTCCATATTTTTCCCTAATAAATTAATAGGATTTGATGTGATTTTTGAGCATCAAAATTCAGGACGTTACACTTGGTATACAAGTCGTGGGTTCTATGCTTGGGCCTTGGGATAACACGAAACACAACAAGTAAACCTAACACAACCTACACCTAAAACATATAACAATGGATGACATTTTAAAATGTAGAAAACTTAGCAAACCAAAAAAACATAGATGATGATGAACTAACTCTCACCTTGGTATGTGCAAGTGGCACAGACCAAATGATGAGTTATTACATGTTTGCCTAGATAAACTACCCCTAGAGCAAACAATCACCACTATATTTCCATAGATACTACAGACATTACATGATGTTGATGCCATTATACGCAGAGGATAAGTAACAAGATGACCTAGATGGAAGGATAGAGACCCATCACATGAGTCCCATCACCCTCCATGGAAAAGTGACGAGGATAGGGCAGATAAATCCCTCGTGGAGCTAGTTAGATGTGATTTTTCTCAAAGAAGACATGGAGATAGTGCTATAGGACATAGAGATATTTATAGGATCCATAAATTGAGGGATGATTGTGTGGAGATACCCAGAGACAAAAAGAAATCAATGGAAGATCATATTTGAAAGATATTGAAGCTGCACCCGCCCCATTTTGTTGGACACGCATGAGGATTTTAGGCAGAGGCATGGTTGGTTAGCTTGAGTGGATGCTTCAAGCTATTTTCGTGTACTAGTAACACAAAGGCTCGTGTTATCATCCACTTTCTAAGAGATAGAGCCAGGGTTTGGTGGAGGACTGAGGAGTAGGAGCTCCACATAAATTCAAAGACTATTACCTGGGAGATCTTGAGGATTGATTCAGAAGATGGTATATTTGTTATCCGAATTTTCCCCTCAAGAGAAATTGGACAAACAAGACCTCAGACAGAAAAAATTAGGGATCGATTCGACTAGGGTAGATCACACTTATGGATTGGCTGAATAGGTTAGATAGGTCACATACATTGCATAGGAGTTCAGAAAATGAAGAATCTCCAAAGTCTGGAATTCAAACTTTTGAGGTGAGGGCATTCGGAGGTAGGCCCAAGTGCAAAATGGTGAAACCTAGAGAAAAGGAGCGCAAATATCTTAAATTCAGAGATAAATGCATAAAAGGAAGGTCAATTTAAGAGTTTCAGAGTCTTGGGAGAACACGGTGAATATTTCCATGTGGGGAAGAAAAAGGTCTGAAATACAAAGTCCGAAATTCAGACATTGGGATTTCAGGATTTCAGAGATACGTGACAACTGGATGGATGCAAAAACCAAAAATAATGAAACCTCAACCTCTGAAATCCTAAAACCCAAACCCCTGAAAATAATAAATCTGAAACCTAAAAATCCCAACATGTGAACCCTCGAAATAGTGAAACCTGAACCCCTTAAATCAAGAAACCCGAACACCCAAAATCCTGAAACCTGAATCCCTGAAAAAGGAAAAGCTTCGAAACTTGAAGTTTGAATTTTAGACTTTAGAGTTTCAGAATTTTAGAATGTATTACTCAAGTGATGAATAATGTCACAGGACATGGTTTCAGAGTCCGAACTTTGATGTCTGAATTTCAGACTATGGAGGTTTAACATTTCGGAACCTTCGAGCCTTCTTGAGAAATGAATAGTAACCTGAACTCCAAAATCAAAAGGCCCAAAGTACCGAATCCTGAAAGTATGAAATTTCAGATTTCGGAGCTTAGGATACAAGTTCAGAGTCCAAAAAAATAAAGCTAACCACTCACATTTATTACAGTATGACACCCTCATCTTCTAATGGCCATAACTTTTGACTGGGAGCTCGGATTTGCACAAAATAGGACTTTTTGGAAAGTTCTCAGTGTCCTCTACAAAAATACATAATGAATTTGAAGTTTTTTTAAATTTCTAGTAAGGCTAAGCATTTAAAAATAAATAAATACAATTTTTCATTTTAGAGGGTATTTCTAGGTTTCTCACGTACCAGAATAATGAGGAATGGGCTTCCAATATTCTCCAATAGGGAAAAGTACATGGAGGTATGAGTTTTTTAGTACAACCTATCATTATTATAGGTGATTTTAATGTTTTTTTTCTTGGTTGAAGAATTATTTTGAATTATTCTCTCTCCCTTCTCTTGTTCTTCCTATATATTGTAAGGAGGGTATCATTTCAAAAGGTTGGACAAAATTTCCTTGTACCCTACCTTCTTCTCGTGTCTGTAAGTGAATTTGTCGAGTTCAATCCTACCATTCAAATTGTAAATGCAATTTTTCCCTCTTGGCTATTATAATGCACTGTATGAAATCTGTGGAGCAATAATATAAGTTTGTGGATGAATTTCAACCTTCTCTTGTGTTCATTGCATCTTTGTGATCTCTTGTTATAACTTTGGTTAACTATTCATGTTAGGTTGTATTACATGTTTTGAAAGATTTTCTTTAATGGTGAATGAATTTTTTATAAGAAACTCATTTGTGTTGATGTTCATCACATTCATTTCCATGCAAGGAAATTTATTCAACATTTCTCTTGGTGCATAACCCCTTGTAGCTTATGTTTAATTTCTTGGCAATTTTTCAGCCCTATCTCCTTGGAAATTTAGATTAGATTTTAGGATAGATTTTCCACAAATTTAAAGTGTGTATCAAGATAGAGGAATAGGAATCGGACTTCATTCGGAGAGCTTTCCCATTTGTAAAATCCCACACTTTGGGAAAATCTCCATGTTATACTATCGCATTGATATTTTCACTCATTCGAGTTACAAAAATCATGGGTGCTATGATTACGCATAAAAAGTTTTTAAATGTGTGGTGGGACCAAGAAGTCATTCCATGAGCTTTGAAGCCATTTTATAGAAATTTGGACTTAGAAAACTATAGATTTAAAAATTTTGACTTTTCACCTCTCTAGCTAAACTCTGAAATCAATTTCCAAAGGCTTAAATTTCTCAAAACAAGTCCAAATTTCACTAATTGATAGATCAGGGGATAATATTCAAAAGGGTATTTCTAGTTTTTTGAAATTTTGATTTTAAAAATTTTAGAATTTTTTTAATTTCGAGTTTCAGAATTTTGGGATTTCAGAAATATTAGGATTTTGGAATTTTAGGTTTTGGAATTTCGAGGTTCTCCAAATTTCATATTTTAGGGTTTCGAACACACGAAGATTTTGAATTTTCGGGTTTTTGCGACTGTTATTCCAAAACAGATTTCATCCTCGAGAATGTCAAATATACAGGGCCTTCAAAATTCCATTCTAATGTTCTCAATTTTAATGTGTCACTTGGAAAAATCTTGGCCTTTAGAGGCTTATTCCCCAACACATCTGATGACTCCAAAGGGATAGAACTAAGTTGTATAAGAACACAAATTTCCCAAGTACTTGAGAAGAATTTGAACTAGGTCTGATACTAGAGAAGAGGGACTATTTTTATACCTGTAATTATCATTAAGAAGAGGAAGGAGAGGAAGAAGACCACAAATATCACCATCTCCACCTAACTGGGATTTGTATATAGCTCTACCTGGTAGACCTTTTCTCGAATAAAATAGGGTTATTCGGCCAATCATAATGGCACATCTTTATCAATCACCACTGAATCCCTTTTTCAACTTCACGAGTAGAAGTCCACTTACCCTAAATGATCAAAATCCAATTACGATTGTATCACTAAAGAAAATTCCCTATTTCACAGGATAAAATCATACTACTCCTATTGACCACATCAAAGACCTCACCAATGTTTGTGAAATTCATGAAATTAATGAAATGGATGTTACGATCAAATTGTTGGCTTCATCTTTCAAAGGTAAGGCCTTATAATGGTTTAGCATCCTGACAAGAGGGTCTATTCAAAATTGGAATAAGATTTTTTTAGCTCTTTGTAACCATTTCGGAGAGAGGGCAGACAATCTATCTTGACTGGAACAATTGACAACAATCAAAAGGGTTCATAATGAACAAATGGTATATTTTAACTTCCATTTTCAATGGACATGAGACAAAATTCCCATAGTTGTCATACAAACTACCGAAGGACTATTCCTTTACTTCTTAAAGGGTATGAATTTTGAAATTTCTATGATTATCCAATCAATGGGAGGAGCAACGCTGCCACATGCCTATGACATAGCAATCAAAGCAGAAAATTGTTTGATTCAAGATGGAAAGCTAGCACCAAGGCCATCAATGCCTCTCTTTCAAGACATGGGAACTCCTATAATTATTCAAACACCTTAATTGAGTCCTATTCCATCCCCTATAAATCAAAGTAATAATGAATCTTCTACTTCTTAAATCACTTCTAAAGAATTGTAGTAGGTTATGAAACAACTACAGAACCTAGGAAATGAGCTAGTGACTATCAAGAGATAACAAGTTCAGAGTTGTAGACTGCATCATCCTTAAGCTCAATATCAAGCTTCCAAGCCGCTCAGATCATATGTTCCAAATGTAGTTTCAATATCAAAATCCTTCATTGTAACTCAAAATAACATGGAACATGAGTATAAATGATATTACCCATGTAATCTACCTCACAATCAATCAACATGTTTTAATGGTAGATAAAATTAGCCTCTGATGGTGGAGACCATTGTTGTGTCCCAAGAATCAAGTGAGGAGGGAATTCTAAAGAAAGATAACCATCAAGAGGCAATTCCAATGGAAACCACATTGGTTAATTACAAAATAGAAGACTTCTGTGGAGCTAATCAACCTCCATTCTAGGGTGTAGCTGCTAATGCACAGTCATATAAGAGGAACATTGAGGAAGGACAATCATTTAACTCTGTATTTTCTCAACCCACTCTCATTCCAGAAGGTGCCAATAATACAAGTGAAGCCCCAAATATATCAAATCAACCTAAGGCACCCGTTAGAATAGCACATGTGCCTATTCAAGCTCTAGAAAAGTTCGTTCTAAGTAAGGAGCAACAAAAAGATAATCCATCCCATTTTAACATCATTGATTAGATGAAGAAAAACATGTGAGTATTTCCATCTGGGAGTCATTGGAAATCCTAGGACAACGATATTTGTTGCAAGCTGCAATGTCCAATTGGTTGGCCTCAAATGGATCAAACCAAAGACGAGAAATATCTTAGTAATGTAGTACAACAAGATGAGGGTCAACTAAGGAAGAATTTGAAGCCCTATCCATTCTATTTGTCATTGATTGCTGGAAACCAATTGGTACACAATTTCTTGATCGATTCATGGGAAAGTAGCTTTGTAATGCCTAAGCAAATAACATATCAATTAGGTCTAAAGTATGATCTAGTACTGAAAGGGGTAGTCCAATTGGATTGAATAAGAGTAGGGACAATTTGGGTCATTAGAGGATTAATCCTTACACTACATGCTTTCCCAAATATTACCATCTTATAGGATGTTTTCGGAATTGACTTACAACCACTCTTTGCATTGTGTTTGTAAAGAGATTTCTTAGCCAATATCGGTAGGTACCTATCTTTGGATTAGACCCACATGATATTTAGAAAAAGATATAGAGCTAGGGATACAATTAAGTCAGATATGATTGCCAAATTCCATATTGAGCCTCATATGCCAAGCCCAATCAAATAAAAATATTCAGCCTTTGATCAAGACCAATGTTCAAATAACATTAAAATAGGTAATAAGGTTGAGGGAATTTCAGAATTGATTCTCGATGAATGGGAAAACAAAGGACATGCATTATATCCATACAAGGAAATGGAAGAATAAGAATTGAGTGTATATTGTGTACAAAAATACAATTCACCCATTCCTAATATCACCAAGCCAAACAATAAGGATGGAAATGAAGTATGAAAACTATTTCTTGATGGGTCGTGAAGCAAACAAGGTGCTGGAAGTGGTGCAGTGTTGGTTTTCTGTTAGGTTATGGAGCTTTTTTTCATGTGTGAAAGTGTTGAAGATTGTACAATAAGAGTACTGTACACTTTTCATGTATCCTCGCCAGGGTTTGGGGCAGGGCCCTGAGTAGGGGTCCAGGGGTAGAAGTCCCCGGTAGTAGGGGTTCAGGGGTAGTAACCCTTGATAGAAGGGGTTCGGGGGCGTAGCCCCCGAAAAAAAAAAATTTAGGCATAATTTTTTTTGGCCTCGAAAAAATGCACCCGACATATCAGGAAACGTGCTCTTCTCACATGGGCGAGATTTTTGACCCATAGGTTTATGGGACGGGGTTTTTCCATGGTCTTGATACCCACGGTTTTGTAAAAATGCTTAAGCAGTTTTCTATTTATATGGTTTTATGCATATGATTGAGATATGAAGAACATTGCAGATGTGCTTTGAATTCAGCTGTGAATTCTGTAGAGTTTTTTGAGCATAGATTTAAACGGATCTGTGTATTGTATTGAGAGAGTGGTGGCTTGTAATAAAATTTGAGCAAGTGATTCTTGGTGGACGTAGCCCAAATTGGGTGAACCACGTTAAATACTGTCTCTTTGTGTTGTATTATTTTATTCTACAATTTTATTTGAGATTTGTAATAATTTCTGCATATTAGTTTCTACTGTTGCGATTCTGTGAGGGATTATTCCGCATATTTTATCCCTTATTTCCTAACAATTGGTAGCAGAGCTTGGTTTGGTTTTCTGAAGTGTTGAATTGCAGGGAAAGTTTTTAGCTTGAGTGGGAGCTATGACAGATGATGGAATATCTAGGGTTGATAAATTCAACAGGCACAATTTTAGTCTTTGGAAGATGCAGATGGAAGATTACCTTTATCAAAAGGATCTTTATATTCCGTTGTCTGAGAAGGTGAAAAAACCCTTGAGTATGACAGATGTGGAATGGGATTTGCTGGATAGGAAGGCACTTGGGACAATCCGGCTGTGTCTTTCATCTTTGGTATTATTTAATGTTTCAAAGGAAAAGACTACAAAAGATCTAATGGATGCATTAGGTAAGTTGTATGAAAAACCCTCTGCCTCTAACAAGATATTTTTAATGAAAAAGTTGTTTAATATGAATATGTCTAAGAATAGTTCAGTAGTAGATCATTTAAATGATTTAAATGCGATTGTGAATATGATAGCTTCGGTTACAATAGAATTTGATGAGGAAGTTAGGGCTTTATTAATTCTATGCTCTTTACCTAAGAAGTTGGAATAGTCTTGTAATGGCGGTAAGTAACTCGGTTCTAGATAACTCGAATTTTAAGTTTGAGGATGTTGTAGGGGTGATTCTACGTGAGGAAATGCGAAGAAAAAGCTTTGGGGAATCTTCTACTTCAGGGAATGCTTTGACAGTGGAAACTAGAGGGAGACATAAGAATAGAGGAAACCGTGGAAAATAAAAAGATTGGGCAAGGTCAAAATCCAAGAACAAGATTGTATGTTGGAATTGTGGAAAGTTTGGGCATGCAAAGAAGGACTGTTGAGAGCTTCAGGATAAGAAGAAACAACAGGAAGAAAACAAGGAGGCAAATGTGGCAACGGGTAATGTATGTCAGGATGCTTTGATTCTTTCTTTGCACAATATTACTGAATCTTGGGTTTTAGATTCAGGGGATTCTTTCCATGCTTCTCCACATAGGCATTATTTTGTTGATTATGTTCAAGAAGATTTTGGGCATGTTTTTCTTGGTGATGATGAGCCTTGCAGCATAGTTGGAAAAGGTTCTATTTAGGTTAAGATGCAGATTGGCAATACTTGGCTATTGAAGGATGTCAAACATGTGCCTACATTAAGACAAATTTTGATATCGGCAGGGCAGTTGGGAAGTGATGGTTATACTGTGATATTTACAGTGGACTCTTGGAAGGTTACCAAGGGTGCTCTTGTGGTGGCAAGAGGTAAGAAGGTTGGAACCTTGTATTTAACCAGTTATAGCACTAATGTTTGTAATCTTGTGGCTTCAGAAGTAGATACAACATTGTGGCACTATAAGCTTGGTCATATGAGCCATAAGGGCATGGAGCTCATAAAGAAGGATTTTCCCAGATATACAGAAATAGGTTTGGATTTCTGTTAGGACTGCATATATGGGAAACAAAAGTGAGTAAGGTTTCTCAAGGTTGGACCTACAAAGAAAGAGAGTATGTTAGAGCTGGTGCATTCTGATGTGTGGGGGCCAGCTCAGGTATCATCTCTTAGGGGTTCAAGTTATTATGTTACTTTTATCAAATTTGATGATGTGAAAAGGAAATTTTGGGTTTATCGTATTAGAAACAAATATGATGTATTTGACACTTTTGTTAAATGGAAAGCCTTGGTAGAGAATGAAACAGGTCTTAAGCTAAAATGTCTTAGGTCAGATAATGGAGGGGAGTATTGTAGCAATGAATTTGATGATTACTGTTATAAGAATGGAATCCACAGGCAAAAGACAATTCCAAGAACTCTGCAGTAGAATGGGGTATCAGAAAGGATGAACAAAACAATAATGGAATGTGCTAGGAGCATGAGGTTACATGCAGGACTGCCTCTTTCTTTTTGGGTAGAAGCGGTGAGCACAGCTGTGTAGTTGATAAATAGAGGACCCTCAAGTGCCTTGGATGGAGGCATACCTGAGGAGGCTTGGTACGGTAAGAAATTTGATTATTCATTTCTTAGAGTCTTTGGATGTGAGGTGTTTGTTCATATAGACAAGGATGATAGGACCAAGCTAGAGGCTAAATCAGAAAAATGTACTTTCATCGATTATGGTGGTGATGACTTTGGATATAAATGTTTGAGTTTTAAGGACAAAAAAATCATTCATTCTAGGGATGTGGTATTTAATGAGAAAGTCATGTATAAGCAATAGTTGCAGGAAAATAGGGAAGAATCAAAGAAAGAATATGCAGCGGTAGAGGATCTTCCGGATGGAAAAGTGACACATGAATCAGTTCAGGAACCTCCTCAACAGGAACCCCAAAATCCTATATTGAGGAGGTCTTCTAGGGTAAGAAGACAACCTGAACATTTTTCTCCTTCTCTTTATTATTTATTACTCACTGATAGTGGAGAACCAAAGAGCTTTGATGAAGCAATGCAGGTAGATGCCAGGAAGAAGTGGGAGCAAGCCATGGATGAGGAGCATCAGTCTCTCATGGAGAACCAGACATGGGATTTGGTAAAGCTACCTAAAGGAAAAAGAGCATTATAGAACAAGTGGGTGTTCATAGTCAAAGAGGAATAAGGAGGCAAGAAAAGATACAAGGCCCAGTTGGTGGTCAAGGGGTTTGCACAGAAAAAAGGTATATATTTTGATGAGATTTTTTCTCCTGTAGTAAAAATGACTTCTATTAGAACTGTTCTATGAATAGTTGCAGCAGAAGACTTGCACTTAGAACAACTTGATGTAAAGACTGTATGTCTCCATGGTGATTTGGATGAGGAACTATATATGCAGCAACCAGAGGGCTATGAGGTCAAAGGTAAAGAGGATATGGTTTGCAAACTGAAGAAGAGCTTGTATGGCTTGAAACAAGCTCCACGTCAATGGTATAAGAAATTTGATAGCTTCTTGATGGAGCAAGGTTATATTAGATGTCATTCTGACCATTGCATGTATATAAAGAAATTTGAGAATGGAAGTTATATTATCCTTTGTCTGTATGTGGATGACATGTTCGTTGTAGGTAGAAACATGCAAGAAATAAAAGTACTCAAGAAGCAGCTAAGTGAATCCTTTGCTATGAAGGATTTGGGGGCAGCCAAACAAATCCTTGGTATGAGGATATCTCGAGATAGGAAGGAATGGAAGCTAACTTTATCTCAGGAAGAGTACATTAAGAAAGTGTTGGAGAGGTTTAATATGCAGGATGCTAAACCGATTGGGACTCCTTTGGCAGGCCATTTCAAGTTGTCAAAGGAGCAGTGTCCCAAGACAGAGCAGGAGAGAAACCAAATGTCCAAGGTACCTTACTCATCAGCGGTTGGTAGTTTGATGTATGCCATGGTGTGCACTAGGCCTGATATTGCCCATGCAGTGGGAGCAGTGAGTAGATTTATGGGTGATCGAGGTAGAGATCACTGACAGGCAGTAAAGTGGATCCTTCGGTATTTGCGAGGGACCATGGGGACGTTTTTGTGCTACAGTGGATCAAACACCATTTTGTGTGGTTATGTAGATTCAGATATGGCTGGAGATGTAGACAGCAAGAGGAGCACAACAGGTTATGTTTACACTGTAGGTGGAACAACAGTAAGCTAGATTTCACGACTACAGAAGTTGGTGGCTTTGTCAACCACGGAGGCTGAGTATGTTGCTGCCACAGAGGAAAGTAAGGAAATTATTTGGTTACAACAATTACTTGAGGAGTTGGGGCATAATAAAGAGGAAGGAAAGTTACATAGTGATAGTCAGAGTGTTATACACCTAGCTAAGAACTCTTCTTTACACTTTAGGACAAAACATATACAGTTAAGGTACCATTTCTTCAGGATAGCTTTGGAGGAAGAGAATTTGAAGTTGGAGAAGATTCATACTAGTCAGAATCCTGCAGACATGATGATCAAGGTGGTCACAAGGGAAAAACTAAACTTGTGTTCAACTTTGGTTGGTCTTCACAGAAACTAGTGAAGGGTTGAGAAGCTTGCCCAGAGGAAAACTAGTCTCCAAGTGGGAGATTGTTAGGCTATGGAGTTGTTTTCATGTGTGAAAGTGTTGAGGACTGTACAATAAGAGTACTATACACTTTTCATGTATCCTCGTTGGGGTTCAGGGGTGCAGCCCTCGAAAAAAAAAATTAGGCATAAATTTTTTTGGCCTCGAAAAAATGCACCCGACATATTAGGAAACGTGCTCTTCTCATATGGGCGAGATTTTTGACCCATAGGTTTATGGGACGGGTTTTTCCCATGGTTTTGATACCCACGGTTTTGTAAAACTACTTAAGTAGTTGTCTATTTATATGGTTTTATGCATATGATTGAGATATGAAGAACATTGCAGATGTGCTTTGAATTTGGCTGTGAATTCTGTAGAGTTTGTTGAGCATAGTTCCAAATGGATCTGGGTATTGTATTGAGAGAGCAGTGGCTTGTAATAAAATCTGAGCAAGTGATTCTTGGTGGACGTAGCCCAAATTGGGTGAACCACGTTAAATACTGTCTCTTTGTGTTGTGTTATTTTATTCTATAATTTTATTTGAGATTTGTAATAATTTCTGCATATTATTTTCTACTCTTGTGATTCTGTGAGGGATCATTCTGCATATTTTATCCCTTATTTCCTAACATTTTCACCACATAATATCAAGTATTATTCAAATAACAGAGTTGAATATGATGCTTTAATTCATGGACTTCATTGGGCCAGGAAAAGAGACATAAAGAACTTGCAGATGTCTAAGGATAGTGAGCTAATCATCAACCAATTCAAGGAACAACATTCTTCAAATAATGACCTACTCAAGATTTATAAGAATAGCGTATGGGACCTCATTGAAGACTTTAAAGTTTTCTTATTTTTAGTAATGATAAGTACTTAAAAATGAATAAATATAGTCTTCCATTTTAGAGGGTGTTTCCAGGTTTCTCATATACCAAAATAACGAGGTATGGGCTCTCTTTCTTCTCTAGCAAGGCAAATTACATGGAGGTATGGGTTTTGTAGTGGCACCCATCATTTTTGTAGGTTATTTTCATGAATTTTTGGGTGGTAAAAGTATAATTTTTAATTCTTATCTCTCCCTTCTATAATTCTTCCTATATATTGTAGGGAAGGGCTCATTTCAAAAGGCTAGATAATCTTTCTTTGAACCCTCCCTTCTTCTATTTTCTATAAGTGAATTTGTGGAGTTCAAACCTCCCATTAAAATTGTAAATGCAATTTTGCCTCTTCGCTATTGTAATGTAATGTATCAAATCTGTACAAAAATTATATAAGTCTGTGGATGAATTTAAACCCTCTCGTGTGTTCATTGCATCTTTTTGATCTCTCATTATAACTTTGGTTAACTATAAATGTTAGGTTGTATTAAATGTTTTGAAAGGTTATGTTTAATGGTGAATGAATTTGTGATAAGAAATTGATTTTTTTTGATCTTCATCCTCTTGTATATTTTTTCACTTTGATTTCCATGCAAGGAAAGTTATTCAACATTTATCTTTGTGCATCACCCCCCGTAGCTTAGGTTTAATTTATTGCAATCTTGTCAACCATGTCTCCTTGCCAAGTTAGAGTAGATTTTAGGATAGATTCTCCATAGTTTGAAAGTGTGTATCAAAACAAAGGAATAGGAACCGGCCTTCATCTAGAGGGATTTCCTATTTGTAATGTCCCACACTTTGGGAAAATCTCCATGTTATACAATCGCATTCACCATTTCACTCATTTGAGTTGCAACAATCATGGGTACTGTGATTAGACATCAATAATATCTCCAGGTGGTTTATTCAGCATAGGATCGATGAGTTTCATGATCTGCGATATGCATCTATGACAGTGGCCGAGTATGAGAGTTAGTTCTTTGACTTGTTTCAGTATGTTGATTACATGAAAGATGAACAATTTAGAGTACACAAGTTCATCAAGGGCCTGAACTTTGATTTAGGAGGGGAAGGGCATATGCATTGTCCACAGACTTTAATAGAGGTCATTAAGAAGGCCTACCTTGCATAGAAGAACATGAGGAAGACATAATAGGATAGAGATAGAATGAGGATCTGCATTTAGAAGATGTAAGATAGTCAGTCGAAGGTGGCAACCCCTCCTCCTCATGGTGTACATGGATCTACGCACTCCTCCTTTTAACCATAACAACATCACCAACAGAACCGGCCACCTTTCAGGCCTCCATAGAGATATGATGCATAGATAGGGTAGAGTATGACACATCTTCTTAGATGACCCATCAGGACAAAGGAAACACCTAGAGCTCAGTCAGCTGGAGCTCGTCAGTAGCACCCATAAAGGTCTATGACAAGATCATCGGGGTCTATAGCATAGAATATTAAGCCAATTTGAGGAGTATATGTTCATTCGAGGGGACCAGATAGTTTCATTAGGTGTAGTGTACATGGGAATCACTTAAAGAGAGTCATCATAAAACCTTGTTGAATAGGGTATGGAACCTACTTCAGATCCTACAGTCAATGGTATGGGATGGAGCCATAAAAATTATGTAGTGGTTGAGAACTGCTAGGAAGAGATTGATGGTACAGTGATAGAGACTATAGGTAGCATTGATGGTATTCCTACCTCTATATTGTTTATATTTGTCTTTTTTGATTCATTTTTCATACCATCATTAGTAAAGTGATGCAGGTTGATGGCACATTAGCAACGTCATAGATGGGATGTTGCGATGGCTTCTAAAGCCATGTTCATAGTGGAATCCTTAGTTAAGGAGTGTGTAGTGGACCTAGGACTCTTCACCATGACATTGGATCTTAGTATCCTTCCCTTGGGTTCGTATGCAATTATCTTGGGCATGGACTTGTTATCAATAAACAGGGCTAGAGTGGATTGGTACAGAAAGGTGATATCTTATGTAGATGATATGGGAGTAGAGTTACTGATAGTTGGGGTTAGGAGACCCATCTCTATTCACACTATATCTGCTATGCATCTTAAATGGTGTGGTTGATGGGGATGTTAGTTGTATTCCATCACAGTTATTGACCAATTAGAGAATGAGACTCATGGACCATCACTCTATGGTCATCATATTTTGAGGGATTTTTATATGTTTTTCCCAGTGAGTTGTCAAGTTTACCTCCCCCACTTGAGATAGAATTTCATATTGATTTGGATCTTGTAGCCTAGCCTATCTCATGCACACCATATAGGATTACTATGCCTAAGTTATGTGAGCTCAAGTTTCAGTTAGAGGGCCTTCTTGAGAAAGGTGTAATCCATCCTAGTGTATCTCCTTGGGGTGCACAGGTGATTTTTATTAAGAAGAAGGACATATATTTCCATTTTTGTGTTGATTATAGATAGTTGAATAAAGTAACGATCAAGAATCATTACCCCCTTCCACTCATAGATGCTTTTTTTAATCAGATGAAGGGGAATACCATGTTTTCCAAGATATACCTTAATTCAGGTTATCATCAACTAATGATTTTGGAGGGTTATATCCATAATACAGTCGTTTTCACTCAATATGGTCGTTACGAGTTCACAGTTGTGTCATTTCGTTTGATGAATGCCCCTGAAATATTTACGAGTTTGATGAATGGTGTGTTCAAGACATTTCTAGACCATTTTGTACTCGTGTTCCTAGATGATATTTTATTTTATTCATGAATACGTGAGGAGAATCTATGCTAGGTTCTATAGTTCCTTTGAGAGCAATAGCTATAAGGGAACCTGGAGAAGTGTGAATTTTTCCTAACAAAGGTTCATTCTTTAGGTCACATTATTTCTGGGGAAGGTATTGTAGTCAATCTTTATAAGATTAGAGCTATCATGGATTGGCATGTACATACCAATATGACCAAGGTGTTCAACTTCATGGGATTGGAAGGGTATTACAGGATTTTTTTTAGGATTCTCTGATATTGTGCATCCCATTACTTCCCTACAGAGGAAAGGGAAGAAGCTTGTTTGGTCAGACTGTTGTTAGCAGGCCTTTAGGACAATGAAGGAATTCCTTATGAAAACACCTATTCTAGGAGTGCCAAATCTGCAAGAAGATTTCTTTGTATTCAGAGATGATTCACTGGTAGGGATAGGAGGTGTATTGATGCAGGATTATTGAGTAATAGATTTTGAGTCCCGTAAACTCAAGGATTATGAGCTCAATTACTATACTCACAACCTTTATCTTGCTACATTGGTCCATACATTAGTGTGTTGGTGAAATTTCTTATTAGGAAGGAGATTGACACTCAAGACAGATCATTTGAGTCTACAAAACATCTTCACATAACCCAATCTCAACAATTGTCAATGGCATTTGATGGAGCTTCGATGTAAGTATGATATGGAGATCGAGTATGTAAAGGGAAAGGAGAATTTGGTTATGTAATCCTTACGTCATCGAAGACATATTTTTATGGCCATAGTAATAAGTACAGACTTGAGGACCAAGATATTAGAACTCCCAAATGAAAACGTCTACCTCTCAGCTAGAGAAGGGTTCAAGTATCAGAGACCCTTTAAGGGAAAGTTTGATGGATTTACGTTAGAGTTAGATGGAATTGTTTAATACAGGGGTCAGATTTATGTACCCAAAAATGGGGGATTTCAATAGGATAACCTTGTAGAATAAAATCATGCACCCTATTCATGTCATCTAGGTGTGATGAAGATACACACCACATTGAGACAATTATATCATTGGAGAGGGATACGGAGAGATGTAACTAAATTTTTGTCTCTATGTTAGGAGTACCAGTAGGTGAAGGTCAAGAATTAGCATAAAACAAGTTTTTTATATCCTCGTGTTATAGCCCAGTGGAAATGGGACACCATTTCTATTGATTTCATAGTGGGTCTACCAATGTCTAGATATCACCATGATGTGATTATGGTCACGGTTGATAAATTGAAAAAAGTGGATCATTTTTCTCTAGTGAATACCACCTATACAATTAGTGTAGTGGCGCAAGTGTATTTGGATGACATTTTAAGACTTCATGTGATTCTGTAAAATATTATTTGTGACCACGATCATTTCTAAAACTCTCGTTTGAAGACTACCATGCAACACACTTTTGGGAAAAAGATTAATTTTAGTATAACTTATCACCTGGAGATAGGTGGTCAGACAGAGTGGGTGAACAAGATATTAGAGGAAGAGCTTTAGACGTACGTCATGGATCATCATTCACATTAGGAGGAGTATTTGTACTTGGTTGAGTTTACATACAATAGTAACTTTCATATTTCCATCGGCATGACACCATTCATGGATTTATATGGTAGAGATCGCAAAACTCAATTGACTTGGGATAGGCTAAAGGATAGGGTATCTCCTGGGCCAGCTTTGTTACAAGACATGGAGCAGAAAATTATCTTGATTGGAAAGAGGTTTCAAGAGGCACAAGATAGATAAGAAGAAGTATATAGATCAGAGGAGAGTTGACCTCTATTTTGAGGTTGGCACAAAGGTGTTTCTTCATGTCAGACCTAATAAGAGCCCTATCTGTTACGGAAAAGACTCTAAGTTAGCTCCGAGATTTGTGGGTCCATTTGAGATCTTGGATCAGATTGATCCCTTAGCCTATCGCCTAGCCTTTCCACATAGCTTGTCTCATGTCCATGACTTTTTCCATGTTTTTGTATTATAGAGATACAATCTATTTCCTTGTCATGTACTGGATTGGACCAAATTGTAGGTTGAGGAGAAAGGACAGGTGATTGGGGAGCCTGTACACATTATATAGTGTAGTACCCTGGGCCTTTGAGGCCACAATATTGATTAGGCGCGAGTCCAATGGAATATGTTTAATGAGATTGCAACTACATGGGAGGATACTAATTTATTATGGGCCCATTTTCCACAACTATTTCATTAAATTCCAAGAGGAAGTCAAGTCTAAAGAAAAGGGGATGTAATTATTACTCCTCTTCGACACTTATCCACTATGATTTTATTACTATAAATTTGAGACATTAACATTATGATTATTATATTTTGAGTAGAAGGTGATAGACTATATAGACATTTGGATTATTGATATGTCATGATTCATGTTTTAGATATTCATATACTAGCTGACACTGGTGGATAATTTTATACATGTTGATTTGCATTGTTCTGATTCTATACTGACACATTATATTAATGATGCATTGCCTATTTTTGGATGTTCAAATTAGTTTTTTGATCTCATTGATGTTACTAAAATCCTAGAATAAAATTATTTAGAAATTTCAGATAGTTTATATAATTGCTTAATTTTGGTGATGATTATTTATTTATATGTATGAGCTATTTATCAATGTTATTGATGTGGGATTGGGGCCAGAGAGGTACAATTATTTTTGATTACATGAAAATAATGTCAATATACACCGAAATGGGATAGGGGAAAATCCCCATAAGAATGTTAGATGTTTTCAACAAGCCAATTTTATAACCTATGTTCTATGTGTGTTTTTTAATTTTTATGCTTGGTTAGGTACTTTCCCATGGGGGTGACATCATGTGTGTGGCCATGGGGTTTGATGTTCCCCTCTTTTAATTTTTTAATTTTATTTTATGGTGCATGTATCTAATTATTTGTAAAATCTAATCACTTTATTAGTAATGGTTAATATGATTTTAATTAGTTAATTTGACTTAATTGTCAACTAAAAAGAAGATGTGACAATTGGGCATTAATTAGGGTAGGTGGTCCCCGTTATTTGGTTGATGTTAAATGCTATTAATTACATTTTTAAGTGTGTACTCTTCTTCCTTTCGCAATCTCTAATTTTTCCTTAGAGGCCACTTTCAGAGACTTGTGGGACATGTTAACCATATCCCTAGCTTCTAAAAGTCATCTACCAAACATACTTATGAAGTGTGGAGTTAATTTTAGAATTTTAATTCATTAATTGAGTGAAAAAGAGTAACTACAATCACTTTTCTACTTACCTCACTTAATATGTCCTTGGTGTTGGTACCTAAATTTGTTCTACGTTTCAAACCAAACAACAACACATATTCAACATGGAGCTTAGAGGAAGATGGATCATAAATGTATGTCGTTTTATAGCTGGGGAGAAATATAGCTATCCCTTTGTTACTTGGATTTGTTGAGAGATGGATAACACCTCCAAACGATGTGATCCGATCCTCACTATTTTAGGTTGTGCCTTTCAACCAAGGTAAGAGAACCTATTTTGTAACCTCTATTATTTGAAAGGAGATTACAAGTACCTTTCTTTTGCATAAATTTTATAGAGAAGGCCTTGGGGATAATATGATCAAGACACCAGATCTAACTCTCACGAGTTGTCACTTATATATCATGGAGATACTTTCACAACAAGGAAAAGGTTACTAAAGACATTTGAGACCTTGATCTATTCTAAAGATTTTAGTAAAAGGATTTTGGTCTTATGTGGGTATACAGAGAAAAAAAAGGGTAATATGGGTAGGATTAGTTTTTTTAAGTAGATTTTTTTGTCGGAGGGGAGATAGGATGAACTTGACTCGCCAGATCCTTGAGAGCTTATGTAAAACAGAAATATTCAATCAAGAAAATGCCACAAAAAGTTAAATTATTTCCTCAACTAAAATATGTGCTTCAATGGAGGCCTGGATCAACACTCTTTCACACAACCTATGGGATTATGTTACAAAGGCTCGAGTCAAAGGAACCAATAAAGCACTAATATTTAAACCAAGTCATGCCTGATGTACACCCATATGCTCACAGATAATCTCTATCAACAAAATGAAAGAAAAGAGATTTTAAACCGTTTATCCCATTCTCAGATGAAGGCTCTTTTGAGAAATGAAATTACGGATGCCACTAACCTATTACAAGAAATGAGACCTATGTGATTGGACTATATTTTGGTACAAGATTGCAATAGAAACAAGAAAAACTACATGTATGCATTTAGGAATGAAATAAATACACTTTACTCAAGATTGACATAGAATAACTCAAATTTTGATCAAATTTATCAGGAAGGGAAAGTTTCGAGAACAATCTCAAAGCTTTTCAATGGATGTAAACTTACAACTACCTTGACACGATCAAATTTGACACAAAGAGAGATATACAGGATTTTCTAAATGGCTTCTCAAAATGAATGGGCTCTGTAAAGTTTTTTTCTGCTGATCTTTCCAAAAAACTCCCAACCATTTACACAATGAATTTGTGCCCTTTATAGAATTTCCAACACATCCCCATCCTCCTAAAAGGAAAAAAATTTAAATGCACTAGTGTTTTCCATGATTATTTCATGTTTCGTAGAATCAGATCTGTAAAAGTCGCCAGGTGCTCGAGGTAAAATCTCTTCGATTTCTTCCTGCATTCAACTCTTTTCTTGGGAAAAGCATGCCTCCATCAATTTTCCAACCACTTCCACCCCATATCAATTGAATCTGGTCCCTTACATGCTCAGTAGAAGAAAAATGGAAAACCAGATTAGGCCTGAGTGTCAAACCATTTCAATGTCAAAATTCATCTCCAGATCTCTTCCACCAAACTCTAGATATCAAAATTAACTTTCCCCTCTTGTTAGTGTGTAGAAAAAATAATAAATCACGAAGAATCACACATCTAGGAATTTTACAAAAAAAATGGGGGGAAAATCAGATTTAGACGCTCAACAGTTGTTGATCTTTGATTGTGAATGTGGGCTGTCCATGTGGAAGATGCAAAAAAAGGCTCAGGGGTTTCCTTTGAAATTTTCTGTCCCTTTTGAAAACATGAAAAAAATTCCCATTTTTCTCCACATCTCCACTTCTGAAAATGGGCCTAACACGTGTCCTAAGGTGGGCTCCAAAAGAAATGTGGATAAATTCTGCGATTTGACTCTTTTTTGGAAAAAAGAAAATTTTCCAATTTTTCCCCACAACTTCACCCTTGAGAAATTACTTTGACATGTGTTCCAATGTGGGTCCCAGTGGAACTATGCTTCCCCTTTTACTTTTGACTCTTCTTTTTAAAAGGAAAATTTTACAATTTTCCTCCGTGGGTCCGTACCTCCACCGTTGACCGGGGCAAAACATTAACTATTTCCCATTGGGCTTGTGGGCCATTTTGGATATTTTAGCCTTTATGAGGCAAAGAGGAAAAAATTTCAAGTTTCCTCCAATGGTCCGCTTCCCCGCCCCTTATGACTTTTCAAATTGCTACGTGTCACAATGGCGCACCTTGAGGCAGCCCCAAAAAATTGATACACTCAACGAGGACGGGATCGCCACGTGTCCTGCTCCAGAAAAATTTTGTTTGAAGGCTTGAAGCTCTGTAGAGGGCACCACATGTCAAGCTTCAAGGCAGTCTTCCTTTGTCATTGAAAATTCCAAGAAAATATGCAAAGTGAGAGAAATGAACGCGGACTCGCCATATGTCCCTATTCTACCAAACTATTTCCATCTGCATAAAAATTTGTCTAAGTATGGGAAATTAATGGAAGCCTCCATGTGTCCTCTTGGCGCTACTCCAAGGCAAAGCCCAAAAGTAGATCTTCAAATGAGTGTCATTCCTCCACGTGTCCTGGACTTCCAGAAAACCTTTTCAAATTTTTTGAAGTATGGGAAATCCAGCAGAAGCCTCCACATGTCTCTTTCCTACCAACCCTCCATGTGTCCTCCTGACTTTACTTCAAATCCAAACCAAAACGTTGATTCTCAAATGAGAATCGTTCCTCCACGTGGACACATTTTTGAATTGAGGCTTTTCATGGAATTTTTGAAGTATTAAGCTGATTCACATCCAACCAAGAGGTTCCATGATTCCTTGTTGATGCAAGGATGAAAATATGACTGGGAGAAATGCCCATCAAACCGTAAAATACAAAAACATGAGCATTTGAGCTTGAAAATGAAGTTTTCTTCAAGGATAGAGAATGTAGACTATTGCACAGCTCAAACATGATCCTTAGGGACACATCAACTCATTTCTCCTTGAGTATTTAAGGGAAAAATGGCAAAGGACAACAGATCTTGACTGTGGAAAAGGGAGGAAACAGGAGAAAACACAAGTTTTGAAGGATACAGATCATGGGAGACTCAAAATGCAGAGCTTTTCCAAGAGGAACAAAGGAGCCATGAGACATAATTATAGACCGACACATGATCCTCGACCCAGGCGTAGATTAAAAAATGGCAAAAAAATCCTGTCCAAACACAATACAAGGAAGGATAAAATGACAGAGGTTGTGAATCAATAAATCTTCAAGGGAACAAATGGGGCAAGACCATTTTGAGCACCAACATTGGCTCCAACTCAAGGATGGGCACTCCCTGTGAGTGTGAGAAGAAAACAAAGTCAGAGCAATTGCCAAAATTTATCCATTTGGTAGGAGAGTCATCTTTATAGTGCTGAGAAACCAAGAGCCATCTTCAAAAAACAAACAAAGAAGCCAGCAAAAATACTTCACCGAGGACCAGAACAAGCAAAAACAGAAAAAACAGGGAACACATAACAAACTATACACTGTATAGAAGGCTTATGCCTTCTGATTTAAAGAAAATAATCAAGGAAACAATTAAAGTGACTGGACCATCTTAGATATGACCATGCCAAGAGGTTCTGATCTATTTTCATCAACTAGAAGTAGACCTCTTTTTCTTCTTTGTTCTATTTATAAACCACGCATCTTCTCTGAAGCTCCTCCATTGTGTTTAAGTCAAATTCTTTGACATTCTTCAAGGCTGAAACATAGACCAAATTTCCCATAAAAATAGCAGCATACTTAGGAGCTCTTTTTACAACCACTTTCAGGCTCCCTAAAATCCACAAAGCTCACAAAATTGTTAAGATCAACATCTTACTTACAAAACTTCATAAGATGCATTGCTTGGGTCTTCAATCAGGTACAATCATCTTCTTTCTCCCCATACAATTTCACCAAGTTTCCTTCAATGGGGATAGTGGCATAAGACATGTCCATTTACACACTACCATCAACACTTGCTTCCCACTTTCTTGATAAAAAAATGCTCCCGCTTGGCAGGGCAGTCGAACAATGACATACATCAAGCCTTAAGTTCCTTCTAGGATACGATGCAAGTTACACTTGCTAGATCTTTGACACAACCCCAACATTGGCACCTCTCTAGAGTCCATGGCAGTGCACTTCCCATATGTTATTGTTACTTTGATACCTAATTCATTCATAACCTCAAGAGGCATGACATTACATGAAGCTCCAAAATCAAACATATAGTTATGTAACAACTTGTCTTTGATAACCAGGGTAGTAAAAAAAGGATCCACATTCAGCTGGGGATATTAACCAAATAAGTTTCCTAAAGTAAACCTCTTGTAGTTCCCCCAGTTCTTTCCAATACTTGTGGCTTTTCCAAATCTGTAATGGTAAGAGGAACCTCAATCTTGTTTACATCTCTTCCTTGTATGATCTCTTCCCCTTTGAATCCTAAATATTCAAAATCCCTCTTCTTGTGCTCAGGGATCCTAAGCAGCTCAACAATTGGGACAGGGAATTTTTATTTGACTCAAAATTTGGGCTATGTCATATGGAGCAAAGTTGGGGTAGAGCAGTCACTAGGGGAAAGATTGGACAAATTTCATTAGATGGACTGGGATTATTTTCATTTTGGGCATGGGGAGGAACACAAGTTTTTACTCTGTGGAAACAAGCTCTCTCCCAAATGCATTTTTCTTTGGGGTTTCTTTGGTAAGCACTAGAAATTTTGACTTGGCTTGTGGCCCCCTTGGCATCTTTACTTCTAGTATTGTGTTCCTTTTCTTGGGGGAGATACAAACATTCATTAATAACTTCCTATCTTCTTCTGAGGGAACTCCTCCATCATACTTTTCAAATCATTTAATGCCCTCAAGTATTCAAAATCACTAGTGAGCAATTGAAAATCATGTACAGTGTCTACTTATAATGTATGAGAATGGGGAAAGAAGTGGTACCCGGTTGATGCAATCCCAAAAATTGGTAGTATTTCTAGCACTTATTACCTCAATTGAAGTTGATTCTCTTAGCAAACTCGCAGGGATCTCCATCATGCATTCATCATGATCATTATCATCATCAGCTACTACTGGTTGTTGATCTTCTTCACAAGGAGCATGGGGCATGAAACATCTGTCACACCAATAAATGACCTCTATTTCTTCCACAACAGTAACTCTAACAGCCAAAGGATTAGGCACCATTCTATTTTCTCTACCTTGGGGCTTCCTATTCCCAAATCCAACAACTCCTTTACCTCTATCATCAATTATTTGATGATTTGTAAATCTGTCTTGTCCTTTTTGCTTGTGTTGTCCTTTTGAGCTTTGTCTAACTCTTTTCTCAACTTGAGCTAATTTGTAGGAGATCTCCTTGACACCTCCTGCCAAAGTTTTCACAACCTCTTCCAAATCAACACCCTTGTTTGTCTGAGGCTTTTCTAGGTTAACCAACTTTACAACTTCCCTCTTTAGAGGTTTCCCAATTGCCTTGATATTATTCTCTATTTATAGGGCCATGGTGAATGCTTTCCTTAAGTTGATAGGGTTCTTATCCCTCATGTAGTAAGTAGCCTTTTTATCAAATGCATCAGTATATTTGATTAGGCATGATTCATCACATGGCCTTATCCTAAAATGAAATATCCTCAAGGTATTATTGAACCTTGTGTTGAAATCATGTACTAAATCATTGGGATTCTTCTTGATGTTTTCAAACTTTGATAGAAGAAACCTAGGGTCAGTCCTATCACCATATTGCAATCTGAATGCATTGTTCATCTCAGCCCAAGAATCAACATAATTATTTGGCAATGCTTTATACCAATCCCTGGCATCCTCCTCTCGAGTGTGAACAAATTTTTTTTATGTATACATCTTCATGTTCAATCTCAAAATCTTCCATCATATTGAAGAAGAGCTTTAGATGTTGGTCACTAGTTATGACATTGTTTCCTTAGAACATAGGAATTATATTCCTTACATCTTGAGGTATTGCATTTGGATAACCAGTTATTCCCACAAAATTTATAGGTCCAAAGGTGTTTACAACAAATGGAGGTCTTGGTTGATCCATATTGATTCGAAGAGGTGATCTTGGAGGAGTGAAAAATTAATGAGGGGCAGAGGGTCCTTGAAACATAGGATTGTAGCGTTTATAATGGATATCCCCCAAATGCCTTACTTCTTGGAAATCCCTATCTACTTTAGAAAAAATAGGTGCAAAATGTGAAGCAAATCTTTCAAAATCAAATGAAGTCCCTTCTCCAGCTGAAGAATTCAGTTCCACAAAGAGGCTACCTGATTTAGAGTCACTTGAATGATAGTCTTCAATGATAGGCTATTCACTTTCATCAATGGATATCACCCTTCTTGTTTGTTGTTCTCCCACAACTCTCCAAGATTTTCTTCCTTCTAATTTTTCTTTTCCTAACTCAGGAAACAATGTCCTAGCAGGATCCTTGGAAAAGAAAGATCTTCTTCCTTCCAGCTGTGCAAATATTACTTGACAGAGGTTTAAGACACTGGTCCTTATTAGAATCAAATCAACAGGGAGACTCCACTAAGGATTTTCACCTTAGTTGTGCAAATGCACTAAATGTGATTTGTCAAGTACCTGCCAATGCTAGAAACTATAAATAGAAATTTTCTAACCTTTATTCACTAAAATTTATCAAAGAATACCTATGGAAAACTTGTAGAAACTGGAGAAGTTGCATACAACACTTGGAGCATACAAAAAGTGTTTTACCAGGGCTTGAATGTGAGTTGTACTAGCCAAATAGATATGAACTGGTAGTGAATTAGGAAATTAGTCTCAGCAATTCAAAAATAGTCTCTGGCAATGGTGCCATTAGTGTTGCTACCCAAATTTGTTCTCCTTTTCAAACCAAGTAGCAACACAGATTCGACAGGGATATTAGAGGTAGATTGATCATAAATGTATGTCATTTTATAGCCAGGGAGAAATCTAGTTATCCCTTTGTTACTTGGATTTGTGGAGAGATGGATAACACCTCAAAAGGATGTGATCTGATCCTCATTATTTTAGGTTGTGCCTTTCAACCAAGGTAAGATAACCTATTTTGTAACCTTTGTTATTTAAAAAGAGATTGCAGGTACCTTTTTTTTGCATAAATTTTATAGAGAAGGCCTTTCGAAAAATATGATCAACACACCAAATCTGAATCTCACGAGTTGTCACTTCCAGATCATGGAGACACTTTCACAACAAGGAAAAGGTTACTAAAGACATTTGAGACCTTGATTTGTTCTGCATATTTTAGTAAAAGGATTTTGGTCTTTTCTGGGTATACAAAGAAAAAACAGGGGTAGTATGGGTAGGATTAGTTATTTTAAGTAAAATTTTTTGTGGGAGGGGAGATAGGTTGAACTTGACTCACTAGATCCTTGAGAGCTTATGCAAAATGGAAATATTTAATCAATAAAATGCCACAAAAAGTTAAATTTTTTCCTCAACTAGAATATGTGCTTCAATGGAGGCCCAAATCAACACTCTTTCACACAACCTGTGGGATTTTTTCATGAAAACTTGAGTCAGAGGACCCAATAAAGCACCAAGATTTAAACCAATTCATGCCTGAGGTACACCCAGAGGCTTACAGATAATGTTTATCAACAAAATGAAACAAAAGTGATTTTAAACCATTTATCCCATTCTTAGATGAAGGTTCTTCTGAGAAATGAAATTCCAGATGCCACTAAACTATCACAAGGACTGAGACCTGTTTGATTGGACTACATTTTGGTACAATATTGCAATAGAAACAAGAAAAACTACCCATATGCATTCAGGAATGAAATAAATACACTTTACTCAAGATTGACATAGAATAACTCAAAGTTTGATCAAATTTATCAGTAAGGGAAAGTTTTCAGAACAATCTCAAAGTTTGTCAATGGATGTACACTTGTAACCACCTTGACACAATCAAATTTTACACAAAGAGAGATATTAAGGCTTTATTAGATGACTTCTTAAAATGGATTGGCTTTGTCAAATTTTTTTCTGCTGGAGAAAATCAGTCCTGATCTTTCCAAAAAACTCCCAACCATTTGCATGATGAATTTGTGCCATTTATGGTATTTTCAACAAAGCCCCTTCCTCTCGAAAGACAAAAAATTTAAATGCACCAGTGCTTGCCATGATTCTTTCGTGATTCATAGAATCAGATCAATAAAAGTCTCCAGGTGCTTAAGGGAAAATATCTTCGATTTATTCCCGTATTTATATCCTTTCTTGATCAAAACACACCTCCATCCATTCACCAACCACTTCCACCCCATATCAATCAAATATGGCCCCTTGCGTGGTCAGGAGAAGAAAAACAAAAAACTAGATCAGGCCTGAGAGTCAAACCATTTTAATGGTGAAAGTCATCTCCAGATCTCTCCCACCAAACTCTCGTTATAAAAATTAACTTGCCCCTCTGTTTGGAATGTAGAAAACAATAATAAATCATGAAGATTCACACATCCAGTGTTTTACAGAAAAAATGGGGGGAAAATCAAATTTAGATGCTCAGCAACCATTGATCTTTGATTTTGAATGTGGGCCATCCACATGAAAGATGCAAAAATAGGCTCAGGGGCATCCTTTGACCTCTTCTAACCCTTTTTAAAAAATGGAAAATTTTCCCATTTTGCTCCGCACTTCCACTTCTTAAAATGGGCCTGACACGTGTCCTGAGGTGGGCCCCAAAAGAAACGTAGAAAAATTTAGCCATTTGACTCTCTTTTGGAAAAAAGAAAATTTTCCAAGTTTTCCCTAAAGCTCTGCCCTTGCAAAATGCTTTTAACACGTGTCCCAATGTGGGCCCCAACAAAACTATGCTTCCCCTTTTACTTTTGACTCTTTTTTTAAAAGGAAAATTTTCCAATTTTCCTCTGTGGGTCCGCACCTCTGCCATTGACCGAGGAAAAACATTGACTATTTCCCATCAGGCTTGCAGGCCATTTTTGATATTTTAACATTTATGAGGTAAAGAGGAAAAAATTTTAAGTTACCTCCAATGCTCCGCTTCCCCACCCCTTATGACTTTTCAAATTTCCACATGTCACAATGGCATACCTTGAGGCGGCCCAAAAAAATTGATACCTTGAACGAGCGCGGGCTCACCACGTGTCCTGATCTAGAAATTTTTTATTGAAAGCTTGAAGCTCTATGGAGGGCACCACTTTTCAAGCTCTGAGACAGTCTTCCTTGGTCGTTGAGAAGTCCAAGAAAATATGCAAAGTGAGTAGAATGCCCCACGTGTCCTCATGGTACTTCTTCAAAATGTTGCCCATGTTGAAGACCCTGAATGAGAGCAGGCTCGCCATGTGTCCCTATTCCGCAAAACTATTTCCATCTGCATAAAAATTTTACTATTATGGGAAAGAAGTAGAAGCCTCCATGTATCCTCCCGACGCTACTCCAAGGCAAAGCCCAAAAGTAGATCTTCAAATGAGCGTCATTCCTTCATGTGTCCTAGACTTCCCAAAAACCTTTTGAAATTTGTCTAAGTATGGGAAACCCAGTGGAAGCTTCCATGTGTCCTCCCAATGCTACTTCAAAGCCAAACCAAAAATTTTATTCTCAAACGAGTGCCATTCCTCCACGTGGACACATTTTTGAATTAAGGATTTTCATGGAATTTTTGAAGTATTTAGTTGATCCGCATTTAACCAAGAGGTTCCATGTTTCCTTGTTGATGTAAGGATGCAAATATGACTGAGATAAATTCTCGTCAAACCATAAAATACAAAAACATGAGCATTTGAGCCTAAAAATGAAGCTTTCTTCAAGGACAGAGAATTTAGACTATTGCACGGCTCAAACACTATCCTTAGGGACACATCAACTCATTTCTCCTTTAGTATTTAGGGGAAAATGGCAAGGAAAATAGATCTTGACTGCGAAAAATAGAGGAAATGAGAAAACGCAAGTTTTGAAGGAACAGAGCACGGAAGACTCAAAATACAGAGCATTTCCATAGGAACAAAGAAACGAGGAGATAATTAAGAACCCATACATGATCTTTGACCCAGGAACAAATTAAAAAATTGCAATAAGACCAACCAAGCTCAATAAGGGGAAGGAGATAATGACAGAGGTCGTAAATCAATAAATTTTCAAGGGCATAAATGGGGCGAGACAATTTTGAGCACCAACACTTGGAAGGTATGGAGTGCATATTGGATTGTACACTTGTGCATGTCATAACCTTACTTATTCATTTATTAAAATTGGTCTTTTTGTGTTGAATTGTTGAGTTGGAATTGACTAATGATGAAGTGGCATCCTACATGGATCCACCTCATCATCCTCACCTCCTTTTATATTTATTGATGTGAATTTGGAGTAATTGGGGTTACTTGTTTCATTTGTACACCTGCATTTTTTGAATTTTGGCTTGGATTGCTTGCTTGAAGCTTGGGAGTGTTCAGTTTGGAATTTTTCTTTGATTGAGCATGATTGAAGCTTGTTGTGTGAAGATTTAGGAAACTAAATAGAGAGGTAGGATCTTTAATTATTTTTTATTAATTTATATATCTATGTAGTTATGAAATTTCTGATTATTTGAGTGTATATTATGTTTGTTGTGAATTTATTAAGTGGGGATGGGTAGATTGCCTTTAATAATGTTGTGGGAGATGGAAAGTGGGACCATTGGGGAGGGAGAATGGAGTTATGAGGCATGCATTTTGGAAGGAGTGTAATTAGGGTGTTCCACCTATGGGAAGAGAAAAATAAAAAATTGCCACATTTTGCATAATTGCAAGGGGAGCGATAAAGATCTATTAGAGTGTTTTTTGATGTGCACATAGAGGTTTTTGGGTGAAACCCCTATTTCACTTGGGAGGTAAGAGGAGTTTCTTCCCATATTTACTTTCTCCTTTGGATTTTTGGAAAGCCTATGGGTTAATTGGAAAATTTTAAATCTTGTTTGTGTGTGTTTATTTGAATGTGTTGCAATTTGTAGATTGTATGTTTTTTGGAATCACTTATAATTGTGTATTTGTAAAAGTTGCAAACTCTCGCTATTATTCCATGGTTGGGGCACATAATGGGGATTATTTCTCATCCTTATTGGAATAAATTTTGGGTGAAGAGCATTGCATAATCTGATCCAAAACCGAGGGGTTTCAGACTTAAGGAACAGATTAACAAATGTGCCAAATGAATTGCAAAACAACTATCTCTGAAAAGAGATGTAAATTACTCAAAGATTTCAAAATACATCAATTATCTCTGCCAAGAGATGTCCATCTCTTCTTCCGGTTACATATGTATTTATAATAATTTTATAAATATGAAAGGACACCTAGAAAGATGTGGAAGGTCACCAGTCTCGAGGGAGACGAGGTGTTTCATCTTCCAAGACTTACATGTGCACTAATTTTGCGAAACATACTATTTTTAGAATTTACTATTTTTTAGACAGCAGTACAAAAATCACAATTTGGGCCCCTTAAACGTGGATTTCGGGGGTCAAACATTGCTAAACAAAGTTCAGCACCTTCTCATCACATTCTACGCATTCCAAGCTTTCCGTTGCCTTTTGAACGGAGTCAATCGGAGCTACGGTGCAAAAGTTATGGTCTCTGGAAGTTGCGCCACTAGAATTGCTGCCTGGATCATTCCTCCCTCTTTCAGAAGCAATGATCCCCATTGCATTAAGATGCCCCATCAGCTGTGGAAATTGCTTCTTTACCTGGTATGCAGTGAGCCATTCACCTTGGTGACTGAGATTTCCTTTCTTTATCACACGATAGAGTTGAATAGGTTGTCCTCTAGTGGTCTTAGTCAAACTGTCCACAATCTGATCTTCTTCAGCTGGGGAAAGACTTGCTGGATTGAGCTCAGAGATGTCCAATTGTTCTGCTGTGACTGAAGTATCCAACAAAGGTGGATGGTATGGCTTGAGGAGGTCCACATTGAAGATGGGGTGCAAACCAAGGTAGGGTGGAATATTCAACTTGAAAGCATTTTCCCCTACTTGCTTAGTGAGAGTGTAAGGACCATACCAGAGAGGTCGAATCTTTCTATGTGGACCTGCAAGCCGTTCCTTCTGAAGCCGCAACCAAACCTTATCACCAACCTGGAAATGATGCGGAATCCTGTGTTTATCATGGCGATTCTTATATTTTTTATTCATTTTCTGTAAAATGTCATGGACTTGGTGCTGAATGTGCTGGATCTGCTCAACAAACCTTGTCGCCTTTTCTGCTTCACTTTTTCCATGAAGTGTGAATTCCATGGCAGGAATTGGGATGCATACATCAATGGGAGCCATAGGTTGGAATCCATAACAAGCTTGAAAAGGACTGTGTTTAGTGGAGCTGTACAGGGCTCGATTGTATCCATGTTGTATGTATGGTAGGGCCTCGTCCCATGTGCGGGAGTGCTTGGAGTGGTACATACGAAGCATGTGAACAATTAGGCGATACATACTATTTTTAGAATTTACTATTTTTTAGACAGCAGTACAAAAATCACAATTTGGGCCCCTTAAACGTGGATTTCGGGGGTCAAACATTGCTGAACAAAGTTCAGCACCTTCTCATCACATTCTACGCATTCCAATCTTTTCGTTGCCTTTTGAACGGAGTCAATCGGAGCTACGGTGCAAAAGTTATGGTCTCTGGAAGTTGCGCCACTAGAATTGCTGCCTGGATCATAATCTCCCTTTCTTGTATTGTGATTCAAATTAGAAGAGATGAAAGAGTGTAAAGTTGAAATTTGGAGGAGTTACATTATGTTGAAGACAAGAATTTTTTTTTTTGCAAATTTCATCCTGTTGAATGAAATTGGAAAGTTTGTAATCCCTGTAATGTATCATGAAAATGTATTTTTAAAATTTATTTGAGAAGTGGAAATATTTGAAAGAGGAATAAGACGATTGATTCTTGTGATTATTGTATCTCCTTAAAATATTTAATTTTCATCGAGTGTGCATTTGATTGATCAACAAAGAATGTCCTTAAAATTAACCCAAAAAGAGTATTTTTTTTGCGTTCCTCTTTAAATTATTTTCGTGTACTCCATTTATATGTTAAAGCGAAAGAACGTTGTCATGGTTGAGTTCTATTCTTGTCCTCCCTTTTCAATATTGCTTAAAATGGTAGGGTGTTACTATGGTTTCCATAATTTTTCTTTATATTGTAATCTCAACCATATAGACATTTCAATAGTCTTTATCAAAACCAAAAAATATGTTCAATTCATTTACTTGAAAATAGATGAATAAAAAGAGCTATTAATCTAATAAACTCACATATGGGTTTGATACAAATTTAATAAACCATATAGGCTCTTCCATGTTATTTTATATTAAACTTGAATTGATAGAGTGGTTATAGTAAAATAAAACTATATATATATATATATATATACCTATGTATGTATGTATGTATGTAAAAGTAAAATATATATGCATATATATATATATATATATATATATATATATATATATATATATATTATAATTAAGTATATATATATTTACAATATCTATATATATGTATATTGTAATTATATATATATATATAGACACACACACACACACACACACACACACACACACACACACACATTGTTTTTTTTACTATAACCACTCTATCAATTCAAGCTTAATATAAAATAACATGGAAGATCCTATCTGGTTTATTAAATTTGTATACAACCCATATGTGAGTTAATTAGATTAATAGCTCTTTTTATTCATCTAGTTGAAAAATAAATGAATTGAACATATTTCTTGGGTTTGATGAATACTATTTAAATGTATATATAGTTGAGCTTAAAACATAGAGAATAATTATGGCATAGTAACGTCCTACCATTTTAAGCAATATTGAAAAGAGAGAACAAGAATCAAACTCACCCATGACAACCTTCTTTTTCTTTAATATATAAATTGAGTAAACCAAAATCATTTTAAGAGGAACAAAAAACACTATATATATATATATATATATATAGTTTTTTTAAATATTGAATATCTAAATAGTATAACCGATTGGAGGATTTATGCAAACAAAGTTTATATTAAAAACATTATTAATTGAATGTTGTTATGCCCGTATGGGTCGCGGCCTATTAAAAAATGAGACAATGGGTTCATGGCGAGTGCAATGCCTCCACGCCAACCCATATTATTAATCATATGGGGTGGGGGTGGGGGAGGTGTCCCCCCCCCCAAAAAAAAACAATTTAAACCCTAATCCATATGCACAATGACACCTTCATCCTTAAGCGTTGGCCATTTTTTATGATTTATGCTTAGTTTATCTAATTCCAGTTGAGACGCTAATGGCATTATATACATACATACATACATACATATGTGTGTGTGTGTCTATATATATATATATATCAAGCTGCATTATATAAATCACCAATTTTTTACATTTGGAATTTTAATATAAATTTAAAACAAATGTAATATTAATATGTAACCCTAAATTGTTGTAAATATACTAGGATTTGTACATAAAATTTCAAGAAAAAAACCTAAATGGGGAAACAACACACATAAACCAGATAGGGTAATCTTTTCCCTTTAACTAGAAATATTAAAGAAATTATATACCTTTTTACAAGCCGTTGATGGCAATGGATAAAATCAAAGGAAAAACGGAACTCCATGAGAGTTATCTCAAGCTTCCATGGCTTCCATGGCCTCCTCTCTGCCAAACCTGTAAAACAAGACAATGAAAATGATAAGAATAGGGAAAGAAAAGAATAAAAGGAAACTCATAAAGATTTCTAGTGCTCCTTACTCAAACATAAGATCTAAGTGCCCCTATTGATTAGATAGAATCATGGAGGATGAATCCTATCACTTTTTAAGTTATTGTGTTTGTGGGAATGAGTTTATTTAAAATAGTGTGTGTATGGATCTAGTTAATGGGGCCACCTAGGGGTTAAGAAATGGTTTTTAACTATAGGGTATTTATATTTGTCTAATTAAATTTAAATTGGGTATGAGAACTTCTAAGTAAATAATGTTTAACTACCATATAATTGTGTAGAAATTTTAATCGAGAATAAATCAAATTGTAACTAATGTTTTACCGTTACAACCTTTAATACAATATTTTTGTTGCATGTTTTTCCCTTAAAAATTAATAGGATTTGATGTGGTTTTTGAGCATAGATATTGTGGGCGTTACAGAACCTATACACCCACTTTATTGTATGGGGGTATGCCCCAAGGAGTTATAGATAATTATTTGGTTGTTAAACCATGAGTTATTATGTCACTTGGGCTAGAGGTGTTTGGACCTTATGTACCCAGGGCCATAGGGTGACCGGCCTCTTTTTGGGAGTGAAAAGGAAAAATTTTCCTTTATTTTTATGCTTGGGAGGTATATGGAGTTGCATTATGATTCTTTAGGAGATACATGTAGTTGTTTTATGATGCTTTTGGATGTATATGTATATTTTTTTGTGATTCTTTTGAGGTATATGTAGTTTTCCTGTGATGCTTTGGGAGGTATATGGAGTTGTCTTTTGATGTGTGGAGGTAGTTGTAGTTTTTTTTTAATGATTTGCGAGGTATATGGAGTTGTTTTCTGATGTTGGGAGGTATATGTAGTTTTTATTTTATTTTGGAGAGGTATATGTAGTTGTTGGTGATTCTTTAAGAGGTATAGGGAGTTGTTTTGTTATGTTTTGGGAGGTTTATGGTGTTGGTAATTTGATTTATATGTACTCATGTGAGTCCGGTTGTGTTTTGTAATGTTTATGGTTGATTCTCCTCCTTAAGGGTACATTTTTTTTTCCCGTTTTGACACTATGTAGTTACACTTATTATTTTGAGTTGCCTAAAACCTTTATATGTGTACTTGATGGGAATACCATGTTGTTATATTTTTCTTATGTTATAAGTAATTTTTTGTGAGGGGCATGTGTGTGATAAGTACTATGTTGTGAGGGTTATGTATGTTCTTTCCATGGTTTGGGTGAGTTCTTGTGATGTGGTATAGTCGTGAATGAATGTAGAAATATGAATTATCGACCATTAGTGTTGTGTTTGCACCTAGTAGGGTATCGTGATGCCAGTATCAGAAGGGCACCCATGAATAATAGATAAACTAAAATCTTAAGAATTGAAACATTAGGAGGTTGAGATTAATAAATATTGTTAATGGAAAGGAGTAATTAGTTAATAACATAAATTGGAACTACCAATCTTCACATAACATTAATAAAGTTTCAAACCTTGCACTGTATCTCGTGGTCACGATTTAGCAACATAGTTCATTTCCCTATGAAGGAATTTTCACTGTTGAATATCCTTACTTAATATATTTACTTACCCATGTCTTTAGTTAACCCTGATGTTATGTCACATCAAGGATGATGCTTTTATAAGTGGAGGGAAATGCAGTGCCCAACTAAAATAATAAAATAAAATAAAATATTCTTATAACATAGCTAAAATAAATGAATGAAATATTTAATAAAGTACCAAAATACTCATGTTTAATGGGTGGGTAGGAATTGATGGTTGTTGGTGGAACCTGAGTGCGGGATGGGAAGATTTACAATCATTCTACTATTTCCTAGCATGATTCTTGCAATTCAAGGGGCTTGTCCATTTATATATCCTTAAAAGGCATTAAATATCCTACCAAATGCTTGGGGGGCTACTTTTCCAGCCGTCACTACTCCTCCCACGCATTCCTTTTGTAGATCACTGGAGAATTTTTTTATCAGTAAATAAATACCCGAATGTTCTTCCAAAATGGGGTGTTATGTTTGCATGATGAGAAACCAATGAGTGATGAGCAGGTTTATGTAAACGAGGGTGCTTCTAAACTATTCAAAATGCCTGAAAAAAATGTTGGGGTGGGGGAACTAGTACCTGTTGTTGTTATGATTGTTGTAAGCAGAGGAAAAATAGGATTGAGATCCAGAGGCATTAACCAAGATGAAACTCAAGTTCATGTTGTAAAGTTAGCTATAATCTGATAGTTGCAATGATAGCATCCATTGGAAGATATTCCGTTTGTCTTGTATCATCATATTACAAAATAAAAAAATTTAAGCTTCCATTTTAGAGATTATGTAAATTTTATTCCTATGAAGAACTGATTTATCTTGCCATTATTTATTACATTCAAGCGTTTGAAGATAGATTGAAGGGCTGTAATTGGGTGTTTATTCCTAGTTTTACGTTGTTTTCTATGTCTATAGTGGCATCACTACTGGTAATGGCTTAATAAGAGTAGGTCTAAAGAAGAAGAAGTCCCTGGATTGTTCCACTCACATTCTAAGAGGTGTGCTACTAATAAAATTTGGTTTAGAGTTTCAGTATCATGGCGGTGATGGCGATTATGTCTCCTTGAAGAATTTTTTGGATGCCCAGAATTATTGGGAGATTGGTATCAGGATCCCACATCAAAATTTTACAGTTATCTTTGACATTGGGAGCTCTAACCTATGGGTACCTTCTTCTAAATCCTACTTCTCATTGGCTTGCTACTTTCATAATTATTATAATCCATCCCAGCCAAACACATTTCAGAAAAATGGAAAATCTTGAAATATTCATTATAGTAGTGGTTCAATATCTGTTTGACATGAGTTCCTATTATAAAAACAAGCCCAAAATTAATTAGTATGTCTGTAGGGTAGTAAATTTTACTTTATAATCGGATGGTTGACATTCTGTCTTAAGCCTTAGAGAGGGGGAAACAATGTAGAAATGAAATAAGAGCATGATCCTCATAGTATCGACTTAGATGCGTTGATCCACTTATTTGGCGAGATGAGTTGGAATTTACAATCTCGATAACCATTTAAGAGCTTGACATCTTGTGTGTGTCATGCTTGTTTAGAGCCACTTTAGCTAATTCATTATTCCCTCAAGTATGATCTCCTTACCTTAATATTTTAATTTTTTTAATATATTTTGGTTGTTCATTTGCAATGTGACAAATAATAAACTGTTGGGTAAATATACAATTTTTCCTTTTAAGTAGAATGTTAGTGCGGATCAATAAACCCCCGTCACCTTTTCATTACATTACCAATTTACAATTTGGCCAGCTACCGTGGTTTCTACCACAACCTTCTATGTTGTTACACCCAAGATATAAAAATTAGATGTCCATCTCCATTTTTATTGGGGATACCTAGATGAGTCATAAACTAAAATAACCTTTTCAGTCTACCCTGCTAAGCTATAAAAGTGCAATTCCAAAAAAACATTTAAAACAAACCTATGAGCCCCATAAAAGAGATGTCAAACATCGTATAAATTCCTTGTTATGTAGAGACTTATGTCAAGAATTAGCTCAATTTCATTTGAATGTTTACACTCTCTTCACCACTCCTCTAGGAGCTTTGTTACTCCATTTTGAAATTTTAAGGAGCTGCTAAAACTTGAAAGTTGGGTTTCATTTCACCTCCCCATTTAGACCCTGAGAAATGAAATATTTTCTTACCTTCTCAACCCTCTAGTATTTTTACCATACAATTTCCTGGAACCTTCATTTTGGGAAAATCCCATCCATGACAATTTTTGAAAAGAGTTTTACTAGGCCTCTGGTTGTTCTTTGACTAGGTCAAACTTGGCTGATTACGACTGGTGGCTCTGGAAAACCATTTTAAAATTTTACATCGTTCGCTAATTCTGGATTCAGCTAGTACCTGTCGATTCATGGTATATAGGTGGACCCGTAGGAATTCTATCGTCATGAATTTTCTTATCAGAAGACATTTTTTGAGTGCACTTTCTTAGCCTCCAAGCCAAAATCCGGTGTTTTTGCAACTAGTAGGTAAATGTAAAAGAAAGTTGCAGCACCCAAGTCTAGTTAGCAAACTATCCTGGAAAAATTATTAACAATTGTAAATTAATTTTTGAAACTCTATCTTGTGGCTTGATGTTTTTAATTTGACTTTTGGGAAAATAGTTTTTCTCTCTTTATTATCTCTTTCTCTCTCCTCTCTTAGTTAAGGAATGAAATGAATATATCCACTAACCTTCTCTTGTTGTTTGTGTATTATTACTAAAATGTAAATGGAAAACCAAAAATGTTAATTATACTAGATTTACGTCGATGCCATGCTAACGATTTATCTTTGATTACATGCTCACATGGTTTTGTATGATGCAAGTAAGATGGTAAAATGGCATGGTTGTAATTCAATGTGGATTATTGTAATTTATGTATCTTAATGGAAAGAAATATGTATGTATTGCTTTGTTACAGTAAAGACTCACTATTAAAATTTAGTAATATGAATGAGATGCCAGTTTTAGGGGATTTTCATGAATTGTGCATTTAACTATAGGTGTTATTTTAATTCAAAATTTATATATGTTAAAAAGGGGGTTGAATATATATGTTAATTGAAATTTTATATGATTCTTCAACATTTTACGAAGTATTGAAGGGTTTTTTAGTTAAGTTTTGTAACATTTTAAAGATACTATTGTTTAAGGAAAATATTAATCTAATTATCGGTGTTATTTTGATTCCAATTTTTGTATTGTAAATTTTTAATATTATGTTAAGTGAAATTAAATTTAATAGCTTGTAGTGCAATTCTAGTGTGTGATTGATGATAAAATAATTGGTGTGTTGTGTTTCTTATCTCAGAAATGTAATAAACTGATCAAAACAAAATAGTCCACCCTATTATAAAATTTGTGTAGAACTACCCTTCCTGTGTGATTAATTATCATATAGAAAACTAAAAAATTAGGATGAACTTAAATTGTTTACACTCTATGAAACTCTCTACTTAAGTAAAGCAGAGCCCAAGTTTGAGTTTATTGTAAAATCTTGTATGCTTAGTGACATCATCATGAACCTTGCAATTAGGAATGGTGTTGTTAAAATTTTTCTTGTGTGTGTCTCCCTCTAAGGTTTGGTAATCATGTGTGTAGTAAGTAGAATGTGTTCTCCTATGGTGGTGCCCCATGAGAAACCAAAATTAAACATATTGAAAAACCCTCTTGGACTGACTCACGTGTTGACTGGCAAAGATTGCCAACTAAACTTGGAAGTCACCTTTAAGAGTTGGGATCATTGATGAACTTGATACCCAATCTCAATAGTCATTTGGGTTCTATGACACAATACGAAGAGTTAATTATGAAACTTAACAATATTTTAGTCTATGATTAAATTGTGAAAACATAACCATAAGAAGATGTGCTTAGAGAAAGGTGAAATTTAGGTCGTTCTCTAGTTTGGTTTCAGCCATATTGTGGTGAGAAATGAAACACACATTGTGTAAACACTAAGGTGAACCTTAACCCATTTAACAATGGAATAATCAATCTTTATCTCCTACTTATCCTATTATATAATGGATGTATGATGTGAAACTATGTGCTCATGTTCCTAGTGAAAAATCCCCTAAGAAAGGTATTATTAGTCTCATGAGGGTATAAATTCCCCTATTAAAAAATAGGTTACGTAATTCAATACAAAAGGCTTATGAATCTAATTAAATAAAAAACTCTTAAGTCAAACATAAAATGATACTCAGGAAATATAATCTAGAAATAAACATAAGGAAATGTGTCGCCACATTTAAATCCTTCAAATCCTTAACTAATTACTGGATCATAACTATAAGAAAACAATAATTGGCACTTCTTCTTGGGAAGTGTGATTGTGATATGTTATTCCATAGGTAAAGTGAAACATGCTATTCCTTGAAATGTGATTAATATATCTCGCTATGGATACATAACTTATTTCCTATAATACTTATTGTGAACTAACTCAATTATAAATTTATAAATGAATGAAAGAAAATTAATCCTAAATCCTTGAGAAATGATGTTAACCTTCCCTCTTTACGACTTACACGTGTTATGTTGTGTAACAGAGGTATGATATAATATTAAGATGCATGCCCTTAGGAGTGAATCCTAAGGATATCACCTAGTAGTCTTGTGTGTAGGTAATTAGTTTTCTATGCAAATAAATACCCTATTAATGAATGAACAGAATAAATAAGTAATTGAAATAGTGTAGATGATCCCGATTCAATGAGATATACCATATATTTAAATGTTATGTAATATAAAGGAAATATGGAAAAAGGAAAAGGAATTTACGATGCTCGTATTATGAGCCCTTCTAGAACTTAAGTTAAGTATTGAAACATGTTTGTAATAAGTGGGTAATCTAAAATATATATATCATGTCGTAGGATGGACCTTATCTATACCTTTATTTTTTAGTTTAATCATTATGTTGCGCCTTGTCACTAAGAAGAAAAACGTGGTCTTTTTTTCCATCACGTGTTTTCTTGTCACCTATGTGGGTAAATGTTTGTGCAAACATATCATATTTTGTGGGTATTCCTAAGTGATCTCCTATAGTGTCATGTGTACTATAATGTAAGTCAACAAAAAAATTTATTCTGGTATTTTATTGTTGTATTTGTCTATGTAAAATGTGGGTGTTACAACACCACAAAGGATCACTTAGGATAATATATAACACATGAGATGTTTGTCGCCATATACCCACATATATAACATGATGTACATCAAAGACACATTTCATAAAAAGAGGAAATGCAACAGTGACCAATACACTATACACTTACTCACATGAACTTTCCACAACAATTTTTTTTTATGGTGAAATATTTATTACAACCCTATTAGTATTAGTTGAGTATAATTGTCTAAAGACAATACAACATGACACCCTTCATTCCTCTATAACTAAGCTACATGTTTTTGTTTAACATTTCACCTATAATGTTTCCATAAGAATTTTCTCGTTTCTCTTATGGAAATAACTATATATATCATGAGTGTGATTAGGAACATATATACTCACATGTGTACTCTAATATTTGAATTAAGGATTTGTTTGAAAGATCCATTTTTACTTGTTTTGGAAAAATACTCTCATTACAAGGATGAATTCCAAAAGAAAAAAATTAATGTTACTAGATCAATAGAAAACCTATCTTGAGTTCATTTCATAGCATTAGTTAATACTAACAATACACTCTTTTAGTTTTCAAGTTATTACAACCAACTATGTAAGTTCACTAATTAAGTTGTATCATTTCTTTATTTACAATGTTTTGCTCCAATAAGAAATTCATATTTTCATAATCATATTCCACATGGAATGGTACATTACACCTATGTTCCTATTATAGAGATTTTTATTTCAATTTAAGTGATGATTTTCACATTTCAAACTACTTCGGTTTCATGATTTAAGGATCTAATATCAATAGTAATGGGTTAAATACATGTTTCAACCATAAATTTTACTTCTTGAGTGATCTTAGCTTTAATATATACCTATCTATGCCTAGGGTTCTACTCATTTTTACAAGTCCTACTAGAGAATAATTTCCTTAACTCACAAGACCCTGGCTATAGCTGAAGTTATCCCATTCTCGAGGGTAAATTTGGCTATTTCATTAGCATAATTGTTTAATCCACATTTATTTAAACAAAGTATGTGATCATACATCATATTTGTTTTTTTGATTTATTAGGTTGTTGTATTAGTCATGTAGGTCTACTTTATTACATTCATTTTATAATCACATTTGCCATTTTAGTTTGTGTTGACATTGTTCAATGGCGCACTATTTTTTGTAGCGGTCATTTCTTAGTTTATTCTTATTTACCCTTTTACCAACTACATTTACATGGTTAAATTGGCCATGTATTAACATCATTTTGGAACAAATATAATTCCTATAGCACTTACGTAACACTTAGGGTTTATAGACTTAGAGGAGTGTGACCTCGCACAAGACAACTCATTTCATTTCTCTTAAACATGCAAGTATTATGTTTATATTGCAAGAGAGATGTCCCATATAATATTATGCATTAAAAAATTGTCCTAAGGACCTATTTCTTCTATATGGAAAATATGCGAATGATTCGAAATGTAGTATCCACTCACATAAATTAGATCTCACAAGAGATCAATCATAGGCACAACCACCAACTATCTTGCAAGGATTTGACCACCCAATAGCGTATCAAGTGAAATTATGCACAAGGGGATTAACATATTCATGATATGGTAAGACCTATAAAACCTAGACATGATCACCTCACTCATCCCAATATGAAAGGTTTCACAACATATATGCACCACATCATAGAATATCAGGGAAGTGGTCCTTAATAAGATGTCTTATGTGTGAATCATGAATATAATTAATGAGATTAGATTATTTTATTTATACAATCAACATTTTATACCCTTGAAAAATACTCAAATGGGGGGAAGTAGGAAAATAGGAATAATAACTTGTTATTTTAATTTCATTAGTTTTGATGAGAGGAGGTTGTACATAGCATTGTGGGTGTTAAGGAAAGATAGCAATAATCATCATAACAAAAGATTAATTTAATATATTTATAACATAGGTACATCATTGAGTACAACTTCACATAAAATTTGACACTATAAAATATATCCACATTGGTATTCCCTTTTCAAAATATACCAAGAACAAATTCTTTGAACAATAATACATATCATTATTATATGGTAATACATATATTTCAAGATGAATACAACTTTACAATGAAGACTCATTAATTACAACAAATAAGATCCAAAAGTTACCTCTTTTTTGGAGTAGCTACAACCAATGTTGTGTCAGTCCTAGGATTGAGTATGTAAATCCCCTACATTCAAGCATAAATCCACACATTCATCATATTTAACATTTTTAATTAAATAACAGAGAGAGAGAGAGAGAGAGAGATAGGGAGAGGGAAGAAGACAAAGTTCATTTCTCATTCATTCATGATTTCACATTAATTTTGCACGTTACGTTTGGGTACAAGAGAGAGAGAGTAAGGATAAGAGAGAAAGCTAAGAGACATATTATTTTCCATTTACAATGTCACAACCAATTGTGTTTCATGACCATTTTCATTTAATTTCAAACAAATTACATTTCCCAATTCCTTTACGTTTTCAAAAAGACCAAAGTATCATAGTCATTTCTAGAGAGAGAAGAGGGTGGAGAGAGAAAATAAAAATACATTTAAAAATTCATTTGTACCCAAACAACCAAGATCCATTTTGTAAGTATTTTTGATGTTTTGGACTATTAACTCAATCGTAGCTAGAATCCCCTTTTTGAGACTTTTTTCACTTCTAGCCACGCATGCGCCCTTCTAGTACCATTGAAATGCTATGTAGAATTTTATTTTGATCTTTTACCTTATATAATTGAATTTTAAAATTTATTGTGATTTTGTCTCTCTACAATCTTCTCTCTCTAGAAACAACTATGATACTTGATTGATTTGAATATGTAAATGAATTAGGACATGTGAATTGGTTTGAAATGAAATGATAATGGATATGAAGTTAAAATGGTTATGACATTGGGAATGGAAAATAAAATGTCTCTTAACTTTCTCTCTCATCCTTTCTCTCTATTACAACAATATTAAGTGCAGCTGAATGTGAAAGCATGAATGCATGAGAAACAAACTCTTTCTTATCTCTCTCTCTCTCTCTCTCTCTCTCTCTCTCTCTCTCTCTCTCTCTCTCTCTCTCTCTCTCTCTCTCTCTCTCTCTCTCTCTCTCTCTCTCTCTCTCGTATTTAATTAAAAATTTTAAAAATTATGAATGTGTTGATTTATTCTTGAGTTTAGGGGATTTCGATAGTTTGGTTGCAGGTACTCCAAACAAGAGGAGTTTTATGGATGAAATATATTGTAATTAATGAGTTTTCATTGTAAATATATATTCATATTTCAATACATCTATTACAAGAGAATAATGATATGTATCGTTGTTTGAAGAATTTTTCTTTGTATATTTTCAAAAAGGGAATACCAATCTAGCTATATTTTATAGTGTCAAATTGGATTTGAAGTTGTGCTCAATGTTCTACCTATGTTATATAGAAATTAAACTAATCCTTTGTTACATTAATTATTGGTTTATTTCCTCAACACCCCCAATGCTAGGTAGAATTTCATCTCATCAAAACTATCGAAAGTAAAAGAAAGAGTTATAATTCCTATTGTAATTCCTCCCCCCATTTGAGTCTTTTTATAGTGTATTAAACATTGATAATGTTAATAAAATACTTTGATCTCATTAAACATCTTCATTATTCACACTTGAGGTGTCTTAATAAGGACCATTTCACTGATATTTTATGATGTGGTGCATATATGATGTGAAACCTATCATTTTGGGATGAGTGAGGTGATCATGTCTAGGTGTTGTAGGTCTGACCATATCATGATTAACTGTAACCCCCTAGCTTGTAAATTCACTTGGTACCCTAGTGGGTGGCCAAAGCCTTACAAGGTAGATCGTTGTTTTACCTATGATTGATCCCTTATGAGATACAAATTATGGGAGTGGATACTATGTTTTGAATTACTTGCATAACACCAAACAATTCAAATAGGTCCTTCGGAGTCTTTTGTAATGCATAAGATTGTTTGGGATATCTATCTTTCAATATACACTTATACTTCGATGTCTAAAAGCATTAAAATGAGTTATCTCGTGCGAGGTTGTACTCTTTGTAGTCTTAAATTCCTCAGTGTTATGTAAGTGTTATAGGAATTTCATTTGTTACAAAATGATGTTACTCCAAAATCAAAGTAACAATGTAAAGGTAGTTAGTAAAAATGTTAAATAAGATTAAACTAAGGGATGTCCACTACGAAAATGGTACACCATTGAGCGATGTCAAAACTAACTAAAATGTCAAATGTGATCATAAAATGAATGTGATAAAGTAGAGCTCCATGAAGAATACAACAACCTAATAAATTAGAAAACCAAATATGATGCGTGATCACATGATTTGTATGCATGAATGTGGTTAAAAAATAATTCTAATGAAATAATGAAATGTAGCCTTGAAAATGGGATAACTTCCGCTATAGCCAAGATCTTGTGAGTTAAGGAAATTGCACTCTAGTTCAACTTGTAAAATGTAGTAGAACCCTTGGCATAGATATGAATATATTAAACCTATGATCATTCAAGAAGTATAATTTATGGTCGAAATATGTAATTAACCCATTTCTATTAGGAGTAAATCCTTAATATGATGAAACAAAAGTAGTTTTTAATGTGAAATTCATCACTTAAATTGAAATAAAAATCTGTATAATGGGAAACATCTGTAATGTACCCTTCCATGCGCAATATGATTGTGAAAATATGAATTTCTAATTTTAGTAACGAATTGTGAATCAAGAATGATACAATTTAATTAGTTACTCTATATAGTTGGTTGTAATAACTTGAAGATTAAAAGAGTGTATTGTTAGTATTAAACAATGTTATGAATTGAACTCGAGATAGGTTTTCTATTGATATAGTAACCTTATTTTATTTTCCTGTGAATATTCCTCCTTGTAACGAGAGTATTTTTTTTCAAACCAAGTAAATATGTCTCTCTCAAACAAAACCTTAAATCAAATATTAGAACATGCATGTGTGTACGTACATTCCTAATCACAATTATTCCATATAAAGTTATTCCAAAAAGAGAAATGAGTGAATTTTAAAGAAACCACAATAGGTGAAATGTTAATAAAAAAATGCAACCTAGTTCTAACGAAATGAAGGGTCCCATGTTATGTTTTCTTCAGAACATTATAGTCAACTAATAAAAATAGGATTGAAATAAATATTTCACCATAAATAATGATGTGTTGTGGGAATTGCTTTTGAGTAAGTGTATATTTTTGTGGTTCATTATTGTACCTTATCATTTTTTGACAGGTGGCTTGTATGTGCATCATGAGTTTCATGTTATATATGTGGATCTATGGTTATACAAATGTCTCATGTGTTATAAATTATCCCAAGTCATCATATGCGATGTTATGTATCAAGAAATGTAAGCAAAAATAAATAACTAAATTTCTTGTTATGACGTGTGTGTAAAATGTGGGTGTTACATATGGTATCAGAGAGGAGGTTTATGCTCTCAAAACTCTGGGATAGATTGGATTTATGATGATCTTGCATGGTGGTGGTGGAGTTGGGAAGAGTAATGTGATATATGTTGTGATGTGACCAATGTTGTAATTGTGATATTATGAATGCACATGTTATGCATGTCACTTACTATGTATTTGTTATCATGTTGATGTGTTTGTAATGACAGTATTTTATCTCCTTTTTGTAGACTCAATGAGTAATTCAGCGTGATGTGCATCCTTGTTGAGTGTGAAAATAATGTTACTACATATTACATAGTGTTGGATTTTTTTTATTATGTGATATGACAGTGTGTTGATGTGTTGTAAGACAAAATTGGTGTATAGTGATGTGTTGATGTCACCACCGTGTTGTGAAGAATCGTGTGTTTCACCATGTTGTGTTATAATTGACTGTATATTGTAATGTTATTCAGTATTTTCATCATATGTATACTTCATGTATTATGTGATTGTTCATGTCATGAATTAAAGGCATATGGTGGTTGTATGACACCTATTGTGCAGTACTTGCACCTTATGTACATTATGCTGAAAAGTGATGTATTATAACTCGTGAAAGTAATTTTTTTTATACACTATATATATACCATGCGTAAGATTATATTGTTAATGTGCGTGAATGACCATTGTGTTAGTGATGTAGTTATGTGTTATGTTGTGAACCTTATACTAAACAACCCTAAGGGAAGTAACCATTAAGAGTCTATGTGTGAAGAGAGGAAGCGTGGACCAGGTTTTCATAATGTTGAGTTGAGTATGAGTGAGGAAGTGGAGTGTTAAATATACTGAAAACCCACTTCTTCCTATTTAGCATACTTCAAGCTTTCTTAGTGTATGATGGATGCGCACCACCTTAGGCTCAAGTTATGCAAACTAGCATCCACTGCTCTTTCTTATTGGGTTTTCCATCGAAAAATCATATGTGATTATTACTATGTTGAGCTATGTGGGAGAATGGATGGATGATTCAGTAAGAGATGATGATAATTACATTATTTGATATACTCAATTCTAGTTACATGTATATTCAGGTGAGATGAGGCTTGATATCTGAGGGTCAGCAACTCGATGATTACCCCTTTGGTAGTCGTATGAGGCCACATAGTGATTGTAATGTGTTATTTCTCAATATGTATTTTTTTTGTAAATTGATCATATCTATTTTCTTGGAATAACCTAATGTTTTCTTGACAAATGTTCTCATATATTTTGGGCATTTTATTTGGTTGTTGCAGTAACATACGGATTTTTGCACTAACTATGGCTAATTAGCAATTTTTTTCTTAGTTTTATACTTTCTTTTCCTATTCAAAAGTTTTATAGCCTTTCCCAAGGATTTGGATTTTTTCCACTTGTCATTTGAGACAGATTGTTATGTTGCTTCTAATGTTGTAATGTTTTAGAATTGGGTCATGGGATTCACCATAGAGTGGTTAGACTTATGGACCCACTTCGTATTATGGGGGTACGCCCCAAGGAGTTACATATAACTAGTGAGTTGTTGAACCATGAGTTATTATGTCACTTGGTTTAGGGGTGAGAGGGCTTTATGTGCACAAGGCCATAGGGTGGCTTGACCTCATTATATGGAGAAAGGAGATGACACTCTATGGTTGAGTGACCTAATGTTCTTGATGGTACTCTATGGTTGAGTTACCAGATATTCTCGATGCAAGTCTATGGATGAGAGAATTTATATTATAGAGGGGACTCTATGGGATTCTTTCTCTTTGGGTGGAATATGGAGTTGTTTGGTGATGCTTTAGGAGGTATATGGAGTTTTTTATTTTGCTTTGGGATATATATGGATTTTTTTTTGTTATTTTTTCTTATGTGTGGAGTTAGTGTTATGAATTATGTGTACTCTTGTGAGCCTTGTTACATATTGTTATGATTGAGGCTTGACACTCCCCTTCATTGGTATGGACTATTGGATATTGTCTTAGCATTGTGTTGGTACAGTCATGAGTTTTGGGTCATGTGCTAGCATATGCCTATGTATCAATGTGATGATTCATTGCTTGTTAGTCACATGTGTGTGTTGAATCTATGCCTATGACATAATGGTTAGACGTTATTTTTTATGTGCACTACTTGTTTTATTTCTATGGTATAATTAGGGGTCTTGTGATGTGATACAATCGTTATATTATGTAGCAATATGTCTCATGGTTCATTTGTGTTGTGTGGAGTTTTGTGTGACATCTTGAGGCCAATTACTATTGGGCACCCACGAACATAAGACAATTGAAAATTTAAATAATGAATGGTAAGATTTTGATATTAACAAAAAACTATAAAATAAAAAAATAATTGAGAAATAAAGTAAAAGAGAACTTAGAATCCTCACAGAGCATGAAAATTCAAGATATTATAGAATTACTTTACTTCATTTTAGTCACGTTTTACCATTAAGTTGTTATGTTAAATGACATGTGTCATTATTGAATTTCTTTCCTACATATCCAATGATTTTTGGTGTTGTGTTGCATCAAGGATGATGCTCTTATAAGGGGAGGGAGATGTAATGCAGCAGTGCCCATACATTTATTTTGCATCAGAAATCTACTTGTGAGCTCTGTAGACTGATATGTTGTATCTTCCTCCCGTTGTATGTGATCTTGGAAGATATTTTGAAAGTTTAAACAATTGTATATGTTTTACCTTTGAGCCATTTTCCCAGGGATCATGTCAATTTTAACTCTAAATATTAGACGCATCCTCCAAGTCATAGTAAAAATTTGATCTTGGAGAGAGGCACATCCCAAGTGCCTTTTCATAATTATAAATTTCCTCGCATAAAACAACAAGCACTTTAATGGAGATCATGATGCATTTACCATGATGAAACCCAAGTTAACTTTGTAAATTTAGTAGTAATGGGTTAGTTGCAGCAAACAAAGAGAAGATATTTGGTTTCCTTGTACAACGCATCGTCATTATGCCCACCTTTTGCATGAATACCATATTTTTGGAATTACTTTTTAACAATTAGTTGGGTGTCTAAAGTGGAAGTATATTTCTCTAAGTAAGAAATTTGTAGGGATTAAAAAAAATCTATCTATCTAAAGCTTGGAGCAATTGCCTCTATTTTTACATCTAGATTAATAAGCATACATTTTACCATTGCGAAGAGAAGCTTCACCATTTTGAGGATAGATAGTGAAGTAGTTATTTTTCCATTAAGGCATTTACTACAGGTGTTATTCTTCAAATTGGTTTTGTTCACATTCTTCCACATGTATTTGACTCTCTTGGTAATGAATGTTTGGAGGGAGCTTAGTAAGGCTTCCCTTTTGTCAGATTTATAGCTATGTTAGTGGCAGTTTGGAGTCTTGTGGTAGATGTTGTGTCTAGTGGATATTATCATACCGCTAACTGTATATTTATGTTGGAAATGGAAAGGATATAAAAAAGTGAGGTCATATTCATAAGCATAGCGGTGCCGATGGATAAGATACATCTGTTGAAATTATTTCCCAGGAACAAAAAAAAGGTTTCAATGGTGTTTTAGACCAGAAAGGAACATGAAAGGAGTAAGGACAATGTCAATAACCTTTTTCAACGTCCCACTTTCCTACATCTCCATGGAGGCTCATATGGTTGTTATTTCATTTTTTTGATCACCTCATTTATTGGCGGTTGGTGACTTAGTATGTGTGTGGGGTGTTGGATGTTTAAAAAGATGATCAAACCATACATTTTTTTACCTTTTTGGTGGTATTGTTGATGTTTGAGATGGTCTATTTGAAGTACATAGACAAGGAACATAATTGTTAAATAAAATGTCTGAGAGTGAAACAAACTTTAAGACACCAACGATTACATGATTTTGTCAATATTTTTTCGTTAAGGATACCTTAGTAACTCTAAAGCAATGCATCTAGCATATTTTCCGGCTAGGCCCATGAATTATTTGACATAATGCTTGAAGGTGATGTGGTCTCATCAAATGTAGTGATTATGAATTTGGCGTAAAAAGGTATGGTTTTCCCCTTTTCGCTTGCATTAAATTTTGCTTCATCATTTCCATCTTTTTAAAAATTAATTGTTGAATGATAGGGAGGATAATTCCAACAAATGACAAAAAATTTCCTTCACGTGAACTCTCAAAACATTAAAAAAACCTCTGATATTGAAATTTATGTAGATGGAGCGCCACACCCATGTCTACCACAAACTTGGAAACTCCTAGCATGACCCCTAGTAATGTGGGACACCGTGGGGTTACTTAGTCGAGTCATTTGAATTTATTTAACATCCTTGCAAGTAAAGTTTCTAAGGCACTTATCTTAACAGTCACTTGTGTGATGTGTTTATTTTAATAAAATGTGGTCAGTTTCATCTTACAGTTGTCACTTAGTTTAAGTGAAATTGAAAACACCTACCACCTACCTCAAGACTACGAAAAAGAGAATCCAAACCCACATTCATTCCATTGAAAACACCTTTGGAAACTAGTTTGGTAATTACTTTTTGGGTCCGACTAGTCGTTGTACAACAAGAATTGCTGACACAATTACGATAAATAGCCCTTGATTCATCCTTCCAACTTGAGCTCTGCTCATTGTAATTGACATCCTTAAATCACGTTTAATTCTTTATATATGGGGGAGTAAGCAGGAATTGTAAAATTTTGTGATCAAACTCAAATCGAGTGTTTCAAGACCCAATTTGTAGGCACTTTTGATGTTTTTGTTATTTTCCTCAACCTTAGCTAGAATCCTTTTTTGGAGTCTCATTTGACTTCTAGCCACGCATGTGACCTTGTAATACGATGGCAATGATATGTAGGATTTTTATTCAATCTTTTACCTTATATAAATGAATTTTAAAATGTATGGTGATTTTCTTTCCACCGTCTTCTCTCTCTAAAAATCACTATCATACATGATTGATTTGAAATGAAATGGTAATATACATGAAATAAAAATGCTTATGACATTGGGAATTGAAAATAAAATGTGTCTCAACTTTTTTCTCTAATCCATACCCTCTCTGTAGTACCTAACTATTAAGAACAACTGAATGTGAAAGTGTGAATGCATGAGAAACAAACTCTATCTTCTCCCTCTTCAAATCTCTCTCTCTCTTATATTTAATTGAAAATGTTGAAAATGATTAATGTCTGGATTTTTTCTTGAGTGTATGGGATTTCTCTACTTATTCCTAAGTTTGACACAATGTTAGTTGTAGGTACTCCAAACAAGAGGAATTTTCTGGATGTGATATGTTGTAATTAATGAGTTCTCATTGTAAATTTATATTAATATTACAATACATGTATTGCCATAGAATAATGATATGGATTGTTGTTCTAAGAATTTTTCTTTCTATATTTTGAAAAGGGAATACCAATGTGGCTATATTTTATAGTGTTGAATTGGATGAGAAGTTATGCTCAATATTGTAGCTATGTTATAAATAAATTAAACTAATCCTTTGTTGGGTTGATTATTGGTTTATTTTCTCAACAACCCTAATGCCAGGTAGAAAATCATCTAATGAAAACTATCGAAATTAAAATAAAAAGTTATAGTTCATATTGTACTTCCTCAGTCTATTTCATTATTTTTCAAGGGTATAAAACATTTATCATGTTAATAAAATACTTTGATCTCATTAATCGTATTCATGCTTCACACCTAAGGCATCTTATTAAGGACCATTTCCTTGATATTTTATGATGTGGTACATATGTGTTGTGAAACCTATTATATTATGATGAGTGAGGTGATCATGTCTAGGTGTTGTAGGTCTGACCATATTATGAATATGTTTTACCCACTAGTGCATAAATTCCCCTGGTACCCGAGTGGGTAGTCAAAGCATTGCAAGATAATTGGTTTTTGTACCTACGATTGATACCTAGTGAGATCTAAATTATGTGAGTGAATACTACATTTGGAATTAATTGCGTATTTACCCACCAATTGAAATACGTACTTAGGAGGTTTTTTAAATGCATAAGATTGTTTGGGATATATCTATTTCAATATCCACTTATACTTTCATATTTGAGAGCAATTAAATGAGTTGTCTTATGCGAGGTTGTACTCCTTACAGTATTAAATTCCTTAGTGTTATGTAAGTGTTATAGGAATTTCATTTGTTCCAAAATGATGTTACCACATAATCAAAGTAACCACGTAAATGTAGTTAGTATAAAGTGTAAATATGATTAAACTAAGGAATGACCACTATGAAAATGGTACACCATTGAGCGATGTCAAAACTAACTAAAATTTCAAATGTGATCATAAAATGAATGTGACAAAGTAGAGCTCAATGAATAATACAACAGCCTAATAAATTGGAAAACCAAATATGATGCATGATGACATACTTTGTATGCATGAATGTGGTTAAAAAAGGATGCTAATGAAATAGTGAAATGTAACCTTGAGAATGGGATAACTTTAGTCGTAGCCAAGGTCTTGTGAGTTAAGGAAATTGCACTCTAGTTTGAATTGTAAAAGTTAGTAGAAACCTTGGCATAGATAGGAATATATTAAACCTATGTTCACTCAAGAAATAAAATTTATGGTCGAAACATGTAATTAAACAGTTTGTATTAGAAGTAAATCCTTAAGATGATGAAACAAAAGTAGTTTGAATGTGAAATTCATCACTTAAATTCAACTAAAAATATTTATAATGGGAAACATGTGTAATGTAATCTTTCATGCTCAATATGATTGTGAAAATATTAATTCCTAATTTGAGTAAGAAATTGTGAATCAAGAATTATACAACTTAATTAGTTAGCCTACATAGTTGGTTGTAATAACTTAAAGATTAAAATAGTGTATTGTTAGTATTCAACAATGCTATGAATTGAACTCCGGATAGGTTTTCTATTGATCTTGTAACGTTCCTTTTTCTTCCTATTAATTTTCCTCTTTGTACTGATTTTTTTTTTCATTCCAAGTAACCACAACTCTCTCAAACAAATCCCTAAGTCAAATATTAGAAGACACATGTGTGTACAAACATTCCTAATATTAATTGTGCTATAGACAGTTATTTCCACAACATAAACAATTGAATTCTAAAGAAACCATAATAGGTGAAATGTTAATAAAAAACATGCAACCTAGTTTAAAAGGAAAGAAGTGTCCCATGTTATGTGTTCTTCTAACAATTATAGTCAACTAACAAAAATAGGATTGAACTAATTATGTCACCATGAATAATGATGTGTTGTGGGAAGTTCTTGTGAGTAAGTGTATCTTTTTGTGGGTTGTTGTTGTACCTTGTCACTATTAGAGATGTGGCATTGTTGTGCATCATGTGTTTCATATTATATATATGGGTCCATGGTTACACAAACATCTCATGTGTTATACATTATCCTAAGTGATCTTATGATATGTTATGTATCAAGCAATGTAAGGAAAAATAAATAAAAAATTATCATGTTATTATGCATGTTGTATTTGTGTGTGTAAAATGTGGGCGTTACATTAAACAAGACTCAAAATTGAGATTATTGCTAAGGTTGAGAAAACTATCCAAAATAGCAAAAGTACTTAAAACTGGGTCTCGAAAACACTCGTTTCAAGTTCAATAAATTTTTTTGATGATTCCTACTTATTCATTAAAATTTATAGAAATCATCATATCTAATGGAATTTGATTATGTTGATCAAAGATCAAGTTACAAGGCCAACTTCGGGGAAAGTTATCATAATTGTGTCAGCACCTCTTGTCACATAATGAATAGTGGGCCCTAAATTCCACTTTCAAAATTAGTTTTTAAGGATTTTTCATCAAACTAGAGGTGGGTTACGATCCTCTTGTTTTCAGTGTAGAGGTAGGAGGCAGTGGTTTTCTGTCTTGCTCAAGCTAAGTGATAATTGTAAGCCGAAAATGATTGTGTTTTATTAAAACAACCATGTCACCATAAGTGATTGATAAGCTAAGAGGGTTTAGGAATATGACTTGCAAGAGTGTTAAATAATTTCTAACAACTGAAATCAGTTTCTCTAAGGTGTTCATTTTTATCAGAGGTCATGCAAAGGGTTTCAGTTTTGTGGTACGTGTGGGTGTGGCACTTCATGCACGTAACTTTCAATATCATAGTTTTTTTGTTGATGTTTTGAGAGTTCAAGTTAATAAATAATTTATTCATTTGTTGAAAATATGCTCCTTATGATTCAACATTTAATTTTGAAAAATCAAGAAATGACGAAGCAAAATTTAATGCAAGCAAAAAGGGTAAAACCATACCTTTTTCATGAAACTCGTGATTCCCACATTCAACTAGATTGCATCAACTTCAGGAATTCCTATAGTAATTTCCAAGATTTCTCATCATTTATTTTCAAAACCCCTCTTTCCGTGTGACTTGTCACTAAGACAATCCATGAGAGAACATCTCTTCAAGGCATATGATCAAACAATATTAGTGTCTATTCCTTGATTGATAATAACCACTAAGGTCACCAAACCCTCTCAAATTTAAGAAAATTATTAGCATGCTTGTTGAAATCTTTCCGTTTTTCAAGTTCTAAGATACTCCTTTTACGAGTTAGGGTAGACAACATTAAATTCTCACTTAAGTCATCATTTGGTGAGTAATTTTTCATTTCTTCTAAAATTTTATTTCATAGTACATTTTTGGTCACTCGTGTTGCATGAGAACCGGTTCTTATGATTTGATCTTGAAAAAAATTGAAGGTTCGACAAACACCAAGTTATCATTGAATCAAAATTCTCCTTTATCATATAGAAAATTTTATTTTATATTGTAGTTAATAAACTTTCCAACTCATTTAATCAAGGCATTGGTTAGGGTTGATTGGCGATAAAAAATTTAAGATAATTTTTGGCTTTAAAAAAACTATGCACCTCCATAAGTTTTGTGTTTGAATGTATACTATCACCAAGTTAAATGGAGTTCCCAGTTTAGAAGACTAAAACATCAAAAATAAAGGGTTCCTTAAGGTGGAAGGTGGAGGATAATATTACAGAGACACCCATGGGAAAACATTAAAATGGAACCTCCCATAATCACATCTCAGAGATAAAGATCAGGGGAAAATTTTTGAACTGAGAAAAGAAAAAAAAAGGGTTTCACTTAGAGGGATAGTGAAAGATACAAAAATTTACAGACACATAACTGGGATAGTAAGAAACACACTTTCATTATCTTAATTGATATAATAACTACTCAAAATAAAAGATAAACATCAAGAAAATGAAGTGGTACCTACTATCTACTAGGAGAATATTACAACAGGGTTACATTACGCAAACCTAAGATCAGAACAAAATGGTAAAAAATCAATAAAACTATAAATTATGACCTCCCCCCCAAAAAATTTCATCCTAATATTTAATCTTCCTCTTTTATTCCATACAAAAAATAAAACCACGATAGGTAGTAGTTCCTACCTCTCTGAAATGTTGAACCTACTTTAGGTACAAACAAATATCTAAATCAAACAATTTGTATATAGAAGAATGAGGAGCTATTCGGGTGATAAATTCATCCCTGCAAGAAAGGATAATTCTAACCATCATGGGAATTTTAGGACTAATTTTAGTGAGACATTCATTTAGCATAGTTTCCTATGACATTTTGTTTAATGAATTATAAGAGTACATAAATTTTCTTCTACTCCAACTATCCAATCAATGTAAAAAAAATTCAAGGTTAACTTGGTTTCCATCGTGGGTTTTTTTTTCCTCGGATCCCAAATAAATTGCTTGAATTATTGTGTAAGGAAATTGATAGGTCTGAAATGTTATTGAGGATTTGCCACTTCCATACCATCAACTGAAAGGTGCGATGAAAAAGGCAGATCATGGATTGAAATGGAGGGTATAACATATCCCTCCCCTTATAAGAGATTCATCCTCAATGTGACACAATGTTAAAGCTCTAAGGATACATAAGCAAGAGAGTAAATAATTACACATGTTGTTTATCAAAACAAATTATCAGTAAAACATGACCACAAGGAAGTATACAAATTCCAGCGATATCTTATATTTTAATGTTCTTTGAAGATTAGAAGTTGGTTATCTATTAAATTTTTATTTAATTTGTCTTTTCCTTTCCTTTACACTATTTCTTAATCTCAAGATCTTAATATTAATTGTTTAGAATTTCAATTTCCTTACCTTCATGGGTCTCCAACATTAATTGACATAAATACATCACACAAAAATCAACACAACACAAATGACCCATGAGACATCTTGCTACATATTTTCATGACTGTATCACATCACAAGACCTCTAATTCTACCATGGATAGACAAACAAGTAGTAAACATAACAAATCATTTCCAATAATTATGTCATAGGCATAAATCTAACACACACATGTGACTAAAAATAGAATCTTCACACGGATACATATACAACTGGTATCACATGACCCAAACACCATGACTATACCCACACAGTTCCAAGATAAGATCCAATAGTATATAACAACTTAGGGCAACATGAAGCCTCAATCATAACAATGTCTAACAAGACTCACAAGAGTAACTCCTAGATCAACATAAGCACCACAAGAGAACTCCATATAGTATATATCTCCCAAACATCACAAAAAAATTACATATTGCTCCCAAATCATCACAAAGAAACTCCATATAAATCCAAAAAAATTAAAAAACAACTCCATGTACATCCAAAAGAGAAATAATCATAGTGCCAAAACCAAGCTGGGTCACTCAACCATGTAGCCCCATCACGTAATGTTTCTATATATGGCCACTCAACCATAAATCCCCATCTCTTTATTTTTCCATATCAGTTAACTCAATCATAGATCCCCATCAATAATATTGGGTCACTCAACCATAGATCCCCATCTTCATATCTCCTTTTAATGATATCAGGTCACCCTATGGCCCTAGGTACATAGATCCCCATCACCCCCAACTAAGTGGTGTAGTAACTTGTAGTTCAAAAAATAGACGGTGTTATGACCCCTTGGGCAGTTCCCCCATACAACGAAGTGGTTCCATAGGTCAAACCACTCCATGGTAAATCCCATGACCCTTTTCCAACACATTACAACATTAGAACCATCATAACCATCCATTTAAAATGTCAAGTGTCAAAAATCCCAAGCCTTTGGTTAGGCTATACAACTCTTAAACAACAAAAGAAAATTTGAAACTTAGAAAAACAAATGGATAATTAGCCATAGTTAGTGTAAAAATATGCATGTACATGCAATAACCAAATAAAAATGCCCAAAATATCACAACACATCAATCAATAAAATTGTTGGTTTTGACAAGAAAAGAGATAATGATCAATTTACGAATAAAATACATAAAGAGAAATAACACATTACAATCATTATGTGGCACTATACAACCACCAATGGGGTACTCATCGAGTTGCTGGCACTCAGATATCGAGCCTTGGCTTGAAAAAAAACATATTAAATAAAACATATGTCATAATCTATGCTTGAATCATCCCTCCATACTCCCACAAGGATCAACATAGTCTCAAGATAGTCTGATATATAGGCTTCCACTCAATGAGCTTAAGGTATCTACAAAACACAATATACATGGTTTCCATGCATACCAAATGAACAAAAATGGGTTTTTAATCTATGTAAGAATCCACTCCCTATCTCATACTCAGCTCAAGTGAATGGTGAGTGGTACAGTAATGATAAAGTACATATAGGTCATCAATACAAAAAACATATAGGGAGAGAGAAAATAGTACAGGTCACATTCTACTGAGGCTAAATTGTTCACAAAAGAAAATATATATAGTTCCCATTGGTAAATCTGCCATACATACCAAACAAATAGAGGTGGATTTTACATATATGTAAGCCTCCACCTCTTATCTTGTACTTGAATCAAGTAATTAGTAAATGGTACTCATTTCCTCACTCCAAACATAAACTTTTTACAGATTTCTTCCGTTATGATCAGTTAGTCTAAGGTTCACAACATAACAAATAACTACATTACTAACATGATGGTGATTCACACACATTAACCATAACATCTTACACATCATATATACATCGTATATATTCATGGTATAACACAATCATTAGTTTCACAGGTTATAGTACATCATGTTTCTACATAATACACCCAAAATGTAAGTACTATACAATAGGGGTCATATGGTCACCATATGTCGCTAGTTCACGACATGAACCATCACATATTACATGAATTATACGTATGATGAACACAATGATTAACGTTATAACATATAGTCAATTTCAATATAAAAATATTACATACACAATTCATCCCAACATGGTGATGACATCACAATACAATCCAATTCAGTCTACACTAATGTTTTCATATAACACATCAACACACCTTCATATCACATAATAACAAAAACCCCAACACTCTACAATCCGCAATAATATTATTATCACACACAATAAGGCGGCACATAACACGTGAAATCCTCATTAAGTCCACAAAAATGAGAGTGAATACTCTCTTCACAAGAACATCAACATGATAACAAATACGCATTAAGTGACATGCACAACATGTGTGTTCTTAATATCACAGTTACAAAATTGTTCACATAAACAACATATATCACATTACTCTTCACATCTCCACCACCACCATACAAGATCATCACAACTACAATCTTCCTATAGGTTTGAGAGAATGAACTTCCACTCTGATGCCATATGTAATGCCCACATTTTACACACACACATATACAACACACATAATAACATGATTATTTTTTTAGCTTACATTGCTTGATACATAACAACACATAGTCTCAATTACGATAATATATAACACAAGAGACATTTGTCTCACCATGAAACCACATATATAACATGAAACACATGATGCACATCAAAGCCACATTTCCAAAAATGAAAAACTTCAACAACGACCCACTACAATATATAGTTACTCATAGTCACTTCCCACAACACATCATTTTTGATGTTAAAATATTTATTACAATCTTATTTTTATTAGTTGACTGTAATTTTGTGAAGAACGCATAACATGGGACCCTTCATTCCTCTACAACTAGGCTACATGGTTTTGTTTAACATTTCACCTATAGTGGTTTCTTTATAATTTTGTCATTTATCTTATGGAAATAACTTTATATAGAATTATTTTGATTAGGAATGTATATACACACATGCGTCTTTTAATATTTAACTCAAGGATTTTTTTGAAAGAGCCACAATTAATTGGTTTTGAAAAATGTGCTCGTTACAAGGAGGAAATTCATAGGAAGAGAAATGAAGGTCACTAGATCAATAGAAAACCTTTCCTAAGATTATTTCATAACATTGTTTAATAATAACAATACACTCTTTTAATCTTCCAGTTATTATAATAAACTTTATAGGTTAACTAATTAAGTTGTATCATTTTTGATTCACAATCTGTTGCTCCAATTAGGAATGCATATTTTCACAATCATATTGCACATGGAAGGGTACATTACAACTATGTTCCAATTATATAGATATTTATTCAAATTTAAGTGATAAATTTCACATTTCAACCTACTTATGTTTCATCATTATAAGGATTTATTCTTAATATCAATGGGTTAATTACATGTTTCAACCATCAATTCTACTTCATGAGTGACCCTAGGTTTAATATATTCATATCTATGCCAAGGGTTCTACTAATTTTTACAAGTCCAAATACATTAAAAAAAATCCTTTACTCACAATACCTTGGTTACATCTAAAGTTATCCCATTGTCAACGATACATTTTATTATTTCATTAACATCATTGTTTAATCTACATTTATACAAACAAAGCAATTGATCATACATCATATTTTGTTTTTTGATTTATTAGGTTGTTGTATTAGTTGTGGAGCTCTAATTTATTGCATTCATTTTACAGTCACATTTGACATTTTTGTTGGTTTTAAAGTTTGTTCAATGGCGTACCATTTTTCGTAGTGGTCATTTCTTAGTTTAATCTTATTTACCCTTTTACTAACTACATTTACGAGATTAATTCTTCCTTGTATTAACATCATTTTGGAACAAATATAATTCCTATAACACTTACGTAACACTTAGGGATTTAATACTACAAAGAGTACGACCTTGCAAAAGAAAACTCATTTGATTTCTCTTAGACAATAAAGTATTAAATTTATATTGCAAAAGTGATATCCCAAATAATATTATGCATTACAAAATGCTCCTAAGGACCTATTTCAATTGTTGGGTAAATACACAAGTAATTTGAAATGTAGTCTCCACTCACATAATTTATATCTCACAAGTAATCAATCATAGGCATAACCACAAACTATCTTGCAAGGCCTTAGCCAACGATTAAGGTACGAAGGGAAATTACGCACAAGGGGACAAAATTATTCATTATATGGTTAAACCTAAAAAAATTAGCCATGATCACCTTACTAATCCTAATATGCTAGGTTTCACTACATATATTCACCACATCATAAAATATCAAGGAAATGGTCATTAATAAGACATCTTAGGTGTGAAACATGAAGATGATTAGTGAGATCAAAGTATTCTGTTAACCTAGAAAAAGACTCAAAAGTGGGGAGGAAGGACAATAGGCATTATAATTCATTCTTTTAATTTTGTTAGTTTTGATAAGAGGAGATTATACCTAACATTATAGGTGTTAAGTAAATATACCAGTAATTAACATAACAAAAAAATAGTTTTATATCTTTATAATATAGGTACGTCATTAAGTACAACTTCACATTTAATTCGATACTATAAAATATAGCCACATTGGTATTCCCTTTTGAAAATATACCATGAACAAAATCTTCGAACAATAATAATATCATTATTCTATGTTAATACATGTATTGCAAGATGAATACAAATTTACAATGATGACTCATTAATTACAACATATCACATCTAGAAAACTCCTCTTGTTCAGAGTACCTATAACCAACGTTACGTTAGTCCTTGGATAGAGTATGGAAATCCCCTACACTCAAGAATAAATCCACATATTCATCATTTTTAACATTTTTGATTAAATAGAGAGAGAGAGGGAGAGAGGGAAGAAGACAAAATATGTTTCTCGTGCATTCATCCTTTCACATTTAATTTACACTTTACGTTTAGGTACAATAAAGAGAGCATAAGGATGAGAGAGAAAGTTAAGTGACATATTATGCTCTATTCATAGTGTCACAACAAATTACATTTCATGTCATTTTTCATTTCAATTCAAACCAATTTACATTTCCAAATTCATTTACGTTTTCAGATCAACCAAACTATCATAGTCATTTCTAGAGAGAAGAAGTTGGAGAGGGAAAATCACCATACATTTCAAAATTCATTTATACAAGATAAAATATCGAATTAAATTATATATAGTTTTGAAATGGTATTGCGATGTCACACGCATGGCTAGAATTCATACGAGACTCAAAAAGGAGATTCTAGCTACGGTTGAGAAAACTATCCAAAACAACTAAAATGCTTACAAATAGGTCTCAAAGAGACTCTTTTCAAGTTCAATTAATAATTTTGATGATTCCTAATTATTACCTCAAATATAGAGAATTCATCATGTCTGAAAGAAGTTGATTACGATGAGAAGATCTCAACTTACAATGGAAACTTCAGGGCTAGTTATGGTAATTATGACTACAACTCTTGTCGCACAATGAACAGTGGGTCCCGAATCCCACTAGAAAGATTAGTTTCTGAAGGAATTTTCATTGAATTGAATGTGGGTTATGATCCTCTTATTGGAAATTGAGAGGTAGTAGGTAGTGGTTTTCAATCTTGCTCAAGATAAGCAACAATTGTAAGTCGAAACTAATCGTGTTTTTTAAAATAACCATGTCACCATAAGTGAATGATAAGCTAAGAGGGTGTAGGAATATGACTTGCAAGTGCATTAAATAATTTTAAAAAACTTGGTTAAGTTTCCCTAAGGTGTTATATTTTACTAGGGGTCATGCAAAGTGTTCCAGTTTTGCGATACATATAAGTGTGGCACTCCATGCACATTACTTTCAATATCAGGGTTTTGTTTTTGTTGATGTTTTGAGAGTTCACATCAAGGAAAAAAAAAATCATTTGTTATAATTATTCTCCTTATGATTTAACATCTGATTTTGAAAAAATGAAAATGATGAAGTGAAATTTAATGCAAGCAAAAAGGGTAAAAGCATACCTTTTAGTGAAACTTGTGATTTCTGCATTCGACAAGACTGAATAAACTTCAAGAATTCCTATAAAAATTAGTGGTATTTCTCATCCTTCCTTTTGTAAAATCAACTTTCTTCTCAAATTTTCAGCAACATAATCCTTAAGAGCATGTCTCTTCAAGCATTTGATAAAATGGTGTAAGTGTACTTTCCTTGATTCCCAACAACCACTAAGGTCACCAAACCTTCTTACTTTTTATCAAATTGTTAACATGTTTATTGAAAGCTTCCCTTTTCTCAAGTTCTAATATAATCCTTTTGAAAGTTAGAGTAGAAAACATTAAAGTCTCATTCAAGTCCTCATGTGGTGAGTAATTTTTCATTGCTTCTAAAAATTTATCTCACAGTACATTGTTGGTCACTAATGTTGCATGAGAACTGGTCTATGTGCTTTGATCTTGAAAAAAAGTTAAGATTTGACAAAATCAAAGTTATCGTTGAATAAAACTTATCTTTTAGATAATAAATTTTGTAACTTTCCAACTCATTTAGTTAAGGCAATTGTTGGGGTTAATTGGCAATAAAATTCTTAAGATACTTTTTGGTTTCCTTGGAACTATGCACCTCCATAAGGTTTGTTTTTGAATGTGTAATATCACCAAGTTAAATTGAGCGCCCAAAAGAGAAGACTGAAAAATGAAAAATAGAGGATTTCATGAGGTGGAAGGGAGAGGTGAAATCTTAAGAGACACATGTGGGACAACAAGGAAAGGGAACTTACCATAACCATATCTTAGAGATAAAGATCAGGGAAAAAAGTTTGGACATAGAAAAAATAAACATAGGGTTTCACACGGAGGGAGAGTGAAAGAGATAAATCTTTGTTGGGATAGCAGGAAACACACTTTCAATGTCTTGAAAAATATAACAACTACCAGAACTAAAAGATAAAGATCAAAAATTTGAAGTTCTTACTACTGTCTACTAGGAGAATACTGCAACAAGGTTATAGTGCTAAAATCACATATCAGAAAAAATGGGAAAAAATCAATACAACTAGAAATTATGCGCTCCCCCCAAACATTACCTCCTAATATTCAATCTTCCTCTTCTATTCCATACAAAAAACATAACCACGGTAGGCAGTAGTTCTTTCCTCTTTGAAACATTCAACCCTATTTAGGTACAAATAAAAATCTGAATCAAAAAACTTGTATATAGTAGAATGAGGAGGTTATCAGGTTACAAATTCACCCCAATGAGCATGGCTAATTCTACCCATAGTGAGACTCTTTTTGAGACGAATTTTAGCGAGAGATTTATTTAGCATAGTTTATTATGATATTTTTTTAATTGGTTATAAAAGTAAGGAACTATTCTCCTGCTGCAACTATCCAATCACTGTAAAAAACTTCAATTTTAACTTGGTTTCCGTCGTAGTTTTTTTCCTCATATTCCAAATAAAAATCTTGAATTATTGTGCAAGGAAATTTATAGGTGTGAAAATTTATGTAGGATGTGTCACTTCCATGTTATCAACTAATAGGTTCCCTAACAAAGGTGTTTCAGGGATTGAAATGGAGGGCATTACAAAAAAAAAAATCGTTGAGAAATCTCATGGTAGTATATAAAGATTTATTTTTTTAGGAAAACATAAGGACAAAAATAATTGTGTTTTCTTGGGGAGGAAATGGAATGTTTGGAAAATGGTGGTATGGAGGTGGAGGTTGTGAAATAATAGTCTTTTAATTTGAAGAAAGTGTCAATGTTGAAATATATTATGCATTTCAATGAGCAATGTTGTGGCCAATGAGTCTGCTAGCTGTGTTGCGAAGATGTCAAGGGTGCGTTCTATTAAGTATAGATGACCATAAACATGGAAGATGATGCCACAAACCACATGAATTTTTGTGTGGAATTAAATGTTATTCTATAGGTAAATATTGTAGAATAAGAAACAATTTTATCACCGTCATATCGATGGAATCGATGTTATTGTTGACGACGTCCAACATGTTTTCACACTCATTTTGAAATCCATTGAACAGACTTCCTACAATATGGTTGGAATGTCTTATATCTATGGCTGAGTCAATGAAAATAAGATAGTCATCGACACTATCAACTAGAATGTAAAAGGGCACCAGTAAGAAAAATAACGTTATGTTATCTCCATATATTTTTTTTAAGGAAATTATCATGAATTCCAAGTGGGTGATGAAGTTTGATGTTAAATCAAATAGCGCACCATTAATTTAATTCAATCTAGTAAGTGTTATCTCTTGAAAGTGCACCCTATAGAGAGATGGCTGCAGGTGTTCTAAGCTTGCTCTGGATCTATCTCTTTTGTAGATATAATGGAAAAACCTTAGGTATGTGGGTATACTTGTTATTGAGGTGTGTCTCTGATATCAAGGTCGGTTCCTTCTTGATGTATCTTAAACAAATTTTTTGGGGTTTTGAGGGAAATAAGATGACTGTAAATAAATGGAAACTGGGGTGATACACTAAAATTGTTGAGGGCTTTGACTAAATACATGCACAAATATCTGAGAATGAATTTTGAATGCACAAACAAATAGCTCTCAGCAGAATATTAAGGCAGACACTTAATGTATTGAGGTAAAATTCATAAAAATACTGTTAAGATACACATGCACACTAATATAATGCATAAATTACTAAATTTCCAACAAGGTAGGATGATTAACAAGAGAATTTGACATTCACAAGGATTAATAAGACATACTCAAGAGTGCAATTAAAAGGTAGAATATAATTCTCATTCAAAGGGCAATAACTAGAAAAAATCTACTTCAGCACTCCTGTGTCCAAAAATTCCACCCCTGTTCTTTTCCAATGCACACAATATATAGTAAAATTATTCATCCCATCGTTCCTCAAAATAGAATAAAAATTATACTCGCCCATGCATCCTATTTTTATCCTTTATCATGAATAAATAAAGGAATAGAAATAGGATGCATGGGCGAGTACAATTTTTATTCTATTTTGAGGAAGGGTGCGATGAATAATTTTGCTATATATTGTGTGCATTGGAAAAACACATGGGAGGTATTTTTGGACATAGGAGTGTTGAAGCATATTTTTGCCAGTTATTGCCCTTTGAATGAGAATTATTTTTTACCTTTCCAATTGCAGTCCTGTGTATGTCTTATTAATCCTTGTGAATGTCAAATTCCCTGGTTAATCATCCCACCTTGTTGCAAATTTAGTAATTTCTATGATGATATTAGTGTGCATGTATATCTTAATAGTATTTTTGTGAATTTTCCCTCAATACATTAAGTGTCTGCCTTAATATTCTACTGAGAACTGTTGGTTTGTACATGTACTCAATTCAAGCTCTCAGCAACTTTGGTGTATCACCCCAATTTCAATTTATTTATAGTCATCTTATTTCCCTTAAAACCCCAAAAAATTAGTTTAGGATACATCAAGAAGGAACCATCCTTGATACTGGAAACTCACCTTGACAATAGGTATACCCACAGACCTGACGTGTTTCCATTGTATCTATGAAAGAGAGAGATTCAAAGTAATCTTAGAAAACTTGCAACCATCTCTCTATAGGGTGAACTTTTGAGGGTTAGTAGCTTTTGGCATGCCCAGTGGGACCAAAAATCAGATCTATGATCAAATTAAATCTTTTTACAACAAATAAACAATAAGAAAGGTTACTTTCAGGAAAAAAAGCTACAAAAATTCCTTCTAAAGATTAAAATATTTATTTGGTGACTCTGTAAGGCTGGCTTCAGACCAATTTGTAGCATGTTCCATACCTAAAGTGACTACAAGATCATCGATAAGAGGAATTCCTTCTAAGTTTATTTCTTTACATTTGAATTCTGCAAGAAGAAGAAGAGTTGGTAACACCCTACCTTACAATAGGCCTAGTTTTAACAACCCTCCTCCTAATCTTCCATCACCACATATCAATTTCTTTGTTTACATACAAGTTTTTCAAATGGTTATTCAACCACCTAGGAATTTTGTGACCTTTACTAATGGTATCCCAGTAGTAATTCCAATCTATCATGATATCCCTAATGCTGCCATGAAAATTTTACCTACCTTTACTGGTGAAAATCAGGTTACACCTACATAACATATCAAAGATGACGCAGCCCTATGTGCAGTCCATAATATAAATCATGAAGATGTAGCTTTAATAATTTTAGTTGCATCCTCTAAAGGGAAAGCCTTGCATTGGTATAGAAATTTAGAGATTGAGAGCGTAAGAACTTGGGATGAGCTAGGTGGTAAATTGTTGCAATAATTTCAAGATCATTTTGATCATTTTTCCCTTATAGAGTAGTTATCTAGAATCAAAAGAGCCCCTAATGAATTTATGGCTATTTTTAATATCTTTTTTGCTAGAACTTTGGAAATAATTCTAGCAAGTGTCAATCCTCAAGATGATCATGCTTTTCTTTATTATCTTAGAGCCCTAAATAATGATATTTCAACTATGATTCAATCTATGAGAGGTGAAACTCTCCCAGTAGCCTATGATATTGCTATCATAGGAAGTTAGCACCAAGGCCTTCAATGCCTCTTTTAGCAGATTCGGCACCTATCCCATAGCCTATCACCACTATTGAACCTATTATTGCAGCTCCATTAGATGATGTGTTTAAAGATTTACAGACTATGGGAAACAATCTAACTTTGATTGAAAGTATACTTTCATTACCTAGAAGGCCTTATCAAGCTCCATATAAATGAAACCAGTAAAATAGGCATCCTTATCAACAAAATCAGAATTATAAACAACCATATTAGCAGAGAGACTTTGACCCAAAGGCTCCTAGTTCATCGAATTTTTTAGTCCTAGTTAATATGGCTACAAAAGAATGGTGTCAACCTTGTAATCAACCTCATTCAGCTACAAGTTGCCCAAATGTTGTCCTGAATATAACCCTTGTTGTATAACCTCAATGTGAGACATTGTTCATGCCTCAAATGGAGGGTGGGCAAAAAGAAACTCATTTTCAGAAAGCACCTGAAAAAAACTTAGCTAGTTTTAGTGAAGAATATTTTATTACAGTTACAATTACATCTCAAGAAAAGGTCTGAGAGAGAAGAAAACAACAAAATAGGTTTTTTCTCCCCACAGTCACTAATAACACAACGACTACACGTTAAAAAATATCTCGTACTCCTATTCCTCAGAAAACAACAAGTGTTCCAATCCAAAAGTACCAACCAAATTCACTACAACATGATCCTATAAGTATTTTCATACCTCAGATATCGAAAGTTGTAGAAGAAGATTCAGTCTTTGGTGAATCCTGTGATAAAATAGTGGAATCTATTTCCAAAATGGTTGCTTCTTTTTACATTGTTAATGTAATGAAAAATCATATTGTTAATATCTCAATGTGGGATGCCCTAAGTATTCCAAGATAGAAGGAGATGCTTTTTTGTGAGCTTGTTTAGCTACAAATTTCTTCAAAAAACAATAGAAAAGGAAGTTCAGAAAACATACATGGTCCTTGGAATAGGACTGTATTAAAGAACTTAAATGGATAGTTCAAAGTGACTAAAATTATCATGATATAAAGAAACCACCACCATTTTATCTATCCCTAATTATTGGAGAGAATTTTGTTCATAACTACATGGTTGACAGTGGTACAAGTAGCATAGTTATACCAAAAGTAATTGCAGAAAGTTAGGTTTGCAGTATGAGCCTACATAGAGGAGCATGCTACAGCTTGTTGGGGCTGCAACTAATATAGTTTGTGTCATTAGAAATTTATAGGTAGCATTACATGCTTATCCAAATGTTTAAATTTTGTAAGATGTTATTGTTTTAGATTTACCTCATTACTTTACTTTATGCTTATCGAGAGATTTCACAGCAAAAATAAGATGGTATCTCTCTTCAGATTGGTCCTTTTTATTCTTCACTACATGTTATGGGACTAAAGTTACTATCAATTCTGAACCACTGACCAAATTTCATATCAAGCATCATGCTTCTAATGCATTAGCTAATTATGCATTCTTAGAGCAGTCTAATTTTAATAATAAAGCTCATGTTTCAGCACTAGATGGTGTTTCTAATCTATTCATGGATAAAAATACACATGAATAACATGCTCATGATCATTTAAAATATTTTTAAGAACATCTATTTGGTGTGTATTTTCTGCATGAGGAAAACACACCAATTCCCTTGTTTCTAAAAAAGAAAATGCAGTAGAAGGGATTTGGAAGCTTCATTTTGATGGAGCTAATAACAATAAAGGACAAGGGGAAGATTTTGTACTCAATTTTGCCACGAATGAAAGGTATTTATCAACTTTGAGTCTCTAATTTTTGTGTAATTTCAATGTAGTTGAATATGAAGCATTAATTAATGGCTTACTTTGGCCCAAAAAGAGAGATATTAGCATATTACAGATTTTTGGTGATTCTGAGTTGGTTATCAATCAAGTAAGAAATTTCAATGTTTGAAAGAATCCATTAATGAAGTCTTATAGACATAGATTTTCAATATTAATGGAATATTTTGATTCTATTAATATCTAGTCCATTCCAAGAATAGAAAACAAACATGTAGATAGACTTGTAGAAATTGGTGCTAGTTTTGAAGTACTGGAATAGATTAAAAACAACAAAATTCAGCCTCGTATAAAGATGATTCTCAGGCCTTCTATACTTGATAATGATTTGAATTGGAAGGTTTTTGAAAATGATGAACAAATTTTTAGGTTTTTGTAGTAAGAAGCTGAATTTTTTTTAGTAAATCAAGAGAAATTACAGCACTTATATGGTGACCAAATTGTTCAATTGAAGACAAATAAACTACCTCAAGGTTTAGTCACATTGGAAGACATTTTCAGCACTGATGGTTAGTTAAGGAAAGTAAAAGCAAAGATGTTAACATATGTAGACAATTATGTAGAGACCTCAATTGATGATGGAAAAAAATTATTACTTGGAAAGGTATGTTCCTTAGCTAAGAAACATTCCTTTATCAATCTTTATAAAGAATTTAAGGATGTTTTCACTTGGAAATACCAGATCTAAAAAAAATTTATCCATGTCTGGCACAACATACCATTGAATTATAGCAAAATTCCAAACCTGATAGGTAAAAACAAAGGTGTATAAATCCCAAGATAGATCCTTTAATGAGGAAAGAGTTATCTAAGTTCATCAAATTAGGTATCATTTATCAAGTTAAGAATTCAAGATGGGTATCCAATCTTGTTCTTGTTCGGAAAAAAAATGGGGAAATTAGATTAAGTGTGGATTTTAGAGATCTTAACAACACTTCATTGAAAGACCATTATCCAATACCTAACATGGAAAAGATCTTGAGAACATTTTATGGTTATGATAGACTATCTCTTTTAGATGGCTATAGTGGATACAATCGAATTCTATTCCGAGAATAAGATAGGTACAAAAAAACTTTTACCACCAAGTGGGTTACTTAAGCTTACAAAAGAATGCCTTTTGGCCTTTCAAATGCTGGTGCTATGTTTCAATGTGCAATGGACATGGATTTTTGTAGCTTTTTAAATAAATGAATACTAGTTTATTTGGATGATGGTACCATATTTTCAAAAAATTCAGATGAACATATAATGCATTTAAGGAAGACCTTTCAATTATGCAGACAATTTGGAATATCTTTGAATCTCAAAAATTCTATCTTTTCGGTACATCAAGGTAAATTTCTTGGTCATATTGTTTCTAAACAAGGTTTATAAATTAACACTTTCATAATTGAAGCCATATCACAACTATCATTTCCTCATCACAAAAAGGCATTACAAATATTTCTAGGAAAAATCAACTTTATTAGAAGATTTGTTCTAGATTTTACAACATTGGTTAAACCATTGACAACTATGTTAAAGAAAGAGAAGACTTTATCTTGGACCAGAAAAGGGAGAGAATGGTTTAAAGAAATTAAAACAGCCATTTCTCAAGCTCCTACCCTTGCAAATCCAAATTTTGATAAATATTTTACTATGTATGAACTTGTAGGAGCTGAAACAATCTCAGCCATTTTACCTCATGTTAATGAATAAAATATTGAGTATCCAATTGGTTTCTTGTAACAAAGTTTGAATGACTCTGAAACAAGGTACATGTTTCTTGAAAAATGAGTGCTTTCAGTAGTCAGAGGACCAAAGAATTTTAAGTACATGCTTCCAAATAATAAGATACATATTCTGGATCCTCATCCATGTGTGAAATCTTTCATGTTAAATAAATAATTGAATGAAAAGAGAGAAGGGGTGGATAAAAAATGTTATGGAATACAACGTTGAAATTCACGTTGCAAAAATAGTAAGAGGAAAAGGTTTATGTGAACACCTGATTTCTGATATGGAAAAACAACAAGCTGCATAATCAAAGGATCTTGAACAACATGCTAAAGCTATGTATTGACGTCAACAACAAGATAACATGGTGCAACTAGAAAATCAACAGCCTGAGCTTAATCAACAAGTTCAAGAATCAAGATGGATGACTGATTTAGTTAACTATCTACAATATGGCACTTATCCATAAAGTATGGACAAGAACAAATGAAGTTATTTTAGGTTACATGTTGTACTTTATTTTTTCATTAATGGTGTGTTATTAAAAATAAATATAAATAGAATATTTGGATGATGTGTTGATTATGATAGAAATCAACAATTATTGTCTAAATTCCATGAAGGACTTGCAGGAGGTCACTTTTCATCATGCACTTGTTATCTCTCGAAAGTGCACCCTGTAAAGAGATGGCTGCAGGTTTTCCAAGCTTGTACAATTGATCTCTCTCTTTCGTAGATACAATGGAAACACCTCAGGTATGTGGGTATACCTATTTTGAGGTGAGTATCTGGTATCAAGGCCGCTTCCTAATTGGTGTATCTTGAACTGATTTGTGGGATTTTGAGAGTAAAAAGATAACTAAAAAATGATTAAAAACTAAGGTGATACACCAAATTTGTATCAGGGACTTTGACTGAGTATATGCACAACTAATTTGGGAAGGATTATTGATGCACAAACCAATAATTTTTCTGTAGAATATCTAAGGGAAAAACACTTGATTCTACTGAGGGAGAATCACAACAATACTAATAAGTTAACATGCACATTAAAATTAAGTAGAAAATACTGAAATTTGAAGTAAGAGTAAGGTGGTTGATCAGGAAATTTACATTCACAAGATTAATATAAACATACACAAGACTTCAAAATAACTTGGAAAGAGTAGAAAATAATTCACACTCAGAGGGAAAAACTGGCAAAAATTTCTTCAGTACTCATATATCCAAAAAGTCCTCTAGTCCTCTTTTGTGCCTTATAAAGGCAAACAATATATAGAAAAAATAAAATTCACCCTCACTCTAAAAATTGACTCAGGCTTGTACTCGCCCATAGCATCTTATTTTATCCTTTATTTAATAATAGATAAAGGGGGAAAAATAGAGCATCGTAATTACAAATAGGCATTATTACCCTTACTTACATTACATTCAAACTTAAGTTGACTGTTCTATTTTTAAAAAAAGAAGAGTGAATAATTTGCTAAAAATAAGATTACTTTCTAGGCAAGTCTCTTTCCATGCAACTCTATCGTCTTGTCTATTTTTTCATGTTGTGAAGGCATGCAAAAATACAACTACCTTGTATGTGAGAAAAAATAACTGCAACGCTTATCAATATTTGCAAAAATAATTCCTCCTGTGAGGACCACTTGTTATGTGCACATGTTCTGATATTGACATCTCTTTTGGCTGGGGCATAGGCATCATAATACATTCGACCACCTCTTTGATTTATTTGGGCATAAACTAAGAAATAATCATAGTTGAAATAATTAAGCTCCTTTGCATAACACATGGCATAATATATAGTCTTCCACCCTTGGTTATGTTGGCCTTGGCATATTATAATATTCACCTTTTCAGTGATCATGATATACTATTTGGTTGCCCCTTTATTTGAAACATGCACTTGGGTTAGACTTGGAAGTCATTTACAATGATTAATTCAGTGAACAAATAGGTTGTCCCCTTCCATGGTGACTCACCCCTTGGTGGCTTGGGTGGTGGAATCAAGTTAATTATAACTCTGGTGGTTTATTTGAAATTTCGTGCCTTGTTCTCTGTCATTGATCTTTGTACCCTGTCTGATTGCAGACCGTCGATTTATGTACTGTGATTAGGGATTTGGCTGGCATTCATTATGGGTGGTGGCATCCTAACTGTGGTTAGCATTGATTTCTTTGATAATCCACAGATGTTGATCTTGCATCCTTGATGTTTGACTATCATTGATCTTGACTATGGTTGAGTTTGAGTTAACCCACTTCTTGGGTTCAGGCAGTAAAGGGAACTTGACCCTAAAGCACATTCATTTGGATTTTTGGCTGTATGGGTGAAGCCCTAGAAAATTTTCCTCTCAATGCCATTACTCTATTCTGGTTTAAGCTCAACTTTCACTATATTTGAGAGATCCTTCTCTACAAAATATTCTCTGTCATTTCGGTTTCATGGTTTCTACGCAATTTTCTGAGCGAGGTTGTTGAAGTGTGGGACGCCATTATTGTTTCTTTAAGCTTGGCTTTATCCTTTATCATCTGTACCATTCGTGCCTCTGTATATTTTGAAAGATGAGGTTTTGTTTCTTTCCTTCCATAGTCATTTATAGGTAATCATTCTTGCATGTGTAAACTTATGTTTTCTTTTCTTCTTTAAATGTATCACAAAACATTTTGGAAATATTTGTGGGTTCTATGATTTGTTTCTCTTGATTGACTTATGAGTTTGAAACCTCATGTGGGCTTATGGACCTCTCACTTCATCATCTAGTTGCTTGAAAGTTCTGACCATTTGATTATCTACGGTGAGTTTTTATTCGTCCCAATCTACATCATGAATTATAGATCTATATTTTCTGAGTTCTGGGTATCTTTCATTCTCGGCCATTGCTGAAATGAACTTCAAAAAGACTCTGTGATCATGTGTTTGTTGTTATGAAACTCTGATTTACTTTGTACCTTCCTTTGTTTTACTGCGGTGAACATAGAGTATTTTCTTCTTTCTGGATATTCGTACTTTCAGCTTCTTCTCTGTATGAGTTCTTTGTGCTAGGACAATTGTTATCTCACCATTTGTTGAGAATATTGTAGAAGATGGTTATGACATTTTGCAAATACAGGTTCTGTATATTACTTCAGGTCCATTCTAAAATCTTTGGCTCAATTTTGTATTCTAGAGAATCCATTTGTTACAATTCATTGTCTCAGGATCAACTTGATTTTTCTGAAATTCTGTAGCACCTTTTGAGAATACTTGCTTTAAACTTTCAACATTGTGATCACTTGAACATTGAAATTCTCCATGAGATGAGTGTTTGAAATGCCATTGTTTTCTGAAAATCACATCTATTAAATGCTTGACTGTAACAATATTCCTGACTTTCTGAAAATAATGTGTACTATTTTCTGAACCTATGCATAACATATTATTTCTGGAACTCTGTTTACAACTCCTACATGTTGGACAATTCAAGTCTTGTCAAAAATGTAGTTTCATCTTCTTTTGTGCTTCAATGTTGTACTTGAGCTTCACCTGTTGCTATATCTATATTTGATCAATCCCTTGCATAAATAGTTGTACTTATTTGATATGACATCATCTCTTTATTCATTCTGAAATGACTTCTATTTCTGTAACTGCAAATCATGTATTCAACTTGATCTCTGAGACTATTGTCATATTTTTCAGTCTTATTTGTATCTCAACATTGTATAATAATCTGATGGACAAATTATTTCTTCTAAATTTGAAATTTTATCCTTTCCCGTAGTAACTAACTTTGAGTTTATTCTTTTCCCGTAGAAAATAAATTTATCTATAGCCACTGGCTGTACCTGTAGCAACTTTAAATTTTGAAATTATATTTGTTCCCGTAGCAACTAAAAATTTCCCATAGCAACTAGTTTAACCTGTAGTAACTGACTTTTCCTGTAGCAACTAGCTTTGAGATTCTGAAATTATATCTGTTGCAAACTGAAATATGTGCTTCTATTGCTAGTCTTTCTTCTATACTGTAACTTCTTCAATTTCAAAACAGTTATTGGATCTTGAGCTACATTCTTCCTTTTATTGCGTGCACTTATCACTTGTCTATTTTTCTCTCTGGCTGCAACCTATACCTGCACACTTAGGAAAACAGTTAGAAAATAATTAGGCTTTTTGGCCTCTCTTATGTCCATATTTTCTTCTTTCTTTTCTCTTTCTCCTTTCTGAGTGAATAAAGCATGCATGCAGTTTGCTCTTCAAGTAGAATACATCTCCTGTTAGGAGAAGATTCATATGCACAAAGTAGGATAGTGTAGGAATATGAATTGATCCCTGAGCTTGTAACTGATAGTTAATTCTTTTCTTCTTTTCAGGTACAATGGCTTCTACCATGGAAATGAAGATGCTTCAATCGAAGAACAGAAACCTCAAGGCAATGATGGGTTCACTCATACTCCTTTGCTTTCTCTTTCATGCATGTGTACCTTTCTTTTCAGTAGCTATACTTTACTTTTCAGTTACATCCCACGGCTTGTGTGGGAAATATTTGACTCTCCTTGTGAATAAAACATTGAATTCTGAAAATGAGTTGTGTATTTTTGAAAGCTGAGGTTTCACTTCTTTTGCATTCTATCTTTTCTGTATGGATTGTATAATGAACTAAACAACTCAGTAACATAATTGAATGTCTTAATCATGAAGGAAAGAACATTGATAAGAACTTGTAACATTCAGTAATGAACTCTATATTTTTTGTAATCTACATTTCTGTTTTCTACTTTAAAACTGAGCACTTCACCTAATTTGTAATTTTTCGTCTTCATCAAGACAACACAGTTTTCCTTCGGGGCTTTGTGTTCTTTTGCTGAAGATGGCATGAAATTTGCAGACTATGTGATATGTTCTATTTTGAGACAACACACATAACTGCAGATTTCATTTAATCTTGTAACTAATTCAGCAGTAAAAAATAACATCGAAACTTCCTTTAGCTTAGGTATACTTCACCCAAAACTTTTCAACATATCGATGAAGTTTCGAGTTGCCCATTTTTGCACAAGTGCAAAAATTGTCAACATTTCTGGCGATCCTGCGGGGAAAGCTACCTGCTAGCTTAAAGACTAGTGCCTTGCTCTTGTCCATTGGGCATGGAGTCTAAGCATGTAACCAAAATTTTCCTTTTCTGAAAGGTCCAACCCTTCCAAAACAACTAAATATGGGAAAGGATCTAGTAAATAGACCACGTGCATGAATGCACTTATTGAATAGAAAACATTGCAATGTGTAGAAACTGCACTTATTGAAGGGAAATCCTACTCTAACAATCACTGTAAGATTTTCAATAACAGTGTTTGAGAAACATACCATTCACAGGAATGGGAAGTTCCTCTCCATTCAGCTTCGAAAGCTAAAAAGCATTGTGTTCTTTGCAAGCTGAAATCATGTAAGGACCACTCCAGAGTGTATCAAACTTTGAGTGTCTTCCTGGCTTTACACAATCAGCATCCCATTTTAACATGATATCTCCTTCATTGAAGACTCTGAATTTGGATTTCTTGTCAAAAGTCTTCTTTATTTGTTTCTGATTCTTCTCCATATTCAAATGGGCTTTATCTCTTAGCTCTTGTAATTCCATTAACTCTGCATAATGAACCTGTAATGGTTCATTTTCAAGAAGTTTGATTTGATGCAGCAAATCTAATGCAGGTAACTCAACTGAAATAGGCATTCTCACTTCTTTTCCATACACAAGTTTGTATGGTGAATTGCCAACTGATCTTTTAGGAGTCACTCTGTCAGCCCAAAGTGCTGAATTCAACATCAGATGCCAAGCTCTTTGATTATCCTTGAGTGTTCTTCTGATGATCCTTAACAAATTCTTGTTAGTACTCTCAGCTAAGCCATTACCTTGTGGGTAATAATTAGATGAAGAACTTAGATATATTCCATGCTTGACATCCCAATCTGTTATCTTTGCACCAAGGAAAGCTAAAGCATTATCTGATATGATAGTTGTTGGAACACCAAATCTGCAAACTAATCCTTCATAAAAGGATAGTATCGAAGCTTCATTAGCATCTTTCAAGGCTATTTCTTCAGTCCATCGTGTGAAATAATCTGTAGTAGTTAAGATCCACTTGTGTCCTTGTGATGATGGTGGATTTATCATGCCAATAAAGTCTAGACCCCACTGCATAAAAGGTTGATCAGCTGAAATGGGCTGCAAGGGAAGTGAAGCTAAACGTTCTTTTCTGACAAAGAAAGCACATTTTTTACATTTTCTAATCCATTCAAAATAGTCTTTGAATATGCTAGGCCAATAGTAACCAGCTTTCATGATTTTTAAGGCTATAGTACATGCTGAGAAGTGACCTCCTGCAGGTCCTTCATGGAATTCTAACAGTATTTTCTGAACTTTATCATAATCAACACACCGCAGTAAGATTCCATTTATATCCCTTTTGAATAACACATTATCAATGAAGATATAGGGTACATCTTGTAATCTGAAATACCTTCATTTATTTTTGTCCATACCTTCTGGATAGGTGCCCTGCTATAGATAATTAACCAAATCAGTCATCCATCTTGATTCCTGAATCTCGTGAGTGAGCTTAGGTTGCTGATTTCCTAGCTGAACCATAATTTCTGATTGCTGATACAAAATTTTAGCATGTTGTTTTGAATCATCTGGTTCTGCAGCTTGTTTTTTTTCTATATCAGTAATTAGATGCTCACATAAACCTTTCCCTCAAACTGTCTTAGCAACCTGAATATCAACATCATACTCCATGACCTTTGTTATCCAGTTTTCTCTTTTCTCATTCAATTCCTTATTTAGTAAGAATGCTTTCACACTTGGATGAGAGACAAGAACGTGGATTTTATTATTCAAAAGCATATACTTGAAATTATTTAGTCCTCTGACTACTGAAAGTACTTACTTTTCAAGAAATGTGTACCTTGTTTCATAATCATGCAAGCTCTATCCAAAGAAAGCAATAGGCTGCTCAATATTTTTGTCATTGACTTGAGTTAATATGGCTGAGATTGTTTCAGCTCCTGCAAGTGCATACATTATAAAATCTTTATCGAAATTTGGATTTGCAAGAGTAGGAGCCTGAGAAATAGCTGCTTTGATTGCTTCAAATCCTTCTCTTCCTTCGCTGGTCCAAGAGAAAGTTTTCTCTTTCTTCAGCATAGTTGTGAGTGGTTTAACCAATGCTACAAAATCTGGAACAAATCTCCTAACAAAGTTGATTTTTCCAAGAAAACTCTGTAATGCCTTCTTATGATGAGGCAATGATAGCTGTGATATGGCTTTGATTCTGAAAGGATCGATTGCTAAACCCTGCTTAGAAACAATATGACCAAGTAGCTTGCCTTGATGTACTGAAAAGATAGACTTCAGTGGATTCAAAGATATTCCAAATTGCCTGCACAACTGAAAAGTCTTCCTTAAGTGCATTAGATGTTCTTCAGAATCTTTTGAAAATATAGTAACATCATCTAAATAAACAAGGATGCATTTATTTAATAAACTATGAAAATCCATGTCCATTGCACATTGAAACGTTGCACCGGCATTTGAAAGACCAAAAGGCATCCTCTTGTAAGCATAAGTACCCCACTTGGTGGTAAAAGTTGTTTTGTATCTATCTTCTTCTCAAACTAAAATCTGATTATATCCACTGTAACCATCTAGAAGAGATAGTCTATATGAACTTGAGACTGTTCTTGAATTTGATCCATATTCGGAAGTGGGTAATGATCTTTTAATGAAGCCTTATTAAGATCTCTGAAATCTACACATAGTCTGATTTCACCATTCTTCTTCCTAACAGGAACAAGATTGGCTACCCAACTTGAATGCTTAACTGGAAAGATAATACCTGATTCAATCAACTTGGATAATTCTTTCCTCATCAGAGGCTCTATTTTGGGATTCACAGGCCTCTGTTTCTACCTAATAGGTTTAGAATTTGGCTGCAACTCAATTGTATGTTGTGCTAGACTGGGATCAAATCCTTTCAGATCTTGGTATTTCCAAGCAAAAACATCTTTAAACTCTTTGCAAAGATTAATAAATGACTTCTTTTCAGTTAAGGAACATACCTTCCCAAGAAATAGATTTTTTCCCTCATCAACCAAGACCTCTTCGTAATTGTCAGCATGAGTTGACATTTTAGTCTTGACCTTTCTTAACTGATCATCAGTGCTGAAGATGTCTTCTAATGTGACTAGACCACGAGGTAGTTTATTTTTCTTTAACTGAACAATCTGGTCACCATATAAGTGTTGTAATTTATCCTGATTAAATGTAGAAAATTTGGCTTCTTGCTGCAAAAACCTACAGATTTGATCATCACTTTCAAAAACTTGCCAATTTGAATCATTATCAGGTATTGAGGGCCTGACAATTAACTTTATATGAGGTTGGATTTTCATATTTTCAATCTGTTCTAGCACTTCAAAACTAGCCCCAACTGCTACAAGTTTGTCTGCATGCTTATTTTCAGTTCTAGGAATAGATTGAATGTTAATAGCATCGAAGTCTTCCATTAAGTCTGAAACTCTGTGTCTGTAAGACTTCATTAATGGATTCTTACAAACATTGAAATTTTTTACTTGATTAATAACCAACTCAGAGTCACCAAAAATCTGTAGAATGCTGATACCCCTTTTTCTGGCCCAAAGTAAGCCATGAATTAAAGCTTCATATTCAGCTACATTGCAAGTGTAGGAAAATTGGAGACTCAAAGTTGAGAAATACCTCTCATTCATTGGGGAAGTGAGCATCAGACCTGCTCCCTGTCCCTTTTTATTCTTAGCTCCATCAAAATGAAGCTTCCAAATCCCTTCTGCTAATTCTTCTATTTTGGACAACAAGGGAAGTGGTATATCTTCTTCATGTATACAATACACACCAAACATGTGTTCTTCAACTTCCTTAAAAGGATCATGAGCATGTTCTTCCACTGTCTTTTCATCCATAAACATATTAGAAACACCATCCAATGCTGAAACATGAGCTACCTCATCAAAATCAGACTGATCTAAGGCTGAATAATTAGCCACTGCATTTGAAGAGTGAGGCTCAATGTGAAATCTAGCCAATGGCTCTGAATTGATAGTAACTTTAGTACCATAACGAGTAGTGAAAAATAAGGACCAATCTGAAGAGAGATAACCTCCTATTTTTGCTGTGAAATCTCTAGATAAGCATAAAGAAAAATAAGGGGGTAAGTCTACAATAGTAACATCTTGCAGAATAGAAACATTTGGGCAAGCATGTAACGTCACTTCTAAATTTTTTATTATACCAACCGTATTAGTTGCAGTTCCATCAAGCTGTAAGACACTCCTTTCTGTAGGCTCATACTGCAAACCTAATTTTTCTGCAATCACTTTTGGCATAACTGTGCTACTTGCACCACTATCCACCATGCAATTATGAACTAGATTTTCACCAATAATCAGTGATAAATAAAATGGTGGTGGTTTCTTGATGTCATGAGCATTCAGAACTTTCTGAACCATCCACTTAACTTCTTTAATGCGGTCTTTCTCAAATGTTCCAAGGACCATGTCTGTCTTCTGAACTTCCTTTTCTGCTGTATTTGAAGAAATCTGCAGCTTAGCTAGTTCATGAGAAAGTAAATCTTGTTGTCCAGGAATACTTAGAGCATCCCACATTGAGATGTTAACATTATGCTTTTTCATTACATCAACAATGTTAAAAGAAGCAATTGTCTTAGAGACAGAATCAACTGTCTTAGAGTAGGCCTTAGCAAAAATTGATTTTGCTTCAGTTGCCTTGGATATCTGAGGTATAAACAGTCTTCTTGGATCAGGATTTAGTTGTCTTTGATGACCTTTATCAACTGGGAAACTTGCTGATTTTTTAGGAACAACAGGGTTGTTAGTTGACTTTGGAGCTGTAGATGTTGTCTTATCAGTGACAGTAGGTAGGATAGGCCTATTTTTCTACTTTTGATTTTCAGCAGCCTTCCCTTGAGCCCTAGTAGTGACTGCAATGAAATCCTCCTCATTAAAACTGACTAAATTTTGTTCAGGTGCTTTCTGAACATGAGTTTCTTGCTGCCCACCCTCCATTTGAGGCATGAACAATGTTTCAGATTGAGGTTGTGCAACAAGATTCAGATTCAGAAAAGCATTTGGGCAAGTTGTAGCTGAATGAGGTTGATTGCAAGGTTGACACCACTCTTCTGTAGCCATATTAACTGGGACTAAAGTGTTAGATGAACTAGGAGCCTTTGTGTCAAACTGCCTTTGCTGGTAAGGCTGCCTATAATTTTGATTCTGTTGATAGGGCTGCCTGTTTTGTTGATTCTGTTGGTAGGGCTGATAAGGAGCCTGATAGGGTCTACTAGGTAATGCAATTTTGTTCTCAATCGAAGTCAATTTATTTCCCATAGTCTGCAAAGCTTTGAATACATCATCTGATGGAGCTACAACAGTAGGCTCTATGATTGTAATAGGCTAAGGAATAGGTGCTAAATCTGCCAAAAATGGCATTGATGGCCTTGGTGCCAATTTTCTAGCTTGAATAAGACTATTTTCATCTTAGATAGCAATATCATAAGCATCCGGAAGTGTCTCTCCACCCATTGACTAAATCATAGTTGAGATATCACTGTTTAATGCTCTAAGATAATAAAGGAAAGTGTGATCAGCTTGAGGCTTGACACTTGCTGGAATTCTCTCCCAAGTTCTGGCAAAATGGATATTGAAGCTAGACATAAATTCATTGGGAGCTCTTTTAATAGTGGACAACTGTTCAATGAGAGATAAATGATCTGAATTATCCTGGAACTGTTTCAGCAATTTTTCACCTAAGTTATCCCAAGTTCTTATGCTTCCAATTTCTAGGTTTCTATACCATTGCAAGGCCTATCCTTTAAAAGATGCAGCTAAAAGTCTTAAAGCTACATCTTCATGAGTGATATTATGGACTGCACATAGGGCTGCTACATCTTTGATATGTTCAGCTGGTGTAACCTGATTTTCACCCGTGAATGATGGAAAACTTTTCATGGCAGCATTAGGAATGTCATGGTAAACTGGGATTACTAATGGACTGCCATTAGTAAAGGTCACAAAATTCCTTGGTGGTTGGATAGCCATTTGAAAAACTGGGATATTAATTGAGAAATTGATACGTGGTGAAGGAATATTAGGAGGACAGTTACCAAAACCAGGTCTATTATAAGGTAAAGTATTACCAACTCTTCTCCTTCTAGCAGAATTCAAAGGTAAAGAAACAAACTCAGAAGGAATTCCTCTTACCGATGATCTTGTAGTCACTTTAGGCATGGAACATGCTGCAATACTGGTCTGAAATCAGCTTTGCGGAGTCGCCAAAAGATCCTAGAATCTTTAGAATAAATTGCTGCAACTTGCTCCCAAAAGTAACTTTTAATTTGTTGTAATCTATTATAGATCTATTGTAGAAATTGTAATTCACATGCAGATCTGATTCGTTGTCCCACCAGGCATGCCAAAAATGGTTATCTTGCAGTGAAGGTCACATGGTGGCTAATGATTTGTTGCTTGAAGTGGAACACCTTTCAAAAATGAAACTTTAACTTTTGTAATTGTGTCCCCCCTGGCATGCCAAAAATTGTTATCTCTCGAAAGTGCACCCTGTAGAGAGATGGCTGCAGGTTTTCTAAGCTTGCACAATTGATCTCTCTCTTTCGTAGATACAATGGAAACACCTCAGGTCTGTGGGTATACCTATTTTGAGGTGAGTCTCTGGTATCAAGGCCGGTTCCTTATTGGTGTATCTTAAACTGATTTCTGGGAGTTTGAGAGTAAAAGATAACTGAAAAATGATTAAAACTAAGGTGATACACCAAATTTGTATGAGGGCTTTGACTGAGTATATGCACAACTGATTTGGGAAGGATTCTTGATGCACAAACCAATAGTTTTTCTGTAGAATATCTAAGGGAAAAACACTTGATTGTACTGAGGGAGAATCACAACAGTACTAATAAGTTAACATGCACATTAAAATTAAGTAGAAAAGACTGAATTTGCAGTAGGGTAAGGTGGTTGATCAGGGAATTTGCATTCACAAGATTAATATAAACATACACAAGACTTCAAAATAACTTGGAAAGGCAGAAAATACTTCACACTCAGAGGGAAAAACTGGCAAAAATTGCTTCAGTACTCATATATCCAAAAATTCCTCTAGTCCTCTCTTGTGCCTTGCAAAGGCAAACAATATATAGCAAAAATAAAATTCACCCTCTCTCTAAAAATAGACTCAGGCTTGTACTCACCCATGCATCTTATTTTATCCTTTATTTAATAATAGATAAAGGGAAAAATAGAGCATGTAATTACAAATAGGCATTATTAGCCTTACTTACATTACAGTCAAACTGAAGTTGACTGTTCTATTTTTAAGAAAAGAAGGGTGAATAATTTGCTAAAAATAAGATTTCTTGCTAGGCAAGTCTCTTTCCATGAACAACTCTGTCTTCTTCTCTATTTTGTCCTGTTGTGAAGGCATGCAAAAATACAACTCCCTATATGTGAGAAAAATAACTACAACACTTAGCAATATTTGCAAAAATAATTCCTCCTGTGGGGACCACCTGCTATGTGCACATGTTCTGATATTGACATCTCTTTTGGCTAGGGCATAGGCATCATAATACATTCGACCACCTCTTTGATTTATTTGGGCATAAACTAAGCAATAATCATAGTTTAAATAATTAAGCTCCTTTGCATAACACATGGCATATTATATAGTCTGCCACCCTTGGTTATGTCGGCCTTGGCATATTATAATATTCACCTTTTCGGTGATCATGATATACTATTTGGTTGCCCCTTTATTTGAAACATGCACTTGGGTTAGACTTGGAAGTCATTTGCAATGATTAATTCAGTGGACACGTAGGTTGTCCCCTTCCATGGTGACTCACCCCTTGGTGGCTTGGGTGGCAGAATCAAGTTAATTATAACTCTGGTGGTTTATTTGAAATTTCATGCCTTGTTCTCTGTCATTGATCTTTGTACCCTGTCTGATTGCAGACCATCAATTTTCGTACTGTGATTAGGGATTTGGCTGGCATTCATTGTGGGTGGTGGCATCCTGACTGTGGTTAGCATTGATTTCTGTGATGATCCATGGACGTTGATCTTGTGTCCTTGATGTTTGACGATCGTTGATCTTGACTGTGGTTGAGTTTGAGTTAACCCGCTTCTTGGGTTCAGGCAGTAAAGGGAACTTGACCCTAAAGCACATTCATTTGGATTTTTGGCTGTATGGGTGAAGCCCTGGAAAATTTTCCTCTCAACACCATTACTCTGTTCTGGTTTGAGCTCGGCTTTCACTATATTTTAGAGCTCCTTCTCTGTAAAATATTCTCTATCATTTCAGTTTCATGGTTTCTGCGTAGTTTTCTGAGCGAGGTGGTTGAAGTGTGGGCCACCATTATTGTTTCTTTAAGCTCAGATCTGTCCTTTTATCATCTATACCATTCATGCCTCTGTATATTTTGAAATTTGAGGTTTCATTTCTTGGCCGCCATAGTCATTTATAGGTAATATTTCTTGCATGCGTAAACTTCTATTTTCTTTTCTTCTTTAAATGTATCACTGAACATTTTGGAAATATTTGTGGGTTCTATGATTTGTTTCTCTTGATTGACTTATGAGTTTGAAACCTCACATGGGCCTATGGACCTCTCACTTCATCATCTGGTTGCTCAAAAGTTCTGACCATTTGATTATCTACGGTGAGTTGTTATTCGGCCCAATCTGCATCATGAATTATAGATCTGTATTTTCTGAGTTCTGGGTATCTGTCATTCTCAGCCATTGCTGAAATGAACTTCGAAAAGACTCTGTGATCATGTGTTTTCTGTTATGAAACTCTGATTTACTTTGTACCTTCCTTTGTTTTACTATGTGAACATAGAGTATTTTCTTCTTTCTGGATATTCGTACTTTCAGCTTCTTCTCTGTATGAGTTCTTTGTGCTAGGACAACTGTTATCTCACCATTTGTTGAGAATATTGTAGAAGATGGTTATGACATTCTACAAATATAGGTTATGTATATTACTTCAGGTCCATTCTGAAATCTTTGGCTCAATTTTGTATTCTGGAGAATCCATTTGTTACAATTCATTGTCTCAGGATCAACTTGATTTTTCTGAAATTCTATAGCACCTTTTGAGAATACTTGCTTTAAACTTTCAACATTGTGATCACTTGAACATTGAAATTATCCATGAGATGAGTGTTTGAAATGCCATTGTTTTCTGAAAATCACATCTATTAAATGCTTGACTGTAACAATATTCCTGACTTTCTGAAAATAATGTGTACTGTTTTCTGAACCTACGCATAACATATTATTTCTGGAACTCTGTTTACAACTCCTGCATGTTGGACAATTCAAGTCTTGTCAAAAATGTAGTTTCATCTTCTTTTGTGCTTCAATGTTGTACTTGAGCTTCACCTGTTGTTATATCTGTATTTGATCAATCCCTTGCATAAATAGTTGTACTTCTTTGATATGGCAACATCTCTATATTCATTCTGAGAGACTTCTATTTCTGTAACTGCAAATCATGCATTCAACTTGATCTCTGAGACTATTGTCATATTTTGCAGTCTTATTTGTATCTCAGCATTGTATAATAATCTGATGGAAAAATTATTTCTTCTAAATTTGAAATTTTATCCTTGCCCGTAGCAACTAACTTTGAGTTTATTCTTTTCCCATAGCAAATAACTTTACCTGTAGCAACTGGCTTTACCTGTAGCAACTAACTTTGAAATTATGAAATTATATATGTTCCCGTAGCAACTAGTTTAACCTGTAGAACCTGACTTTTCCTGTAGCAACTAGCTTTGAGATTCTGAAATTATATCTGTTGCAAACTGAAATATGTGCTTCTATTGCTAGTCTTTCTTCTATACTGTAACTTCTTCAATTTCAAAATAGTTATTGGATCTTGAGCTACATTCTTCCTTTTATTGCATGCACTTATCACTTGTCTATTTTTCTCTCTGGCTGCAACCTGTACCTGCACACTTAGGAAAACAGTTAGAAAATAATTAGGCTTTTTGGCCTCTCTTATGTCCGTATTTTCTTCTTTCTTTTCTCTTTCTCCTTTCTGAGTGAATAAAGCATGCATGCAGTTTTATCTTCAAGTAGAATACATCTCCTGTTAGGAGAAGATTCATATGCACGAAGTAGGATAGTGTAGGAATATGAATTGATCCCTGAGCTCGTAACTGACAGTTAATTCTTTTCTTCTTTTCAGGTACAATGGCTTCTACCATGGAAATGAAGATGCTTCAATCGAAGAATAGAAACCTCAAGGAAATGATGGGTTCACTCATACTCCTTTGCTTTCTCTTTCATGCATGTGTACCTTTCTTTTCAGTAGATGTACTTTACTTTTCAGTTACATCTTACAGCTTGTGTGGGAAATATTTGACTCTCCTTGTGAATAAATCATTGAATTCTGAAAATGAGTTGTGTATTTTTGAAAGCTGAGGTTTCACTTCTTGTGCATTCTAGATTTTCTGTATGGATTGTATAATGAACTAAACAACTCAGTAACATAATTGAATGTCTTAATCATGAAGGAAAGAACATTGATAGGAACTTGTAACATTCAGTAATGAACTCTGATTTTCTGTAATCTACATTTCTGTTTGCTGCTTTAAAACTGAGCACTTCACCTAATTTGTAATTTTTCATCTTCATCAAGACAACACAGTTGTCCTTTGGGGATTTGTGTTCTTTTGCTGAAGATGGCATGAAATTTGCAGACTATGTGATCTGTTCTATTTTGAGACAACACACATAACTACAGATTTCATTTAATCTTGTAACTAATTCAGCAGTAACAAATAACATCGAAACTTCCTTTAGCTTAGGTATACTTCACCCAAAACTTTTCAACATATCGACGAAGTTTCGAGTTGCCCATTTTTGCACAAGTGCAATTTATTTAAGTAAGTCATCTAATTATTACCAAAAAGGTAATGCATTGGATGAAATTACTAACAAGAATCTTCTAAGGATCATCAAAACAACACTCAAAGATAACCACAGAGCTTGGCATCTAATGTTAAATTTAGCACTTTGGGTTAACAGAGTGACTCCTAAAAGATCAGTTGGTAATTCACCGTATAATCTTTTTTACGAAAGAGAAGCAAGAATTCCTATTTCAATTGAGTTACCTACATTAGATTTTCTACATCATATGGAGCTAATTGAGAATGAACCATTGCAGATTCATTATGTAGAATTTATGGAATTACAAGAGCCAAGAGATCAAGCTCATTTGAACATGGAAAATAATTAGAAATAGATAAAGAATTTTTTTGATAAGAAGGATAAGTTCATAATCTTCAATGAAGGATACATTGTGTTGAAATGGTATGTTGATCATGTGAAGACATGAAATCACATGAAGTTTGACACAATCTGGAGTGGTCACTATATGATTTCAGCCTGCAAAGAACACAATGCTTTTTAGCTTTCAAGGCTAAATGCAATGGAACTTCCCATTCCCATGAATGGTATGTTTCTTAAACACTTTTATTGAAAGCCCTGCAATGTTTGGTTAGAGTAGGATTTCTCTTTCAATAAGTGTTTCATTGACATTACAATATTTTTCAATTCAATAAGTGCATTCGTGTGCATGATCTGGTTCACCAAATCCTTCCTAGTTTTAGTTCGTTTTGGAAGGGTTGGAACTTCAGGAAGGTATATTTTGCTTACATACTTTGGAATCCATGCCCAATGGACAAGAACAAGGCACATGTCTACAAGCTAGCAGACATCTTTCCCTGTAGGATCTCAAAAAATGTTGATAATTTTTGTACTCGTGAAAAAATGGGCAACTCAAAAATTTGTTACGATGGATGGCATTGCTGAAGTGACCCTAAGCTAGGGGATATTATTGAAGTTCAATATTTTTTCAGTTATATTAATTAATGACTACATGTAATTTGTAGCAATAGGTGCTTTTACAAAATGTAGCAGATCACATAGTCTATAATTTCATGATTGTCTTTAGAAAAACAACACAAAGCCCCGTAGGATAGATGTGAAATCTTGATGAAGAGTGAAAATACATAATAGATGAAGAGTTAAGTTTTGGAACAAAAATCATAGCTGCATATTGAATTACTCAAAGTTCATTGCTAAAGTTACAGGTATTTTAAAGTTCTTTCCTTCATGATTAAATACACTCTATTATGTTTTGAGTCATTTAATTCATTATACAATCCATAGACAAAGCTAAAAAGCAGAAAGAAATACACAACTCAATTTCAGAGTTCAATGTTTTATTCACAAGGAATTTCGAATGTTCCCACACAAGCCATGGGATGTAACTCAAAACTAAATTACAACTAATGAAGTAAGAGGTACATATGCATGAAAAAAAAGAAAAGGAGTATGAAAGAACCATCATTACCTTGGATTTCTTTCGTTCTGGCTGATGCATTTCCGGCTCCAGCTTTGCTCCATCTTCATCCTAGCTTCTTATCAAATGACATTGTACCTGAAAAATAAGAAAAATAAAGATTATCAATCACGAGCTCAAGGTCGATTCATATTCCTATACTATCCAATTTTGTGCAAGTGGATATCCTAGTATCAGGAGGTATAAGTTACACGAAGATCAAAGGCATTCATTCACTCATAAAGTAGGAGAGAGAAAATCTATGGGATAAAAGACAGTCCAAAAGCCTAATGTTTTCTAACAAGTTTATATAAATGTGTAGATACAGGTAAGAAGAAAGAAGTGATACATTCTGTAACTTAAATCAATAAAGTACAATTATTTTAGTTCAGACTAAAGGTTTAATGTATAAATATGTGTCTGTACTAATCCATAAAAGAAATGCAGATTTAGTGCTACAGCTTCTAACAAATGGAATAAGAGAAATTATAGCTGAAACAGAATGAAAAAAGTAATCTGAGATAATTTTGACAGGGCTTTTCCATGTAAAATGTACATTTTACATCTTTCCATCATGTTATTTCACAACTAATTCATATTTTAAAGTTGTACTAATTAAATAGTATGTAATAAAGCAGATAATAGATTGTGTAGTCAGAGCCACAAATTTTGATAACTACAAGTTACCTTATGATAAAGAATATTTTCAGTTACAATGTAACTAAGGATGTAGAATATAATTCACAATAAAGAGTTAAAATTCACAATACAACCAACTCAATGTGCAGCTATAGGATCAACTTCAGAGAATCATGACATCACAAGGAACAACCTTCCATAGCCTCAAGAAAATAGTTCCAAACCATTGCATACGTTGAAACATTGATTCAAAGGGTAGCACTTTTTGTAAGGATAAATCAAATTAATGCAATCATTTCAAGATAATCAATTGGAACAAGTACAAAACTGAATCAAGAAGCTCAATACTTTGACAAAATTATCAAATTTCAATGACTCAAATAGTTATGAAAGGGAAGTGAAAATTGATAGTTGAAGATCAAGCTCAAAGATTCATCTAATTATTCTTGTCTTGCAACATTTTCGAACAAATAGGTATGTGAATATAAATCAAAAAATACATTTTCATGACTCCAAGTATTCAAGTGATTCAAGTACAACCTAGTGGATCAGAGATAATTCTACAATATAGAATGCAAGAATGATCAACATATATTTTTACAGCTCCATAAGAGCTACAACATCAACAAAATAGTAGTTTAGTTGCAAATGAAGTTCAAAAACACTTTTTATACTGCCTTTCATGACTTTTTTTAGATAAAAGTTCTACTATAGTCATTTCCATGCATGCCAAGAGTTTTCAACTCAAACATGAACAGTTCTACATGAGTATTAGAAAATGAATTTTTTGATATCAAAGAGTACATTCAGAATGAGAAAACCATCATGATGGTAATAAAGTCACTTTCAGTATCAATAATTGTTTATTATCTTTCAAATTATGTGTAATATGGTTTTCACATCTTTAAAGCGGTCAGTAAATGGAGTAGTTCTACATAAAATCACCATCAAACTCATGACGGTAATATAGGGTATACAAGATGATAGGAATCATGAGTTTCACTAACATGGAGAAGTTTGATACATGGTTTGCAGTAAAACCAAGAGCTCAAAAGGAAAGGAAGATATGAGCCTTATGAAATTAATCCCAAAGGAAAAAAAAAATTCAGAAGCAACACGAGAATCAACCCATCAAAATAGGCTCAAAAATCAACAAATAATGGAGTTCAAAATGTAAAAGAGGCTAGGCATATATAATACAGCTGATACAAAGACTCAAAAGATTAACAGAATAGAGCTACACCCACCAAAAGACTAAGTAAGATTGTAGAATGGCACGAAGGATAAAAAATACGACTGGCATAGAAATGGAAAGACATAAAATCCAAACACGATGAGGGTTTCGAAGACAAAGTCCAAATTTTCATTCTAGAGAAAATATAGAAGACTATTGCCTTGCATAGGTGACAAACTATCAAATCATGAATGAATCTAAAAACTCGAATACACATATCACTTATACAAAAAATCTTATGATTTTTTAACATAATATCAAGGGAGGAACAAGGAACTCACCATTATCAATCAAAAACTCTCAAAATCCCTCAAGTACACATACAAAAAATCAAATAATCATAACCCCATTTGTGGTCGCAGAGGCATCACAAAGCAGATAAAATTGAAAAATGCAAAGGAAATGGTATATCAGAGCTAGGAAAAGAAAAATACAAGGACAAATGAAACAAGGTTTGAAATATAATCCCACCTTTCTAAAAGTAGTGCAATACAAACCAAAGAATAGAGCCTCATAAGAGTTCACAGAATGCAAGGTCCTAAGCTCAAAAATTCTCTAATGACAACTTCATAATCTTTCAAAGCTCCAAACAGAGAAAAATGCATACAATGTATGTATTCATAGTTACAGAACATATGGAGCAGAGAACTTAAAAGATCATCAATGGTAGTGAACCAAAAATTTTCCAAGGATTTTCTTGTTCTCGCAATCTCGAGAGAAAAAAGATAAAAAATGATTAGGTTTTATAATATTTTTTTCAAATGGAGTTAACCCAAGCCAACCACCAGGTCAAAGATCAATGACGAAGATAAAATCAATTAAAATCAAATGGTCTACAATGTCAACTCCAAAAATTAATATGCATGGTGGAGATGATCCTAGGTCAAAGATCAACGACCATAGAGAAATCACCAAATTCAATGCAGAACCCTAACCATAGCCGAGTTAACCTCGAAAGTAGAACCACTGAAAAAGCTCGAGGGGTAAGTCACCATAGGAGGGGGCCATCCCACATCATTCAAATAAAACCATTGCATTGACCTATCAAATATCGAAGATTTATATAAAGTGAAAATGACCATAATCACCGAAAAGGTAAATCATAATCAAATGTTGTTATGAAGAACAAAACCTTAATCTGTGCCAATGGTCAAAAGGTGTCCTATTATAATCAAATAATAGTTGATTCATATCGTGACCTTAACCTATGCCAATGTCAAACCAAAAGGGTAGTGTCACAATGTCTTCCAACGATTATTCAAAAGGAGGTCAAAACCAGAACGAAGACAAAGTGTGCATATCACAGGTGGTCCCCATAGTGGGAAATTTTAAGTGGTAAACAATAGCATGGTGTGTGCAAGTGCATTCTTCATGTGACCACTAGAAGACAAATAAGAGGTCGACATAAGAGGACAAGGAGCCTTTTTGAAAGAACTATTACCTTATTTTCCACAAAATAAGAGTTGAATATTATTGCACATGTGCTCAAGTGGTCCCCACAATGGGTGATGTTAAATTGTCAACATTTGCTAAGTATAAGACACAAGGCATTATTTAAGTGGTAGAGAGATTATTTTTTGTATGTGCATCCAAGAGTCAGGCTAAAATATTATTTTTACAATTGCAAGTGGATGATAATTATATATTTCATGTCAAGCACAAGGAGATAGAGACTGCATGCATTGAAGAAGACTTTCTCATCAAGCAAATTTTATTATTAGCAGAATTATTCACCCAACTTTAATAAAATAGAATGGTCAACTGTAGTTTAACTGAGTTGGATTGTTGTAAACAAGGATTTTAATGTCTCATTGTATTAGCATGCTTATTTTTATTCCTTTATTTATTCATGATAAAGGATAAAAATGGGATGCATGGGTGAGTACAATTTTTAGTCTATTTTTAGCAAGGTTGGGATGAATAATTTTGCTATTCATTATGTGCATTGGCAAACCAAAGGAGAGGAATTTTTCAGACACATGAGTGCTGAAGAAGATTTTTACCATTGATTTCCCTTTGAATGAGAATTATATTCTACCTTTTCAATTGTAGTCTTTTGCATGTATTATTAATCCTTTTGAATGTCAAATTCCCTAGTTAATCATCCTATGTTGTTGCAAATTTAGTAATTTCTGCATGATATTAGTGTGCATGTGTATCTTAGCAATATTGTTGTTAATTTTCCCTCAATACATTAAGTGTCTACCTTAATATTCTACTAAGAACGGTTGGTTTGTGCATTTAGAATTTCATTCTTAGATGTTTTTTCATGTACTCAGACAAAGCCCTTAACAGTTTTGGTGTATCACCCCAGTTTCAATTTATTTACAGTCATCTTATTTCCATCAAAGCCCCAAAAAATAGTTTAGGATACATCAAGAAGGAACCATCCTTGATACTGGAGACTCACCTCGACAACAAGTATACCCACATACCTGAGATGTTTCAATTGTATCTCTGAAAGAGAGAGATCTGAAGAAAGATTAGAACACCTGCAACCATCTCTCTACAGGGTGCACTTTCAAGAGATAACAGTAAGAATTTACAGAATTCATTAAATATTTGTGAGATCTAATGGTAGCAAATGAAGGATGAAAAAAAAAAAATTTACAAGCACATATAAGCATAAATAGAATAATGTTTTGTTTATAATTTTTTGCGGATGGAAATAGGAAGTTCACTGAATTATGGTATGGTGGTGGAGGTAGAAAAATATGAGAATTATGAATTAAAGAAATATTGAATCCTAACCTATGTTACACATGATAGGGAGCGGTATCATGGCTGGTGCGTTTCCTAGTTATGCAACAAAATATTGAGGATGAGTTCTACTAAATAGAGAGGATTATAACCATGGAAGATGCTATCATACCCCAAACACAATTCTAGATGCAATTCAAGGCTAATAAAGTGGTAAACATTGTAGACGCTTTACATTGGCCATTCGTTGATATGATATTCTTGAAAAAGGATGATAATTTCTAAATAATGGGGATCATGAACAAATATCTAATAGGAATTTATGGCATTAGAGGTACGTGCACATCACACTGAGATTGTAGGGCCTCAGTCAGAATCATAATGGACCTAAGGTTTAATAAGTTCATTGGCAATAATAATGGTGATGTGGCATGTGAAAGAATAAGAATCATATATGTGAAAAGTACTTGAATAATTAGCCACTCTAAGATTCAAGTAGAATTAAATCCACCTCATTTTACACACTTTCTTTCAACTCCTCATTAGTTTACTACCCACTACCTACTTCAGGTTATAAAGGATAATGTTATAAATTCTTCTAACATATAAAACACCTTCATCATATTAATTACGTTATAAGGTACAAGTATGTAAATGATAATAAACAAGAACACAATTAAATAATGATATCTTTAATTTATACTCCAACAAATCTTGTATAAAAAATACACTCTATCCTTTCAATCTATGCATGTCTTTGAAGACGTAGGTGAAATAATACAAATATATAAATTTCATCTCTTAACGTACCACATAAACAAAATAAAAAAGTGTAGAACAAAAATGGTGTACAAAGACCATAAATAATTCTTAAAAGTAACTACAAGTTAGGTAACATCCTTCCTAAATTTGGTATAACTTTTCACCACTATGATTATTTGGCTTACTTAGACATGATTGACAAGCAATAGTCAATGAATGAATAAAAAATAATGTGGTTCATAAGGTACAATGTCACTTTCCCTGCGCAACACCAAAATGCCAGACTAATTCTACCAGAGAAAATTTCTTCTACATAGTAAAATAGGGACCTACGTTACACATGTTAGGGAGTGGTTTAATGGCCGATGTTTCTAGTAGTTGTGTAGAAAAACTATTGAGGATGATATCTTCTAAATAAAGAGGATTATAACCATGGAAGACACTCTCATCGCCCACATGCAATTCTTGATGTAATTGTTGACAATTTTCACACTTGTGCAAAAATGGGCAACTTCAAACTTTGTTACAATGGATAGCATTGGTGAAGTATACCTAAGCTAGGGGAGATCACATTAGATTATGTCGTTATTGCTGATATATTTAAAAGATTACATGAAATCTGTAACTATGTGTGTTGTTACAAAACGTAAAAGATCACATAGTCTGCAATTTCATGACCATCCTCAGCAAAATAACACAAGCCCTGAAGGATAGTTGTGTTGTGTTGATGAGTACATCTAATTACAGAGTAGGTGAAGTGTAAATTTTTGGAACAACAAACATAAGTGTAGATCACAGAAAATCAGAGTTCATTACTGAATGTTACAAGTTCTATTTAATGTTCTTTCCTTCATGATTAGGAAATGTATTTGTGTTACTGAGTTTTTTAGTTCATTATACAATCCATACAGAAATTAGAAATGCTAGAAAGAGATATACAACTCATTTACAAAATTCAATGCTTATATTCACAAGGAGTTTTGAAATGTTTCCCACACAAGCCGTGGGATGTAACTGAAAAGTAATTTATACAACTACTGAAAAGAAAGATACACATGCATGAAAGAGAAATCAAAGGAGTATGAGTGAACCCATCATTGCCTTGTATATTATTCTGTTGTGCGATTGAAGCATCTCCATTGCCAAATTTTGTTTCTCCTTCATCCTCATATAGAGGCCATGGTACCTGAAAAAGAAAGAATAAGAAATTACTATCAATAAAGATCTCAGGGTTCAAACCATATTGCTACACTATCCTACTTTGTGCATATGAATCTTCCCCTAAGGAGGAGATGTATTCTACTTGAAGGAGAAATTGCATACATGCTTTATTCACTTAGAAAGAAGGAAGTGAAAAGAAAGAAGAAAACATGGACATAAGAGACGGCAAAAAGCCTAAATATTTTCTAAATGTTTTCGCAAGTGTGCAGGTACAGGTTGCAGCCAAAGATAAAAATAGACAAGTCATAAGTGCACGCAATGTAAAGAAGAACGTAACTAAAATTTCCAACAATTGTTTTGAAATGGAAGAGGTTACAGTATAAAAGAGAGAGTGGAAGATAGAAACACTTGTTTTAGTTGCAATAGAAGAGGGAGAATTAGATTTAAAGAAGTTGAAGCTAAAAGTAAAAAAGGGATTACAGCTGAAACAGGATGAGAGAGAAGATTCTGGGAAAATTTTGACAGGGATTTTCCATGTCAAATGGACATTTACATCTTTTCATCATGATATTTTCAACTACTACATGCTTTAAAGAACTATGCAAATCAAATAAGTGATACAGGAAGCAAAAAATTATTACATGATCAAGATAAACAAACTAACATGTTTTCAGTTCTCAATTGCTATATCAGTTTAGCAAGAAAAGTGTTACTTTCCATTTTCCAAATCAGAAAATAAAACTACCATTACTATAAAAGACATTATAGAGAATGATTCTGGGAAAATTTTGACAGGGCTTCACCATAAAAATCAACATTTCAAATTTTCCAGCAAGCATCCAAGTAAGAAACAGTTGTAGAAAGGAAATAAAGCATTGGAAACAAGGCTTATGCCTGAAATAGTACTCACAAGTTTCAAATTAGATCAATGATCCATATCATAAATCATGGTGTATCAAAAGATACAGACATGAATGCAAGGAAGCATGATAAAGATTTTCAAAGAAAAACTTATTACTTCTAGCTCATTATTGCAAAGGGAAGATGACCACACTTGGGAAAAGGTCTAGATCCAAGGATATCAAGGTGAAACACAGATGCTCAGAAGAATATTTCTTTCAGACTACTACCAAGTTACAAAAGAATAGCATATTTACAATACAACGGTGGATCAATTGTATACTCAAGATCTTAGAACAGAAATTATTCACAGATCCAACCAAGTGACTGCGATAAGGGGAATGAAATTTGTAGGAATGGAAAATAATGAAGAAATCTAATCACTCACATCAGTGAGCCTTCAGGTCTAATCATTTTAGTCTAAAATAAGTACCCCATAAGAATTCAGATCGCAATCTTACAAAGGAAAACCTTGATTCAAAGTTACATGCACATTAAGACTTGAAAGAGGTTGACCAGGAAATGATAAAGATGAAGCTCATTATTATAGCGGGATGAGTTCAATTAAAGAAGTCTACAGGATTATAATTTCTCCATTTTTGTGACATTTAAACAACTGGGAATAATTGATTTTTTAGATCTATAGTTTTCACAACTAATTTTACACAGAACTTTAAAGTAATTTTTTGGTTACATCAAACATCCACTGAAATTTCAAATTCATGATATCAAAATCCTCCTAATAGCTCACATAGGGATTTAGAAAATGCAAATATATGGGCACTTCCAAAAATCTCAGGAAAAATTACCAAGTCATGGACTTACAGGGATCAAATATGTTAAAGTTGAGCTTCACAATTTGACCTAACTCATACTGAGTTAACAATCAACATTCAGAGATTAATCCGTGCGGAATTAAAAAGGAGAAACATTCAACATTAGGTGCAAGGACAAGAACAGAAATCGAATGGCCGAGGGTAAGCTCAGGGATCACATTAGGTGCAAGGAGGAGATAAAAATAAACAACTACCAGATGAACAGAGTTTGAAATAACATTTAGAGCACAAATCAAGTGGAGGATCTTCAAATCAGGAAACATTTGCATATCCAAGTTAAAAGTTGTTTGATTATTTCAAAGAAAATTGTCTCTCCTATTGAAATAATATTCAAGTTTCAATATTAGAGTACAGATCCAGGCCACTAGTCAGAAAACCTAAGGATGGGTATCAAGAAATTACAGAATTCACAAACTACTTGAAACTTTCATAAATATATCTAAGGAAGAAAGATTAAATGAAAATATATGTGTTCAGAAGTAGAATTAACTTACCAATGAACACTCATGGCAGTCGACATCAACTAGGGTTTACTCACAAAACTCAGAAACAATGGCTGCATGACTTCGCAGAGCTTCACAAACTTATAGAGACCATTTTGTAGAATAACAGATCTCTAAAACGATGATAACTGGTAAAATATTGACCAAATCTTGATCAGAAGGAGTAGCCGAGAGCTCAAAATCTAAACCGTACCGACCATAAAAAAAAGCCAAGCTCGAGATCAAAATAATGTTGGATACTTCATCTAAAATAACATAGCTAAGTGCAAGATTCGACACCCACACATCCTCGGGAAAAGGAGCATGCTTGGATACAAAACCAAATGATCAAAAATGGTGGCCTCAAGATCTCACAGATAGCTTAATAAAGGCAAAAAACACTGAAAATCTTGTGTAAGAGCCGAGCTCTCCAAAAAAACAAGTATGAAATACGAATGAACCATATTCAGAAACCATTTTTTTGCAAGAGATCTAAGCTTGAAGGGCTTCAGTAATGGCATCGAGAAAAAAATTTCCAGGGCTTCACTTGCAAACCAAATCTGAATGAAATGATCATCAGGTTCAATTTTTCCTTTACCATACATTCTCGAAGGGAGAGTTAATAAAACCCTAACCGAGGGTCAAGCATCAACGATCAAGCTTTAGTCAAGTACACAGATCAAAGGCTGAGGATTATGCACAGAGATCAAAACAAATAACTGTAGTTAGTCCCCACCAATCGTTTGAAAAGAAAATCTTGAACCCTAATCACAGTTTAAAGATCAAAGACATTAGTCCAATCAGTACAAATATCAACGGTGTAGGTTTGATTTCAAATATCAAAGTGAACCCGGTCTAGGTCAGATTGCCACCGACAAAGCATATAAGGGGTGAGTCATCGTGTAAAGGGGGCCAGGCCATGTAATCAGATAAAATTAAATATCATTACATTGAACTTTAAGAACTATAGTGCATGCTCAAAAATTCAAATGCAAACCAAATTATTCCTTCCATGATCACCGAAAAGGCAATTTCCAAACTATACACTTTCAAATAAAATACCGACACATATATACATGCACATATCTGTTAAAGGTGGTGGAAAATATAATGGCATGTGTAATGTAAAATGGTCGACCCTTTTATATTGCTAAGTCCATCAAGGTGGCCAAACCAAGCAGATTGGAGGTGGTCCCCACTTCAAGGAGGAAGAGTTGACTTGCATAATGTCACTTATGCAATCACTAGAAAATAGAATGAGTGTCAACATCAAAGACAAAGGTGGTCCCAGTCAGATTGATATTTGGATGAATTATTTTGCAAATTATTGCAATTAATGTAATTATTTTGCTCACAAATAGAAATTTGGATTTTTGCATGCTTCACAAGAAGACATAACAAAGAAGAGACAAGTTGCATGCCATGGAGAGAGACTTTCCTAGCAAGCAATTTTATTTTTGGCAAAATTATTCACCCAGCTTTATGAAAAATAGAACAGTCAGCTTCAGTTGACTGAAATGTAATCAAAGGCTATTAATGCCTATTGTACTAGTTTGTATTATTTTATCCTTTTATTTATTATTAAATAAAGAATAAAATTAGGATCATGGGCGATTACATCCTTAGGCTATTTTTTAGAAGGGTGGGAAAATTTATTTTGCTATATATTGTGTGCCTTTCCAAAGAACAAGAGAGCTTCTGGAGGAATTTTGGACATATGAGTAATATAGCAAATTTTTCCGGTTTTTCCCTCTGAGTGTGAAGTTTTTTCTTCCTTTCCAAGTTATTTTGCAGTCTTGTGTATGTTATATTAATTTTGTGAATGTAAATTCCCTGATCAACCACCTTACCTTACGAAAGAGAGATATCATTTGTGCAAGATTAGAAAACCTGTATCCATCTCTCTACAGGGTGCACTTTTGAGAGATAATAGATTTTGGCATGCCCAGTGGGACCACGAATCAGATTTGCATGCGAGTTTAAATAAGGAGCTCCATATTTTCCTCTTTTGCTTCACAATGTCCAATTATTACCTTGGTCTTACCTTTTACTATTCTCTCACTTGAGAGAGCATGTTACAACACTTAGTCTAAGTAAATTGTCTAATGTTGGAATGTTATCAAATGTCAGGACCGTGCTATCAAATTTCAAGACCTTTTTCTAGATGTCACATTAACATAATCATTGGTCTTATCTTCCTCCCTGCACAATAAATTTGGCAGTCATTTATACATTTTTCATGATTCTAGAACAAATACTTTCAATGGAATACTAATCGACATTCCTATAATTTATTTGTAAGTCTCTTGTTTATTTAATATCAATACCCTAAACTATCATGAATGTCCCCTATTTAATTTTATTCCCGGTTTAATAAATGCATTACTCAATAATACAGACAATAAATTCACAATATCTCTATATTTTATCAATTTCCTTTACTCGTCATTTCAAAAATCACCCCCAGTCCCCCGACTAATCAAATCAGATTCACAGTTGAACCGTCCCCGGTCCCCCGACTAAAAAATAAAGGGGTCTCCTTCATTTTTTAATGTGCGAATCAATACCCCTATTTCCATTGTAAGCAACAACTTGCTTTTGGGATGGGTGTTTTATGCATCTGAGTTGGCTACATATCTCATTTTAAAGTTTACTATATTCAATATTTGGAGTGACAAATATGATAATACTACATGTGTCCTCATTCAACAATGCCCTACCCCATGCCATGTGATGTGTCTTCCTTCTTTTTTAAAGTTGTTTTGGTAGGTTAAAATTGAAGCTTTGTACAACTTTTATTTGAAAGATCTCATATTTTTTAATAAGGTAATCTAGAAAATTGTAATCTCTTAGTTATATGGTGTAGTTTAGAATTATTATTTTTTTAAAAATTAAATTGATATAACTAACAATTGCATTGAGTGGTAGAGTAGAAATATTGAAAGATATGCATTTAAAAAGTTAAACTTAAACTAGTAAATGGGAAATATTACAAGGAGACGAGGGGAGATGAAGAAGGTAATATAGGGAGAACAAATGTTGACAAAGGAATTTTGTCTGTGGCCTTTTTTATTCTGCGATGGAACACAGATATCACAAAGGGGCATTATCAATCTAAGGTGTACCCATTTTCACCGGTCAAAAAATTTATACAAATATTGTTTTATTCCATAGTACTAATGAAAAAGTAAAACAAAAGAGAGTTCTAATTTATGATATGTTGCATCCAATATTGCACATATGGTACTTCATATTTATGATATTTGAAATGGTGGGGATGATAATTATTAAGTTTTTCATATTGATGAGGATGTCACTCCATCTAATTTTAGAGGTAAATCCTCTAGAAACTAAGTAGACATACAAGAATTTGAAAATAAAGAAACCATCATTAAGAAGGTTTGTAACTTTGTGAGGATATGACATGTTGGCAAAGGAATTGCCTCTCAGATCAAAGTTTGTTTTTCTACAACTGAAGCATTCATGATCACTAACCATCATTCAATATCCCTACCATATTTGTTCATTATTAATATGTGTTGGCAATTTCTTAGAACAAATAAGAGACTCCTTAGTGTCTTTTAACCGATAAGAATTCCATGGATGCACAAATAATGAAAAATGTGATTGCATTGGGGTATTTCTTGTGTGGTTTGTCCAACCATGATAGGTTCCTTGAAAAACAATGCAGTACAATTTATCTTGTATATGTTTTTCTGCAACTACAATGGCATACATTACATCTACAACACTCAATGGTTGAATGAAATCCTATGTTATCTCATCAAGTAAACAAAATGGATGGCGTTTGGAAATTTTTGGGTCATCAAAAAGTGGAGTGGGTCATATTTTATAGCACAAGAAATTGTTGGTTCAATAGGCAAATGCCCTCTTCCAAGAACGTAGTCCCATTCTAGGGGCCAGTGCTTCTATTTATTTGGTAAGTGTGGTATCATGTAAAAAAATTAATTTATGCTGCTAAAATCCAACAAAGCTCCTAAAATTTCTAAGAAAATACATTTTAGGGAGAGGATTTGTAGCCCCATAAAGCCATTGGGGCATAAATAAATAAAACATTCTTACAAACTTTAGGGAGTTGTTTTTACATTTGGCATCTATGTTTAAGCTTCCCTCCCTATTTAGCTCAGTTTGGGTATAAGTTCTTTTCAGATTTTAAATGTCTTTGAGTTTGTATTTTTTCAGGTATCACTTTCAAGTTATGATTTTCACATTCAACCTTTTGATTTTCAATGTTCTTGAGTTCGAGATTTATGATTTCGAGTTTTTCAAGTTTCAATTTTTGGGATTTGGACTTCAATATTTTTTAGATTTTCAAGTTCATGGATTTCAAATTTAAGGGTTCAGGGTTTTATAGTTTCCAATGTTTTAAGGATGTTTTATGTTTAGGTATTTAGTTATTTTGGTTTCTTCCTTCAAGTTTCAATTTTTGGGGATGGTTTATTTCAATCAACATTTTTTTTTTCAGGGATTTGGGATTTGGGATTTTTGAGATCTTATTTTTAGGTATTAAAGTGTGCTTTTGTAGATTCGTCATTGGGGGAGGTGGGGATTCAGGTTGTAGAATTTTAAAGGCTTTTAGGCTCAAATATTTCAGGATTCAATTTTTTATGTGTTTCATTTTTTGGAGTCCTCAAATTTTAGGTTTTAACTTTTTGGGTTTTTAGGGTGCTTCAATATATTGAAATCATTTATTCTTATTTTAGCATTTCGTATTTTGATATTTTTTAGTTTAGAGATTTCATGTTTCTTCTAACAAAGGAAAAGTTGCCCCAAATTAACAACATGTCTACAATATAAGCTACAACACCAAATCCAACCATACTCAAAATTATTTTTACGAAAGTGCTGACCTTTTTATGAAATTTTCACACATATTTTTTTAAATTGAAAATGTTATAAAAATTATAATAGTTTTCAAAACAAAATAAACTAGGAAGCATAAATCAAACTAGAACAACACTACAATATCAATTAAAATTTCATTATTTTGAAATTTTCCCTTAGAGCTCTTGTTGAACATGAAACCTATTGAACTATATTTAGAAGAAAAGTTGTTATTGAAACTCCACAAAAGGATATTATGGGTGTCATTATAATGTAGAGTTTCAAATAAACTCCTAATCACAATATTTACAGTACAAGTTTGAAACAAATTTACATAGGTTATGATCCCATATTAGAGGGGGGTTCCTCTATTTTCTCGATGGGTGAAGCTAAGAAAATGTAGGATCCTTTTCTAATTTCATGGTGTAGTGCCCACTTCCCTTCGACACCTTTTTTATTATTGTTTCCGATACTGTCGACTACACTTATGGTTATATTATAGTTTTGATTTAGCATGCTAGTAGATATCAGAGATACTGAACTATTATTGATTTGATTCTTATATGATGCATATGGACATTGGAGACATTTGATGTTGATCTTGATATACTGTTGACATGATTATTTATTTGTATTTCTGACATGTGATATATTTAATCATGTTTAGTAGACCTTTGATAATTGGATTAATGTTGTGATCGTTTTGACGTGGATAAAATGTGGAATGGAAATGTGCTAGAAAATTTTAGTGATATCGTATCTTGCATAGATGATATTAATTCGTATATAGTTGATTTCATATTTATATTGCATTTTTGACATGAATGTTTTAATACAGCCATGAGGTCGAAGGAGGTATTCTTTGTTTTTCAGGTATATTATATTCACAACAACATCAGGGGATTGGAGACCAACCACATCGGAATTCAAGAAGAATTCAACTAGGGTCACCATGGCAACATGTAATTGTGTGTGTGTTAGAATTAATTAGTTAGGGGAAAATTGTGACCTAGGGGTCATGTGTTGTTTTGTCTTAATTTTCCTTTTTATCATGTTGGTATGTGTTTTCTTTTAGTAATGAAATTTTACATGTTTTATTATTTAGATTTTGGATATATGCTTACCCCTTCATTATTCATGGGTTGTAGTGTTTTAAATTAGTTAATTTAAATTTGTCCTAAACAAATTAAAGATGTGACCAAAAAAAGAGTTCATTAATTAGAATTGATTTACTCTTGGATTTTGTGTTGAGTGAAGTGTGTTTGATTTTTGAGTGTAGCACACTCTACCCTTCATGGGAAACTCGAATTTGGCCTTAGAGGCCAAATTTGGAAGCTTGTGGGACAAGTCAAACTTGTCCCACACCTCTTAAATGCCCATGCCAACCCTACCTATGGGTCGGGGGGTCAAATTTAGGCTCTTTTAGGTGTTTTGGGGGATAAAAAGGTAAAATGTTAATTGCACTTTCTTTCAAATATTTAATTTTGTCCTTTGGGGGAGTGAGCTCAGATGGAGTGTGTAAGGTTCTTGTAATTCATCCAACCACTTATTAATTGTGCATTGGAATATGAGGTTGACCAAGTGATGTGGAGTGGAGAGGAAATGAGGTGGCATCGTACTTGGAGCTGCATCATCCCTCCCTCTCCTTTATCTATTTATTGAATCCTTGTTGCTTGTTTTTGGGTTGGATGATCATTTTTTAGTCTCTTGAATTTTGGAGAGTAAGAGGATTTGGAGAGAGTTTGTGGATTTTGGAGATTTTTGGATGCTTGCTTGGTCTTTGGAGAGGTTTGGAACTTCATACTTGGAACAAGCTCTACCATGGAGAGGTAGGAGCTTCACCTTAGTTTAAATTATGGTATTTGTTTTATTATATGTGTTTTTATGTTGTGTTGAGTTTGTTGTCTCTTTGGAATGCTTGTTGGGTGTGGGTAGATTGCCTAAGTTGGGAGTGGGAGGATACTATGGAGAACTTTTCTTGTAGGGAGGCATAAGAGATCACTTTCTTGAGGAGGGAGTTTGAGTTGGGTGCCCCACCTAGTATGAGGAATGCTTGCATTCTTATTGTTCTTATTATGAGGGAGACATAAGAGTTTTGAGGGAGGCATAAGAGTGTATGGAGGTATAAGGGGTACTTGAGGGAGACATAAGAGTTGGTAGGGGATATTGTGTTTTGCATTGGAGGCTTTTAGGTGGGCACCCATTCCCATTGGGAGGCATAAGTGGCCTCCCCATAGGTCTTACTCTTTTGGCTTTCTTGATAAGCCTTGTTATATTGTTGTTTTGATTGATTTTCTTCTTGTTGAGTTGTTGTTGTGTTTGTATGTAAATGGAATGAATGTGAAATTATTTGTTGATTATTGTGGAAGCTAGTAGTTGCCATGAGTTGAAACCTTCTCCCATTGTAATGTGGTTGGGTCTCGGGGGCCAATGGGGAGGATGGATTCTCCTCTCCATTGGGTATCTTTGTTGAGTGGAGAGCGTTGCCTCTCCCCCTATTTTGTTGTGAGTCAAGCAAATCCTTGGAGGAGCTATCTTGTTGGAGTTGGAGAATGGAGTCTTATTAGTGGCCATGTGAAACTTTCTTGTATTTTACCCACCTAGAGTGGAAGAAATTGTAATAATGTATTTCATTCTTGTATTTACTTTTGTATGACTTCCCACATCAAGTGGAGAATATTGTTTCAATCTTGTAGAAAGGAGTTTACATTTAATATTTGTATATTGAAAAGAGAAAGAAAGATTTGTATGGTTTAGTTAGGAAATGGAAAAAGGAATTCTTCTTCATTGTGAATATTGTAGAGTTAGTTTTGCAAATATAAAAGAAAGTATTTTCTCCTTGTTGGAATTTTGGATGTATTATGAGAAAAGTAGTGTTGTGTTAAAAGATTTAAGTTATAGCAATGGAAAGGAAAGTTTACTTTCATTATAGAGTTGTGTTTATTGAAAATAGGAAAGAAGGAAAAATAGAAATAGTAAGAAGTTGAACTTGTTTACAAAATAACATTGTATGGAAAATAAAGTTATTATGGCTATTTTGAATGTATGAACATTGTATTGAAATGAAGAGGAAAATAAGTTAGATTATATTGCATTTAGCAATGTTGATTTTATAGCAAGGAAATGACAAGTAATGAAATTGATTTATTTTCCCTTCTTGTTCATGTAATGGAAGAAAGAACCTAGTTAAGCAAATAGAAATTATTCTTATTAGTAGATGAATTTTATTAGAAATGGAAACACTTTAAAATTACTAGACTTAACTAAGAAATGAGTAAATGAGTAACAAATCTCAATCTTGGAGCTTTAAAATGAACAAAGACAACTCAAAATGCATTTTTACACCCTTTAGCAACTTTAGTTTTTGTAAAATTCTCAGCATTAAGGTTCTATTTTTTTCAAAAATAAGACCGCCACCCTATGCAAAATGGAAGTTCCGTAACCGCCGCTTAGCCTATGGCAGCAGTCTCAAAACCACCACTCAGTAGGGTAGCAGTCCTGTGTTTTTTGCATAGGTAAGGCGGTGGTTTCATAGCCGCCGCTCTGAAAGGCGACAGTCCACTATTTTTCACCCTTGTAGGGCAGTAGCCCTAGAACCACCGGTCTACTCTAGGCGGTGGTCCTGTCACTTATGACAGAATTCCGTGGACTCGCGCCTGTGCGTGAAATTTAACCAGATTTCACTAATTCCTAAGTTGTAAAATTTAACCTATCCCTACCAGCAAGTAAAATAAAGAGAAATTTTATGGAATGGAACAAACAAACACTCAAATGGTGAATCTAAAAGCATTCTTTTATTCATAATAAAAGGAGGCAGGGTTTGCCCCAAATTTAAAACCCAATACACAATAACCTTGAAATGAAAACCAAATTGGAGGAGGAAACCCTTCTCAATCTTTAAATGAGATAGATTACATAAATAAAACTAAAACTAAACTAAGCCTAGACTAAATCTTCTTGTAGAATCCTTCATGGCTCCTTCCTTTTTGCTCCCATGACTTTCTCCTCTCCAACCTGCAAATTTTAACAAAAGAAAATGAACCAAATGAGAAGAATAGAATGAGAAAAGGTTTTAGTAGACCTTCATAAGGATTTTAGGGCTAAGTTTGGAACCCTATGATCTAGTGGCTAGGATGGATTTGATCTAAGGGTGGAGGATTGACCCTACCTTTATTAAGAATAAATGTAATTTAAATGTTTAATGTAAAATCATTAAGGGTATGTGTAGATGGGTGAGTGGGGCCATTTAATTTCCTAGGGGTGTGATGTTCCTTTTTAACCCTTAGTGGGTGTAGAAATTTATTAAAGGATCCTTTAAGCTATTAAAGTAAAGAGTTTAATAAATTGGCATATGGTTAACCTTGTTAGGATTGAACCAAATTGAATCGAAGAAAATATCTAATTAATCGAATTAAACCTTGTTATCTTCCTATAGAACTAGTGACAAATATACCCTAGAGATAATTGTGCTAACATGTAACTTTCAACTCGACCTGTTTCTTCAATCGTAAAACTGAGCTAAGTAGTGTAAGTAAATTAATGAACCCTAAAGGTTAAGTACCCTTGTAACATCCTTGTACCTTAACCTTTTACATCTTTATAACTTAAAAAAACAAAAATTAGTCACATTTTCAGGTTAAGTGTTAGGGTGAAGCAAGTTCCTAGAACGTTGTTTTTTGCGGGTGTTACACATGGTCCCATGAATATATCACAATTCTGTTGTACTAATAAATTTATGGCGATGAAATTTAAGAATTACATGCAAACAAGTGGTCCACATTCCTATCAAATTTAAAACTCTTAAAATAAAAATTACTCTTTGTGACATGATGATAATAAATCTTTAAGTTCATAGGAAAAAATTAATGCCCCTTCTTTAAAAGTTACTAAAATTTGTTATTTAAAAAAGTGAGGCTCCTATTTTAAAGGGAACATCCATTTTATACATATAATTCTATATTGATTCAACTTCGTGAAACCAAATTTTGATTAAAAAAATAATCATAAACCCCTAAGACTGTAGGTATATTGTAATTTTAAAAAAATTGTGGCTTCCAACCTAAAGAATCTGATTCAAGGTAAACTTGTAACTTTTTTGTTGCAATGTTTCATTGGTTGTTATGGTTCCTATATGATTTATTTTTGGGTTTAAAAAATTTCTAAGAAATCATACACAAACATGTAATAGTACTGAAACGAGATTCCCTTAAGCTTGTTCGCACGTGACTATAAAACTTTAAAAACATTTTACAATGAATTTCTTACTTTAGACCATTTTAAAATGTATCGGTTTTCATTGTACTAGCACTTGTGTATTTTATTCTATTCATTCAAGTCCAAGATTCTCCTCTCATTTTCTTTACATTGAGCTTCACATATTTTCAGGAACCACCTTAAAGTGAAGATCTCCTCCTTTGAACTTTTAATTCACTTATTTGCTTTGTGGGCTTACACCAGTAGGCTATTCGGCATTGATCCACTATCTTGGATTTTGTCACCTAATCCACCTTTGTCAATTGAAATCTTAGCCTTGCTTGATCGCATTGAATCCATTCATTAGGTTGCTACTGTTAGATTTAGAGGGGCGGTGGATGGAATTTTCATTGTATGTTTAAAATGAAGTGTTGAATAATGTGCATTGTTTATCCATCTATCCCCATCTTATATGTGTGAGGGCAATTTTTAAAAGGTGGAAACTTGTTGATTACTTTTGGAGTAATAATATCAATGGTACATGATGATACACAAGACTTATACTACTTCACAAGCATCCACAATATTTTTGCAATTTTCTTATACGTATGAAAAAAATTTCAATATTTTAATTTTTTTAGAATAATTTTTGTGAGCCTAGGTGTAGTAATAAAAATGTGTAACATGTTTCATACCAGGCATGACAATGTCTTTATATATCAAATTTAAAGTGTAAAGTTTCACGTTTTTACCAATGACTTTATCATTGTTTGATGGTTAATGCCTTGAAAATTTGTCTCTTATTTATTTGAAAATGTCATTGAAATTATGTGAGTTTGAAGATGAGTCTTAGGGACTTGTTGTCATGCAAATGTGCAACGGGAAAATGGACAATTTTCAAGCATGACAATGATACCCCTATGCCAAAATTCTCAAGTTTTATCCTTCCAAGCCACCCCAGGTCCACCCAGTCAATCCAATGACCTCCTAGATGATGTTAACTCAGTACCCTAGGTGATTTAGGAAATTCAATTCCTAGGTGATTTTAGAAGTTCTTGAAAATTGTTATTTTTGGGGCAGTGTTTGGAAGGGCTACCATTTTCCTTCCCAAGACTGATGCACCCCTGGAGTGGAACGGAAGATCCAAATCCAACATGGAAGTTATTTTCGAAGGTTGAGGAAATATTTGGAGGATTTAGGAGAATTTCACCAAAAACAAGATTCACAAACTTAGGCAGTGAACAGGGTCAAAAGAGTTGCTGAGCTTTGGGAAGTGATTTCGGGAGATCCAGATGGATTTGGGATCCAATAAAGACATATTTTGAAATTTAATTCCAATATCTACAAGATTGTGAAAGCATTTTGTTCACAACACTTTGGCGCAATAGGTTTATAACTGGTTTTTTCTAGGCACAAGTAAGGTACCAGATCAACAATCTGAATTTTTAGGGCTTAAATGGAGGAATAATGATCTGATACTCACACCATTGGATTAATAATGCCATTTTAAGTCAATTTAATATAAAATTTCACTAAAACCTTCTATCGGGAGCTCAAGATATCATTGTTTCAAGTTGCCCTCTAGGTAAGTTCTCACAGTTAGTCAAATTTGGATAAGGACATGTGTCAGCTACAGGATCCTGGCACAATTTCATGTCCCTTTTAGCCCTCAAGAATAGGGACATGAGGGACATAAAAATTCAACTAGACCCAATAATCCCTCTGGTCACACATGGAACTTCCCAGATCACCAGTTCCGCCCCCAGGAGCTTACCAGAGTTTATCCCTTCACTCGCTCAGATCATGACAAGTGTCAACACTAGGCGCGTCATGTAAATTAATGACCCTCATGTCCCTTGGTGATGAGGTACATGAGGGACATAAAAATGCACCCAGCCTAAGGAATTCCTCTTGTTTCCTCATGTGATCAGCTTCCAGCCCCCAAGTGTTGTTTTTTCAGCTTTTTGGCCTAAACACTCCACCTTTGGATCTCTGCCAAGTGTCGCGATGAGACGCGACGTGAAATTTTATGTCCCTTTCATCCATTAATTCTTAAGTGACATCAAGGACTCAAAATTTTTCCCAACCCCAACTCCAAAATTTGAAAAAAAATCTAACTCTTTGCCACTTCTTTTTGTTTCTCACTGTCAAAATAAAAGTTGCAGAAAACACCCAGTCCACCATTGTTGCTCCGAAACAGATCTACCATGGAAACTAAACCCTCTAATCCATGAACATACACATGTTTCAGAGGTAATATTGATTAGAAGAGCTCAAGGATTGAAGAACAGAAGGAGAAGAACAAAGAAATTCACCTAGAAACCTCCATTGTCGTGAGACAAAGATCTGGACATATCTTGCAAACCGGTGCACAAAACAAAAAAATGTTTGCTGATATTTTATTCATTATCTAAGGAAACTAAAACCTTACCTTCAAATTATCCTTCTGCAACACAAATCACTCGCAGCGAAGAAATCTCCCTTTCAGCTCAACAAAGGAAAAAACTAGATTTCTCGTCAAACCGGTAATCAGTTCAAAAATAAATTTCACCGATGGTACAAGAAGCAAAAACCCACATAAAAAATATGATTTTTTCTATGAACATAGAATAAAACCAGGCCTGCAACTTTCAAGCTTTGTTAATGGTTGCCATGTCTAGAGCTGTCATTAAGTCAAAATTTGAATTTTTAAAATCTCCCAAACCATTGATCGGGTAAGTCTAAGATTTCAGAAGGGAGATATTGGGAAAAAAATCCATATCAGAAAACTTCATTCCACCATGATTTGACCACCAAAATCTCACTTTATCAAAATAGTAGGTCTTCTACATAGGGGATTGCTATTTCGGGAAAGTCATCAACTAAAGAACCTATGAAGGAGGCAGTAAACATAGGAGAGGTATCTCAGGAAAAAATCATCGAAATGGTCATCTCGGCCCAAAAATGACACTTACTAAAAATAGTAAGTGTCTCTATAGGCCCATTCTAGAAATGGGCAGTTGGTCCAGAAGGCGAGAGGAACACAGTGTAAAGAAGGAATTCAAGCTACCATAATCATTTGAGGTCTAGTAAAGCTAATTTGTGCCATCCAAAAATAGTAAGTTGTCCTGTGGGCACTTACTAAAAATAGCAAGTTATTCCAAAGGGTAGATTTCATAGAATGAGCAAGCTGGGAGTTGAACATTCAAGTTGAAATCATAAGTTGGAGACCAGAAAAATAAAATTCTTGACACTTGCTAAAAATAGTTACCCTTTCCAAATATAGTAGGTGTCAAGGAAAAATGAAGTTCAGATTTGCAAGGGAAAAAAAGTTCAGACTCTATCATCGTACTATACGAGAGTAGGTAATAGTGAAGTCACTTGCATGGATCTCAATAGTGTCTTTCAACACTCACTTCAAGAAAAAATAATCAAAACAGTCATCTCGGCCCAAAAGTGACACTTACTTAAAATAGTAAGTGGCTCCACATGCCCCTACTATAAATGGCCAGTTGGTCTAGAAGGAAAAAGGAACATAGTGTGAAGAAGGAATTAAAGCTACCATAATCATTTGAGGTCTAGAAAAGCTAATTTGTGCACTTTCCAAAAAAAGTAAGTTGTCATGTGGGCACTTACTAAAAATAGGAGGTTATTCTAAAGGGCGTGTTTCACAGAGGGAGCACACTGGGAGTTGAACATTCAAGTTGACATTACCAGTTGGAGACCAGAAAGGGAAAATTATTGACACTTTCTAAAAATAGCTTCCCTTTCCAAATATAGTATGTGTCAAGGAAAAATTAAGTTCAGATTCACAGGGGTGAAAACAATACAGTCTCTATCATCAAACTATGCGAGAGTAGGTGATAGTGAAGTCACTTGTATGGATCTCAATAGTGTATTTCGACACTCATTTCATGCTTCAATTAATACAAATATGACCAAATAATCCAAGCAATGTGGAAATTTTGTAAAGAGTCAGGGAAGATTTTTCCCAAAGCTTCAGCATCTTCAGAGGGGATCTCCAAGAGCAACGCCCCCGGTCACCATAGGTTACATTCAACAGTGTTTCTAAACACTCAATTCGAGGTGTCCATAGGTATTCAAAAGGAAATTTCTTATCTGCAGCAGGAGTAAATCATTTGCAACAAGGAATTCAAGGGAGTGGGGATCATCTCATCAACACGGGACAAAGAACAATTTCGTCGAGTGCAAGTTTTAAGGAGTTTTTAAAGAGGAAATGGATTCAGAGATTCAGAGTTTCATCTCCTTGGAAGAATCAACGGACTTCATCAGGAGTGACATCCTTTCCTTTCCTCCTCTCTCTTCTTCCTCCCAACATTCTCTCTCTTCAATGTTCTAATTTAGCATTGGGGTTTGCACTTTTTGTTATGTCTTTAAGTGACTTTAGAAACATGATGTAAAATTTAAGTCACCTTGTTTTTATAAAAGGGACTTAATATTTGAGTAGGAATATGAACGGTTAAAATCCAAAAATGAGGCATGTGAAAGGTCTTTAGGAAGATGAGGAGTCGGGTCTTTTTTATAAATTGTAATGAGCTCCTCATTCTAAGGGGTTCTAACTCTGAAACTCTTATAGCTAGTTGTATTCTTGTAAATTCATGAGAGATATTTTGCTTACTTGTGAGTGAAAAGAGTTAGCCATTTTTCCTTTCAAATTTCTTCATTTCTTCACTATGTACAACTTTTTTTGAGCAATCAATACAAGAATAAGGAGTTTCTAGCTTTTTTATTAAGGGATTTATTGATACTTTGTGATCATAAATTCTATTTGGTCTTGTTGCTACTTGTAGAGTTGTTTCCTCTTAATTTTAATGCATGTGAACTAGTGTGTGTAGGAATCTGATTTTCTACCTACAACATTAGTTCTCCTATCTCATTTCTCACTCCCCTTTCCTGCTTTACAAACAAATTCCTCTTTATCAAGAAATTGCAAGATTTTCCGTAGGGTCAATGGAGTGCCCCTGTTGGATCCCCGACCCCAAGTCCACCAAGAAAATCCACCTTTTCACGCGCATGAAAATATGGAAGATGCATCGTCTAAGTAGAAGGACTTCGATTCCCAGAGCGTTGGCAATAAATCCACCGATTTTTCCACCCAACAAATTTTCTCGCCAACAGGACTATTGTTCTCTTAAGTAACCAAATAATTTAATGAAACCTTCGTAATATAAAAATTCTAATATTCTCTTGCCTTCATTGTATATGTACTCAACAAATTTTCCATTTACCATTTTATCAAGTTAGCAACCCCTCGTTACAGTTGTGTCATAAGCATGAAAAAGAAAAGAAACATGAAATCAAAGAATCTTATAAATGTTTCTTCTAAATCCTCTTATTCTTATGTCTTACATAACTAATTATTTATTGATGGTAATTTACAATCATAGATAAATTAATCAGGTAAGATGAGGGAAAATAAAACCATTTCTTTGACTGAGAAACAAGAAAGTAAAAAGATTAATGCCAATTCATGTGTTCAAACCTTGATGATAACATTTATAGCAGTGGAGAAGTTTACAAAAGCGTGATAGTCATGAAAAATTTGCAAGATAAATAAAATGTGTAGAATATTAGACAATAATATTTAATGAATCAATAGTTACTGCATTTACTTTTGAGAAACTCTTTATAATATTTATCAGAATATTCATACACTTTGTCCTCTCTCATTTTATTTCACCACTCCCCCCATACAAAAAATCCCCATAATGCAATTTTTTTTAAATAATAGGTTTAAGAGTATACACATGATGTAATGTTTCAAATATGATGTGTGATAAGAACTTGGAATATTGAGGAAGGAATGTAAAATACAAATAAAAAAGAAATATCTTATGGTTAAATGGCAAATACAAACAAATTTCTTGAATGACTAGTACACCACACCCCCTTTATCCTTTAAATGATTGATATAATTGATACATGGCCTTCATATGTGTCTTCTCAGGAGGTAGAAGAGTTTCACACATATTTCCCCCAGCATTTTTTTCTCTAAACTTCAACTTCCCCCAAACATCTTCTTCACCTCTAATCTTCCTCCTGGAATGTTTCAATCCTTCAAGTTTAAGTTCTTCAATGTATCCCTATTGGTGTCTCCATTGCATTGATCAGGTGTGATTTCTAGTTTAACAGTTACCCACAAAGGCTTGAGGGACTCCAAATTTATTTCTAAATATCTAGTTTGAGAGAAAGCGTTCTGTATTTGTCCCATGTTTACATATTTACAAATCTTGGTTCAATCTCTAAAGCTTCTCACAACGATAATTGAATTTTTATGTTATAGGTATATATTTCTACTTATCAAGAAAATGAGCATCTATTGGAACTAAAGGAAGTCTAGGTAAAATCAGGGATAGGTAGGTTCTTGTTATAATTACAATCTTGGAATGAGCATATTCAGTAATAATGGTGAGGAAACCAAGGTATGTCAAAGGGATTAGGTGCACAACAAGAGTAGGAAAGCTTGTTACAATCATATGTTTGGCTTGAAGCATTATAACATGACATTGCAAAAAGCTAAGGCTATGTCAAAGGGTTCAAATTTAAATCCAATGCTCATCCCAAAATGGTTAGAAAACAAGGAATTGTAAGTTGATGTGCAACATACTTCTACAAAAATTATATTTTTATACTAATACTAGATAATACCGTTGAAGAAGGTAAGACTACCTGATATTTTTGTGTAATAAAGTAATAAATTTGCAACATAATGCAAAACATAAAGAAAAAAAAACTCAGGCCTCGTTGCAGGTAGTTTTCGAAAATTGTAGATCATGATTCTTTTGTAGCATACTATTTCTACATGACAAGAACTAAATAATTTTTTAGTTTATGCTATTAAATCGTTTTTGAGCATTATCCATTTCATCATTTTTTCTTATCTTCTACATGACAATGAACTAAATATCTCAAAGATATTTATACTAGTTGTAGTCTCCATTAAATCGTTATTGATAGGACATTCATGTTTTTCATGCATCTTATTTCAAGTCTACAAATGAATGTTCCAAAGCTTTGGATATGTTTGTAAAGATTCAAGTCCCTGTTCTCATATGTTTATCCTAGATATGGATATAAAGTGTTATATCAAGTGTTGGACCATTGTCTGGGCCAATTGATGGATGTGGCAGCATAAAATCTAGTGAACGTTTACAATGATGCAATCCTCCTCCTCTAGACAAGTGCTACCTGCAACATCGACACATAAGCCGAGTGTTGCATTTCTTTCAAGAATTTTTTATCTATGATTTCTCTCCTGGGCTTCCCACCATTTCCTCTACAACTTTCATCCTTTTGCTCAATGAGTTTCTATTGGTATGAAGAAAGTTAAAGGGATGTCAATTTATTTCAATCAAAAGAAATGTTCTAAAAATATATGACAAGTCCTTGCTTCTCCATGTAGGTTTGTCAAGACGCTACATAGCATTGAAATATATAACAAGTCCATTAATTGGTCCATAATTTAGTAGGTAACAAACTTAATGTCAAGATGCTTTACAGCTCAGTCAACCAATCATGTAAATGCAGCATTTCACTATCTTGTTTTATAGAATGCAACCCATTACAACGGAAAAAATTTAACCCATCATGCATGTTCACTAGGTTATCAATATTGTCAAAGATTGGTTTGTATACCTCCAAATACACATAAAAAATTAGTGACCCACAATTTATGATTTCATATTAAATAGTAATTAATCATAAAAGGAAGGAAAGTAAATAATGGTGTAGGTACCCAGAAAATTGGAGCCGTTGAGAAAGTAGTAACCTATGGCAAAATCACGAAAAAATGCACTTTATTCTCAAATAGATTGATGGCCCTGATCCCTTGAAAAATACAACCCTAGTTATGCAATTATAACTTATCTTCTTGAATATCTGCTAACCCTATGAAAATGAGAGGATACAAAGTCTTCACTTTTCTCAGCCCCTTGGCCATTTTTACCAGGCCTATATGTAATCTCCAAATACAGAGAGGAAACAGATGTATTTATTATCGCTTGTAAATTACAGATTAATTAATACAGATTGTCAAGCGTTGTCTTGGAATAACCACCGTAAGAACCATTACAAATGTAAAGGAAGAAGCTATGGATGTAGGTCCAATTGACGGTTCTATGTGCTCCATTTATAACGTAATCTCTCCATTAAAGAAAATCAGTTTTTATTTACTTCAAAATACAAACCAATCAGGGAAAGATAAAGTGATGAACGAATAATGACGATAAACAATGTCATTATCACTAATGCTCACTAAAACGCCAAATATAAGATTTAGAACAAACCAATCAGGTGTTTTTACAACAAACAAACAAGTGCAATGTCCCAAATATGTAATTGTCCCCGTCTCTAATTACATAAGTGTGGTTGTCATTAAAAAGTAAACTTGGCTTTGAGCATCTAAATCTTTTTTCTTCTCTGTTATTGGCACAATTTTTATGGTCTACGCAATTATGAATTCAATTGTAGATCTCACTGCCTTCTCCCCGCAACTATCTCAAATGCTTTCTTTGCACCCTTAGTTCACTCAAAGTGCTTTCTTTGCACTCTAAGTAGCCTTAAAAATCCCACCTCCAGTGATCAGGATGAACTTGCAGACGTCTGTGGTTCAAATCCACATATAAATATAAGCAAAAGATTTGTTCGTCCCTGACTGCAAACTGCACAACCTGGATTCAATGCCCTCAACTAAATTTGGGAAGTTAATGAAAAAAATTAAGTTGTGTTTGTCATCTTTGTTCGTTGAGCAATAATTCTTGTTTGATTCCATTGAGAAGAGACCATCTGAAATCCACATTTGATTTCAAATATGGGATTTTGAAATGTAGGAAAGGAAATAAAAACTATGGCTTCAAAATAAATATTGTCTGCAATACTGAAACGTTCATGTTAGTGATGTAAATTGGGAAGGCACTGAGAATGTGCCAACCGACTGTCTTCTCTGTTTCATTTATAATGGAAAGACCGGAATCAATATTTAAATTTATTTAAAATGCAAATCCGTAAGGAATTGACAAAAAGATAGACGACAACTAGAGAGGCTATTGAAGACACTCGTTATCTTTTGAAAAGATTATAAGAAAATACCTTTATTCGGCCAATTATATCCAACAGCAAATATGCAAAGGGAAAATGAATACATTAGAGCATCCGGGTTCATAGGGAAAAAGGTATCATTTGATTTTTTCCAAAATGGGCTTAAGAGTGGTTTGTGTAGCATTTCATGTGGAAAACTATGAGTTAGCAGGCATTTTCATTTTAGTCTAAAATAGGGCCATAAGCCTATGCGCATAGCCACACAAGTCTGGGAAGCAACATTTGTATTTTCTTAGATGTAAGCCGTAGAACACTACAAGTTTGTATGGAAGTTGCAAAGTACTAGAGGAAACTACAAAACACTACATGATGTTTGTTGGAAGCTGTGGAATACTACAAGGGGCCACAATTAGTAACCACAAAGTCGTGTCAACGTTGTGAAGGTCATGGTTAATACCAATTATGCTTGAATCTCGTGTTGGGCATAGTTACCTGAGACGGGGGACGGGGTTTCTGGGACGGCCAAAAAAATTCTAAATTTGGGGGACGGCGGGGGGACGGCTAATTAAAAAATATATAAATATTTAAAATATAAAGATATAGTGACTAAATTATATAAATAAGCTGAAATAAAACCATTTGAGATTTAAATAAGGTGAAACTTGAACTCATAAACATCAAATACATTCCTTAATACTATAATATCAATATGTTAATGTCATAAATTGAAAATTCATAATACATATTTGAATTTTGAATTTGAGAGACAAGCTGAAATTTCAAATATATTATAAAATTACAAAATATAAAAGTAAAACCATTCTAAATTACGATTGATCAAGTGACAATAGCTGATATTCATATCATTAATCTCATAGCCAAATACACCAACAATTGTCTATTGTCAATATTACAAAAAAAGAGGACAACTACAAGTATCAGCCTAAAAATCAGAATCAACATCTGAAGCAATATCAATGAACTCCTCACTGATACTAGCATCCTCGTCCTCAAAGGTAAGCCCAATCAATCCCCGCTGCACAGTATTGTCCTCTTCAACCTGCCTCGGCTCCTCAGGATCTACATCCCACCGTAATGTTGGGGTCTGTTTGTACTCAGGTGTCTTGCGATCCATAAGACACAAAGCACTGTGTACAGCTACAAGCTTCTCCGCTCTCGCAGAGGTAAGCCTATTCCTCTTAACAGAGTGTATCCAACCATATGTAGACCAGTTCCTCTCAGAGGCAGAGGAGCTAGAAACCTGGGAAAGGACACGAATGGCAAGTGGTCACAACAGTCTTGGAAGCCCATAGTCGCCACCAACTCATTGGCTTCTCTTGTGCTATTGTTACCTTGTCTGCCTTTGCTGATGTTTTGTACCCATCAAGTTCAGTGAAGTCGAGCCACTCCAATCTGATCTGTGAAGCCTCTTGTGGAGTGTACATTTTTTTAAAGGCCTTCATAAGGCCCTTCTTCACCTCATCATCATCCAATGGGATAACTCTGCCTGGCCTCTCCACATACCATTTGGGATTTCAGTGCATACGCAGCCATATGAAGAGGAGTGTTCAACTTCTCCCATCTCCGCTGAATAATGGGTTGTATATGTTCATTATAGAACTCCAAAGTGGGGTCCCTCACCCGAATAGCTGCCTTCATTTGCCCAAGCATGCTGTCAATGCACTCGTAGATCTCACCAAGATTGGGGCTGTTAGAATCCCCATATTTGATGACACTAAAAACTGGAGCTATGATTGATATGATGTATTTCATATCAACCCAAAATGTTTCCCGCAACACCACTTCCTTCACTCTTTTCCCTTGATCTGTCTTGGACTCACGCCACCTAGTCCAATCCTGTGTCATAATCATAATTTGCAGGGGCTCCTGCAACTCAGACATCCTCTCCAACAAAATAAAATAGGATGCAAAGCGGGTGTCAACTGGTTTCAAAAATTCCTTCTTCGAAAAAGTGTCAATGATGTGTGGTGATTACATATGAACTTCTGCACATCCCTGGCCTCAGTCACTATCTGATTAACCCACTGAATCTTCCCTATGTCTTTCAGTGCATTGTTCATGGCATGCACACAACATAGAGTCCAATAAATATGCCTATATTCCCGCTCCACTAGCTTGCCTACTGCTCTGCACACATAAGTTGCATCTGTGACAACTTGTACAACATTTGAAGGTCCAACCTCCTCAATGGCATTCTTCAAAATCTGATACTGGAACTCAGCATCTTTCCGCTTCCCAGAACAATCAATTGCTCTCAAGAAGTACGGTCCATCTTTGCAAGAGACAATGATATTGATGAGAGGACGGTGTCTAATATCCGTCCACCCATCCATGATAATGCTACATCCATGTGGCACCCATGTCACTTTCATCTCCTCCATCAACAGATTAACCTTAGAATAGTCTCTATCCAAGATTGTTGTCTTGAGTTTTGTGTCTCGAGGAGGCACATAACTTGTACCTGCTTTTGCAACCTTAGCCATAACCTCTTTATAACAGGGAGAGCGAGCAGACATTAGATGGAATCCCAGCAACATAGAAAAATTTCTCAATAGCATCATTTGCCTCTTCCCTTGCCTTTGAATCAAACATGTCAACAACCGAATTTGGGGCTGCCCCCTCAGCCTTTCTCTTCCCTCTGCTTTCCACTTCTGACACTCCAAAATTAGAACACCAGCCAGAGTATTACTATGTTTGTCCAGTCCTATGAGCAGCTCAATGGAGTAGTTAGCCGTAGAACCACGAACTTCTGGCACATTGTCCGTGGTATTTTCATTGAAGATTCTCACCATCTCAACTCTCTGCTCTAGTGAAAGGCCCTTACAAGTGCCAACCCCCCTTCCTGTAAGGTGCAACAAGTGTGCATTGGTCCTAATGATACTGCAATGTCAAGTCAGTGTGCACATATGTTGCACTTCCATACTTTGCTCCCCCCTCCAGACTTGGGGTTATCAATTATTTGGGCAAATTGTTGCAATGGCTTCTTCTTATCAAATGGTCTAATGGCAAATTTGTACAACATTTGGGAGGGGCAATTGGTAGCACTAACAACTAAACTAACCAGTTGTCTGCTGCCACTACATTTTGTGTCCCTTCTCCACTTTCCACCCATTGTGGCATCACCAACTCTTCCACGACCCACTTATCTCAACTTCTCGTTCAAACCCTCTCTTGCTCTGATTCATGCTCTGAGTCATACTCATACTCAGTCTCAGTAGAAGAACTCGTGGTGGATGATTGCTGCAATGAATTAAAAAACAACCATAACTATATGATTGATTGATTATGTATATGAATTAATTTTTAAAAAAAACGTAGCCATTTAAATTTTAAATTTTACAACCAAACCCTAGGGCCAATGCAAGATGCATTTTTTTAAATCGCACAAACTATATGCGTGATTATATTGTGAATGTAGATGCCAAAATGCTAAAAAACAACCCCTAAAAAATGCAAATATAATATAAATTATAAACTAGAAATAAAAATGTAATTAAAAAAAAAAACGTAACCATTTAAATTTTAAATTTGTACAACCAAACCCTATTGCAAGATACATTTTTTTAAATCCCACAAACTATATGGCATATGCATGAATTACATTATGAATGTAGATGCAAATGCTAAAAAACAACCCCTAACAAAATGCAAAATATAATATAAATTTTAAACTAGAAATAAAAATGTAATTAAAAAAAAACGTAACCATTTGCATTGTACAACCAAACCCTATGCAATATGCATTTTTTAAATCCTACAAACTATATGCATGATTACATTGCTGAATGTAGATGCAAATGCTAAAAACAGCCCCTAACAAATGCAAATATAATCTAAATTTTAAAAAAAAACTTTAACAAGTATTGCTAAGCAAATAAAATCCTATAAATACCTCTTGTTCTTGCTCTTGTTCTTGCTCTTGCTCTTGCTTGGTGTGAAAATGAAATGAGCCCATATTGTAAATTTATAACATAAAATAGCACTTTTAGGGTTAGGGTTAGGTTAGGAATGTTACTTTTATGTTATTAGACATATACAATAAAAAAAAATGTGTTTTAATCTATTAAAAGTCTTCTTTTTTTTTTTTAAACGTAGAAGCCGCGGGGGACGGCGGGGACGTCTGGACATCCCCGGGAAGTTCCCGAGCACGCAGGTCGCGGCAGGGAGGAAAATGCGTAGGTTTTTTAATAGAGTTTGTTGGCCTCATGCTATGGTTTACAGTATTCCCCACCTTTGGGGTTTAAACTATTAAAATTTAAAATGTTTTTTTTTTGTTTTTAATGGGGATGGGGTCACCTATCCCACCCCCTCCCCATCTTAACAATTACCAAAAGGAGGGCCGTAGACTAGGACAATACACCATTTCCTTAATGATTTTTTTTTACAAAAAATGTTACCTTTATAAAATTCTGCACTTTTGATTTAAAACCTCACATTTATAATTTTTGTCTTATTAGCACTTTCTTTGGTTATATTAGCAATGTACTCTAATATTCTACTTTTGTATATAGTTACATCCGACTTTATATATGTGTATACATTAATATATAAGTGTATTAAAATTTTAAGTATGTTAATATTAATTTATTATTAATATTAATAAGTTAATTATTATTAATAATATTTTAATATTGATAAAACTTCAAGGTATCAAGATTACAATCAATAAGTAATAATTTTTTTGTTTTTTTTATGTGAGTTGATGATAGCAAGTAAAAATATTGTGTAAAGTTTTTTGGATTTTTTTTTGTAAACTTATAATTTGATATTGTAGTGAGAAGTAGGAGAAAGTACATTCCATTTCCCTTATCCATTTTTTAGATTATCAATAATTTCGAAATGAGAATTACAAACTAACCTTAAAATTAATATTCTTTTCTTAACCAAGTAAAATAAAGACAAATGAAATTTGAGTCCTAAGAGATGATCTATTTTAGTTAACAAGTAAGAGATTACTAACACTTAAGCTCTTTCCATTTCCACATACATTGCAACAAAAATAATTCTACAAGGACAAATATTTATTTCCCCTTTTCACATATAATATAACTTTCAAACAAAGGAAATGAACATTCTTTTCTATTTCAAACTAACTCTAAAATATTCACAATGAAGAAGACCCCCTTTTTTTGTGTCTCTAACAAAACCATACAAATCTTTCTTTCTCTTTTCAATAAAAAAATATTAAATGTAAACTCCTTTCCACAAGATTACAACAATGTTCTCCACTTGATGTGGGAAGTCATGCATAAGTAAATACACGGATGAAATGCATTATTACAATTTCTTCCACTCTATGTGGGTAAAATACAAGAAGTTTCACATGGTCATCAACAAGACTCCAATGCTCCAAAAACAAACAAGGTAGCTCCTCCAAAAGTTTGCTTCATTCACAACAAAATAGGGGGAGAGGCAATGCTCTCCACCCAACCAAGATACCCAATGGAGAAAAGAAGTCATCCTCTCCATTGGCCCCCGAGCCCCAACCACATTACAATGGGAGAAGATTTCAACTCATGGAAACTACTAGCTTCCACAATACTTAACAATAATTTCACATTCACTCTATTTACATACAAACACTATAACAACTCAACAAGAAGAAATCAATCAAAACAAAAATATAACAAGGCTTATCAAGGAAGCCAAAAGAGTAAGACCTATGGGGAGGCCACTTATGCCTCCCAATGGGAATGGGTGGCACCTAAAAGCCTCCAATGCAAAACACAAAACCCCTAATAACTCTTATGCCTCCCTCAAGTACCCCTTATCCCTCTATCCACTCTTATGCCTCCCTCAAATCTTATGGCTCCCTCAAAGTAAGAACATGAAGAAAATGCAAACATTTCTTATACTAGGTGGGCACCCAACCCAAAATCCCTCCTCAAGAAAATGATCTCTTATTCCTCCCTCAAATAAACTCCCCATAGTCTCCTCCCACTCCCAACTTAGGCATTCTACCCATACCCAACAAGGATTTCAAAGAAACATCAACATTCAACACAACATATACATACATACATATAATAATAACATAATATAAAGAAAGGTGAAGCTCCTACCTTTCCATGGTAGAGCTTGTTCCAAGTATGAAGTTCCAAACCCCTCCAAAGATAAAGCAAGCATCCACAAGCTCCAAAAATTCACAACTCTCTCAAAACCCTCTCCCTTTCCAATATTTCAAGAGTCTAAAAAAAATGATCCTCTCACCCCAAAACAAGCAACAAGAATTCAATAAATAGAGGAAAGAGAGGGAGGGATGATGTGGCTCCAAGTAGGATGCCACCTCATTTCCTCTCCACTCCACATCACTTGGTCAACCTCATATTCCAATGCACAATTAATAAGTGGTTGGAGGAATGACAAGAACCTTACACACTCCATCTAAAGCCCACTCCCCCAAAGGACAAAATTAAATATTTGAAAGGAAGTGCAATTAACATTTCACCTTTTTAACTTCCCAAAACACCTAAAAGAGCCTAAATTTTACCCTCCAACCCATAGGTAGGGTTGGCATGGGTATTTAAGAGGTGTGGGACAAGTTTGACTTGTCCCACAAGCTTCCAAATTTGGCCTCTAAGGCCAAATTCGAGTTTCCCATGAAGGGTAGAGTGTGCTACACTCAAAATTCAAACACACTTCACTCAACACAAGATCCAAGACTAAATCAATTTTAATAAATGAAATCCTTTTAGTCACATCTTTAGTTAGTTTAGGACAAATTCAAATTAGCTTAATTAAGACACTACAACCCATGACTAATAAAGGGGTAAACACCAATCCAAAATATAAATAATAAAACAAGTAAAATTTCACTTACTAAGAGAAAACACATACTAACATAATAGAAAGGGAAAATTAAAACAAAACAACACATGACCCCTAGGTCACAATTTTCCCTTAACCAAATAATTCTAACACACACACAATTACATGTTGCCATGGTGACCCTAGTTGGATTCTTCTCGAATTCTGATGTGGTTGGTCTCCACTCCCCCAATATTGTTGTGAATATAATATACCTGTAAAACAGATGATACCTCCTTCAGCCTCGTGGCCGTATTAAAACATTCATGCCAAAATATGCGATATAAATCTAAAATCAACTATATATTAATTAATATCATCTATGCAAATATGATATCACTTACAATTTCTAGCACATTTCTATTCCACATTTCATTCATGTCAAAATGATCATCACATTAATCCAATTATCAAGGTCTACTCAATATGACTAAATATATCACATGTCAGAATTACAGATAAATAACCATGTCAAAAGTATATCAATATCAACATCAAATGTCTCTAGTAGTCCATATGCATCATATAAGAATCAAATCAATAACAGCTCAGTATCTCTGATATCTACTAACATGCTATATCAAAACTATAATATATCCATAAGTGGAGTTGATAGTATAAAAAAATACTAAAAAAAAGGTGTCAAAGAAAAGTGGGCACTACATCCCCCTCCCCTTAGACTCGGCTTCCTCCTGGAAGTCACTGGAATAGGTGTAGAAACTGTACTCGTAAGCAAGTAGCATCCTCCCAAGTAGCTGACAGTCTCATCATATCTGTCCCACTGGACCCGAACCTGATCAATCTCTCTGCCGTGAAGGCCCAGGGTCCTGCGCTCTATAATGCATACGGGCTCCACCATCACCTGCCCCTGATCCTACACCTGCAATGCAGTCCAATCTAGCACGTGAGAAGGATCAGAAATATATCTCCTAAGCACAGAAACGTGAAACACATCATGGACGCGAGACAAGCTAGGTGGCAATGCTAGACGGTAGGCCAAGGGACCGAGGCGCTCCAAGATCTCAAAGGGACCCACAAACCTAGGAGCAAGCTTAGAACCTTTTCCGTAACGGATAGGGCTCTTATGCGGTCTAATACGAAGAAACACCTTCATGCCCACCTCAAAACTATGATCTGTCCTATGCTGGTCTGCATATTTCTTCTTGTCTGTCCTACGCCTCCTGCAATCTCTATCTGATCAAGGTAACCTGCTGCTCCATATCCTGTAATAATGTTGGCCCAAGGGAAACCCTGTCCTCAATCCTGTCCCAACTAAGAGGTGTCCTGCACTCTCTGCCATATAATGCCTGAAAAGGAGCCATGCCTATAGAACTCTGGAAACTATTATTGTAGGAAAACTCCACCAGGTACAAGTACTCCTCCCATCTCGACTGATGATCCATCACGTACATCCTGAGCATATCCTCTAAAATCTTATTCACCCTCTCTAGTCTATCCATCTGTCTTAGGGTGATAAGCTATGCTGAAATTAATCCTCATCCCGAGAGCATACTGCATGGTAGTCCAAAAATGGGAAGTGTAAAGAGGATCGCGGTCGCAAATGATCTTCCACGGAATCCCATGTAATCTGACAATCTCGTCAAGATATACTCGTGCCACAGCACTAGCTGTATAGGTGGTCTTCACCAGAGAAAAATGAGCTACTTTCATCAATTTATCCACCGTGACCATGATGGCGTCATGGTGGTATCTCGACGTAGGTAACCCAACAATGAAGTCCATGGAAATGGTGTCCCACTTCCACTCCAGTATGGCATGAGGATAGAGAAGGCCAGCTAGATGCTGATGCTCAGCCTTCACCCTCTGACACTCTAAACAGTGTGACACAAACAAAGCCACGTCTCTCTTAAGTCCTCTCCAAAAATACAACTGTCTCAAGGTGGCATGCATCTTCTTCACCCCGGGATGGGCTGAATAAGGTGCACAATGGGCCTCTGTCAAAATTTCCTGTCTCAAGCCTCCATCTCTAGGAACATATATCTGACCTCTGTGTCTGAGAAGACCATCTACCTCTAATGAAAATCCATCAAATCTCCCCTCAAGGGGTCTCTGAGACTCAATCTCTGCTCTGGCTGCAAGGTAGAAACTATCCTGAGGAAGCTGCTGCAAGATCCTACTCCGTAAATCTGTGCCCACTGAGGTGGCCATAGCCACATGTCTCTGTCTACTCAAGGCATCTACAACCACATTCTCCTTCCCCTTCACATGCTCTATCTCCATGTCATACTCACAAAGTAACTCCATCCAACGCCGCTGACGAGCATTGAGATTGGGCTACGTGAAGAGGTGGTGAAGACTCAAGTGATCAGTCCTGAGTGTAAATCTCTGGCCAAGAAGAAAATGTCTCCACCGCACTAAGGCATGTACAACTGCTGCAAGCTCAAGATCATGAGTTGGATAATTGAGCTCATAATCTTTGAGTTTGCGAGACTCAAAGGCAACTACTCTACCCTCCTGCATCAACACACCTCCAAGTCCTGCCAAGGAAGCATCTGTGCAAACGTAGAACTCACCCTGAGGATCTGGCACTGCAAGAATAGGTGCTGTCATGAGGCATTCCTTCAGTGTACTGAAGGCCTGCTCACATCTATCTGACCATAAAAACTTTTCCCTTTCCGCTGAAGGGAAGTGATGGGGTGCGCAATCTGAGAAAAGTCCTGAACAAACCTCCTGTAATACCCTGCTAGACCCATGAAGCTACGCACCTCGGTCACACTAGTGGGTGCTGGCCAATCCATGATGGCTCGAATCTTGGAAGGATCGACTGCAATACCTTCCCCAGAAATGATGTGGCCCAAATACTGCACCTCAGTCTGAAAGAATGCACACTTCTCCAAGTTCCCGTAAAGGTGCTGCTCACGAAGACACTGAAGAACCTGGCGAAGGTGCTCCTCATGCTCCTCACGCGTGCATGAGTAAACCAGAATGTCATCAAGGAATATGAGCACGAAGTGATCAAGGAAAGTCCTGAATACCCCATTCATCAAACTCATAAACACTGCGGGGGCATTCGTCAAACCGAAAGGTACCACTGTGAACTCGTAGTGGCCATATCTCGTACGGAACGTGGTCTTATGAATATCTATCTCCGTAATCCTGAGCTGATGGTACCCTGACTTAAGATCTATCTTGGAGAAAATGGTAGCCCCCTTCATCTGATCAAATAAATCATCAATGCGTGGAAGGGGGTAACGATTCTTGATCGTTACTTTATTCAGCTGACGGTAGTCAATACACAACCAAAGAGATCCATCCTTCTTCTTCACGAAGATCACTGGTGCACCCCAAGGGGATACACTAGGACAGATTAGGCCCTTCTCTAGAAGGCCCTCGAGCTGCAATTTGAGCTCACATAGCTCAGGAGTAGTCATCCGATAGGGTGCTCGTGAGATAGGCTCTGCGCCCGGAACTAGATCTATATGGAAATCTATCTCACGTGGGGGAGGTAACCCCGGTAGCTCCCCTGGAAACACATCAGAAAACTCTCTCAAGATGGGATGGTCATCAAGGGATGGTCCACTAGACTCATCCTCTGATCTGTCACTAACCGTAACAGCATACAATTGACAACCCTGTCGCGCACACCACTTAAGCTGCATAGCGGAGATGGTGCGAATAGAAACAGGTCTCCTAACCCCTGATATCACTAACTCCACTCCAAGATCATCTATGCAAGTAATAGTCTTATGGTAATAGTCCACTCTAGCTCTGTGAGCAGACAACCAGTCCATACCCAAAATGACACCATAAGATCCTAATGGAAGGATTCGAAGATCCGAAGTAGTGGTGAAGGGTCCCAAATCCACTACACACTCCTTAACTAAGGAGTCTATAGAAATTTTGGCTCCAGAAGCCATCTCAACATCCCAACTATGGCCCTGCCTAATTGCCACCAACCTGCAACGCTCTACTAAGGATGGTGTAATAAATGAATCAGAAGAACTGGAATCAAATAATATAGAGGTGGAAATACCACCAATACTACCTGTCGTCTCAATCACAGTACTCTGGTGCTCAGCCTGGTGGTTCTCGACCACTGCGTAGATCTGATGACTCCGTGCCATATCACCAATAGTAGGCTCTGAGCTCTGCGTCTTACCCTTGTTAGGCTTCTATGGGAAATCTCTCCAATGATGTCCAACAACACCACAACCATAACAACTACCTGGTCCTCTCCAGTGGGAAGCAGCTCCAGCCAGTACTCTAGATGTCTGAGCTACAGATCCTGATGATCCGGCTACGGACTGCTGAGGTCTCTGCTGACGAGCTCCTACTGACTGAGCTCTCGGTGCACCCTGTGTCCTAATGGGACCCCTAGGAGGAGGCCCCATACTCCGTCCTCTCTGTGCATCAAATCTCTGAGGAGGTCGGTAAGGTGGGCGGGTCTACTGCTGCTACTGCTGTTGTAGTGGCCTGAATGAAGCTTGCCCTGAACTCTGTCCACCCCGTGGAGGAGGAACTGACCCCTTCGACCTACCATCCTGCATCTGCTGGATACGGCTCCGAACTCTGTCTCTAGCCTGTTGCATCTTCCCCCGTGTCTCCTCTGCAATATAGGCCTTCTCCACGGCCTCTGCTAATGTCTGTGGGCAGTGAATGTGCACCGCGCCACCCAAATCCAAGTTCAGGCCCCAGATGAACCTGTGAATCCATACCTGCTCATCCTGCATATAGTCGACGTACTGGAGTAGGTCCAAAAATTGACTCTCATACTCAGCTACTGTCATCGATGCCTGACGGAGGTCATGAAACTCATCTATCCGCTGCTGTATAAACCTCCTGGGTAAATACCTGCTCCTGAAACGCTCCTCAAATAGCTCCCAGGTAACCGTCTCTGAGTCAACATGGAGCTTCTGCTCCTCGGTCCTCCACCAGACTCCTGCTCCATCCCTCAGAAGATGGATCGCAACACGAGCTTTCGTGTTGCTAGTACAAGGACAGAGCTTGAAGCATCCGCTCAAGCTCACCAACCAGGCCTCTGCCTGAAAACCACCTGTATCACCCAATAGTGAGATGGTCGTAGCTTCAGGATCTCCCTGATATGGTCTGCAGCTGATGTCTGATGACCCCTAGGTCTATCTGTATGCTCCTCCCTCTGTCTAGGGCTCCGAGACCTGTCCCTATGTCCTGAGATCCTGTCCCCATGTCCTCTCTGTGGTGACTCTGCCCTAGCCGACTCTGCGTGAAGTTCTCTGCCCTATGCTCCTCACTGTGTCGAGGGGATACCTGGGCATCTATTGATGGCTCCAAACCATGTCTAGCAAATCATCCTCCCAAGGGCTCTCCGCGTATAGCGGCATTGACGTCCTGAAGCGTCTGTAAGATCTGAGGTAGAATGGCCGCTACAGCCTACTCTAGCGGTGGTATATCTAGGTCTATATGAAAAGACCCCTTGCCTAATCCATGCCTCCTGCACAGATCAAGGCAAGAGTTAGTTCATTGTTCTAGGTCTTGTGCCAGTTTTCTAAGTTTGTTGTTTCATATAATTATCAACATTGTGGTTTTATAGATTTAAAAGAATCAACTTGCACTAGGTTAAATGTTTATGTTTCATGTTTTCTAGGTGTGCCCAAGGGTCCAAGCTTTGAACCCACGGCTCTGATACCAAGTGTAACACCCGCTAAAACGCCTGCAAGAGACTCAAGAACAACCTAGGTTTAGTTAGAAAAATTATGGAATAATTTTTTTTTAAAAGGTGTGCCCGCATACAAAAAACTACAATTGTCACGATAATGTTTCAAGGTCAATGATATTTAATAATTAATAATTTCCATTTTAACCAATTATTAAGTCATCGCATTAAAACTAATAAGTAGATTTAGTCCAACCAAGGTTTAGTTCACTCTAAGTGTTAATTTAATAAACAATTAAATTCCTACTATAGTTAAATATTCCACAAATAAATAAATAACAAGGTCCATTTTACATGGGGTTAAAATAAAAGGTCCCCATTTAATCCCCTTACCCCATAAAGTGACCCCTTAAAAGTCAACTCATGTTTTATTAAAACATTTAAATTAAAAGGGTAATTTCCACTCACCCACTCTCCACCTACTTTTTGTAGGGATGAATCTCATCCCTTGGATGGATTAAATTTTGACCATTGATTTGGAAAAAAGGCAATCTAACCCTAAAGCATCCTTATGAAATCTTCTTTCTCATCTCATTTGATTCATTTTCTTTCCATTTGTTTTGCAGGTTGAGGAAGAGGAAGAGAGGCCATTGGAGACACATCTTAAGCTTTTGGAAGAATTGCAAGCTCCATTATTCTCCTCATTTTTTTTACACCCTCTCCTAGGGTTTCAAAACATTTAATATATTTTATTTAGCTTATTTTCTTTGATTTTCCCAAATGGGGTTGTGGGTTTTGCCCATTTTGATACATTTGTATATTTAGTGCATTTTCATTTTTTTAAATATATATACAACTTATGCGTAATAACATGTATTTTCTTAATGTGGAAAAAGATATATTTGTTATTCTCTTATTTGTTAATTTTATTTTAAATTTACCAATTATTATTTTTTTTTTATTTTACTTTTAAAACAAATAATTAAAAGAAAAATGCACAAAATAGAAAAATAATATATAATATATATATATATATATAAATATATATATATATATATAAACACTCAGCACGCAAATCGTGGCAGGGAGAAAAATACGTAGGTTTTTTAATAGGTTTGTTGGCAGCATTATGGTGTAAGGTATTCCCACCCTTTGGGGTTTTAAACTATTAAAATTTAAAGTGCTTTTTTCTGATTTTGTTTTTAATGGGGATGGGGTCGCCTATCCACCACCATTACCTTAACAATTCCAAAAGGAGGGCCGTAGCCTAGGACAATACAATTTCTTTTTTTTTTAACATATAAAATTCTGCACTTTTGATTTAAAACCTTACATTTATAATTTTTGTCTTATTAGCACTTTCTTTGGTTATATTAGCCACGTACTCTAATATTCTACTTTTTATATATTTACATCTAAATTTATATATGTGTATACTTTAATATATAAGTGTATTAAATTTTAAGTATGTTAATATTAATTTATTATTAATATTAATAAGTTAATTATTATTAATAATATTTTAATATTGACAAAACTTCAAGGTATTAAGATTACAATCAATAAGTAATAATTTTTTTTTTATGTGAGCTAATGTTAGCAAGTAAAAATATTGTGTAAAGTTTTTATTTTTATTTTTTTGTAGACTTACAATTTGATATTGTAGTGAGAAGTAGGAGAAAGTAGATTCCATTTCCCTTACCCATTTTGTAGATTTTCAATAATTTTGAAATGAGAATTACAAGCTAACCTTAAAATTAATATTCTTTCTTAACCAACTAAAATAAAGACAAATGAAGTTGAGTCCTAGGAGATGATCTACTTTAGTTAACAAGTAAGAGATTACTAACACTTAAGCTCTTTCCATTTCCACATACATTGCAACAAAACTAATTCTACAAGGACAAATATTTCTTTCCCCTTTTCACATATAATACAACTTTCAAACAAAGGAAATGAACTTTCTTTTCTATTTCGAACTAACTCTATGATATTCACAATGAAGAAGACCCTTTTTTTTTGTCTCTAACTAAACCATACAAATATTTCTTTCTCTTTTCAATATATGAATATTAAATGTAAACTCCTTTCCACAAGATTACAACAATGTTCTCCACTTGATGTGGGAAGTCATACACAAGTAAATACAAGAATGAAATACATTATTACAATTTCTTCCACTCTAAGTGGGTAAAATACAAGAAGTTTCACATGGTCATCAACAAGACTCCAATGCTCCAAACACCAACAAGGTAGCTCCTCCAAAAAATTTCTTGATTCACAACAAAATAGGGGGAGAGGCAACGCTCTCCACCCAACCAAGATACCCAATGGAGAAGAGAAGCCATCCTCTCCATTGGCCCCCGAGCCCCAACCACATTACAATGGGAGAAGATCTCAACTCATGGCAACTACTAGCTTCCACAATACTTAACATGTAATTTCACATTCATTCCATTTACATACAAAACACAACAACAACTCAACAAGAAGAAAACAACAAACAACAAGATCACAAGGCTTATCAAGAAAGCCAAAAGAGTAAGACCTATGGGGAGGCCACTTATGCCTCCCAATGGGGATGGGTGCCACCTAAAAAGCCTCCAATGCAAAATACAATACCCCTAACAACTCTTATGCCTCCCTCAAGTACCCCTTATCCCTCCATCCACTCTTATGCCTCCCTCAACTCTTATGGCTCCCTCAAAGTAAGAACAAGAAGAAAATGCAAGCATTTCTCATACTAGGTGGGCACCCAACCCAAACTCCCTCCTCAAGAAAATGATCTCTTATGCCTCCCTCAAATAAACTCCCCATAGTCTCCTCCCACTCCCAACTTAGGCATTCTACCCATTCCCAACAAGCATTTCAAAGAAACAACAACATTCAACACAACATATACACACATACATATAACAATAACATAATATAAACAAAGGTGAAGCTCCTACCTTTCCATGGTAGAGCTTGTTCCAAGTATGAAGTTCCAAACCCCTCCAAAGATCAAGCAAGCATCCACAAGCTCCAAAATTCCAACAATCAACAAGCTCCAAAAATCCACAACTCCCTCAAAATCCTCTCCTCTCCAAAAATACACGGGACTAAAAATGAACATGTAACCCCAAAACAAGCAACAAGAATTCAATAAAAAATAGAGAAAGGAGAGGGAGGGTTGATGTGGCTCCAAGTAGGATGCCACCTCATTTCCTCTCCACTCCACATCACTTGGTCAACCTCATATTCCAATGCACAATTAATGAGTGGTTGGAGGAATGACAAGCACCTTACACACTCCATCTAAGCCCACTCCCCCAAAGGACAAAATTAAATTTTTGAAAGAAAGTGCAATTAATATTTTACCTTTTCATCCCCCCAAAACACCTAAAAGACCCTAAATTTGACCTCCCAACCCATAGGTAGGGTTGGCATGGGCTTTTAAGAGGTGTGGGACAAGTTTGACTTGTCCCACAAGCTTCCAAATTTGGCCTCTAAGGCCAAATTCGAGTTTCCCATGTGGGGTAGAGTGTGCTACACTCAAAACTCAAACACACATCACTCAACACAAAATCCAAAGTAAATCAAGCCTAATAAATGAACTCCCTTTTGGTCACATCTTTTAATTAGTTTAAAACAAATTCAAATTAACTTAATTAAGACACTACAACCCATGACTAAAAAAGGGTAAACACAATTCCAAGAATCTAAATAATAAACAAGTAAAATTTCTCTTACTAAGAGAAAACACATACTAACATAATAGAAAGGGAAAATTAAAACAAAACAACACATGACCCCTAGGTCACAATTTTCCCTTAACCAAATAATTCTAACACACACACAATTACATGTTGCCACGGTGACCCTAGTTGGATTCTTCTCGAATTCCGATGTGGTTGGTCTCCACTCCCCGATGTTGTTGTGAATATAATATACCTGCAAAACAGAGGATACCTCCTTCGGCCTCGTGGCCGCATTAAAACATTCATGCCAAAATATGCGATATAAATCTAAAATCAACTATATATGAATTAATATCATCTATGCAAATACGATATCACTTACAATTTCTAGCACATTTCTATTACATATTTCATTCATGTCAAAACGATCATCACATTAATCCAATTATCAAGATCTACTCAATATGACTTAAACATATCACATGTCAGAATTACAGATAAATAACCATGTCAAAAGTGTATCAATATCAACAACAAAAGTCTCCAGTAGTCCATATGCATCATATAAGAATCAAATCAATAACAGTTCAGTATCTCTGATATCTACTAACATGCTATATCAAAAACTATAATATATCCATAAGTGCATATGACAATATCGAAAAATACTTTTCAAAAAAACTAAGTATTTCCCCCATGCACTTTCAAACCCCTTCCATTCACTACAACATGTGGTGGCTTATAATCTAAATGGATACACATTTGTTGACATGATCTAGATCACTAATTGATTACATGGATGTCATTTTGTGGCCAGCCCAAAGCCTTACAATTCCATTATACCTCTCGGCTACTACTAATTGTGGTATGTATATCCACATTAGCAAGCCAATTATAGTAGAGGAGCCCAACAAGAAAGAGGGCTCCTCAAATTTCTATGGACCACATCAAAGGTGAAGGAAGCTATAATTTTCAAGGTTAATTTGGTCAAGTGTTAGATGTTTGGTGAGTTGATATGTTATTTCATTCATATCGCCTACTAGAATATAAAAGAAAAATCATGGTCATTCATCCCCAAAGCCCTACGAAACAAGACAAATTTTGAGCTCGACTCGCCTCACTTATAAACATATATATGTATTGTAGCGTGCATATCACAATCACTAAAGCAAAGTTTTATTATCTCATAGTGACAATTGTCTAATTTGATTAAAAAAAACATAATGAGAACTTTTGAGGTTCAAGCATGTTACTTTGTGTCATTGAAATGTTTAATTCAAGTTCGCTAAAATAATGAGCTCAATATTTTCTTCTTTTGCTTCACAATGTCCAATTATTTACCTTGGTCTTACTTTACTATTCTCTCACGTGAGAGAGCAAGTCACAACACTCAGTCTAAGTAAATTGTCTAATGTTGGAATGTTATCAAATGTCAGGACATTCTTCTAGATGTCGCGTTAACAAAATCATTGGCTTTATCTCCCTCCCCGCATAGTAAATTTGACAGTCATTTATACATTTTTCATGATTCTAAAACAAATACTTTTAAGCAAAATCTCAATCGGTATTCCTATAATTTATTTGTAAGTCTCTTGTTTATTTAATATTGATGCCCTAAACTATCATGAATGTTCCCTATTTAATTTTATTCCCGGTTAAATATATGTATTACTCAATAATATTGACAATAATTCACATTGTCTCTATATTTTATCAATTTTCTTATATTCATCCTTTGAAAAATATATACGGCCTCATGCAATTGCTAGTTTTAAATATTACACATCTCTAAAAGAAAAGACACCAACTCCAAAAAAAATCAGCCTATTCAATTTGAATGTCAATATTTTTAATTAAATACATAAACTTTTAAAGAAGTCCAATCATAAATATTGGATACTTGTAATTGGACCTATGTGAAATGGAAAACAATAATAACACCTTCGTGACACGGTGGTCCATCTAATTCCACACGTCTAATCAAATCAAACGCATAACGAATCACCACCCAAAAAAAGTGCATAAAGAAAAGGGTCGCCTTCCTGTTTTTAACATGAGAATCGATACCCCTTGTCCCTGCGAAATCCTATTTCCATTGTAAGCAAAAAAATTATCTCGGGGATGGGTGTTTTATTCATAAGTTGGCTACATATCTCATTTTAAAGTTTATTATATTCAACCTTTGGAGTAAAAAATATGATAATACTACTTGTGTCCTTATTCACCAATTCCCTGTCATGCCATGTGATGTGTCTTCTTTCTTTTTTAAAGTTCATTTGAGGGGTTAAAATTGAAGTTTGTGTACAAATTATATTTGAAAGTTCTCATATTTTTTAATTTGGATAAGGTAATCTAAAAAAATGTAATCTCTTAGTTATATGGTATAGTTTAGAATTATTTTTATAAAAAAATTGATATAACTAACAATTGTATTGAGTGGCACAATAGAAACATCGAAAGATAGGCATTAAAAAGTTAAACTTAAATTAGTAGAGGGGAAATATTATAAGGAGAAGAAGGGAGATGAAGAAGATAATAGAGGGAGAACAAATGTACACAAAGGAATTTTGTTTGCGGTATTTGTTACTTTGCGACGGAACACAGATATCACAAAGGGGCTTTATCAGTCTAAGGAGTACCCATTTTCACTGGTCTAAAAATTTATATAAATATTTTTTTATTCCATAGTACTAATGAAAATGTAAAACAAACGAGAGTTCTAATTTATCAGATGTTGAATCTAATATTGCACATATGGTATCTCATATTTATGATATTTGAAATGGTGGGGATGCTAATTATTATGTTTTTCATATTGATGAGGATGTCGCTCCATCTAATTTTAGAGGTAATCCTCTGACAACTAAGTAGGCATGAAAGAATTTGAAAATAAAAAAACCGTCATTAAGAAGGTTTGTAATTTTATGAAGATATGACATGTTGGCAAAGGATTTGCTTCTCAAATCAAATTTTGTTATTTTACAACTGAAGCATTCATGATCACGAATCATCATTCATCCCTACCATATCTAGTGTTCATTATTAATATGGGAAGGTGTTGGCAAATTCTTAGAACAAATAAGACACCCCTTAGTGTCTTTTACCTAGGAAGAATGTTATGGATGCATGAATAATGAAAAATGTGATTGCATGGGGGTACTTATCTTGTGGTTTGTCTAACCATAAATGGTTCCTTGAAAATAGTGCAGTGCAATTTATCTTGGACATGTTTTTTTGCACCTACAAAGGCATGCATTACATCTACAACACTCAATGGTGGAAGGAAATCAAGTGTTATCTCATCAAGTAAAAAAAATGGATGGCGTTTGGAACTTTCTAGGTCATCAACAAATGGAGTGGGTCATATTTTACAACACAAGCAATTGTTGGTTCGGCAGGAAAATGCCTTGTTCTAAAAATGTGGTCTCATGCTAGGGACTAGTGCTTCTATTTATTTGGTTAGTGCGGTCTCATGTAAAAATAATTAATTTCTGCTACTAAAATCAAATAAAGTTTCTAAAATTTCTAAGAAGCTACATTTCCCCCAATATTTTTCTTTTCCCTTGACTTCACCTCCCTTAAACATATTCTTCACCTCCCTCTTCCTCTTGGAATATTTCAATCCTTCAATTTTATGTTCTTCAATGTATCCCTATTGGTGTCTCCATTGCATTGCTCATGTGCGATTTCTAGTTCAATGGTTACCCACAGAGGCCTGATGGACTCAAAATTTGTTTCTAAAGATATAGTTTGAAGTAAGGCACTATGTAATTGTCCCATGTCTACATATTTAAAAATATTGGTTCAATCTCAAAATCTTCTCACAACGATAATTCAGTGTTTATGTTTTAGACATATATTTCTATTTATCAAGAAAATGAGCATCTATATTTTTTCGGAATGAAATGTCAATTTGTTTGAATTGACAAAATATTAAAACCATTTAACAATACAATGAGAATTGATTCACATAGCCCAAACATCTTGCATTCAAAATCTCCATACTTATAATTATCTTGTAATTAGACAAAATATAATACATTTCAAACTTGTTGACTTCCTTGTGATCAACCATTATAGTTTAAATTTACTCTTTGTTCCACATCAAACCTGATATTCTAATTAAATTGCTTGTGAATTTAAATTGAATTTCCTTTAAAACATGGAAGAACCCATATAAAAAATTGGACAAGTTTGAAGAGAAAAATCTAGGCCAAGCACGCCACAATTGAAAGTGTAAACTTATGTATAACAACATTGTATGTAGGGTTAAGGACCATTGATTAATACATCCAAAAAGTAGTCACAAGGGTTAATCATTATACTATTCTATAGAATCTGATTTTGTGAGTTTATTTTGACAATATCAATATAAGATTTGTTTGTCTCTTTGAGCAACGCTAAATATTCAATCTCGTTTATATGAGTTGTGGTCTCATCAGTGCACTTATTATTGATAGACGTGCATGTCTATCATGCATTTACATTCGAATGCTACAATGCATGTCCAAAGCTTTGGATCTATCTGTGAGAAAGAATGAAGTGAAGAACTTTCATTCCTCTATAACACCAAAACATGTAACTATATGCATATATCAAACTTGTCTTCTCTTACACTTTTTTACCTTGGTTGCATCCTTTCATTCTTGTCGATCTTCATCCAGTCTCATTGTAGCAACTAATAGATGAGGACACTATCCTAGAAGTTTCATATCAATTACTATGCATGGTTGTGCATTTCCATAAAAAATATTATGTTTGCATTCCATCTAACGTTTCTTCCTCGTGTGCAATTTCTATCTATAAAGTTTGCTTTTAGTAGAAGTGATTTGTTCAATTTAAACATCACGAGTTTTCAAGTTAAATTGGTTAATCAACTAATGAAAAAATAACATCCAAAAAGATAAACAATCCATTATTTGAGATTTTGTTTTTGGCATTTTTTTTACATTTAACCTTTGAAAAGAAAAAAAGCCCCTTCTAATCTATTGTACTACTATATGTTCTTCACAACATAGGGTTAAACATGTTATACAAAGTAAAATAGGTCAAATGATATTATTAATCACTAGAAAACTAACATAGTTTTAACTTTTATTTTGTTATAAATTTATTTATTTATAGATTAATAAGTTTCCAAATTGTTAAAAGCATTAAAAATAATTGGATTATAAGTTTTTAATTTAATAGAACTTTTAAATTAGGATTAATTAATAAGTTTGTAAGCGTTGTTAAATATTACACAGTTTTTATAATAATCACAACCAAACAACATTAAAAAAAAATATTTAATTTACAATAGCACCATGTTCTCCCCGGTTCCACAATCGTCCCTATGGCTATACCTTTTTCATGAAAGAATACCTTTTATGATGGATATTTTTGACCACCTGTCTGCCGCTAACAATTACAATCAAGTTGCAATGGTTACAGTGTAGCGATAAAATAAAGGAGTGGATATGAATGGAAAATAAAGATATGTACATTTTCAGACGGAGATCTTGCTCGTCCTTCTGTGTAGAAGCTCTTTTTCATGGGGAATTTGATCTTTTCTAACTTCATTTTTCTGTCCGGATTGTTCTATTGTGTCTACGCAGCTGCTATTTTCATTGAGGCGGGGCAATCAGAAGAAGCTCTGAGCTTCAATTTCACTAAATTCGCAGCGTGCGATGGAGATGAAATTCGTTGTGTGGGTGATGCTAATGTCTCAGACCATGTTGTCCATCTTACAAATAGTACCACTTCCATTAACTACGATAACCCAGCAGCCGGCAGAATTGTGTATGAGAAAACCACCATTCAACTCTCCTCCATAGCGGATTTCAGCACCCACTTTCGATTTGCTATGAATTGTTCAAATCAAAGCCATTATGGGGGCGACGCAATACTCTTTTAACTTACCTCTAAAGGAAATGCTTATGTTGTTCCACAATTCAAATCCGGAGGATGGTTTGGTTTTGTTGGAGATGAATCTGATGAGTTTACTCCTTTTTTTGTTGTCGCATTTTCGAGTATGGAGGAGGTTGTGGGAATTGGACCGAAGAATTTATCTGAGTTTGATTATTTGAAAAAAACTACATTTCATGGTTTAAATAACGGGAATATATGGGATGCACAGATCGACTACAACAGCTCCACAGAGATGCTTCAAGTATATATTGCGCGTGGTTTCTCGCACAAAAATCTCATTTTGGAACAATCTGTAAATCTGTATGAATATTTGACTGGAAATGTCGTGGTAGGGTTTTCGTCTGCAGTTCTGTATTCCGGACAGACACATGATATCTTTTCATGGAGCTTCAACAGCAGCTTGTACTCCGACAACAGCTTAGCAACAGTTTCAAGCCAAAAAAGTTGGAAAAAAGTAATCCTCAGTACCGTGCTATCTGGTGTTGTAGCTTGTATCACAGGTGCGCTGCTGTTTTGGGGCTACTTTGCGTTTGTGAAAAGAAAAAAGCTCGCGTCCGTTAGAAGGGAAAAATTAGCAGACATGGACCTGGACAGGATTTTATATCACATTCCCAAACGATTTAACATGGATGATCTCATAGCCGGAACCAACAATTTCAGCGAAACTGAAAAGCTAGGACAGGGAGGATTTGGGGGGGTTTACAAATGCATTCTCTTAAAAACAACTGAGATTGTGGCAGTAAAGCGCATCAAAGAAGGGTCAAGACAGTGGATTAAGGAATTTATCTCAGAAGTAAGTATAGTTAGCCGTGTGCGACATCGGAATCTTGTTCAAATTTTGGGATGGTGCCATGAGAGAGAGCAGTTGCTTCTGGTGTATGAATATATGCCTAATGGAAGCCTGGACAGACATCTTTTCGCAAGAGGAAGAAGGTAGTTTTCCTGTGTTGCAGTGGAGTTTGAGGTACAAAATAGCTCGTGAAATAGCGAGCGCACTGCTATACCTCCATGAAGAATGGGATCAGTGTGTTGTGCACAGACATATCAAATCCAGCAATGTCATGCTCGATTCCGATTTCAGTGCAAAGCTTGGCAACTTCGGTTTAGCGCGCTTGCTAAACCATGAGCATTTGGCTCAGACCACACAGGCGGCAGGAACATTAGGATATCTTGCCCCTGAATGCGTGGAATGGGGAAAAACTAGTCGAGAATCAGATGTTTACAGCTTCGGAGCCGTGGCTTTGGAATTAGCATCCGGCAAACGAGCAGTAGATATGAGCTTGCTAGAATTTGGCATGCGGCTTGTTGTGTGGGCATGGGATCTGTATGGTAAAGGCAGGGTTTTGGAGGCTGCGGACATGAGATTAAATGGAGAGTTTGAAAGGGTAGAAATGAAACAATTGATAGTTGCAGGGTTGTGGTGCTCTCATCCTGATGCAACTTCAAGACCCAAAATGAGGCAAGTGCTGAAGTTACTGAATTTTGAAGCTACACCTCCTCATCTCCCACCTCAAATACCTGTAGCATCATATAATGCCCAGATTTCTCTGTTTGAGCCTTCTACTTCACTATCTTCCTGCACCACAGTATCAGAGAGGAATGAGCGTATGTCGCCCCTACATTCCAACCAATACTCTGTGATAAACAGCCCACCACTTAAACATTCATGACTGTGAATTATCAGCTGAACACACGGATAAGCTCTTCCATCAGACAGTGTACCAAGTCTAATCCAAGCTTGCACAACAGAAAGTTCTAAGGTAGATCTATCCCTAACTTTTGTAGAATATTATTGTGCCCAATTGTACTGTATGAAAAGTTCCAACATTGTTCTTTATGGTCCGAGTTTTCCATTAATTTGGCCGTCTGTCCAAAAGCGAACTATTTAGTAGCATTTGGGATTGTGTTTTTGGCTTTGGAAAATTAAGAAAGAAGAGTTTAAAGAGCGGGTGATTTGGTGTTCTCGAGTGTTAAGTAGGTACATTCAATTTGGTGAGTTGATATTTTTGAGTGTTTAAATTGATACATGCAAGTAAATGTATGTGTTGTATTTTGATGATCATTTCTGGGAATTTAGATTTACAAAATTGAACTCTTGTTTGGGAATTCAGATTTATAAGAGTGATCTCTTGGTTGGATATTTTCCACCACAAAGTGACTTGATCTGAGTGGCCCCCATGGGCACTCATGTCACATATAGAATAGGTCATATGCGGCCCTACCTATCTATATATCACAATCACTCAACCCCATAGATATGGGGGCCGAGGCCATGGAGTGAATTAAACTTAGGGGAAGCAATCTTGGTTGGTTATGTTCAACTTCGGAGTGTTTCCTATGTTTTATTTGTTTGAATATACATTGAATATAGTTTTTTGAAAGTGCACTATACCCTTGTACAGCAAGGCTCAGAAGCCATGAATGTATGGAAAATAAAGCTCGAAAAAAATGGATCATTTATCCTTTGAGCTTATAACAATAAGGACCAAGTGCAGAACGCATTCTGCAAAGTCATACAAGTTTAGTGACAACAGCAAAAAAACACATGCTGGACTAGTGATCAAATTATGGGCAAACACGCAGTGGTCCGGCCACTATAATGATACACAATGTACTCCGGCCGACCAGCTAACGGATTTAACAACCAGACGATCATCACAACAAGAGCCCAACAAAAATCTGACAAGGAGAGGAACCAACAAAAGCAAACCAGCTGCAACAAAAACAGCTAAAAAAACAACACAAAACAACAACACAGTTGCCTAACAACTGCGTATAAGGCCATAAGCCAAAATGTAGCAATGAAAGCACCCAAAAAGACAAGAATCAAATCTTGTCCGATATGGTGGGGGATTTAGATTTGGCATTACCCTTCTTTTTCCGATCCACCACTGTCCATTCCTGAATTCCCACATCCACTACAGTCGGAAAAACTGCAATAGGTTTGATGGGGGAGTGACCCATAGGATGGGAGGTCGAAATATCTTTAATCACTGAATCAGCAGCCTGTAAAGAATAGTCTGGAAGCTTCTCTGTATTGGTCTGTGAATCAACCATGATGGGTGAGTTAGCTTGCAGGGGAGCACTAGATTCCTTAGCCGGATTTGAGTCGATTGTAAGATGTTCAGGTAGAGAATCCCTCCACCAGGTTGTTTTGTTCTTACGTTTGGAGTGTTCACAATCATCTGTAATATGACCAGTTTGGAAGCAGCGCCTAAATCTGAAGGCAAGTCTCTCATAGTCAATCCTCTGCACCCAGAGCCTGTCACCAATCTGTAGATTGATTTCTGCTGGTAAGAGTTTGGAGGTATCGAGATTAACCAGGATTCGAGCATAAGTAGTATGTGCTTGAATGGAGGTCTTATCATCAACTGCCACACTTGAGCCTAGAGTATCGCCAATAGCATTGGGAGTCCTGGTAAACAAACCCAAATCAGGTAGGTATCAAAAGACTCATTTAACAGGTCGAAAGACGGATACCAAGGTTTGGACATAAGCCCGTGTTCCCCCCAAACCCAATGTTGGCTAAAAATTATATCTCTATCCTCAGGGGTTTCAAAGACAGCAATGAAGTAAGCTTTAGCACAAGGGTAAAGCTCAATCTTACCTTGTATTTTTTCTCTCCATCTCTGGGTTATCCAGTCATGAAGCTGAGAAAGCTTAGGCCAAAATTTGTGAAATCTGCATATGAGACCCAGGTGGGAGAGATTTTCCTCCTCCTTAAGAACCTTTAGAAGTAGATCCTCCTCGATTTTCAACATCGGGATCTCTTGGGAGGGTTTCAAGAGCTCATTTCTGTTATTATCCTTCTGTTTGGAGACCGCTGAAGCATATGATCTGGACCTATTGTCGCTGTTTTGTTTGTTCTGGTTCTGGGCGACCCCTGTTCCTTTCCCTCCATCACCAGAGCCACACATAGTCCCTTACAACCTGCAGTTGCTGGTGTTGAGTTTTAAAGGAGATGATGATTCTTTTTCTGAACCATCATTACCTGTCCCATGAGAGAGCACCCCTGTTTTGTGACCAAATAGAGAGATTCCATGTCAGTTTTGCTGAAAAGGGGAGTCTTGGTTATCATTGAAAGCCATGCCAATCCATGAGATTGGTGATTTATTTTCCTCTTCATTATTGCATCCACCGCCCTCAGAAACCTCTGATTTCTCAAATCAGTCGCCAATGATAGGGTTCTCAACACGAAAGGGTGAATCCTTACTAACCATCATGCCTCCTCCTTCCCTAAGTGCAGACAGGCATGGATTAGCTAACCCAGGGTGCGCAGACCTGTGGGAAGCCCGCGTAGAAACCATGGAGGCGGGCTCGGGCACGGGCGCGGGCACAGGAATAGGCGCGGGCGGGAACATTTTATACTAATATTAATACCGATAAAAAAATATAAAAAATAGAAAACAAAAAACAACAATAATACCTTTCACAATGGTCTTATCAAATGTTCAATGTTACATGTTACAGAAAATTTGCTTGGCAGTCTAGAAAATTATATGTATGTCATTTGACGTTTAAAATTTAATATGCATGTTACATTTATTTTTATAACAACTATTACAAAATACATAAATATTAATAATGATAAAAAAATTAAAAATTAAAAATAAAAAACAACAATAATACCTTACACAATGGTCCTATCAAATGCATAAAGAAAAGGGGGCATGTGTTTTTTCCACTTAAAAAATAATCTCACGTGAGTGGTTTGATGGGGATGTCGAGAGGGGCTTTTGTCAAGTAATTGGAAAAATTGGGGAACTGCGATGAAGAATTTGCAATACGTGTGAATCTGTAATATTAGGAAAGAAGATTGGAAAGCGTACTGGTGAAAGTGAAGGCAAACATATGTCCAGTGAGGAAGTAATAATAGATTTTATTAAGTCGAAATGTATTGTATGTATTAGGAAGCATGAAAAGTGTAATTTTTAAGAAGGGGATGTTACATTATCCAATGCTGGATGAATTAGCGAGGGCTTGGAGACGAGCTTCTTCTCTAATGCGTACATGAAGTAGGGGGCATCGAGACATTTTAGAATACTGCTCGAAGTAGAAAAGAGGATAAATGCATAGATTTACAAGGGAGGGAACTCTCAATATGGTAGTGAAGGTAAGACCTTGTCTTTCTATTTCATCAATGTCAATAGACACTTTTTACAGAGTGAGAACTTGAGCCTTGTGGATAGTCAAAGCCCAAGCCATTTTGATTAGTAGTTGTTTGCAATTTACTCTGGAAATCTATGGAATGGGAACATGGGAGGGATTCTCAGGATCCCAACATTCGCCAATGTATATGTCAAATTTGACGACAATAAATAAAGGTAATTTTGAAAGTGTAGAGGAAATTTCATAAACAATGTCAACAATTTTGCTTGTTGAACCGTTAACAAGGCTGCCTCCACCCACAAGTTAGTTATAAGCATAATGTTTTGATTTTTGCAAAGAATAATTGTGTGTTGCAGTTGATTGTCATCAGTCCCCGTTGAAATTCCTCCTTTGGTGCTCTATGTAATTGAACGAGCGATTGGAATATTCACATATTTCAACATATTTAGATTGTGGTCGTCGACCAAATCATTTTTGGAAAATAAATGGAGGTAGTCATGGAATGTTTTTGTTTACTATTGTGAGAGGAAATAATTTGTTCTGTACATAAGGAGCTTCCGTTCATGCAAGATTGGAATTTTGTTGCGAATGTTAAGGAGAAATTGTCGAAAGGAAGTTTGTTCTTAGGAGGAACCTTGCTGGTGAAATACTATTTGCAAAGATACGGAGGTATTAAATCCCTTCCAAAGGGTTGCGCCATAGGAATGACTTGCATACAAGGAGTTTCCATTACTAGTGGAAGTTGGCCCAAGTCACCGACAAGGATGGTTGACTTACCCCTAAATGTCGATGCCTTGAAATGCAGAAATACTTCCCGTAGATGAAAGTCAATTTTGGTGAGAAACTAAGGTCCAATAAACCTTGTTTCATCAATAATATTATACTCAACATGCATAAGGGAGTTGTAAAAAGAGGAGAGATATTTCCCTTCTAAGGGCTTGAGTTCCTTGATAGGTATGCAAATGAAGGCATGTGTAGTTGATATGGAAATGTTGAATGCAATAGTACTAGTAAGTGTAAGAAAAAGCAAAGGCGATATATTTGCAGATGTTGCTTTGTTAAATTTTGACCTGATAGCATTAATGAGATATGACTTTCCTATTCTAGCAGTTCCTTGAATTATTAATCTCTATGGTGGAAGATTTCCCTTGTTTGAGAAATGGTGGAAAATGGTATCAAATGTCATTGTTGTCCTGATGAGAAGTTGCCAATACCCATTGTAGAGGATATACAATGATGAGCCATATTGATAGTGCTCCTTTGCATTTCTATAAAATATGGACCAACCACTTTTAAATAACGGGAAACCCCATGAGTATTCCAATTATGTTGAATATCAAAGTCTCTGCGACCCAACATATGCAGGTTGTCAAGCCCTATGGTTTGCACTGGGTGGAATTGTGAAATAAGGTGTCACTCATCGTAATGTGGCTGACATTCTTCAAAGATGTCCTCCAAATCAAATTCAAATATCGAGAAATCTTTGGAGGGAGCGCTAGAGCGTAGAATATACTAAGTCTGTAATTGTTCCTGTACAAGTTCCACTTTGAAATAATTTCTTTTGTGGTGGTACCAATGTCCGAATAAATAATATAAAAGGAGTTTCATTCAACAAAAGAGATCAAAGTACGTAGAATTTTTTATTGGTACGTGAAAAAAATTAGGCTAAACATGAACAATATCTAGCAATGCTCGAAGCTTCTATTTATTTCCTGCATGGTGCTTGTTATAAGTCCAATCTTGATCCACTACAATTAGAGAGATTGTTTCCATATTTGTGGGGAGAGCGTTATATCAATCAATGAGAAGAGTTTTGTCTTCTATCTGCAACTCTAATTTGGAAACATGTCTCAATTTTTTTCCCCTACATTCAAGAAAATACTAGAACGGCTGCACAAAACAAGCAGCAATTTCTGCAACATGTGGCATGTTTCTTGTGCACTAATGTCATGTTACTCGATGATGTTAGAGAGCATCTTAAGGATGGCAATTTGTGCTGGGAAATTAGGGTCAACATCTCTTGAGAAGTTGGAAAGAATTTGATGGTAGGTTTCTGGCTATTGTTCAACCTTTGATGTGTATTTTGTAATGTATTTTAAAACAACATACCAAGAAAGTACAGGTTGTCAGACAACATTTTCTCTCCAAATAGACAACATTGTTTGGTTAGGTATATTTATCCTATCATCATTTCTTAAAGGCAGGTACTTAATTGTTCCATCATCCTCAATAAACAAGGGTTATCTATATCGGGTTTCCCATGAGGCATTGTAACGACACTGGAGCCGGTTATGTTTTTTCTAGATTGGGTTTCCCATTTTATCTGGGAATATTGAACCATTCTATCTGCGAAGCCAAGTCTTAATGAAGAATAAATTTTGATTTTCTAAAGTAGGCATATCACCCTCAAGAATATTATGAATTTGTTTTTTTAACATAGAAAGAAAATCATATGTAGGCTCATGCGGCTCTTTCTTCATCTATGTGAGATGCGCTAATAGTTCGTGTGCATTTTCTGCAATCTTGAACCTAACTTCAAACCTTGTCCTCACAGTGTTCCAACTATCATTGGAACGAGTTGGTAAGTGGTAAGTGAGGTGGTCTAGCCATTAATAGAACCTTTTAAGATGAGATATATTTTTGATGATTAGTTTGGATTTGGATCTTGTGGGTACTTGTTGGTTGATATTTTTAGGTGCCACATAGGATTTGATGAGTGAGATCAATGGATGTGGCATGAATAATGGAGTTATTGTGTGTGTTATCTACACATGATATTATATTGTTACAACCAATTAATTTTTTAGGAATTGTGTAGATGGTGCATATCTCAAATACAAATTTGATATGAATGTTTTTGGGCCATTAGGTGTTTGGGTCAAACACCTTTAGGTGGACGGCCAAATGAAAAATGATAGAGGCCATTGTGATATTGCATAATGTTCAAATGATTTTTTGGTTTCCTATTCGGGGTTTTTGTATGTTTTGTGATGTGTCATTAAGCACAACAAAGATGACAGCCTTAACATGGTGGCCCATAGGAAGTGAGTAGTATCATCCAAGCACATTGTTGGTTTGATTGAGTGTTGTATTTTTTTATAAAATTTTGGACATCTTAAATGTAATTATTAGTATAGTTGTGGCATGGATCTTTTTCCACAAGGAAGATGGAGTACTTTTTTTGTATTAGGGGCATGCAAGGATGCATTAAAGTTTAGTTAGGGGAGGTAACAAAGAGCAGTAGGTCCCATCATACTTTTGGCAGCTTGGATCTATGAGTGTTTCCCAATGTATAGACTAACAAGGACACCACTAAAGGTAACAAGGGACCCAAGGATTCTATGGTTAATAGTTAGGGAAGTTATTGGATGTATGTGTTTTATATAAGTGAGATAGTAGCATTTAGAATGGGATCCCTATATAGGGACAATGGATTAATGTCCCAGTTGGATGAGTATGGTGGTTATTGAGGGGGTGCCAAAGATTAATAGAAGTTGTGTTTGGTGGGTGGAAAAAAAAACTAGTTAATAGAGTTCCATTACAATTTTGGCATCTATCTCATGTGGTATCCCCACATCTTCTAGAGTATTTTCCAAGGCATACTAGGGAGAGAGGAGAGAGAACAGGACCATTGGTACCAATTTCACCATTATAACCACATTGAGTTAGGCATAGTCCACAACCAGGTGTTAGGAAAAAGTGATGGTGGGGAGCAGAATGTTTAGAGATACCTTAGGTGGTAAAGGTCATGGACATCTCATAGAGACAAGCTTCCGATGAGGAGGAGGAGGAGAGAGTAGATTGGCCCTAAGGATGGCACCATGAGTGGTGGTTAAAGAGGTCGAGAGGCGGATGTTTTTAAGATACAAGTTCCCAAAAACCAACATATATGATATAGTAGTTAGGGAAAATGTGGAGTTTCTTAGGAGACTATATATGATATTGGTGCCTCAAGATAGGTAGACATGGTTATTAGGGGCCTTTGAATTTAGATACGATGATGCAAGGAATTTTTAGGAGGTGAACAAGATGGAGTGGTCATACTGAAGCATCTCAGTGCTCCAGGTGAGAATCGAAGTTTAGTAGTTATGATAGCATAGATGATAATTAATATATTTAAAATAGATTGCTAATGAGGTGTATTGTTTGTATATTTTGTAGAGTAGACCATAAGAGAGTGGCACTAATATATTTCTCGTGCATACCACTATATCTTAGATTACATTATAGACTTTACAAATACATCCATGATGGAATATGTAGTATCAATGACATCTAGAGAGTCTATGAGCATATTTAGGCTAGTGGGAGAGGCAAATCACAAGATTTAGAGGTAAAGAGATGTTCAAACAACAACTAGTGTGAAAATTATGGCATCCTTGGTCTACTTCCTTCTCCAAGCATATGTGGCATTATCGTGAGAGCAAGAAATGAGACTATCAAATGTACATGTGGTGGTTGTGTGCCAAGTATTGATGTAACCTGCATTACAGAGTAGGAGATTTGAGTTGCTAGAGAAGAGGTTACATGGGATCGATAGAGAGCCACATCATTAGCATGATTCATACATGTTATGAATCATGTGCCATCAAATCAAATCATCATATAATATTCATCTAATTGAGGGGTTATTGAAGGATGGTTGTCATACTTGTGTGAGATAGATTATATATTATGTGTAAAATAATTCATTTTGATATACATACACACACACATGTGTATATACATATATTACACACACACACACACACACACACACACACACACACACACACACACACACACACACACACACACACACACACACACACACATATGTGTGTGTGTGTGTGTGTGTATTAATATGTGTGTGTGTGTATAATGTATTTGTGTGTGTGTGTGTGTATTCACACATACATATATATATATATGTACCTACATACACGTAAATACATATACATATACATAAATTTAAGTATGTATATGTATATGTATATATACATAAGTAGACACACACACACACACATATATATATGAGATGACATTGTTTTAGCAATATCATTTGTGTATGATGTTGTTGTGTGATGTATGTTTACTTTTATGATTCCATTTTTTTTGTGCACAAATGTAGGAACATTTATGACTATTAGAAATGAAATGATAAAAGGTTAGAAATAGTATAGTAGGTAATGTGGGTATAATTGAATGGGATGTGGTAAATTAAAGGACCATACCAAGTGATAAGAGATAAACACAAGCTGGAGATATTATGAAAGTAATGACCAAAGTATCCAAGGTAGGACACCATGGCCATAGAAACCTTAGAGCGAGAGATAAACTCATGTGTGAGGAGGATACATAGAATTACCACAATATCCAAGATAGGAAGAAATTGTCATAGAAAACCAAGTGGGAGAGATAAATGTAAGAAGGAGATAAATAACAATATACCAAGTAGAATAAATTATCTCAATGATGACATAAAAATGATTCACATGCATTGTTAATTATGTCATCTACATCATGTAGAATCTTATGTCGCTCGTATGAATCATTTGGTATTTTAGGTTGTCTTAAATGATGTTGATAGCATGATGGAATTTTGATCATGTGGAAAAGAGAGAATATTCAATCCAGTTATAAATTTTTATGAGGAAATCATGATGGATTTCATCAAGGGAGGGATTAGGGGTAATTATGAGTATGATGAGAATGAGATGGTGGCATAAAAGGATTTGATGGAGGGGATTAGGCTTGGCACTTAGGCACATGAGGAGAAGGTTCTCAAACTCGTAACTTGTTAAAGATAATCCAAAAAGTATCAAGTGTGTGCAAGAAAAATTTGTGATGAGAACAAAAATCCAGGATGAGAACAAAGGAGTGGTGTAGTAGAAGAGGGTTGTGTGGATTTATTTTTTGATTTTGTCTAAATTTTACCTTAATATTTTTCTCATATGTTTCTAATAGGATCTACAACCTAAAACATCATGCCTATGAGCCTCATGTCACGTGCAATATGGTTCATCTGAAGGTGGGATTGGAGCCATAATGGAAATAAGAGATGAGGGTGTTGTTATAACTGATATATGTAGTCACAAAATCATGCACTTACTACTATTATTATACCACCAAGTATGTTGTTTTATATATGGATCTTGCGTAAGAAAAGTATTCACGGATGACCCATTTCATTGTCCATTCATCTATCTTGTTGGTCTTTTTCGTTGTTTGTCTCACACATTTTTCACTCAATTACACAGTTCTAGCCAGTTCTCAAGGAGTCTTATCTGACAGTATTCTCTTGGTTTCATCACTAGTCTTTTGGCTAGGGCACCTAGATATGGATTAGGATGCCCGGGGCACCCTGGTCCTGATTTCTAGGTACCCTAGTCCCCGTCACACTTGGTTTTGTCCTATAAATTTGAGGTTATTCTTTAGGTTTTTAGCTCTCATCTCCATATGTGCTAGTCAGCATGTCAGGTCATTAGTTTCAAAATTTGAAAAAGAGATCCCTATATAAACACAACATACATACTACCTTATGGGCAGATTATTACTGTTAAGGGCTTACTATCTACATAAAGCAAGGGACTGTATTTGGGAACTATTCTACATCACACACTACATAGGAAGGGTTGTATTCATTCTATTCCATCCACCATTTTGCATTTTATATCTATTTATTTCATGATATCTCTGAGTCGTTAGCGCTAGGGAAACCTAGGCACATTATTGCACACATAAGCACATAGAACTGCATTGGATTTGAGATGTAGTGCAGCGCTCAATCAGAAGTCCATTTATTTGGTAGTTGATGATAGTATGACACCTTCATTTGTATATTTCCTTTGATGCTTTGTATGGCATTTTGTAGGTAATTCTTCATTACATATTTGTGGAGACATCAGTGAAGCAAGTGTGACATCCACCCAGTCAAAAATGAATTATTGTAAATACCTAATAACCATATCAAGATAAGATTTTGAGCTACCCAGCAAACCAGGGCACCTAGATTTCATACCAATTAGGCACCCTTGGCGCCCTCATCCTTCCCCAAGCATCCCAATCCAACCATATGTACCTCTGCTGATATTTTTAGAAGATAATTACGACACTTTGTTTCAACATTCCATCACTCTACTCAGTCTAGAATCACTGTGAGGTAAATCTAATTCTGATGAGTACCTTATCCTTCTTATTTCCTTTCATTTATAAAATCAAATAACGTTTATAGCATTCATATTTTAGTATATTTCATTTATATGTCATTTATCATAGTTGTACATTTCTGATTTTAATAAAATTTACATTAGATTTTATTGAATCATTTTGGTGAACACGTAGATTAGAACATTTTTCCCTATGATCCACTACAACCCTAATGGATAAGGATAGTTCTTCTCCTTCTTAGATCATCATGCCTCATGTTATCATCAATCCCATCTATGATGAGGAAACTATTACTGAGCTTAAGACTCTTTATCGTAATGTTACTATGCTAGATCATATTCAACAACTCTTGGCTAATGAGAGCAATATACCTACTAGTTTTGAAAAGGCTTCCTTTAGCATCGTTTCGGATCCAGATAGATTTTTTGGTTATTGACCTTATTATATAGTTAGCCATGATCCTCGTTATGATGTTTCCAAGGAAATTTTAGATGAGTCTCTTATTGATTTCATGCTTGGTCTTGACACTAGTACACATGTGCATATTGATTCTTCTCCTAGTTGGACCACTACTATAGTTACACCTCATGCTTCTCCTATTGTTGATAAAGCTACTCATGACACATAGAATACTTATCCAAATGTTCATTCACATAATGTTGATGATCCACTTGATGATATGCTTAATGATATTCTCACATCTGAGTCTCTTTCTGATTGTGGGGAACCAATTGATAGTCAATAGTCTACTACTTTACATATTATTGAGTTTGAATCTCCTGCTCCATTTTCATCTTCTTTTGAGGTTGTATCTACCACTATGCATGACTCAACTTCATCTATTAATTCATCTTCTCCCATCACTCCATCTCCATCTGTTAGTTTTTCTATTCCTATTATTGTATCTCCATCTGATGCTCCATCTCCTGCGGATGCTTTTGATGCTTGTCCTACTGCTTCTATGACTATTCCATGTCCTTCATCACCTATGGCTTCTTTGGAACCTACACTTAGTGTTCCCTTAGCATCAAATTCTCCTACATCTCCTCTCCACATCCCTATGATTACTCACAATCGAAACTTACAACCGCTTAACACATTTTTGACATCTTCTACTATTCCTTCACAAGATATCTTGTATCGCATGCATGTTGTGGTTCACTTACAATCTCAAGTTCAATCACTCACATTAGAAAGAAAATCCTATTATTATTCTATTGCTAACAAGTCATTTCCTGGCAACCCCATTCCTAAGAAGATTCATAACTCATCGTAACCTAAGGATTTTATCATGTCTACTTTTTAATGTTTCGATGGTAATGGAAACCCCTACTTACATCTCAAACATTATTGTATGTCTATGGCTTCATATTCTAATGATCGATTATTGCTTAAAGACTTTCGACATAGTCCTACCAATGATGTTTTACAATGGTATACGTACCTCCCATTTGAATCTATTAGCACATGTCATGAGATGGAAGAATCTTTCCTCAGTCGTTTTATCATCAACAATGGCCCTAGAGTTACCTATGATCATCTTCCTACTTTACATCAGGGAAAAATAGAACCTATCATAGATTACATCTTACAATTCAATGTTTGCATGTACCAATTAGTTTTTCAACCTATCGATCTAGAAAATAAATTTATCTTCTATCATAGTTTGATTCTAGTCTTAAATAAAAGATCGCAATATGATACATGTGAATCATTCATGCTTTTATGTTATAGAGTCATTGATCTAGAACAAGGCCTATCATTACCACACTTGGTATAGATCCTCCACCTATGGTTACTATTACTACATCACCTAGTTCTTCTCCATTATCATCGGTTGAGCGTCTTACACGATCTACATCTCCTCCTCACAAGCAATCTCAGCCTCCTACAGTGAAAAAGTGTCCTTTTTCTCCTACTCTGCACCAGGCTACACCTCACTCTTCTACACCTATTTCATCTCAGGAATTACATTTATCTCATCACGCTAGACCACATGATGTGTTGCATGTTTTAATAAATAAACATTTAATTTGCTTACCTTATAACCAACATCATCTACAACGTCGACGTGATCGACCATATTGGAATTATCATCGCATTAATGGCCATAGGGATAATGATTAATTTTCCCTTCACGATCAATTGCAATAATTAGAGGATAAGGGCATCATCTCCTTTTTCTCTCGCTCGTCTACTTTAGTTGAGTTAACTCATCCTTCTACTTTTAGGTTCATTTTTTGTCCATCACCAAAGGTTGTCACTCATGCGCACTCTCCATCTCATCCATCCATCACGGCACCATCTCATTCATTTCATCCATCTCATCCACTACACTCATCTTGTCCATCACTTCATGCTACTACTTCACATTGGCTTCTACAACCCTTGGCATTTGCACCTCCCACAATTGTTCCATATGACATTAAGTTTGGCCCATACACTCATGTTGTTTCCATCCCACACACATCCACCACTTCACGTTCCCTTGGTCTTTGGTAGGTGATTACCATCACTTTACCCCCTAATTATGCACTCATGTTCTTATCGTTCTTACATGACTTTTTATGATTATGTTACAATAAGAAATTCTCTCCACGCGCTCTATCGATTCATCTAGCGCATTCTATCATATCAATTTCCGATGATGCACTCTTTTTTTCCAGATCATTCTTGAATGCTGAGGGGTCTTATCTAAATGAACCTCATCATCTATACGTTCGGGAGAATCACAAGTCTTCCCCCTATCTTTATCTTACTAACATATGCTTCATTACACTATAACGACTCTATCATCTTATCACTCGATAATTGATCATTCATCGCAAAATCATATTACAACATCACCTATTATCATCTACACTATATCATCATCACATTATGTATTACTCGACATATATACATTACAAATCAATTCAAAAAATATAAATAATACTTAAACACATCATGTATCATCTGTAGGAACAACAATCACATACATCATCATCACATCATAAGCATCAATACACACTAAATATGATCATCATATGTCAATAACTCTGTTTATCTACATCGATTACAATCATAATTTAAAAACATCTAATCACTAGGGGTAACTCCCCTACATCGAATACATCAATAAAAGGCATATCTCATCGTTGTTGTCACTATCTGGTAATGCAAGTTCTTTAGAACGTGATGCCTTGCCACTAAATTTACACCGCAAATCCCAACCTCGATATCTCTCCCGTAGTAGTGTCACCTTTGTAGACTGTTCTACAAAGCAACTCTATAGTGTGATAAATTATGAATACACATTCTGTGATAAAGGACCTGTTATCTAAAATCCACCCCTCAAGGTAAATTTTGGTAACTTATGCAAATTCTTAGGGTCAAGTAGGTTGAAAGGGTTCAAGGGCAAAAAATTAGGCTTTTAAGGTTCCTCTCCTCTTTTCTCTAACTCCCCTGGCCAAGAAAAATCCAAGAAGTTGAAAAATTTGCAAAAAATGAAAAAAAAATCGTCTTGTGCTAGTGTATTATGGGTAAATCGGGGTTTTAGAGCCTAGGCCACACAAGTACGCATGGGACATCCGGGACCTACATGGCTGAAATGGCCGATTTGCAAAGAAATCTGTAAAATCAGGTTTTTAGGGACCATGCCACACAGGTACGCACGGGACATCCAAGACCTGAAAACCTGAAACCGCCACAAGTAGTTCAAATCATAAAATTCAGGTATGTTTGATCCGCGCGGTCCACAGGACATTGGGACATGTGGGACCCACAAAGCTGAAATGGTCACATTACTTTGTTTTGTGGAAAACTCGGGTCGAAGTGGTCTAGGCAGCACAAGTACGTGCGGGACAGTTGGGACATGGAAACCCCACTTATCTGATTTTTTAAGGTGGGTCAAAGGGGTGCGAGTGAAGCAGCGGTCAATGGCCCTGATGGCCCAGTCAATGGCGGAACACACGAGACACGAGTTTGCCGAGGATATGATTTTGTCGCGGAAGGAGGCTTGCGGGTGAATCGTAGGTTTTTTTTTGGGACAGCTGCGACAGAAGGACCCAATATAGCCAAAATGCTCGCATACAAAGGAAAACTCAATGCTTGACCCTCCCGAACTTCAAATGGCCATAACTTTTGACCCTGAGCTCCGATTTTCACAAAATTGGACTTTCTAGAACAAGTACGATGTCCTGTATGCCAAAAAAACTAGATTTCTTATTTTTAATGAGGTTAGATATATAAAAATGAAATAAACATATTCAGCTCCAGTGAAGTAAGTGCTCAGTCCTGTTAAATGACAGAAATGCCTGGTAGACCCAAAATAGTTACACGCATTCAGAAGGACATAAATTTTGCATTTGTTTGTGAAAACGCACAAAATTGGTACCATTGGAATCATGGCTCCGATCCTGACATGTATAAATCAATGAATTTAGAATTTGGTGAGAAATTGATGATGATTTTTCATAAAACATGTCCATTCCATAACAATGATTTTATTTGGTAGTTGGGATGCATTCAATGGAGCATGAGCTGACATTTCTCACTGCTGCAAGTCATGGGACAGTATGGGGAGCCTTTTGCAAGCAAAAAAACATCATTTCACTTCATTTACTACATCTTGCAAGTGGAGAGAAGACATATTTTGAGATTTTCATTTTCCCTCTCTCTCCCTCTTCTCAAATTTCTATAAATTGCAGTGTCGGGCTCATTGTAAAGGGAGGTAGTTTTGAGCAGCAAAACTCTGTCAAACTTATTTTGTGAAGCCAATGTGTTGCATGCCCTTGTATTGGACTCCTTTCATGGTAATCCAAGCCCTTATCTTGTAATAGATTGAACTGTGCATACTTATGAAGCAATAGATGCAAGTTTGTGGATGTATCTTCCACTGATGTGTTTGTTTGCATTCCTTCTTCCCTTTTAATCTCATTGCATATATATTATGTTGTTGCAGGGATCCATTATCATTGTGTGTGCATGAAATATTATTGTGAATGTAGTTGCTAGATTGTGGAGAATTGTTATCACCCCTTCTATTTTGAATTTTGCTTCTACTTTTCACACATTGGAAAACTACTCTCACACTCTCCTTTTCTGGTGTATCACCACTTTAGTGTAGGATTTTTTTTCATGCACTCTCTCTCCTTAGTCCCTTTGAAAGTTAGATTAGGATAGATAGTTTTTCCTACGTTAGAGTAGATTGTGGTAGGTAGTTTAGGAGCAACAACCAACTTTCTCTAGAGGCCTATCTCAAGTAGCAAGTCCCACAACTTAGAGATAGTACCCATGTTATCCAATCACACTGTGAGCTCAAGCACACACACTTGTGTAAACCATAGGGTGTTGTGATTTGGTGATAACATTTCCAGCAATCCCGGTGGGACCATAGGTCTTCATTTTAATTGCAGCAACATTGATGTGCACTTGTTGTAAGTCTCTAGCTTGTAAGAAGATCTAAAATTGTACATCGTGTGACTCCTAAGGGGCAGAATCCATTGGTTTCAGCATTCCAAGCTTGGTAGATTCATGAGAAGAATCCAAACAAGGTCAAGAACTAGAGAAGAGGGACTATTTATCTATGTACACTTGTCCCAGAAAGAGAAAGAAGAGGAAGAATATCTCAAAGGTCTCCATCTCCACTGAATAGAACATTATCAACACCTCCACCTAGAAGGCCTTTCATTCAATCAACTAGAGTTCTCTGACCAATCAAGATGGCACAGCCCAATCCTTACGTTAACTTCACTGGCAGCATTCCGCTTGCCCTCAATGCACAAAATCTAGTTCCAGTTGTAGCGTTGGAGAACATTCTATATTTCACTGGAGACAACCAAAAAACTCCGATTGATCACATCCAAGACATTGCAAATGTCTGTGCAATTCATGAAATTACCAAAATGGACATTATTGTCAAGTTTTTGGAATCCTCCTTTAAAGGTAAATCTTTGCAATGGTTCAGAAGTTTAACACCAGGGTTTATTCAGAATAGGGACCATTTGTGCACAGCCCTCCATAATCAAGTTGGGGAGAAAGGAGATAATCTTTCTTTAGTGGAACAATTGACAACAATCAAGAGGGCTCCCAATGAACAATTGACAAATTTCAATTTCAAATTTTAGAGGACATGGGATAGGATTCTGTTGGCCGTGAGACCAGTATCTGAAGGTTCTTTTTCTATTTCCTTAAAGCTTTAAATTTTGATATTTTCATGATGATCTAATATATGGGAGGTATAACTTTACCTACAGCCTATAAAATTGTTGTTAGAGATTAAAATTTCTTAATTCAAGTTGGTAAACTTACACCTAGGCCACTTATGCATCTATATCCAAAACTAGGAGCTCCAAGAACTACTCAAACACCTACATTAGCTCTTATTCCTGCCCTAAGAAATAAGAATTCTACTGAAGCTTCCACCTGATCTTCTAGCACCTCAAATGAGCTCCAAGAAGTCATGAAGCAATTACAAAACTTGGGTAATGAGTTAGTGACACTTAAGAGGCAGCAAGCTCAAAATCTCATATCATATCAGCCTCAAACTCAACCCAATAGACCTCCATATCATCCTAATAGGACACCCATTCAAACTACAAATCAGAATCAAGCCAAACCTCCTACTAATAAAATGTTCCATCCTTACAATCCTAATGTTACATCCACATTTAGAGCCTTGGTACCATTGTAAAATAACATGGCTTGGGAATATGAATGGTGTTTCCCATGCAATCAACCTCATAATCAGTCAATGTGTTTCAATGGTGCTTTGAATCAAGCTTTGATGGTGACAACAACGGGTGTAGAACAAGAGACAAGCCAAGAAGGAAATCAACAGCAGGATACAACTCAGTAAGAGGCACCTCCAAATGAGATCATGCTTGTCAATTGGCAGGCTAAGGATTTCTATGGTATAAATCAAATAACTTCTCAAAGTGTAGTTGTCAATACATGGTCCAAGAAAAGGAATATCGAAGAAGGAAAATCATCAAATTAAAATGATCCACAACCCTCTATTACCCCACAAGGTATGGGTAATCAAATTTAATCCCCCAATGTACAGAGCAAGCCCAAGCCACCTTCTAGACTAACTCAAGTACCAATTCTAACGACTCATGTGTAAGAGAAGAATGTGTAGGGAAAGTGGCAGCAAAGAAATAGTTCATCTCCATTCAACATAATTGAGCAGATGAAGAAAATGAATGTAAACATCTCAATGTGGGAGTCATTGGCTATCCCAGGACAAAGAGACCTATTACATGTTACTATGGAAAATTGGTCAATATCAAATCAGCCACCCAATCAACAAGAAAAAGGGCTCACTAATACAGCTTAGCAAGAAGGAATTCATGTAGGTCACCAAGGTAAAAATTTGAAACCACCACTATTCTACATCTCATTGATCATAGGAGATAAACTAGTACATAATTACATGATTGATTCGGGAGCAAGTAGCTGTTAGGAATTAATAATATCTAATGCGGAATAATTCCTCAGAATCGCAATAATAATAAGTATGAATATAATTACAGAAATGAAAAATGAACAACACGAAGACAATATTTAACGTGGGTCACCCAATGTGGGCTACATCCACCAAGAACACTTGCTCGGATTTTATTACAAGCCAACAGTCTTCACAATTATAATAATCAGATCTTGTTTGGAGTTGCACTCAACAAACCCTCCTGAATTCACACTTGAATTCGCACACACTATTCACCTTCACAAAACACACTCATATCAATCCTATTGTATGTCCATCTATTTATAAGTACTTCAATAGGTAGCCGAAGAGGTGGTTTTACAAAACAATGGGTACCAAAAAAACCATGGGCCCAAAAACAGCCCATAACGGTTACCCATTACCCATGGGTTAATAAACCACCCACGAAAATTTACTTCAAGGGCTTCGCCCCTGAACCCCCTTGACCTGCTCACTGGTGAGTGGGACCGCCATAAAAATATATGAGTGTAACACATGGAAGTTGTACCAAACTCTAACATGAAAATAAGCTACTCAAACATAATAATCTCCCACTTGGAGACTGATTTCCACTGAGCAAGCTTCTCAACCCTTCACTGTCATCTGCGAAGGCCAACCAAAGTTGAACATAGCTTTAGTTTATCCCTTGTGACCACCTTGGTCATCATGTCTGCAGGATTCTGACTAGTATGAATCTTCTCCAACTTCAACTTATCTTCCTCCAAATTTGTCCTAATGAAGTGATATCTCAACTGTATATGCTTCATCCTGGAGTGGAAAGTAGAGTTCTTAGCTAGGTGTATATTACTCTGACTATCACTATGCAGCTTACATTCCTCCTACTTATGCCCCAACTCCTCAAGTAATTGTTGTAACCAAATCATCTCTTTGCTTGCCTCTGTGGTAGCAACATACTCAACCTCTGTGGTTGACAAAGCCACCAGCTTCTGTAGTCGTAAAATCCAGCTCACTGTTGTCCCACCTATAGTGTAAATATAACCTGGTGTGCTCCTCTTGTTGTCTACATCTCCAGCCATGTCTAAATCTACATAACCACGTAAAGTGGTGTCTGATCCACTGTAGCACAAAACTATCCCCATGGTCCCTCTCAAATACCGAAGGATCCACTTTACTGCTTGCCAATGCTCTTTACCTGAATCACTCATAAATCTACTCACAGCTCCCACTGCATGGGCAATATCAGGCCTAGTGCACACCATAGCATACATCAAACTACCGACCATTGATGAGTAAGGTACTTTGGACATCTAGTTTCTGCTCTATCTTGGGACACTGGTCCTTTGATAACTTAAAATGGCCTGCCAATGGAGTCCCAACCGGTTTAGCATCCTGCATGTTAAACCTATCCAATACCTTCTTAATGTACTCTTCTTGGGATAAAGTTAGCTTTTGTTCCTTCCTATCCCGAGTTATCCTCATACCAAGGATTTGTCTGGCTACCCCCAAATCCTTCATATCAAAGGATTCACTTAGCTTTTTTTGAGTACTTTTATTTCCTGCATGTTTTTACTTGCAACCAACATGTCATCAACATACAAACACAGGATAATAAAACTTCCATCCTCAAATTTCTTTGTATACACGCAATGGTCAGAATGACATCTAATATAACCTTGCTCCATCATGAAGCTATCAAACTTCTTATACCATTGACGTGGAGCTTGTTTCAGGCCATACAAGCTCTTCTTCAATTTGCACACCATCTCCTCTTTACCTTTGACTTCATATCCTTCTGGCTGCTGCATATATAGATCCTCCTCCAAATCACCATGGCGAAATGTAGTCTTTACATCTAATTGTTCTAAGTGTAAGTCTTCTGCTACCACTATTCCAAGAACAGTTCTGATAGAAGTAATTTTTACTACAGGAGAAAAAATCTCATCAAAATCTATACCTTGTTTCTGTGCAAACCCCTTGACCACCAACCGGGCCTTATATCTTTTCTTTCCTCCTTCTTCTTCTTTAACTTTGTACACCCACTTGTTCTGCAATGCTCTTTTGCCTTCTGGTAGCTTCACCAAATCCCAAATCTGGTTCTCCATGAGAGACTTATACTCCTCATCCATGGCTTGCTCCCACTTCTTACATGCATCTACCTGCATTGCTTCATCAAAGCTCTTTTGCTCTCCACTATCAGTGAGTAATAAATAATAAAGAGAAGGATAAAAACATTCATGTTATTTTACCCTAGAAGACCTCCTCACTGTAGGAGTTAGGGGATCCTGTTGAGTAGGTTCCTAAACTGATTCATGGGTCACTGTCCCATCTGGAAGATCCTCTACCACTACATATTCTTTCATGGATTCTTCCCTGTTTTCCTGCAACTGTTGCTTATACATGACTTTCTCATTAAAGACCACATCCCTAGACTGAATGATTTTCTTGTCCTTCATACTCCAACTTTTAAATTCAAAGTCATCACCACCATAACCAATAAAAGTGCATTTTTCTGATTTAGCCTCTAGCTTGGTCCTATCATCCTTGTCAATATGAACAAACACCTCACATCCAAAGACTCTAAGAAATGAGTAATCAACTTTCTTACCGTACCAAGCCTCCTCAGGTATGCCTCCATCCAAGGAACTTGAGGGTCCTCTATTTATCAAGTACACAGCTGTGCTCACCGCTTCTGCCCAAAAATAAAGAGGCAGTCCTGCATGTATCCTCATGCTCCTAGCACGTTCCATTATTGTTCTGTTCATCCTTTCTGACACCCCATTCTGCTGTGGGGTTCCTGGAACCATCTTTTACCTACGGATTTCATTCTTAGAACAATAATCATCAAATTCATTGCTGCAATACTCCCCTCCATTATCTGACCTGAGACATTTTAACTTAAGACCTGTTTCATTCTCTACCAAGGTTTTCCATTTAACAAAAGTATTAAATACATCAGATTGTTTTTTAAAACAATAAACCCAAACTTTCCTTGTTGCATCATCAATAAAAGTAACATAATAACTTGAACCCCTAAGAGATGATACCTAAGTTGGCGCCAACACATCAAAATTTACCAACTCTTACTCTCTTTCTTCGTAAGTCCAACCTTGAGAAACCTTACTCGCTTCTCTTTCCCATATATGCATTTCTCACATAAATCCAAACCTATTTCTATATATCCAAGTAAATTCTTCTTTATGATGTCCATGCCCTTATGGCTCATATGACCGAGCCTATAGTGCCATAATGTTGTATATGCATCTGAAGCCACAAGATTACAATCATTAGTACTATCAGTGGACAAATACAAGGTTCTAACCTTCTTACCTCTTGCCACCACAAGAGCACCCTTGGTAACTTTTCAAGAGTTAGCTATAAATATCATAGTACAACAATCACTTCCCAATTGCCCCGCCGATATCAAATTTCTCCTTAATGTAGGCACATGTCTGACATCCTTCAATAGCCACATATTCCCATTCTGCATCTTAACCTGAACAGAACATTTTCCAACTATACTACAAGGCTCATCATCACAAAGAAAAACATGCCCAAAATCCCCTTGAACATAATCAACAAAATAATGCATATATGGAGTAGCATGAAAAGAAGCCCCTGAATCTAAAACATGAGATTCAGTAATATTATGCAAAGAAAGAATCAAAGCATCCTAGCATACATTACCCGATGCCACATTTGCCTCCTTGTTTTCTTCCTGTTGTTTCTTCATATCCCGAAGCTCCCAATAGTCCTTCTTTGTGTGCCCAGACTTTCCACAATTCTAACATACAATCTTGCTCTTGGATTTTGACCTTGCCCGATATTTCAATTTTCCACAGTTTCCTCTATTCTTTTGTCTCCCTCTAGTTTCCAATGTCAAAGCATTCCCTGAAGTGGAAGATTCCCCAGAGCTTTTTCTTCACATTTCCTCACTTAGAATCACCCCTACAACATCCTCAAACTTCAACTTTGAGTTAGCTGGAACCGAGTTTCTTACCATCATTACCAAGCTATTTTAACTTTTAGGTAAAGAGCGCAGAATTAATAAAGCCCTAACTTCTTCATCAAATTCTATTGTAGTCGAAGCTAGCATATTCACAACCATATTGAAATCATTTAAATGATCTACTACTGAACTATTCTCAGACATCTTCATATTAAACAACTTTTTCATTAAAAATATCTTGTTAGAGGCAGAGGGTTTTTCATACAACTTCCCTAATGCATCCATTAGATCTTTTGTAGTCTTTTCCTTTGAAACATTAAATAATACCGAAGATGCAAGACATAGCTGGATTGTCCCAAGTGCCTTCCTATCCAGCAAATCCCATTCCGCATCTGTCATGCTCAAGGGTTTTTTCACCTTCTCAAACAACGGAGTATAAAGATCCTTCTGATAAAGGTAATCTTCCATCTGCATCTTCCAAAGACTAAAATTTTGCCTATTGAATTTATCAACCCTAGATCTTCCATCATCTGCCATAGCTCCCACTCAAGCTAAAAACTTTCCCTACGATTCAACACTTCAGCAAACCAAACCAGGCTTTGATACCAATTATTAGGAATTAATAATATCTAATGCGGAATAATTCCTCATAATTGCAATAATAAGAAGTATGAATAGAATTGAAGAAATGAAAAATGCACAACACGAAGACAATATTTAACATGGTTCACCCAATGTGGGCTACATCCACCAAGAACACTTGCTCAGATTTTATTATAAGCCAACAGTCTTCACAATTATAATAATCAGATCTTGTTTGGAGCTGCGCTCAACAAACCCTCCCGAATTCACACTTGAATTCACACACACTATTCACCTTCACAAAACACACTTATACCAATCTTATTGTATGTCCATCTATTTATAAGTACATCAATAGGTAGCTAAAGAGGTGGTTTTACAAAACAATGGGTACCGAAAAAACCATGGGCCCAAAAACAGCCCATAACAGTTTCCCATTACCCATGGGTTAATAAACCACCCATAAAAATTTGCTTCAGGGGCTTCGCCCTTGAACCCCCTTGACCCGCTCACCAGCGAGCGGGACCGCCATAAAAATATCCGAGTGTAACACATGGAAGGTGTACTAAACTCTAATATGAAAATAGGCTCCACAAACATAATAGTAGCTCAGTCATGCCAAAGCAAATAGCTAATCAATTGGGCCTTTAATATCAATTCATATCTAAGGGAGTGGTGCAATTGGATGGGATAACAGTAACAACAGTTGGAGTAATCAAATATTTGAGCCTCACATTACATGCATGTCCCAACATGATTGTCTTGCAAGATGTATCAGTCATAGACTTGCCACCACTCTTTGTGTTGTGTTTGTTAAGAGACTTCACTACTAAAATTGGAGGCTATTTGTCTGTTGATTGGTCACACATGATTTTTAGAACAAGGTATGGAGCTAAGGCTATAATCAAATATGAACCAATTGCAAATTTCTATATTGAGCCTCATGCACCGAGTCCAATCAATACAAGTTGTGTAGCCTTTTATTAGGAAGATCTCCCAAGAACTTATGAAATAAATACTAGGTTTGGATGCATCCCAGACTTGACTTTTGATGAATGGGCAAGAAAAATACACACTTTTAACCCTTACAAATAAATGGAAGAATTTGAACTAGGAGTCTATTGTTTGCATGAAGAGAATCAACTTCTCCCTAGCATCACCAAGCCAGACCACAAGGATGATAACGAGGTGTGGTATTTATTCTTTGATGGATCAAGGAGTAGACAAGGTGCAGGAGGAGGAGCTCTGCTCATGTCACCACAAGGTATAAAATATTACTCAGCTTTATGTTTTCAGTTTTCTTTCTCAAATAACACAGTTGAGTATGAAGCCTTAGTTCACGGATTGCATTGGGAAAGAAAGAGAAGCATTAAAAATTTGCAAGTATTTGGTGATAGTGAGCTAATTGTGAACCAATTTAGAGGACAAAATGCTTCCAAGAACAATCTGTTAAAAAAATACAAGAATCGGGTATGGGATCTCATTGAATATTTTGAAGCTTTTTAGCATCAATTCCATCCCAAGGAAGAAGAACAAAGCAGCAGACAGACTGGCAACAATCAGGGCAACATTTGATGTTGTAAAAAGTCTCAAAAGTGAGAAATATCAACCCCATATAAAAGTGGTTGTGATACCAACTGTTTCAAATAACAATATAAGTTGGCAAGTCTTTGAGAATGATCAACAAATTGTCAACTTTTTACAAGAAGAAGTTGAGTTCTCTACCAGAAACCAAGATAAGTTGGAACAGCAGTATGGTGACCAAGTGGTGCAGCTGAGGACTAATAAACTACTAAAAGATCTTGTAACTTTGGAGTCAATCTTCAACCCAAATGATCAATTCTGGAAGGAGAAAGCAAACATTCAGGTAAAGGGTGAAGATTCAAATCCCATTTCAGTAGATGAAGGCAAGACGTTGCAAATTGGCAAAGTAAGTACCCAGCAAGAGAAATATGAATTTGTTAATCTTTGCCAAGAATTCCCTGATGTCTTTTCTTGGACTTACAAGGATTTAAGAGGTTTCAATCCAAAGTTGGCACAACATACTATTGAGTTGGATCTAGAATCCAAACCTGTTAGATAGAAGAAAAGGCCAGTGAATCCTCACATTGAGCCTCTCATGAGAAAAGATTTGAACAAACTGATTGAAGCTAGCATCATCTTCCCCATCAAACATTCAATTTGGGTTGCAAACTTAGTGCCAATGAGGAAAAGAAATTGAGAAATCAGATTGTGTGTAGACTTTTGTGATCTAAATAGAGCATCACTCAAGGACCATTATCCACTTCCATCAATGGAACAAATCTTGCAGGTTGTAGCTAGTTCCGAAAGGTTTTCATTACAAGATGGCTACTCGGGCTATAACTAGATAATGGTAAAAGAAGAAGATCAATTCAAGATAACCTTCACTAAGAAAAGGGGCACATATGCTTATAATAAGATGCCATTTAGATTATCAAATTTTGGAGCAACATTTCAGCGAGCTATGGATATGGCATTCAAGAGCTTAATCAACAAGATGGTGCTGGTATATCTAGATGATATCACCATCTTCTCAAAGAATACAGTAGACCGCCTCTTTCACCTCAGGAAAATATTTCAAAGGTGCAGAAGGTTCAGAGTGTCATTGAATCCAAAGAAGTGTGTATTTTTGGAACACGAGGGAAAATTGTTGGGCCTCATTGTCTCAAAAGAAGGATTGACAATCGATCCTGAAAGAGTTGAAGCCATCCGAACACTTCCATTACCACATCACAAGAAATCTCTCCAAAGCTTCTTGGGAAGGATAAACTTTGTCCGCATATTTTTGCCTCATTTTTCCAATCTTGTGAAGCCTTTAACGTTGATGTTGAAGAAGAGTCTTTCATTCAAATGGACAGCAGAAGGTAAAGAGAGTTTTGAGGCTATCAAGCATGTAATATCACAAGCCCCAACCCTTATTAACCCAGAATTTTCAAAGGACTTCATGTTGTATGCTTTTGGAGGGTCAAACACAATCTCAACTATCTTGGTACAGTTGAATAGAGAAGGTTCAGAACAGCCCATAGCATTCTTCAGCCAAAGCCTGGAATATTATGAAGTAAATTATTCTTTCATTGAAAATCATATCCTTGCTGTCATTAGGAGTTTGAAGAAGTTCAGATACTTGATCTTGAACAACAAGATTCAACTGCTAGTGTCAAGGATTTTCTCCTAAACAAGTATTTGAAAGAGAAAAGAGAAGGTTGGATCACCCATGTAATGGAATATGATATTAAAATAAAAGTTATCAAGTTGGTTTGTGGAAAAGGTTTGTGTGAGCAGCTCGCTTCTAAACAACAAGATGAGTCAACAGATGAAGAAGAAGTTATCCTACTACTATAGAATGAGCTAGAGAAGCTAGCTAAAAATGCACCCATTCCATGTTGGACTTAAGACTTGATGCATTATCTCCAAACAGGTTTGTGCCCTCCAAAAATGAGAAAAGCAAAGAGGAGATACTTTAGGTTGCAATCCATCCCATATGTGCTTGTTGATGGTGTTTTGTTCAAGAAGGACATCAATGGTGTTCTATTGAGATGTATTGGAACAAGTCAAGTAGAGAAGATATTGCATGAGTTCCGTGATGGAAAATCAGGAGGCCACTTTTCTCCACGAGTGACAGCTCTCAAGATCATGAAGGCTGATTATTAGTGGCCTATGGTATTTAGTGATTGCTACTCATGGATCAAGAAATGCAAGAAATGTGCATTCTTCACAGGGAAGGAAAGGTTAGCAACCTTGCCTCTTCATCCAGTTTCAATAAACCAGCCATTCATGCAATGGGGATTGAACTTCATTTGAGTGATCAACCCAAATTCAAGTCAAGGCCACAAGTGGATACTTACAGTAACTGACTATTTCACTAAGTGAACTGAAGTAGTGGCACTTACAGAGGCAAATGAATCCAGCATCTTGGATTTATATGAAGGGATATTCACAAGGTTTGGTGTCCATGTAACTATTATATCAGATAATGCTTTGGCATTCCTCGGCACCAAAATTACTTAGTGCGATTTCAAGAATGGCGTGTATCTTAGCACTTCATCAAACTATTACCCTCAGGGTAATGACCAAGCAGAGTCTACGAATAAGAACTTACTAAGAATCATCAGAAGAACTCTTGATGAGAATCAAAGAACTTAGCACACGAAGCTCAAATCATCTCTATGGGCCGATAGGATCACCTAAGAGGTCTACAAGTAGCTCCCCATTCAAGCTTGTATATGGAAAAGGAGCATTTCTACCTATATCACTTGAGTTTCTAGCATTGGAACTCATGAAACAGTTGGAGCTAGCTGAGTTTGAGTCTATGGAAATTAGGTATGCAATACTGATAGAATTAGAAGAAGCAAGAGAACATGTAGTGCAGACCATGGGAAAATATCAAGAAGAGATTTGACAAGAAAGCTAAAGCCAGGACATTCCAAGTTGGAGACTTGGTACTAAAGTGGGATGTTAATCGTACAATTCCAAGAAAGTATTCCATGTTTGATGCCATATGGAGTGGCCCATACATGATCACTGAATGCAAAGGTAGCAATGCTTTCTGGCTGGCTAAAATGGATGGTGAAGAATTGCAGATTCCAGTCAATGGAATCTATCTCAAAAATTGTTGTTAGAAGGAGAATTTCTCACCTTTGTACATATTAATCTAGGATTTTCAATTCCTCCAAGTGCTTATGCACATTGTTGTTGTCATTAGAATAGTTTTCATTTCCTTAAGTGCTGATGCACATGCTCTATTACTTCTAATATATGCTTTGTTTACGGTTCATCAAGGTTCTAACCAACAAAGGGACTGTTGTAGTAGAAAGCTCATGGTTACCTACAATGGTTGTAAAGTTTAATATTCAAACAAATGTAGAGCAACTAAAATCAAATGTTGAGGCAGCATTCATAAATACTCATCATTCAGCCCCATGGATCATAGTTGCAGGAATGGGTGAGATTTGGTTGTCAAGAAATTTTCTACTCTCACAAATTCCATTTTAAATATTCTTTTATCAGATTGAGAGTGCAAGCAGTGGAAGGCAGTCCTGAGTTCAAAAGCAGTGTTTTAAGTGACTCAAGGATGCAGGTCTTTAAGTAAAAAATATGATGTGAGACTACCTGATAAACTCCATGTCTAATGGATCGATACATGCAGCTGGCCATAATTCATCTGGCAGGCAGAGAACCCCGCTGAGTCGCCAAATTTGTTGTCAAAAATCCACCTCTCGAGGTAAATTTTGGTAAATTATGCAAATTATTCAGGGTCAAGTAGGTTGAAATGGTTTGAGGGAAAAAAATGGGCTTTTAAGGTTCCTCTCCTCTTTTCTCTAACTCCCTTGGCCAATAAAAATCAAAGAAATTGAAAAAAATGCAAAAAATGCAAAAAAAATCGGCCTGTGCTAGTGTATTGTGGGTAAATCAGGTTTTTGGAGCCCAGGCCACACAACTACGCACAGGACATCTAGGACCCGCATGGCCAAAATGGTCAATTTACAAATAAATCAGAAAAATCAAGTTTTTAAGGCCCAAGCTGCACAGGTACGCGCTGGACATCTGGGACCCGAAAACCCAAAATCACCGCAGGTAGTTCAAATTGGCAAAGTCGGGTATGTTTGGTCTACACGATCCACGGGACATTGGGACACGTGGGACCCGCAAAGATAAAATGGCCACATTCCTTTATTGTGTGGAAAATTTGGGTCGAAGTGGTCCAGCTAGCACAAGTATGCATACAACAGTTAGGACCCGAAAACCCAACTTGTCTGATTTTGCAAGGCGGGTCGAAGGTTTGCGGGTGAAACAGCGGTCAACAGCCCCGATAGCTGAGTCAACAGTGAGACACAAGTTTGCTAAGCACTTTATTTTGCCAATTTTTCCATAGAAGGAGGCTTGCATGTGGATCGGAGGTTTTTTCCTGGGACACAAGGACCTGATATAGCCGAAATACCTGCATACAAAGGAAAACTCAATGCTTGACCCTCCTGAACTTCAAATGGCCATAAATTTTGACCCCGAGCTCTGATTTTCACAAAATTGGACTTTCTAGAACGAGCATGATGTCCTGATTTCTTATTTTTAATGAGGTTAGATATATAAAAATGAAAGAAACATATTCAGCTCCAGTGAAGTAAGTTCTCAATCCCATTAAATGACAGAAATGCCTGTAGATCCAAAATAGCTTCTCGCACTCAGAAGGCCATAACTTTTGCATTTCTCAGTAAAAATGCAAAAAATTGGTACCGTTGGAATCATGGCTCTGAACGCGATGCATAGAAATCAATAAATTCACAATTTGGTGAGAAATTGATGATTATTTTTCAGAAAATGTGCCCAGTCTAGAACAATGATTTTATTTGGTAGTTAGGATGCATTCAATGGAGCATGGGCTGACATTTCTCACTGCTGCAAGTCATGGGATAGTATGGGAAGCCTTTTGCAAGAAACAGAACATCATTTAACTTTATTTACTACATCTTGCAAGTGAAGATAAGATAGATTTCAGGATTTTCATTTTCCCTCTCTCTCCCTCTTCTCAAATTTCTATAAATTGGAGTGTTGGGCTCATTCTAAAGGGAGGCAGTTTTGAGCAAAAAAACTCTGTCAAAATTGTTTTGTGAAGCCAATTTGTTGTAAGCCCTGGTAGTGGACTCCTTACATGGTGATCCAGGCCCTTATCTTGCAATAGATTGAACTATGCCTACTTATGAAGCAATAGATGCAAGTTTGTGGATGTATCTTCCCCTGATGTGTTTGTTTGCATTCCTCTTGCCCTTTCAATCTCATTGCATATATATTGTGTCTATCTTATTCTATTACAAGAATCCATTATCATTGTGTGTGAATGAAATATTATTATGAATGCACTTTCTTGATTGTGGAGAACTGTTATCAACCCTTCTAGTTTGCATTTTTCTTCTACTTTTCACACATTGGAAGACTACTCTCGCACTCTCCTTTTTTGGTGTATCACTGCTTTAGTGTAGGCTTTGTTTTTATGCACTCTCTCTCCTTAGTCCCTTGGAAAGTTAGATTAGGATAGATAGTTTTTCCTGCATTAGAGTAGATTGTGGTAGGTAGTTTAGGAGCAAGAACTACCTTTCTCTGGAGGTATATCTCAAGTAGCAAGTCCCACAACTTGGAGATAGTACTCATATTATCCAATCACACTGTGAGCTTAAGCACACACACTTATGCAAACCATAGGGTGTTGTGATTCGGTGATAACAGGACCACCACCCTTCGCATCTCTAGCTCATTGTGTCTTCTCGTGTGCCTCATCCCTCTCGCTCAACAGCACAGTACACGTCATTTCTGCTATGACCACTGGTTCAAACAAATGGGGATGCTCTCCTGTAATATCATCCACACGCTCTAACATCCCTCTATCTGCAAGTATGTCACTTGGCACATTTTATGTTAGTGTGTGGATAGATGTGTCTATAATCAATCTCCAATATGTATCACCTAAAACCAATAGCACAACACATTAGGAAGTTATAACCATTGCATAATCAAATAACCAATCATACAATACAACCGCATATATGCTCATGCTCTGTTATTGCTTCTGCTATATTGTCAGGGGAATTTTCTTACCCCTCCACTCCTCCCTGTGGTAATTGAGGCAAATCTGCACATAATGGAAATAGGAAAACCCATCGATGCATCGCCCACAATGCACGATATGCCTTTGTATACCCCGCATCGTTCGTGTCAATATGTTCTATGGCCACATCGGCCTCATCTAGCCCTTGAGGTAATAGTTTCTCTCTTGTGGGCCCTGTTAATGCAAAATCATAGCACCCCCAAATGAGTTGTCAGATCTTCTTTTCTAAGGTAGAGTCATTTGATGTGATTCCCATAACATTGAGTATTCCGCAAAGTGTGGGACTTTACAAATGGGAAAACTCTCTAGAGAAGGTTGGTTCCTCTTCCTAAACTACTTGCCACAAGCTATTCTAGTGCAGGCAAGCTAATCTAATCCTAATCTAACTATCCAAGGAGACATGGAGAGAAAGAAAACAAGAAAAAACAGGGCCTACACTAAAATGGTGATACACCAAAGAAGGAAAATTGTTGCTCATCTAACTAAACTGCCATGAAGCGAAGGGAGGTGAGCAATGGAGAGGATGAACAACTACATCACATGCCAAAGACCAGATTCACACATAAAACATTTCAAACCCAACAAACACGGCTCCCAGATCTGCAAACAAACATCCAAAACATGCACAGGTACCCTGCAATGAAGAGAGGCAAGAAGAAACAACCAAAACAAGCCAAGGATGGACAAATGCATCACAAAACACATTTCGTATTACTTCAGAAGTTTTCACAGAACATCATTCACAAGAAAGAGGGAAAAACACCATTTACATAGTAGGGGAGGAGGTTTGAACTCCATTTTCGACCCTGAGGAAGAAAAAAAGAGGGGGAGGCAGAGAGGAAAAACGAACAACCTTTTTACAATGAGCCCTGACCCTTCTTTTATAGATTCAGCACAGAGGGAAGAAAGAGAGAGAAGCGGGAAAACTAGTTTGGATCTCAACCACTGCCATCAATCTCTCTTACAAAATCTGCCCCATAATGTTTCTTGACTGAATCAATTTCTCGTTTGGTGCCTCGAAGAAGGAGGAAACGGCGGATTAGATTGAATCCAATATGGTTATTGGGGAAAAAGATCTTGTATTAAAGGCCTGAAGACTTTTCTCCATTTTCTCCCCACCTAACCTCTCCAAAATAAAGTTTCAAATCTCCATGGCATAGACGAGGCTGAGATCTTTACAATGGTGTTAGGTTTGCTAGGTCTTGAGCCCCAAGTCGAAAGATATGGCCATTTGAAATTTGGGTCGGATCCATATAAAATAGAAGGAAAATAGTTTGGAAAACGGGTCGCCTTTTTTCAAACTGGACACGTAGATGCCCAGTGCATGTCTGAGGGTGGCCTCTGTATTTTTCTTTTGGAATACGCGGGGATGACACGTGGCTTCTTCCACGGCCTGCTTGATTTCCTTATATTTTTGGCTAGGTCCCTTGTTCGGTGGGGTCATATATCTTGACCAGGGACATGCAACAGCCTGGCACTTGTCTTAAAACATTCCCTTTATTCTACTCTAGAGTTGGCACCATCTCGAGAGTTGGCATCGTCCACTGGTCTGTCTCAGTGTTTGACTATTCAACCTGACCATGTCCCTTTTTTGAAACAGGATGCATGGAGTCTCCGCGCTCACATAGAAACCCACTTAGGATTTTGCCTCTTAAGAAACATCAGATCGACACGTGGAAACCTCCGCAAACTCTTAGACTTTTCAACGGCCCCTCTTACCCTTTCAGACCTTGGGCTACGTGGCGAGCTCGCGCTAATTTGGGTCTCTACCTTTGGACTAACTTTTGGAGGTGCGCCAAGCTGATGCGTGGCGTCTCCTACTAACAATTCTATACTTAGCCTTTTTTAGGCCTGCCTTGTCTGCCCTTTGACTCCTATTGACTTTGCCCCCGCTAGGCCTGCGACACGTGGTGGCTTGGCACTCATTTTGGTCTACCCCTTTGGATTCAATCTTTGGAGGTGCGTTGTTTGGACACTTGGCAGATTATGTTGTCTCCTCCATACTTAGTTGATTTTGAGACTCATTCTGAACCATTTTGAGCCTGAAGACTTCAAATATTCACCGTTTCTTTTCCTCGAGCCTCTAGTTCTTCTGACACTGCTCAGCCTCCTTCCCCAACCCTTATTTTTCATTTTAGAGCATTCCCGAGTCTGTTAAATAGATTTAAGACATGGATTCGCTCGACAGAGTTGTTTCTTCTCTTTCTTCTCACACAGGGTCATTTAAACTTTCTTAGGCCCCGTCATTCTAATCTAGAGTCCCTCTGCACCTGTTTACAAGATTTAAATGTTTTTTATCTTATTCTTTCCTTGCAAGGTCATGGTTGATTCAATATTTTTCCCAGGGGGCAAAATATGGATAATAATTTGGTGACTCATAGGGACATCTGTCTGCTAGATAAAGAGACCAGTAGCCTTAAAGCACCCATTAGGCATGGAGTCAAGAATGATGCCCTGACACTGATCCTTCTTATAAAATGGACCTCAACCGCATGCCTTTGTTGCCTTTTCCTGACCCTGAACCTACCCGCGTGTTTGCACTCTCAATTTTCGTAAGAAATCTTGAAAAAATGATTCTGAGAGTAGAAAATTGTTTTGACCCGGGGCTTTCATCTGTCCCTGAAATGGACTATTTTGAAACGACTTTAGTTGCTCTACATTTGGATTATTTTTTGGAATATGCAACTTTTACAGGCAACTATGATTCTTCTACCATAAATAGTGAAGAGCCTAGCCTTGTGCACCCTTGGAGAAATGCGAACAAAACTTATATACAAAGACCAAATCATACATTCCTCAAATGGGACATGCAGAGTGTGCATAAGTACTTCTTCTGCTGTAAACAAATTCTACTACTACTCCTAAACTAACCAGAGAGAAATAATGCTAAACAAAGCCTGCAACTGGCAGGGAGAAGTAGCTTCCCTTTCTCAAAAGGGGAAGCCATGCAAATTATTTGACACTGAATATAGCTGCATGTATGAGTGAAAAACTGACAATAAGTCGATCCTCCACCAAAATCATCAAGGTATCTACATTAACAAAAAATACCTCCTCAAGCTGATTAGCATTGGACTCCTGGAGGTGTTGATGATGACCCTTGGTACTTTAATGCTCATCCTCATGCCCTGAAGTAGGCATGACTAGTTTTGGCTTCTCCCTTGGCACCAATGAAGCCAAGTACCTGATTAGGCACGGTCTGATCCTTTGGATGTGCCCATTTTTCTAAAATTTAACTCCAAAAATGGAGTCTTCTTGTGGACCTTCCTGGGTGGATGGTGAGAGAGAAATGGTGACATCCTCCTACCTTTTATCTTCCTTCTCCTGTGAAGAACATGGAAGACCATGGTCTTCCAACCTTGGTTTCAGAGGTTCATTATGAAGTGCAGGTTGTTGCACTTGAATATTCTCCTTCATGGCAACAGGCTCATATGCTTGGAAGATGGATGATGGAAGAGAAACTGATGTGATCTCCATGGGCTTTTATCTAACAAAACAATCCTCCAAGTCAGTCAGATAGTCTTCCTCATTTTTGTCCTGTTGCATGTGCTCAACCTCCTCCATGGTGTCCTCCTAATCTGTAACTTGATCACCATGGATCCCTTCATCATCAAACATGAAGTTTGCAATCTCAAACTCTTCTTCAACATCAAAGCTTGAAGGGGATGAAGTGGAAGGAAGAACTAAAGGTTCTCCTGTAGCCTACTCCACACTTGGAGCCTCTGAAACTATATGGTACTCCTCCATCATGGGTTCATCAATCAAATCAGGCCCTTGAAATGAAAGCAAATAATCTTCAATGATGCTTTCTTCATTGAATGGCCTCAACACTGATTTGATCTCTCCCAGCTGCTCCTCTTCAATGGGGCTTGGAGCTAATTGTTCCTCCTCTTTAACTAGTTGTGTAGCTTGGATTAGATCAGCATTCTCCTCAGACAGAGTGCCATTAGGTACACTATATTCAGAGCAAATAGACTGTTGATCTTCTTCCTCTTGTTCTTGTTCTTCTTTTGCTACAAACTCAGCCTGAGTCACCACTAGCTCCTTAACCTTGACCTCCTCTATTGGCTTGACCATCAAGGGGATATTTGTAAACCCAAATTTGGTAGCCCAACTCTTCAGATTGTCTGTCATTTCTTTTCTATTGGGCTCCTCTTCTTGTTGTTCTCTTTGACTAGATTCTTGAGTCTCTTCCCAACATGGACTTGGGAAAGCAAGAGGAGTGGCAGGTTGGGGTTCAACTAGCTTTGCAATTGTTTGTGGTGGTAAGGGAGGTGGAACTTCTTTTTTTTGGAGGGGATGATTGTTTGGGAAAGGAAAGGGGAGAAGAATTGAAATGGGGTGGAAGATCGGGAGATGGAGAAATGAAATCAACACTTGGGGTAGCAAGTGAGAAGCATGGAAATTGGAGCTTGGGTTGAGATGGTGCTACTTGAGAAAGAGAAAAAGAAAATCTATGAGATGGTGGACTTACCCATTGACAAGGTTGTCTTGACTCTAACTCATAAGCCTCGATCTCCTCAGTCCATTGTATAAGTTGAGGGAGCACTTCAACCATGAAGTCTAGCTTCTCCTAAGGGTTGTAATGTCTTGGAAAAGGACCTTCCCATGGATAAGTTTCCCTATAACCAATATTGAATCCCTTCATTTGTGCCATGGCCCTTGACTGAACCATGTCAGCCTCCATTCTTTGGATCTTCTCCAGCAAACCAGCATCCTCCACATAGTTGTCATTATAGTATGTGCCCCCTTGTTCTTGATAAGCTCCATGGCCAAACTGACTTTGACCTTGCTCACATGGGTAAGCACAATTACTTTGGATCTGATCATAGTACTGATCTGGAGGAGTTGAAAAATGTATTGGAGGTGAATTGCATTGCTGCTGTAAGTGTGAGTTCCATGAAGGGAATGAAGTCATGATTACACAACCTCATGGAATGGGAGAAAATGAAAGAGATGGAAGAAGAAACTGGATGAAAATATGTGAAAATGGATCGAAAAGGTCTGCAACTCAGAGAATGGGTTTTTGACCAGATGGAGTCGCTAGATGTGCTTGCATGTGCCTCAAAAGGCTGAATCCCACCAAGAACACATAAACTTGATGAAATAAAGTGAAGACCTCAAGGTCCCACCGGGTGTGCCAAAACTGTTAATAAAAAATCACAGCACCCCCAAATGAGTTGGTAGATATGCTTTTCTAAGGCAAATTCATTTGGTGTGATTCACATAACATTGAGTGTTCCCCAAAGTGTGGGACTTTGTAAATAGGAAAACTCTCCAGAGAAGGTTGGTTCTGTCAACACCAATCTGGCACTATGATAATTCTTCACCAGGAACTCCTCGTGCTATGATTATTTACTAATGCACAACTTTTAGTTTGGTGGATGTAATCTGGAAACACAACAACAAACATAACACAAGAATACCATAGACCATGATAAGAAAGAATGATGATAAATCTGAAATATCAGTGTAAATTATAATATCAACATGAAATTGTTACAATCTCACCCATGAGGTACTTCAAGTGTTACTGACTTCACTTGCCTTCCAACAATAACTATGGGAGAAACTTCACAATTACACCTCTTAATGGCTTCTTTAACACACCTTCAAAATGATGGCTTCCTTTACACACTTACTCATACAATATTTCTCACTACTTCCTTATATGCTAAAGGAGGGGGGTGGCCTCTCTATTTATAGAACTTCCAGACTTATCCATCTTATCTCTAAGATAGGATAAGAAATCTACCCTGACGAATCATATTCCATACCTTAACTCTTATCTGTACATGTAAGCTTATCTTTTAAGATAAGATAAACCTTATCATTTCACATGGGTTCCACATTTTTAGACTTTTTACAAATAAAATACACAAAATATTTATGACCTCACTCCTTGTTCTTATTACCCATATAATATTTCTAATTCCTAATCATGTAGACCCTACTTCTCTACTTACCCTAACTTTGATATTTTAACATTACCGAACCACTTACGACAAATATTTACTTTTTACCACAACATTCCTATTGTACTTTTTACTATTACCGTACTATACATTATTGGCGGCATAGTACTGGAAGCGTTGTTATCTTCTATCGGATACTACTACTAATTATACTTAACAACATCCTATTCCTAATACATACATTAATGAAATAGAAATTACGGAGGAAAATTTTAATGTCGACGGTTCCTCTTCCTAAACTACCTTCCACAAGCTATTCTAGTGCAGGCAAGCTAATCTAATCCTAATCTAATTATCCAAGGAGACAGGGAGGGAAAGAAAACAAGAAAAAATAAGGCCTACATTAAAATGGTGATACACTAGAGAAGGAAAATTGTTGATCATCTAACCAAACTGCCATGAAGCGAAGGGAGGTGAGCAATGGAGAGGATGAACAACTGCATCACAGACCAAAGATCAAATTCACATAGAAAAAATTTCAAACCCAATAAACATGGTGCCCAGATCTGCAAACGAACATCCAAAACATGCATATGTACCCTGCAATGAAGAAAGGTAAGAAGAAACATCCAAAATGAGCCAAGGACGAACAAATGCATCACAAACATGTTTCTTATTGCTTCAAAAGTTTGCACAGAACATCATTCACGAGCAAGAGGCAAAAACACCATTTACAGAGTAGGGGAGGAGGTTTGAACTCCATTTACGATCCTGAGGAAGAAAAAAAGAGGGGGAGGTAGAGAGGAAAAATGAACAACCTTTTTACAATGAGCCCTGACCCTTCTTTTATAGATTCAGCAAGGAGGGAAGAAAGAGAGAGAAGTGGGAAAACCGGTTTGGAGCTCAACCACTGCCATCAATGTCTCTTACAAAAACTACCCCAAATGTTTCTTGACTGAATCAATTTCTCATTCGGCACCTAGAATAAGGAGGAAACGGCATATTAGATTGAATCTGATTTGGTTGTTGGGGAAAAAGATCTTGTATTAAAGGCCTAAAGACTTTTATCCATTTTCTCCCCACCTAACCTCTCCAAAATTAAATTTTTAGATCTCCATGGCATAGATGAGTTTGAGATATTTCCAACGATGTCACATTTACTAGGTCTCGAGCCCCGAGTCGAAAGATATGTCCATTTGAAATTTGGGTCAAGTCCATATAAAATAGCAGGAAAACAGTTTGGAAAACGGGCCCCCTTTTTTGAAACTGGACACGTGGAGGCCTGGCACATGTCTGACGGTGGCCTCTGTATTTTTATTTTGGAATAACATGGGGATGACATGTGGATTCTTCCGCGGCCTGCTCAATTTCCTTATATTTTTGTCTAAGTCCCTTGTTTGATGGGGTCATATATCTTGACTGGGGACACGTGGTTGCCTAGCGCTTGTCTTAAAACCTTCCCTTTATTCTGCTCTAGAGTTGGCACCGTGTTGACAGTTGGCACCCTCTGCTGGTCTGTCTCAGTGTTTTACTATTCAACCTGACCATGTCCCTTTTTTGAAACAAGATGCGTGGAGGCTCCGCGCTCACTTAGAAACCCGCTTAGGATTTTACCTCTGAAGGAACGTCAAATCGACACGTGGAAACCTCCACAAACTCTTAGACTTTTCAATGGCCCCACTTACCCTTTCAGACCTTGGGCTACGTGGAGAGCTCATGCTAATTTGGGTCTCAACCTTTGGACTGTTTGGAGGTGCACCAAGCTGACACGTGGCATCTCCCGCTAACATTTCTGTACTTAGCCTTTTTTTAGGCCCGCCTTGTCCGCCTTTTGACTCCTGTTGACTCTGCCCCCACTGGGCCTGCGACACGTGGAGGCTTGGCGCTCATTTGGGTCTACCCCTTTGGATTCAATCTTTGGAGGTGTGTTGTTTGGACACTTGGCAGATTATGTTGTCTCCTCCATACTTAGTTGATTTTTAGACTCATTCTAAACCATTTTGAGCCTGAAGACTTCAAATATTCACCGTTTCTTTTCCTCAAGCCTCTGGTTCTTCTGACACTGCTTGGCCTCCTTCCCCGATCCTTATTTTTCATTTTAGAGCATCCCTGAGTCTGTTAAATAGATTTAAGACACAGATTCACTCGATAGAGTTGTTTCTTCTCTTTCTTCTCGCACAGGATCGTTTAAACTTTCTCAAGCCCCACAATTCTATTATAGAGTCCCTCTGCACCTGTTTACAAGATTTAAACATTTTTTCTCTTATTCTTTCCGTGCGGGGTCATGGTCGATTCAATATTTTTCCCAAGGGGAAAAATATGGATAATAATTTGGCGACTCACAGGGACATCTATTTGCTAGATGAAGAGACCAGTAGCCTTGAAGCGTCCATTGGGCATGTAGTCAAGAATGATGGCTTGAGACTGATCCTTCTTATAAAATGGACCTCAACCGCATGCCTTTGTTGCCTCTGCCTGACCCTGAACCTACCCGTGTGTCTGCACTCTCAATTTTCGTAAGAAATCTTGAAAAAATGATTCTGAGAGTAGAAAATTATTTTGACCCAGGGCTTTCATCTGTCCCTAAAATGGACTATTTTGAAATGACTTTAGTTGCACTGCATTTGGATTATTTTTTAGAATTTGCAACTGTTACAGGTAACTATGATTCTTCTGCCATAAATAGTGAAGAGCCTGGCCTTGTGCACTCTTGGAGCAATGCGAACAAAACTTATATACAAAGACCAAATCATACATACCTCAAATGGGACATGCAAAGTGTGCATAAGTACTTCTTCTACTGCAAACAAAGTCTACTCCTACTCCTAAACTAACCAAAGAGAAAGAATGCTAAACAAAGCCTGCAATTGGTAGGGAGAAGTAGCTTCCCTTTCTCAAAAGGGGAAGCCATGCAAATGATTTGACACTGAATATAGCTGCATGTATGAGTGAAAAATTTAAAATAAGTTGGTCCTCCACCCAAATCATCAAGGTATCTACATTAACCAAAAATACCTCCTCAATTTGATTGGCATTGGACTCCTGGAGGTGTTGATGATGACTGATCTGAAAATCAAATTTAACTAGCAATTGCTTACACAACAACATTTGATTTGTATTGATTCTCAATTTTAAAATTAAGTGATTAAGACCTTTCTATTTTTTAATAAAAAATTAAAACATGCAAGTACTATTCAAAAATATAGAGAAATGAAGATAATTCACTAGCAATCCAACACAAGACGTGATAATGGAGTTCGGCACTTGAGGCCTACTTCTTCGGGTCAGGTTAAATGAGACCAATCTATTAAAATCTTGAAAATAATTCTTTACAAAGAATTCTACAAAATTATGACCTTCTCACAGTCTTCCTCTATCAAAAAAAACATGGGTTGCTTTTTACTTCTCCTCAAAATTCCACTCCTAGCTCAAGTTATGAGCATTTCAATAATTTACACAGTCCCGAATGTTGTTTCAAATACAATAAAGCTCCTTTTATATTGTTTCACAAGAAGTGGTGCAGCGGTGAAAGCTCTTATCTTTTGCCATGGAGATCAAGGTTCAAATCCCCCCTATCTCCACTTCCTTCTCCCTAGGTGGATTTTAAAAGGTTTATCCCACATTGTGGGTGCGCGAATGAAGGAAGACATTTAATAATGCAAAGGGGGTGGTTTTGTATTGTCTTTTGAGCCGTTTTATGCTGTGTAGATTGGTTTGGTTGGCCAATTTATGGCATGTGGATATGTATTGACCTTGTTAAGTGGATTTTAGGCACCTTATTCAATAATGTTTATTTAAAACTTGGACTTGGAATATGGCGTAGATCTTGGGATAAATATAGAGGAGGTTTAGCAAATAAATCCGTGGAATATGACAAATAGTTATGTAATGTGTGGCATTTGGAATTGGTCTTGGTTTTATATGAAGTTATCAATTAGTCCCACATGCATAGTAAAAATTCAATTAGAGGGATATATATACACAAGTTGGTACCATGATAATATGAGAAGGAGGATAAGGCACCCCTCCATAATCAAGTGTGACGAACCTGGCTGAGGGCCCCCAGCCAGTAAATAGCGGGATCCATTTTTCCACGAACGAGTGTCCAAGACTAGAGTTCCAAAAACCACTTTTAGTATGTTACACAAATTTTCCACGTGTTATAATATGCTTAGAACACTTGGAGAGCGTGCACACATCCAACCTGCACAAAATCCTAAATTTTGCCAGTTGCCCAAAAATTTCAGCAGGCTATAACTTTTGCAAACGAGCTTCGTTTCCTACAAACAAGATATCGATAGATTCGTCTAATTTTTCTCCACACTTTCCAACTAATTGAAAATTATTTTGAGAAGATCTTATATCAATGTTTCTCAGTAAGGATCAATGACCCGTGGTACTTTGATGCTCATCCTCATGCCCTGAAGTAGGCACGACTAGTTTTGGCTTCTCCCTTGGCTCCAATGAAGCCAAGTACTTGATTAGGCACGGTCTGATCCTTTGGATGTGCCCATTTTTCCAAAATTTAACTCCAAAAATGGAGTCTTCTTATGGACCTTCCTGGGTGGATGGTGAGAGAGAAATGGTGACATCCTCCTACCTTTTCTCTTCCTTCTCCTGTGAAGAACATGGAAGACCATGGTCTTCCAACCTTGGTTTCAGAGGGTCATTATGAAGTGTAGGTTTTTGTAATTGAATATTCTCCTTCATAGAAGTAGGATCATATGCTTGGAAGATGGATGATGGAAGAGAAACTGATGTGATCTCCATGGGCTTTTCTTTAACAAAACAATCCTCCAAGTCAGACAGATAGTCTTCCTCGTTGTTGTCCTGTTGCATGTGCTCAACCTCCTCCATGGTGTCCTCCTAATCTGTAACTTGATCACCATGGATCCCTTCATCATCAAACATGAAGTTTGCAATCTCAAACTCTTCTTCAACATCAAAGCTTGAAGGGGATGATGTGGAAGGAAGAACTGAAGGTTCTCATGTAGCCTACTCCACACTTGGAGCCTCTGAAACTGTATGGTACTCCTCCATCATGGGTTCATCAATCAAATCGGGCCCTTGAAATGAAATCAAAAAATCTTCAATGATGCTTTCTTCATTGAATGGCCTCAACACTGATTTGATCTCTCCCAGCTGCTCCTCTTCAATGGGGCTTGGAGCTGATTGTTCCTCCTCTTTAACTAGTTGTGCAGCTTGGATTAGATCAGCATTCTCCTCGGACAGTGTGCCATTAGGTACACTATATTCAAAGTAAATAGATTGTTGATCTTCTTCCTCTTGTTCTTGCTCTTCTTTTGCTGCAAAATCAGCCTCAGTCGCCACTGGATCCTTAACCTTGACCTCTTCTATTGGCTTGATCATCAAGGGGATCTTTGTAAACCTAAATTTGGTAGCCCAACTCTTCATATTAGCTGTCGTTTCTTTTTTTTGGGATCCTCTTCTTTTTGTTCTCCTTGACTGGATTCTTGAGTCTCTTCCCAACATGGACTTGGGAAAGCAAGAGGAGTGACAGGTTAGGGCTCAACCAGATTTGCAATTGTTTTTGGTGGGAAGGGAGGTGGAAATTCTTGTTTTTTTGGATGGGATGACTGTTTGGGAAAGGAAAGTGGATAAGAATTGAAATGGGGTGGAATATCGGGATATGGAGAAATGAAATCAACACTTGGGGTAACAAGTGAGAAGATTTGAAATTGGAGCTTGGGTTGAGATGTTGTTGTTTGAGAAAGAGAAAAATAAAAGCTATGAGATGGTGGACTTACCCATTGACAAGGTTGTCTTGACTCCAACTCATAAGCCTCAATCTCCTCAGTCCATTGTACAAGTTGAGGCAGCACTTCAACCATGAAGTCCAGCTTCTCTTGAGGGTTGTAATGTCTTGGAAAAGGACCTTCCCATGGACAAGGTGCCCTGTAACCAATCTTGAATGCATTTATTTGTGTCATGGTCCTTGACTGAACCATGCCAGCGTCCATTCTTTAGATCTTCTCCAGCAAACCAGCATTCTTCACACAGCTGTCACCATAGTATGTGCCCCCTTGTTCTTGATAAGCTCCATGGCCAAACTGACTTTGACCTTGTTCACATGGGTAAGCACAATTACTTTGGATCTGATCATAGTACTGATTTGGAGGAGTTGAAAAATGCATTGGAGGTGAACTGCATTGCTATTGTAAGTGTGAGTTCCATGAAGGGAATGAAGTCATGACTGCACAACCTCATGGAATGGGAGAAAATGAAAGAGATGGAAGAAGAAAATTGATAAAAATGAGTGAAAATGGATGGAAAAGGTCTGTAACTCAAAGAATGGGTTTTTGACCAGATGGAGTTACCAGATGTGCTTGCAAGTGCCTCAAAAGGCTGAATCCCACCAAGAACACATAAAATTGATGAAATAAAGTGAAGACCTCAAGGTCCCATCGTGTGTGCCAAAAATGTTAATAAAAAATCACAGCACCCCCAAATGAGTTGTCAGATCTACTTTTCTAAGGCAAATTCATTTGGTGTGATTCGCATAACATTGTGTGTTCCCCAAAGTGTGGGACTTTGTAAATGGGAAAAATCTCCAAAGAAGGTTGGTTCCTCTTCCTAAACTACCTTCCACAAGCTATTCTTGTGTAGGAAAGCTAATCTAATCCTAATCTAATTATCCAAGGAGACAGGGAGGGAAAGAAAACAAGAAAAAATAGGGTCTACATTAAAATGGTGATACACTAGAGAAGGAAAATTGTTGATCATCTAACCAAATTGTCATGAAGTGAAGGGAGGTGAGCAATATAGAGGATGAACAACTGCATCATAGGCCGAAGATCAAATTCACACAGAAAACATTTCAAATCCAAAAAACACGGCTCCCAGATCTGCAAACGAACATCCAAAACATGCACGGGTACCCTGTAATGAAGAGATACAAGAAGAAACAACCAAAACGAGCCAAGGATGGAAAAATGCATCACAAACACATTTCTTATTACTTCATAAGTTTTCACAGAACATCATTCACGAGCAAGAGGAAAAAACACCATTTACATAGTAAGGGAGGAGGTTTGAACTCCATTTTCAACCCTGAGGAAGAAAAAAAGAGGGGGAGGCAAAGAGGAAAAATGAACAACCTTTTTACAATGAGCCTCGACCCTTCTTTTATAGATTCAGCATGGAGGGAAGAAATAGAGAGAAGTGAGAAAACCGGTTTGGAGCTCAACCACTGCCATCAATGTCTCTTACAAAATCTGCCCCTAAATTTTTCTTGACTGAATCAATTTCTCGTTCGGCACCTTGAAGGAGGAAACAGCGGATTAGATCGAATCCGATCTGGTTGTTAGGGAAAAAGATCTTGTATTATAGGCCTAAAGATTTTTCTCCATTTTATCCCCACCTAACCTCTCCAAAATTAAAGTTTCAGATCTCCATGGCATAGACGAGGCCAAGATCTTTCCAACGGTGTCATATTTTTTAGGTCTTGAGCCCCGAGTCAAAAGATATGGCCATTTTAAATTTGGGTCGAGTCCATATAAAATAGTGGGAAAATAGTTTATAAAACGTGCCCCCTTTTTTGAAACTGGACACATTGAGGCCTGGCACATGTGTGAGGGTGGCGTCTATATTTTTATTTTGGAATAGCGCGGGGCTGACACGTGGCTTCTTCCGCGGCCTGCTCGATTTCCTTATATTTTTGGCTAATTCCCTTGTTCAGCGGGGTCATATATCTTGACTGGGGACACGCGATGGCCTAGCGCTTGTCTTAAAACCTTCCCTTTATTCTACTCTATACTTGGCGCCGTGTTGACACTTGGCACCCTCCACTGGTCTGTCTCAATGTTTGACTATTCAACCTGACCCTGTCCCTTTTTTGAAATAGGACGCATGGAGGCTCTGCGCTCACTTACAAACCAGTTGAGGATTTTTCCTCTGAAGGAGCATCGAATCGAGATGTTGAAACCTCCACAAACTCTTAGAATTTTCAATGACCCCTCTTACCCTTTAAAACCTTGGGCTACGTGGAAAGCTCATGCTAATTTGGGTCTCCGCCTTTGGACTAACTTTTGGAGGTACGCCAAGCTGACGCGTGGCATCTCCCACTAACATTTCTATTCTTAGCCTTTTTTTAGGCCCACCACATCCTTTTTTTGACTCTTGTTGATTCTACCCCCATTGGTCCTGGGACACGTGGAGGCTTGGCGCTCATTTGGGTCTATTCCTTTGGATTCAATCTTTGGAGGTGCGCCATTTGGACACTTGGCAACTTCCATTGTCTCCTCCATACTTAGTCAATTTTTAGACTCATTCTGAACCGTTTTGAGCCTGAAGACTTTGAATCTTCACTGTTTCTTTTCCTTGAGCCTCTGGTTCTTCTGACATTGCTTGGCCTCCTTCCCCAACCCTTATTTTTCATTTTAGAGCCTACCCGAGTCTATTAAATAGATTTAAGACATGGATTCACTCAACAAAGTTGTTTCTTCTCTTTCTTCTCGCACAGGGTCGTTTAAAATTTCGCAGGCCACATTATTCCATTGTAGAGTCCCTCTATAACCTATTTGCAAGATTTAAACGTTTTTCTCTCTAATTCTTTCCATTCGAGGTCGTGGCTGATCCAATATTTTTCCTGAGGGGTGAAATATGGATAACATGCCCTAGTTTAGCTCTGACCCTCCTATGACTCTAATGGCTCGTAACCACACATATGGCTCTTGGGGCACATCTTGAGTCATCCCAAACTGTGGAGATACATGCTCCACCTAGAATAACTCAGTCACCCCTGGAAATCGATCCTCCAACCACATTTTCCTTTCTATGCATCGTAACTCCACCACGTCTTCTAGCCATCCTCCATAATCTCGGTATGGCCTCCATATCACTACCTCTGGCCCCATCTAATATATCAGTACTTTATAGGTGTTAGTATCCATCTTCTACCCATGTACACCAATCCACCTACCAACAAATATGTTTTTCCTAGCCCATTCTGCTCACGGACCACCAACTGGCCTCAATATTGTCATATGCTTATAAACCCACACATGCAATAATGTATTAGCTCTAATCCCACCTCCGTGAAGTTCCTATGTAAATTTGTATAGATCCCTATACAGGCGGGCTAACACACATCATGCCTAAACATACATAGTACTCTCCTCCTCTATCTAGTGACAAATATCATGCATATTATATAAGATGCCCACACCACCTCCCCCTACTACGATTAAAGATGTTCTAACCACGGCTTTAAACTTCTGTAAGTGTGGAACCCCTGATCTCAAAATCACATCCAAACTAATATGGCCCTGGAAGGCACTCGAATCCCTACAAAATACCACCTAGCGACCTGCATCTATCTCTCTATGTTCTCCATCACCCTGACGTGTACCCTCTCACCGACAACCAGTAATCGCAGTATGTGATATACATCCTCTAGTGTGATTTTCATCTCACTAGTAGGTAGCCAAAATGTACAAGTATCCACACACCATCTCTTACACAACGTTGTAAACATAGGAATATTATGGGGCACATCCCCCATCCTCTCTATGTGCCACAGGTCAGCATGTTCCATAACCTCCCAATCATCATCTGATAAGCCCAACCCAAGAAAAGTACTCAAATGTCGACCACCGCAGAATTCCTTCTAATGGATATCCCTCTACACATTGCCAAATAACAACAGACAACACATTAGAACATTATGCATAGGCACACATCAACATTTATGACATCACTAAACATAAAATTTCAAGTTTACATCGCTCAGGATAGAAATCATACTTTGTGGACATGGGCACCCAAAATCGGGAATGGGGTGCCCCGAAGCAGGACACCAGCTCCAAGATCTAGGTGCTCCTATCCCGAAAGTCACTAACACCTTAACCACTATTTTCCAATTCCAAAATGCCTAGAAAAACAAAAATCACAATTTTACAAAAAAACACCAAAAACAACTACGACAAATGTATTTTTCAAAAAAAAACTCACACTTACCAACTCCACCATCGTATGTGGGTCCACAGCGATCACTACCATCTCGAATCAGCTAGGTTGCGTTGCTCTAACTTGTGGCATCCTTACACACTCAGAGTTCATGCTCACACTAGCACAAAAGACATATCAGTTAACTAATCACTCTTTCACTATTATTTATAATCACTTTTCATTGTTCATTCTACTATGGTCATACTTCACATGCACTAATCAACTAATACACCTTTCACAATTTTACTAATATCTTGAGTGTTTTTACTCTGATTTCTCTCCTGTTTGTGGCATTCTCTTCATAATTCCTCCTACCATCGTATTGTACACATGGCACACACATTATTTCTCCTCGACATTTTATTTCACTCAGTCTACACACATTTTTACAATATCTATCCCGCACCAATTATTATTGTGCTTGCTTTCGGCTCAGCGTTCATACTCATTATCAATTTCCCTTTCACCGAAAGGGGGGCATATAATTGTGGTCATTCTATAATTCCCTGTACGCCACTACGCGATCATTTAACACTTCTAATTTTTCATTTTTGAACATTTACTAATACACTATGTGATATGTCATCACTTTCTATCAATTCCCCCTAATGACCTAACATCGGGGGAAACAAGCATAAAATCTCTCTATGAGTAAAAAAAATAGTCAATCAATCGAATACGTTCAAGTCTATAAAAATCAAAATCATACCATTCAATCGATATAATACAACACATTTGGCCTCCCAAATGACCTAACTTGGGAGTTACATGCAGCCTCCCATATTACCTAACTTGGGAGTTACACTCGTTACTTTCCCATATGACCTAACATGGTAAGTTAGTCTACATTTTGCATTTTCTTCCATATGACCTAACTTGGAAACCACCATACATTGTGGTAACACCCTTGGAGTGGGGGAAATGAGACGTCATTTCCTTTCCTATACTTCTCCTATATGGTTCAACACATTTGATCGAAATATTTGGATACAAAATCTCTAAAAATTTAATCTGTGTTCATCTACAACGGCTAGATATTTTGAGGATGTAGTTAAAGGTTGGAGAATAACACACCTTTTACCCTACACTCTTCCTCTAGCGACAGGATGCCCAAATCCTCTGATTTTTCATACACATGCAATTGGGTTGGGAACTGATCACTCCCTACCCCATCACATCATCATCATACAACATTTGAAATCATCAATCATTCAACATTACAATCATCACTCTTGTTTAGTACACTTCATCACAATTTTACATCTCTCACTACGCTGCATGGATCAACATTTTGATCCCTGGTTCTTCACGCTATATGTTGACATTCAACATGCTCTTCTACCACATCTACACGTTCTTCTACAGCATGGGATTCTTCATATTTCTCTCAAGTACGCATCTCTAACTACTTTATGTTACTGAGCTTTCACTCACCAAGATAAAGTGGGGGAAAATATAGTCACAAAATCATGCACTTATTACTCTTATTATACCACCAAGTATGTTGTTTTATATATGGATCTTGCGTAAGAAAAGTATTCACTGATGACCCATTCCATTGTCTAGTCATTTGTCTTGTTGGTCTTTGTCGTTGTTTGTCTTTCACATTTGTCACTCACTCACACAATTTTGGCTAGGTCTCAGGGAGTCTTATCTGACAGTATTCACTTTGTGTCATCACTAATCTTTTGACTAGGGTGCCTAGATAGGGATTATAGCGTCTAAGGTGCCTTGGTCCCCATCACACTTGGTTTTTACTTAGAAATTCAAGATTTGTCTTTATGGTTTTCCCTCTCATCTCTCTAGGTGTTAGTCGACATGTCGCGTCATTAGTGTTGAAATTTGAACAAGAGATCCCTATATAAACACAACATACATACTACCTTATGGGAAAAATATTACTATCAAGGAATAGCTATCTACATAGAGCAAGGGAATGCATTTGGGCACTATTCTCATCACACATTGCATAGGAAGGGTTGTATTCTTTCTATTACATCCACCATTTTATATTTTACATCTAGCTATTGTTTGATATCTCTACGTCATTGGTGTTAGGGTAACCTTGGCACATTATTGCACACACAAGCACATATAAATTCATTGGGGCTAAGATGTAGTGCAGCGCTCATTCATAAGTCCATTTATTTGGTAGTTGAGGATGGTCCAACCCCTTCATTTGCATCTTCACTTTTTTAGGGTTTGATGATTTGTATGGGGTTTTGCAGGTAATTATTCATTGGAAATTTATGGAGACATCAGTGAAGCAAGTGCGACATCCACCCAGTCAAAAGCGAAGTATTGCAAATACCTAGCAACCATAGCAAGATCATATTTCAAGCTACCCTGCAGACCAGAGCGCCCAGATTTCAAACCAGGGTACCCCGGGTGCCCTCATCCTTCCTCAAGCACCCTAGTCCACCTAGATCTACCTCTGTTGATATTTTCTGAATATCATTGTGACACTTTTCTCTGTCATTCCATCACTCTACTCATTCTATAATCACTGCAAGGTAAGTCTAATTCAGGTGAGTACCTTATCCTTCTTATTTCCTTTTATTTATTAAATCAAATAAAGTGTATAGCATTCATATTTCAGTATATTTCATTTATATGTCATTTATCATAGTTATACATTTCTTATTTCAATAAAATTTACATTATAATTTATTTAATCAGTATATTCATAGCGATATGTGGAGGAGTAGAATAGGAAATAGAGGGAAATGTCATAATAGGTGTTGTAGAGTGGCTATTTAAGGGATTAGGATGTGGCTTGGGCGTTGAATTGCCAATTAGGGGAGTATAGTTCATGATCTCATCCTTATAGTCAAATTCAAAGTAGGAATAGCCATCATCCATGAGGTTTTCACCCTTAAGATCAAAGGTAGTATGCATGGTTCATGGAGAGATAATGATAATGTTGATGCCATGAATAAAGGTATAAAAGAGTGATTTCTGATATCAAAGCATTTCTTCATTCTTAGCATGGGTGTAGCCTATTAAGAAGGAATCATATACATAATAACTACCATCATTATTAGGTGTAGTGACATCGATAGTGCATGAATCGATAATAGTATCAAGTTGAACAAGATTTTGTATTAGAGGATGCATATTGTGAGTAATGGTAATAGGGATGCAGTCAACATCCTTCTTATCCGCAAGAGGTTATAGAGTAGGATTTAATTGTGATATAATGGCATTGTGGTATCATAAGTGTTTATCTCATGAAAACCATCATCATCCTAATCGACAATTATCAGGGTACAACTCACAACCTCAAGATTCCTAGTATAACTACAAATGGAATCCACATTTTAGTTGAATAATTGGTATTCCTGAAATGGGATGGTGGGGAGTTCTTTGGGGATGGTAATTTTGAATGTCCCACATTGTTGGAGGAGGTCAAAGTTCCAAGGATTAGTGTCAACTTGTACTTTATAGATATCCTCTAGGTGTGTGTACTTAACCACATTTCTCAATTAATGAAGTGACTACTTGCATATGGTGGGTTCATCGTTGACTAAACAAGATATTATAAGAAAATGGGAGGATGAAGATAATGAATTTTATGTAAAGAGTGTAACAATTCATAGTGATAGGGATCCAAATATAATCCATGGGGAAATGTGTCTATGATCATAACCCTGACACATGCTCCTATTGGATTTTAGGTTGGAAATAGAGTAACCAAGTGTCTTAATAAATTCAAGGGAAGTGACGCAGGTACCAAAACCTTTATTTATGAGGGATATCTTGACTGCAGTGTGGATTATTTTAACTAGGATAAAGAGGGGAGGATTTTATGCATGAAATATAAGATCTTCTGGGATCATGGAACTAATAATAAAATGAATGCACAAGGAATAACGAGTAAACATACCATTAGAAATAGATATCTCTTCACATTGACACATGATCCTCTCTTCTAAACCATGTATGGAAAAAAAAATTCCCAAATAGGTTTGAAAACGGATTTTCATAATAAAAAGTGTTGATATAAGAGGCTCATGGTGTTTGGGTAGCATACGAATGAGCTCTAAGAATGGGATTTGAGTGCAATGTGAGATATTTCTAGAAGGGGCTCCCAATATTAAATAGTGGGTTGTGCAACATTCATAACTTGGGAAGAGTCAGCTTGAATATGTTCTAAAGAATGAGAAATGAAAAAAAAACTCCATATTTTAATTTTTCCTAGCATTTTGATGGGATTGTCTGTAGTAGAAATATATTCATAGGGGAAAATGGCATTAAAAGTGTCAGAGATGGAAAAAATGAGATCATGCATGCAATTTTATAGAGATTGATAATACCTAGGATATGTGATGATGCCACATACAGGATCTTCCATGCAAAAGTATCTATGTAGGGGGAAATGGTGCTTATATGAATGGTGGGATCAGGAATGAAATTATTCTTATGAGATATTTGGAATCAAGAGCATGTGTTGATGAATTTGTTGGATTTCTTCTTAATAGAGGAAGGATAAAATGATTCAATACATGTAATAATATGTTTGATACCATCCATATGAACTGCACTCTCTATAAATGCACTAGTAGAGGGATATGATGTGTTAAAAACATTAGTAGTTGTATTGTTGGTTGGAACAAGACCATGATTAGGTTGTTCAAACTTGGATTGATCAAGAAGTGGATTGTTATATATTTTAACATGTTTATTGGTTTGATGAGCTACTTCATTCCAATTACATTACTAACCTTTAGATCATGTTCCTTTATGGCTTTCATTATCCTTTCTTAATTGATGGCCTCATAATAAACAAAAATTTCCAAGTAGGAAAGTATAAGGAAAAGATCAAAGGGAACTATAGCTATCATAAGGATGACTCTAATCAGAATTCCACAAGAACAAATTATTTTTATCATCTAATTGAGGAAGAAGTTGAGAAGGATCTACAACCATGGTGAATGTTGGGGTAGACGTCATCTAAAATATTCCTTAGATAGAGTTCAGTGATATTCGGTATGGGAGGAAGAAATAGAATTACATTGTGATTTAGAGGTAGATTGATCAATGTTATGAATAGTCCTATTAGAAGAATTTCCTTGAGGAAGAGTGTCAGTGACTCCATCATCAATGGAATTCTTATTTCTAGGATTCATGAGGAATTGAATGTTATTTATTAGTTGTTATTTTGGAGAAGGATTTTTAAATTCTATCATAAGTTAATCTTGGAATTTGGATTGATCGAATATTTCTTCCAAAGAGGTAGGAGCACCTTGTATTGAAGGCAAGGTTTGAGTGTCCTAAGGAATGGCTAAAATAAACTCCCACACATTATATTTGGCCTTAATGGATAAGGTATTCCAATGTTTGATGAAATATTTGGAAAATTCATTGTCTCTTTGTTTTCAATTGGAAAAAGTGTTGATGTTATTTTTAGGTAGATCGTAATACTAAAATTCATTTATTAAGGTAGTCACCAGGATTTTGAGCTCAAAAATAGAGTTGGATTGAAGAGTATGGTACCAATCATGGCATATCCTAGAAATTTCTTAGACAAAATTTTTTTGGGATCGTAAGAATTGGTCTTGAATCAATATTTATAGAGATTTCCAAAAGCCTTGATATGGAGGGAATGGTCCATAGAACAATTGTAAGTGATGGAAGGAGTGGTTCCCCCCATGTCCTTAGAAGTGATGTAGGGAGAGAGAGGATCACTTTGAAATGATTGAAATACCTTGTTAATGGATAGGAGGTTGGGAAATGGGAGATCCATTTAATCCAAATGACAGAGGAGGGGGTTGACCTTGGTTTTTCATGCCCCAAGAGACTATTTGTAGTCAATTATCAAGATGAGCTATATTGGATTGCATTTGGAAGAAATTTTTATAGTCGTAGTTTGTTGTTGATTGAGGCGATCAGGAAGTTGTATGATGAGTTGATTACGATCAATATTTGGAGGAATATTTGTGGTATTAGTTTAATCATGATTCAATATGTTTGGATGAGGATCAATTTAACTAATATCTAAGTCAAACTTCTTAGAAAGATAGTCTTCAATGTATTTGTGTAGTAGATTAGGCGAATCCCCTATATATTGAGGAATTTTTTGAAGAAATTTCTATATAGTGGGAGTATAATTAAACTCAAGAACATCTTCAAGTTCCCCTTCTTTAGTTTCAAATACATGGTTTTAAATGATGGATCTAGTTTGTACATTTCAGGGTGGAGGTTTTGGCTTCTTGAGGTTAGCTCCTATTGCAAAATAGTTAGTGTAATGAGGAACTAACTTAGAAAAACCATCATCCTAAGGGTTATTTTGGTCATAAATAGATGTATTAATAGATGATGTAGTGGAATAACAAAGAAAATACTCCATTGTGAACCCTGGAAGCTTTATAAAGGCTTTCTAGAAAAAAAAATATAACGAGATCGACCATACAGGAAGAACACATAAGAGCCAATAGTGTCATAGAGCTTAAATTTGGAATCAAATGAGTTTAGAATAGGACCAGCCATGTAATAAGTTTGCATAGGAGTAGATGGTATATGAATAAAAGGATAAAAGTGTATATATAATTGGTCGTACAATAGGGTTTTTCACACGGTTCATTAGCATAGAAAAAGTAGTGATTTTTTCAAGAATATTTTATATGACCTAATTTATGGTAGAGTAACATTTGTGTCGAGTTCATCATAGTGTATTATGGAAAAATATATGTTCCTAGTTGGATTATAAAATTTAGGGACCAAATCTAAGTTTAGACACATGATGCAGATACAAAGGTGCTTAAGGAGCACTAATGTCGTACTTTTCTATAGGATAATGAACTTAACCATAGGATAGCTATAGCTTTCCAAGGCCTATAGGTAAGATAAAGATATCTAGGAGAATAAGATTAATTACGGGATGTAATATAATAAGACGGTGTAATAGATCAAAGAAAACATACATCCACACTAGTCTATAGAAATAAATGACCAATAAAAAATGCACATGTGCAAGATAAAAGACGAATAAGGATTTTAAATACTTAAATGTAGCATGTCTATGTGTGTGATTTCTAATACATCATCCTCACCAGAGATGACAACACTAAGAGAGAATCATTATGGGTGTAGAAGGGGAAAGTTTAACAAGAATATTTCCAGTTTAAAGTCACTTTGGTGACACAAAAGCAAAATAATCAAGCTCCAAGACTCCAAATGCAACAAATAGGTATAAAATAGTGTGAAAATATGTGATCTATGAGTTCCTTCTTATATGATCAAAATTATTGTTTGGGGGTAGTTTGATAAAAAGGTGGTGGGGTATATATATACCCGAAATCATTTGCTATGGGTGATGGCATCATCATGAAAAATCTAAAATCGACATCATCCCCCATGAACAATAGTGTGAATCTTGGGGGAACCTCAAGGTAAAAGGGTGGAAAAAATGTGAGATGGAGGATAGAAAGTAAATAGAGTAAAATGACTAAGGTATAGGGTGAATGGAAGTAGGGATGATAGTGTGGAATAAGCATTAAAATTTTGATATAATGAGACAAGTAGGAATAATGGGCGTAACTTGTAAAAAGGGGATGAAACCAGACAAGGTTAGGGTAACTACGACATAATATAAACATATTTCAAATGTTTTGGTCTAACCCACATGAGCAAGTTTGATAATACCCCGCTCAAGAGGAAGATGCGTCAACAAACCTTACATAAAATAAATAGTTAGCAAGCATAAAAAATGAGGTGTATATGATATTTACACTCTATCATTATATTTGTTCCTTTAATTATTTTAAATATTTATATCATTTTTTATCAAGAACTGTAATCTACTATATTGACTAATTTTACATACTTTCACACCACCCAAAGCATATTGGATCATCTGCTCAACATTGCATAATACATTTGGGTATACAAATCCTCCAAATATTCTATTCATATTCTAATCCTCTCATCCTGCATCTTCATCCTTAATCTTCTCATCATCTAATCATCTAATCCTCTCATCTACTAACTAGGGCATCTCCTCTTTTCGAGTGGTTACCCATGTCATTTCTCCCTGCCTAACCCCTTGAAGGGGCATCATATCACCATCCTAACATCTTATCTTCTTTTCTTTAAACTATCACTGCTCCGCAATAACACTTCAAAGAGGGGTAAAATGTAGACATCTAAAATGTTGACATGATTAATTACGATTAATCTATCCCGCAACATCATCTAAATCCATATAATAATTAATCACAAGATTAATTATTATTAATTTCTTCATTAACCTATTTATTTTAATATTTCATCATTTATCTAAATATTTCATATTTCATCATTTATCCCATTAAAAATTCCTTTTATCACATGTTCCCTTTCATTATTTATCATCTATCTCATTTTATCATTAATCACTTTAATTCCTTATTTTATCCTAATATCATATTTTAATCCTTCATTAACATTTTATAGGAATTTAATATTCCTACATCTCACCTACCACCTACCCTACACATCCCTACACCTAGCCTTTCCATCAAATCACATCCCTTATCATCATTAATCATCCTAATCTAATCACATCCTCACACCTCTAAATCTAGAGGCTTCTAAATCTAGAAGCTTTTTTAACATTATCCTTCCATTGAATTTTTAATTCAATGGAAGCTTCTTCCCTCCATGAATTTTGAATTCAAAAATTTAGAATTATCCATTCTAGAGAATTCCAATCCTCTCATGCATTCTCTACCCTTGATCCTAATCCAACATGGCTTCATCTTAGCCATTGAATCCTCCACCCACAAATTATAAATCAAGCTCTCCTCGTCCATGAGAGACATCTTAAGAATCCTTAGAAAAACTCTACTCTTTTATTCATTCAATCAATCCATCATCATTTTTATCAAGCAATCATCTAATGCAAGCAAAGGGGAGGTGTTGCCCAAGTGACTCAAAAATCTGAAGCAAGGAATCAAGTTCAATCAAATCCCCATCCAAGAGAAAATCCAAAGCATCAAAGGAGGAGTTGTGCAACTTGTAGGTAAGTTCAGGTATAATCTCTCTCCCCCTTTTAATCCATAGCTCTATCAGAGGTTTTGTTTGAGAAGACTAAATTTAGGAATCATTTGGTTTGTTTTTGGTTTCTAATTTTTATCTAATATTTTCTTGCATTACAAATGGTTGCATAAGTAAATAAATTACATGAATTTTAAAAACAAGAAAGAATAAGGTGATATCGGTGATATCTTTAGCCTATTGGATGAGTGATGTTCTCTAAGGATCCAATTCTTTCAACGTCAAAATTTGAAGTATGATTGTATGCTTTTACAACTTGGGCCTAAGTGAATGGCACGTAGTGTTGCATACTTTATTCACATGGTTATCGCACACCACATAGGTAAGGGAGTTACATGATTTTTTAGCCTCTTATATTATTTCTTTGTAGGAAATGATTAGGCACCATGGGGTATGTTGAAATCAATCCTGCTCAAACCCACTAACCCCCTTTTTAAGATGAAGATTCAATATCTAGGGTTTCAAGACAAAGAGAAGATTTTATATATAGTACAAGCATCATGAGATTGAAAACATATAAATTATACCTAAAAAGAGTGGAGAATAGACACAAAGCAATCAAATAAGGTGTAAAGTCCCATAGGATACTTTTATGGATTCATATATATATATGAACATGATACTCTCTAACTTGCTTACACACTTATCCAGAGAAACTTTTTAGGACATGATATTTATTATTTATTGCTTATAGTAAGGACATCATGACATAAAACTAGAACCCTATACCACACCTATTTTTTGGTCCATTTATTATAAATCATTTTCTCTTGTCTATTTATCATTGACATATCTTATGGGAATGCAAGATTTACATAATTTAGGATTATTATGATTGTTTTTTTGCTATTCTAAATTATATATACAACAAATGGTAAAAATTAGGAATTATCTCTAAATAAATATTAAAATACCACCCTAAGAAATCTCCTTTAAATTTGATTTTATTTCATATTTACAACTTTATCAACCTCTTCTTACTACATGTTGAAGGCTAGGTAAGACTGTAACATATATATATATATATATATATATATATATATATATATATATATATATATATATATATATATATATATATATATATATATATATATATATATATATATACGAAATAGAAAACCTTGTTGAACTCTCATACATTTCCTTTGAAGATGTGCTAAATTATAAATGTATTTTAATGCTTCCCATACCAATGATGACAATAACCAGATCATTGGCCTCATAACCTTGGCCTTTATGGCAACTAAAGGTGAATCTTTCTTTTTTTAAATGATCTCTTTCACCTTATATTTTGGGATGAACAATGTTCGATCTCATTTAACCTCATTTCCCTACTTGTGAAACACATATTAGAAGTAAATACCACCCATCATAACTATGGAGTGGCATGACAGTGGTGATAGGAATAACATATTTAATGAATTATGAATATAACTTCACAAAAGGAGCAATCATATCATTTAGAATTTATTAAAAAATTAAAGGAAATTTGGAGGGAGGGATACATATAATGAATGAAAGGGAAACTTAGAATAAAGTGAATAAAATTATTAGAATTTCTAAGTGAAACTAAATTGTGTAAAGGGAGCATTCCACATTAGGTAAGATTTACTTTTCAACATTTTTGTTTCAAATGTTAGTTTCTTGCATAACATTTAGTTCGTCTTGGATATAAGAAACGATAGTGTATTTTATAAGTCATGCAATACAAAAAAAATCATTTTTTTTGCATACATTTAGTTAGGTGGGGTATCATGGAGATGGATATAATTAATATTACAATGCAAAGATTATAAAATGGGGTGCTTTTGTATTGTTAGATATGCATAGCATAAGGACGATATGTCATTTGTGTTGTATAAATACATAGAAATTTTAGTGGTTGAGAAAATCTATTTACAGGAGTCTCATGTCAATTATGTGTAAGAGTTCTGTCACACACACCTCACAATATATTATATACTATTACTTTATTTATATCAAAATCTTTCAAACATAGACTTTTATATTTATAGAAACAATTCCAAGATACACTTAAGAGGTATATTATATTTATGGATTTAAGGAATGCATTTATAAAATATTAATTTATATATTTATCAAAAAAAGGAAAGGGAACAAGTGATCAACCTTTATTTCTTCACAAATACTTTAAGAGGAGAAAGAATACAAATGCAATGATCAATACTTCAAATCCTCAAGATGTTATTATGGCTACTTTTGGTTTGCAGATACATATTAAACTTGGTTTGATATACCTTGATCTTTATGTCAATGGGGTCAATGATAAAATGGAAGTGGCCCTATTAAACTCGTATATGTTGATTGATTGTAGGATGATTATGTTTATTTTCTTCACCTTCCTTTCTCCACCCCTATGGGTTCATAATCCAAAAAATTATTTGTTTTCTTGTCCTTCCTTCTTCCTCCCTTTTACAAAAAACTATGTCGACTATACCTCTTTAGTTCATCTTGGACTTGATTCTAAGACTCTAAAAGCCTTACACATTCAAAACATAATTCCCACATTAGGTTGTAGGTTTTTTATGATTCTATGACTCGAGCATCATTATTTTTTTAAAAATCCTACATAAGTTGGTATATAAACCCCTTTATATAACAATTTTAAAGCATCATTCATTCATTGTTACACACATTCCAATTTTAAAATCTTATTAATAGAAGTTTTCCTTTTATTATAGTTATTTAATAATATTTTGTTCGGTAAAAAACCTTGGTAATTATGCATAGTAAGTAGTTGTTACTTATTCTCCTATGGTATTTTTGTTATTTGCTAGATTATTTGTTAAACAACATTTGTTTTATCATCCTTCTGTATGATTTTGTAAGATTTTTTTGTTGAGATGTTACACCTTCATAAATTGGTGGATGAATATAGTCGTGCAATGCCTATATAAATTGAAACTAATTCATTTGTTTATAACTTGCGAGTTCATTATGTAATACAATCATTCTGGTATATCGATCACATTTAGAATTAGAGAAGAAGAGATTATACACCTGTCAAGAGGAGTGTAAGTATTGTTCAAGGGAGTTTGAGAGGATATGATGAAGTTTGAGCAAGAGAGAGAGGAAGAGTTACCCTTGCCTCTTCACAACCCCAACCCCTATCTCCATAATCTTTGTTTGTTGCACAACATTAGTAGCAATAAAATTCAGTTGTATAGCTTTCAGACAATTGAAGATTGGAAGCAATAGAATTTTATCTACAATATTTGTAGAGGATTGTTTTTTGATTGTAGAAGTTGTAGATTGCTACTAAAAGAAAAAGAAAAAGACAATCATTCCCTGAGAGGAACATCAAAATATTTACAAAAGTTTGCACGCATATGTGATCTTTTATTGGAATTTTTTTCTTATACAAAATTTTAACCAAAGTCTTATTAAATTTCATAAAAATTATGGTTAAGCATAGATTTTTTTAAGTTAATGTAAAAATAAATTTTAGAAAATTTGAATTTTGTCTTATGGTCTACCTGAAAACAAAATTAATTCATTATCTCACGAACCAGGAGGATTCAAAAGTTTAAAATTGGCCACAATATGCATTTAGCAATTTTATTTCACAACAAAAAATATTTTTTCAGAAATTCTTCCTAGAACTTTTGTTTTTAACGTTCCTGTCTTTTAACTTGAAAGTTACAATTAATTTTTAATCAGACAAACCAAAAGGAGTTAGTGACTTCAAATTTTGTAATAATTTCTAATGTCACATCATTCAAAAACTCATTTGAGGAAATTTGTACAACTCTTACAGTTTTTGAAATTAAAAACTATAGTCGAAAATTTTAATGTTTGCCTCATAAAGCCCTGAAATCACAATTAATTGATTTCTTTCAAACCGTGAAATCTCATATGTTGGAATTTTTCCACATTTTTTGAATTTACATTTAAAACCTGTGTATAAATTTTAGTTCTTTAAATCATCACAAAAATGTATTTTAATGTTTTTGTGAGTTTTATAAGCATTAAAAAAATCATATAGAAAACTTCAGCAATAAGAAGCATTGTTATCACCGATAGTCTCCATCATGGATAAAAACACTCCTAAATTTTTTCTTCCAAATTCATATCTCCTAAGAGGAGACAATAGTGCGACATGGAACACTAGAGTAAAAAATTAACTCGAATTTGAAGACATATGGCCTGTTGTGGAAGACTCTTTCACTAAACAAGATCCAAATGTTGTTAAATATAACATCAGTTTTATCAAGCTAATCATAAGGCCAAGATGATAATATTGTTTTCAGTATCAGATGATGTACAACTTCACATTCAAGATGTCAACGTGGTTAAAGAAGTGTGGGATAAATTGAGTATAGCCTACAAGGCCAAACATAAAAATTACTATTATCATGCCGAGTCAACTTCATATTCATAAATTAAAAACTTGTGAGAAAATTGATTCCTACATTTCAGGCTCTGGGTAAGATTGATCTAGTGCATACTGCTATTTGTATACCTTGGAGACCTAGTCATGCTAGTTTTTAGTATTTTATGATTTGTGTGGATGATTTTTCAACAAAAATTTGGATACATTATCTTCATACTAAAGATGAAGCATTTGAGATTTCTAAGAAGTTAAAACTTGTTTAAATTGAGTCTAAAGTTCTAATGCATCTAAGAAGAATAGTGAAAAATATACATCTACTTCCTATAATGTAAGTCAGCCTACTCCTAGTGTTTCTAATGATCTTGAGAGATCTTCCTCAAACTTTGATATTATTGAACACATAAAGAAAGCCCAAGTTCATATTTCTAAATTAGAGTACTACGAACCCATCCTGAATAGTTTGATAAGTTAGTCAAATTTATCAAAGGTGGTAGTTCAAAATCTTTTGTACCATCCACTTCCAAAGGAATATTTTCCACTCCTGTACAAAGTAGAATCTAGAATCTTTTAGCCTCCACCCCTTCATCTATTAGAAAGATTGATTTTTGTTATGTTTCCTTGTTAATCAACGGGTACCAACTAAATAACTACATTATTGATTCTGGTGCTTCTAACAATGTCATTCCTATTAAGGTCACCTAAGCTCTTGGTTTGAGTCTCTCTCGGGCATTTGGTCATTGTTACTCCGTGGAAACAAAGGAAGTTCCTCCTGTTGGTAGGATCAATGACGCATAAATTGCTTTCGTGACTTTTCCAAAAAAGTAGGTCAAGGAAACAATCTTGGTGGCAGACATATAGGCTACCTATGGTATGCTTCTAAAAGTTTCTGTTGGGATATGGGAGGTGAAATATGATTGTACTTGTCTTCTACTTCAATATCAGTCAAGAATGAAATGAAGAAGCTTCTCCCTGAGCCAAAAATGAAGTATACAGTTCAGAAGCCTGACAACCCAAGAGCATATATTCTATTCCAAGATAAAGAGAATGGAAAAGTTCCATTTAAGGACAGAGGTAATGGGAATTATTTTATGATTTTTAAATGAAGTGAATAGCTACCTATTCTGGAGGAAAGACCAGTGGAAATTGCTAACAAGGTTTAGAGTATGGAGTTTGAAGGAAGTTGTTCATCAATAAGGTCAGGTGTCGTAATTGTCTTGTCCTCTCCGCAAGGAGATTTGTTTCCTTTTTCATACAAGCTACTATTTTCTAATACCAATAATACTACTAACTACAAATATTTGTTGTTCATGTTCCAAGTTTTTGAGGAAATGGGAATCAAGAAGCTCACAGTGCAAGGAGACGTGGAGTTGATTGTGAAACAGGTAACGAATTTATTTCAAGTAAAAAACTTTCATCTCTGCCACTATAGAAATAGATTATGGGATTGTCAAGAATCCTTTGATGCATTTGATATCAAGGTAATCTCTAGTGACCAAAATGGCAAAGCTGATTCATTGGCAATATTTTCTTCTCTGATGATTCCACATCTTGATTTTGGTCGATAAAAAAATTAGTGGAAATGATTTTCCATCCAAGTGTGTCAGACAACTCAGATAGTTGGTAAGTGTTCAACGATGATGATCACATTTACTCTTTTTTGCAACAGACAGGTGATTTCAGGTTTATAAATTTTGAAGGAAGTGGCACACTCCCACGGGAGTTTGCTACTAACAAAAATGATACTGCCAAAGGTGATCAAGTAGATGAAGATAGAGTGATTGAACTAAAGGGTAACAAAATTCCAAGAGGGTTAGTGTCATTCGAGGAATTTTTCAATAAAGATGATAGGTTTATCCACAGTAAAGCCAAGGATCATCCTAAATCTTTTGTTGAATATGAAAAGATAAATATTGGGACAAGTGAGAAGCCAATAATGGTAAACATTGGAAAGTGTTGTTCACCTAAGGAATGCAGACACTTCTCGACTATGTTGAACAATCATTCTGATGTACTAGCATATTCATATGATGATCTTAAATCCTTTCAACCACAATCCATGCAACACTCTATTCCCTTCAAGCCCAATGTGAAGGCCTTTTGGAAAAAGCAGAGACAATACAATCCCAAAATTACTGGAACCATCAAAAAAGAGGTTGAAAAGCTACTCAATGCTCGTATCATCTTCCCTATCCATCAATCAACATGGATAGAAAACATTGTACCAGTTTGAAAGAAGAGTGGTGAAATCCTCATTTGTGTGGATTTTCAAAATTTAAATCAAGATTCCCTAAATGATAACTACCCCTTATTGGTCATGGATCATATCTTGCAGGTAGTCAATGGTTCGAAGATGATGTCCATGTTATATGGATTCTCAAGTCACAACCAAATTGAATTATCCAAGGAGAATCAATTCAAGACTGCTTTCACCACCCCTTGGGCCAAATTTGTGTATCATTGTATGCCCTTTGGGCTAATCAATGTGGGTGCTACTTTCAAGAGGGATATGGATTTAGCTTTCAAATATTTTAGAGATAAATGCATATTGGTGTATTTAGATGGCCTCACAGTATATTCAAAGAAGAGAGAGGAACATTTGTAACAATTGGAGCAAGTTTTCAACCACTGTAGAAAAAATCATCTCTCTTAACCCAAAGAAGTCAATATTCGGTGTAATTGAAGGAAAACTTCTTGGTCATATTGTGAGCAAGGAGGGTACAAAAATTGACTCAAAAATATTTGAAGCCATCCAAAGATTGTCTCTACCCATGAGTAAGCCTGGTGTACTTTGTTTCTTCATCAAGGTAAATTTCTAAAGAAGGTTTGTTCCTTACTTTGTCAAGCTCGCTAAGGCAATTATAAATATGATGAAGCACAAGGAATCTTTCCAATGGAGTAAGGAAGGTAAAGAATTTTCTGAATCAATCAAAGGTGTTATTGCAAAGGCACCTACCTTAGTCCATCTAGACTTTGACAAGGAATTCATTATGTATTGATATGCTTTTAAGCATACTATCTCAGTCTTCTTGTTCAAGAGAATGAAGAGAAATTTTAGTCACCCATTACATTTATGAGTGTAGCTTTGAAGGCACGTGAACTTAACTATCCATAACATGAGAAGAACGTTTATGTGGTGGTCAAGGCTTTGAAAAAAAATCGATTTTATCTCTTCAACTCACACACTATTGTCATAGTCCCTAGCTGACGCAAGAGCATCTCTCCAAGGTGCAACTTTTGGTATCTTTGATCAATTTTCGTTTGGGATGATGGTCTTAAGTGTTCTAGGAAGTCAAAGACGTGTTATGCTATTAGAGTGGAGTCAAGTTTCTAAATATTCAAATAGTTATCTTTCTCTCCAAATTTTTATTTTGAAAATTTGAAGTCATCTAAAGCCACTTTTGGCATGTGATGAAGATGTTCGTGGGTAAGAATGATGGCGGGATCTCGTTTAGAGCTAGTCGTGACATAAAGGACTCCTAGTATGTGCGTGAAGAGAAAATTATGTATTAGAAAGTTAAGAAAATGACTTTTCCGTGTATGAAAATCATGATATGTAACCATAAAATAGTTAGGGCTTAAAAGAGCATGTATTTATGAAGATGAAACTTTTGGGGAGAGAGAGAGAGAGAGAGAGAGAGAGAGAGAGAGAGATAATTCATGGAAGAGGAATACGCTTGAGGAAGGAGCCTAAGAAAAATAAGTTTTGTATATATATAAGGTGTTACAGTTTTGATACTCCAGGGATATAAGAGTGAGTGATTGTGATGGAAAATTATAGTGAATCTATTCTATGAGGGCTTAATAATGTCAGTAAACTATTGTCTTAATGTTTTTGATATACATGCATTGGTATTGTGTTTGAAATTTCTTGGTCATTAAGGAAATCTGTAACGGTCTAAGTTTCTTGCACAGTCAACTTGGAATTTGGTTTTTGGAAAGGAAAACTGAGATACTTGTTGATGAAACATTATCTTGATTGTTATATTGATTAACCCCTGCTATCATTGAACCTAAAGTGTTTAAGAGAATTGGTGATTGTTTAGTTTGGTGATTCTGTGATCAAACTATGTGTGATTTATGTAGTTAACTCGGATTGATACCTTAAAGAGAACTTGTTTCAGGAAGATTGGATATCAGGGTCTAGAAGCATATAATAAGAAATTACAGACCTCAAGGCATCTACAAGAATGTGGAAAGTGAAGGCTATAGGTTGATTAATTGAAGGCTTTGAGGAAAGTTTAGAACTCTGATTTTGTGAGATATGGTAGAGTGGGTGGGAGTTAAATTAGCAAATTGATAAGATAATGTACTTGACTATCGCACTAGAAACCTTATGCATGTTGAGATAGGCCTGAGTTGAAATTTGAAAGCTTTGGAAACCATTTCCTTTGATGTTTTGACCATTGTACCTTCATTTGGTACTATATGTAACCTTTGTATGGTTTGGAAGAGAAAGAGAGTTTTAGAGACCTTGACTACTCATTTAGAGTCCAAAAATATTGAGTAATGATCTTAAAATTTCTTTAGAGCATTTGATTGAAGATGGAAAGCCAAATGGATCCTTAAGGAGTCATTGTAGGTGACAATGTGGGTTTGAACCTGTAGGTGTACCATAGAGGACTGAGAGGAGCAATTGTAAGTATGAGTTATCAATTTCCTTCTAAGAAACTATGTGATCATTAAGAAACCTTGAATACTATTCTGAAGGACGTAAGCAGCTTATATTGCTCTTCGTTTTCCATAAAGATAAGTGTTAGCCATTCTTGGCCACCTGTAGCAGTTGATTTGTGCAATCTGAGACAGTTAAGACAGGGAAGAAAAAGGTAATTTCTCAAATGTAAGAAGGAATAAGCTTTTACTGGTAAGATTAAAACGTGCACAACATCAAAATAGATCTTTTGAAGAAATTTTGTGAATTGAATCGATTGTTTGTGGAAGTTATATCAATAATACCCTTCTAGGGTTTAGAGAGGGTTTGTAAGTGTCACAGCTAGGGCACGGGTTTTGAGGCACTAAATCATCACAAATAACTCTGTAAACTTCTAATTGTCATTCCAAGACCCTCTAGCAAAGGATTATGAAGGAAATTTTGAAATCTATTGGTGCAAACTCTTGATTTTCATGACAATCTAGGTATGAATATTCAAACACAGTCAAAGGGCTTATTTGAAGCGATGATTAACAAAGAAACTATACTTTTCCCTTGGAGTCATAGTCTAAAATTTGGAACACTTTAAGAAACCCTTAAAGGGTACTCAAAAACCTAGATCTTGTGCCTTTACACCCCTGAAAAGTGAATTTATTCATGAAAAAGTCTGTAGGCTGACCTAGTTGAGGGTTTAAGTGTGAAATTGCAAAAAGAGAAGTATGGGGAGTTGTGTAAAGAGTTGGAGCTTGAGATTTTAAAATCATGTCGACATGGATGAGAGTGGACCATTGAAGATGTTAAAACTTTATAGGAACCTTTGGGAGTGTAGATGCAGGGTTGATCCAAGCAACCTAGTCTTGAGGGCACTATGAGACAAGATTGAGCTTGATAGGTGAAGTGTGAAGTTTTTGACCTTTTGAGTCAACATGAAGGTTGATCTAACATTGTTGAGAAGTGTAAACATGGTGCAAGAAATGGATGGTTTCATAGGTGACATAAAAGGCCAAATTTGCATGATTGAGCTAGAGAGCTAGTGAAGAGTAATTAAGGGCAGTTTTGAGAATGTGAGCAAGTAAGTTGTTTTCTTGATGAGGAGTCATTGTGAGAGTTTTTTAGCATTGAATGAAAATGTTAAGACAGAGTAATAGATTCAAATCTACCATCTGAGGTGAAATTTGGTTATTCTTGCATTTTTAGGCCAACTTGGGCATAATGAGAAGCTTGATGATCCTCGCCCTTCAGAGCTTGACAACGGAAGATTGTTGATTTCTCTTGACATGTTGGATGAATGAAGAAGTAATAAGTATCTGTATTATTTGGTATCAGAGAGAGGTTAAGAAAGAGAATAAGAATTTGACAAGGATTTGTGCAAAGAATACATTGCTTGGTTTTACAGGTTAGCTACAAATGAGGGCAAAAAACCATGAAGACAAAAAGTGTGAAGCAAAGACCAGAAATGGAGAAGGAAATATCATAATTGATGAGTGATTTGCAGAGGTTTTAGTCCTTGGAGAATATGTGGTTACAAATAAGCAATAAGATAATAAGTCAAGCAAGAAATGAGCTAGGTGGATGGAGTTTGAAAAGGAGAGTGAAGTGGCCAATTAAGTCACTTATGAAGCATGCTCGAAGAAGTGGAGGAAGAAAAGAAGAGAGAGCATATGGAAGCATAAGAGGAAGAGAGTTGCCATATGAGAAACATGAGGAAGAGAAGAAAGTTCTCATAGTGGATAACATAGTGAAAGAAGAAGAATGGAGAAGAACGGAAGTGCAAAATGAAACACTTAGTGATGAAGGGTGGATAAGGAGGATAGTGCCTAAGAAAGAGGCACTCATTGAGACATTTTGGTCTCTATTTTTATGGTCTAATGTTTTGTTTGCATGTGTATATACAGGGAAGAATACTTTGTTAATAAGATCAAGAAGAAGACCTTGAAAATTGCAAGAAAAGAGACAAGAAGTGACTCTTTTGAGTCAAGTGTACATGATGGAAGCAAAGAACATGTTATAGAAGTTTATGAGAAGAAAAATGACATCCTCAAGCATGCCAATGAAGAAGAAGAGGGGAACACAAAGTTCTATGATGCTTTGGAAAGCATTCAAGAGAGAGAAGACAAATAAAAGAGCAAAAACAAGAAGATGGATGACAAAAAAGGAAAACGAAAAAGGACAAGGTCACGGTGATGGCATATAATCAGGTATGCAAAGATGAGAAATATGATCTTCTTCATGCATATGTTAGTGATTTTTTCCATATACAAGGATGCACGATAAAAGGTGAGGTTAGTTCTTCAAAATATGAGTTTCAACATGGATATATCATGCCTAAATGGCTTAACAAATAAGTTGTTTGTGAACAAGGCGTAAAATGCAAAAAAGAGGATAATGGGGTTGTGGTATGCAATGGAAAACAAGAAAGAAATGATGGAAAAATATCAGATTTCAGTTTGAGACAAGCATACAATGAAAGTGACCAAGGAATGAAGAGTGAAGAAAAATTTCTAAGCACAAACAAACCTATGAGACAAGAAGGAAGACTGAAACTACATGTACATATCAACCTAAAGAGACAAGAAATCAAGTATGGAGAGTCAAAGAGAGAGGAGGAGAACAGGGAAGCCTAATAAGGGCTTGGCAAGAGAAACAAGTAAGTGAAAAGCAAGGTAAGCAAGCCAATGTGAATAACTTGGATGAGAAAGCAAATAATGAAGCATTTGAGAGTGAGAATGAGTTTCTTTTGAACACTAACATGCATGATGAAGAACATCTGAATGAAATTCAAGAAGAGGAAGATTGAAAAATGAGGAAAGATGAAGATAAAGTGAAGGAAAAGGAAGTGAAAGCTGAGTTTAGTGAATTAGTGTGTGATTTCAAAGAAAGAAAACCAAATGAGTCCTAAATTTGATGAAGTGAGTGAAGAAGAGAATGAAATCATGTTGTACGAGGAAATACAAAGGATTGAGGAGCTATTCATGATAGGTACAGGTTCAAATTAGTTAAAGGAATGCAAAAGAAAGAAAGGAAATGAAGGAGAAATTCAAAAAAAGAAATTGGAAAACTTGAACAAAGAGAAGTTTAAAGGAGATAAAGATGAACCACAGGTTCAAGACCAAGCACAAGAGAGAGAGTATGAAGAAAATCAGTCAAGAATAACAGGGTTGAAAGAAGATTATTAGAAATGGCATGAAAAGTTCAAGGAAAAGAAGAAAGAAGGCCAAAATGAGACAAGTTTGTCTCATCTTTTTATAACTAATGTTGCTCCTAGTTGAGTTTGTGTAGGTAAGAGTCAAAGAATGATCAAAGGTGGTGGAAAAAGACAAGAAAATGAAGGAAAAGTACAGTTGAATCAAGAAGAACAAGAGAATGGAGACAATGAAGAAGATTTGAAGCAAAAAAAAGGTATGAAGAGCAATTTCAAAGCAAGAAGAAGCAAGTCAAGCAAAGAAAAGAGTGAAAGAGATGAAGATGAAGACAAGAAAAGCAAAAATGAAGAATATGTCAAGCAAGAGAGAAATAGGAAGAAGAGAAAGAATACTTAAACCTACATGGGGGTTTAAAGATTTTCCTACCAGGGGAATATGATGCATGAGCATCTCTCCAAGGTGCAACTTGTGGTGTCTTTGATCAATTTTGGTTTGGGATGATGGCTTCAAGTGTTCTAGGAAGTCATTAAAGTCATGTTATGCTATTAGAGTGGAGTTTGTTTCTAAATATTCAAAGAGTTTTGTTTCCCTCCAAAATGTTATTTTGAAAATTTGAAGCAGTCTAAAGCCACTTTTGGCATGTGATGAAGATGTTAGTGGGTAAGAATGATGGGGGGTCTTGTTTAGAGCTAGCCATGTCATAAATGACTCTTGGTGTGTGGGTGAAGAGCAAATTATGTATTAGAAAGTTAAGCAAATGACTTTTCCATGTATGAATATAATAATATGTAACCATAAAACAGTTAGGGCTTAAAAAGAGCATGTATTTATGAAGAAGAAACTTGTGGGAAAAGAGAGGGAGAGAGTTCATAGAAGAGGAATAGGCTCGAGGAAGGAGCTTGAGAAGAAGAAGTTTGTAATGAAACATACATATGAAGTGCTATGTTTTTGTATATATAAGGTGTTATAGTTTTCATACTACAAAGATTAAAAGTGAGTGATTGTGATGGAAATTTCTAATGAATCTATTCTATGGGGGCTTCATAATGTTGGTAAACCATTTTCTTAATGTTTTTGATATACATGCATTGGTATTGTGTTTGAAATTGCTTGTGGTCATTAAGGAACTTTGTAACAGTCTAAGTTTCTTGCACAATCAACATGGAATTTGGTTTTTAGAAAGGAAAACTGAGATACTTGTTGATGAAAGGTTATCTTATTTGTTATATTGATTAACCCCTACTATCATTGAACCTAAAGTGTTTAAGAGAATTGATGATTGCTTATTTTGGTGATTATGTGATCAAACTATGTGTGACTAATGTACTTAACTCAGATTGATGCCTTTAAGAGAACTTGTTTCAAGAAGATTTGATATCAAGGTCTAGGAGCATATAATAAGAAGTCGCATACCTCAATGCATCTAAAGGAATGTGGAAAGTGAAGGCTATATGTTGATTGAGTGAATCCTTTGAGGAAAGCTTAGAAATCTGATTTTGTGAGATATAATACAGTGGGTAGGAGTTAAATTAGCAAACTGATAGGATAATGTACTTAACTATCACACTAGAAACCTTATGCATGTTGAGATAGGCCTGAGTTGAAAGCTGAAAGCTTTGGAAACCATTTAGTTTGATGTTTATGACCATTATACCTTCATTTGGTACTATATATAACCTTTGTATGGTTTGGAAGGGAAAGAGAGTTTTAGAGGCCTTGACTACTCATTCAGAGTCCAAAAATTTTTTGTAATCACTTAAGATGTCTTTAGAGCATCTGATTGAAGATGGAAAGCCAAATGGATCCTTAAGGAGTCGTTGTAGGTGACAGTGTGGGTTTGAACCTCTAGGTGTACTATAGAGGACTACGAGGAGCAATTAGAAGTATGAGTTATCAATTTCCTTCTAAGCAATTATGTGATCATTTAAGAAACCTTGAATGTTATTCTAAAGGGAGTAAGCATCTTATATTTCTCTTGGTTTAACCATAAACATAAGTGTTAGCCATTCTTGGCCACCTGTAGTAGTTGATTTGTGCAATCTAAGACATTAAGACATGGAAGAAAAAGGTAATTTCTCAAATGTAAGAAGGAATAAGCTTTTACTAGTAAGATTAAAACATGCACAACATCAAAATAGATCTTTTGTAGAAATTTTGTGAATTAAATCAATTATTTGTGGAAGTTATATCAATAATACCCTTCTAGGGTTCTAAGAGAGGGTTTGTAAGTGTCAAAGCTAGGGCACGGGTTTTGAGGCACTAAATCATCACAAATAACTCTGTAAACTTCTAATTATCATTCCAAGACCCTCTAGCAAAGGATTATGAAGGAAATTTTGAAATCTATTGGTGCAAACTCTTGATTTTCATGATAGTCTAGGTATGAATATTCAAACACAGTCAAAGGGCTTATTTGAAGCGATGATTAACAAAGAAACTATACTTTTCCCTTGGAGTCAGAGTCTAAAATTTGGAACACTTTAAGAAACCCTTAAAGGGTACTCAAAAACCTAGATCTTGTGCCTTTACACCCCTGACAAGTGAATTTATTCATGACAAAGTCTGTAGGCTGAGCTAGTTGAGGGTTTAAGTGTGAAATTGCAAAAAAGAGAAGTATGGGGAGTTGTGTAAAGAGTTGGAGCTTGAGATTTTAGGAGCATGTCAACATGGATGAGAGTGGACCATTGAAGATGTTAAAACTCTATAGGAACCTTTGGGAGTGTAGATGCAGGGTTGATCCAAGCAACCTAGTCTTAAGGGCACTATGAGACAAGATTGAGCTTGATAAGTGAAGTGTGAAGTTTTTGACCTTTTGAGTCAATATGAAGGTTGATCTAACATTGTTAAGAAGTGTAAACGGGGTGCAAGAAATGGATGGTTTCAAAGGTGACATTAAAGGCCAAATTTGCATGATTGGGCTAGAGAGCTAGTGAAGAGTAATAAAGGGCGGTTTTGAGAATGTGAGCAAGTTGTTTTCTTGATGAGGGGTCATTGTGAGAGTTGTTTTCTTGATGAGGGATCATTGTGAGAGTTGTTTTAGCATTGAATGAAGATGTTAAGACAGAGTAATAGATTTAAATCTACCATCTGAGGTGAAATTTGGTTATTCTTGCATTTTTAGGCCAGCTTGGGCATAATGAGAACATTGATGATCCTCGTCCTGTAGAGCTTGACAAAGGAAGTTTGTTGATTTCTCTTGACATGTCGGAGGAAAGAAGAAGTTGCAACAAGTATCTGCATTACTAGCCTAGTTGTCAAGTCCATTTTAATGCAGCAGGATCCTCGTGCAAAGAGAGGGAATTGGGTATCAAAATTTTAGGAGTATGACCTTGACATTAGACATTTTAAATTAGTACGAGGCAATGGTTTGTGTGAACTCCTTGCTAGAGAAGAATCGGAAGATTGTTCCTCTTGTGCTCTTCGTAAGTAATATCAATCCTTAGTATTCAAACATATCATACTTCTTGATCTATGGTGATTTACCCATGTCTAGATTACAAGAAAAGATGTACCCTCCACATGAAAGTAGATCATTGTGTCATTTGGGAGAGCATATTGTATAAGAAAGGGTTGGATGGTACATTCCTAAGATGCATTGAAAAATGGTAGCAGAAGAATCTTTTCAAAGCATACCATGATCAAGCATGCGGAGGGCATTTCTTGGCATTGGTAATAGCTCACAAAATCTTGAGAGGTGGTTATTATTGTCCTACCCTCTTCTGGGATGCCTACAAAAAGGTAAAAAATGTGATACATGCCAACGGTTTTTAGGAAAACCAAGGTTTGCTACTTTTCCACTCCAGCTTGTGATCATAGAGGAACCTCCAACAATGGGGTTTGGACTTCGTTGGTGTATTGAATCCACACTCCAGTGCAGGTCGTATGTATGTCCTTACTGCGACAAATTATTTCACAAAATGGGTGGAGACCACTCCGACCAAGCATGCCAACTCTGAGACAATGTGCAATTTCTTGAAAGAAAATATCATTATCAGGTTTGGAGTGCCAAACAAGATAGTAGTTGATAATGCTAGTTTCTTCTCCTCTTTTGAGTTGATGGATTTTTGTTACAACCATGGTATTTCGCTATCACGCTTGATTGATTACTATCCACAAGGAAATGGCCAGGTGGAGTCTAGTAACAATAATCTTGCTACTATTGTTCAAAGTAGATACTAGTCCAAGAAATTGGCATAAAAGATTATATGATGCATTGTGGGATGATTGAATAATGCCAAAGAAGGCCATAGGCACTTCTCCTTTCCAACTATAGTACAGACTTGAAGCTTAGATCCCAATTTCACTAGAGTTACCTACCTTACAACTAGTAAACACAAAAGAGAACGAAGAATACACAAATACTCTCAACAAGAGGATATGCTACTTAGAGAAATCGAATGAAGATAGACAGGTAGTAGTGGATGTACCATGAAAACACCAATCAAAGGTAAAGAAGTTGTTTGATCAAAAGGCACATATTAGAAACTTTCATATTGGAGATCTTATCCTACTCTAGGACAAGAGGTGGGAGTCTAAAGGAAGCCATGAAAAGTTTGATTCTCTCTGACTTGGCCCTTTCAAGGTAAGGCACTTTTATGGAGAGAACACATATTACCTCGCATATCTCGACGGGACCCCATTGAAAATGCCTCGTAGTGGGCAACATTTGAAGCTCTATAAGCAATAAGGTTGGTTGTCCCCAACCATGTACCATAGTTCCCCTTAATTATATGTATTTCCCTTCCTTTTTTTGTGTTTCCCTTTTTGTGTCGTGTGTTTGCTTTGTTTTTCCCTTTTGTGTGCCATTTGTTTGTACTGGTTGGTGAAGGAATGACTCTATTGCCTAGTTGTCAAGGCATTGGTCTCCTTATCCATGAGAATTTTGAAGTCCTCCATTATCCCTAAGGGTTTATGTCCCTAAGTTAGAGCTAGTGTTTGTCATGCTAAATGTCTAGCATGAAAAAAAAAATTAAAAATGTCATGACAACTAAGCCCCCACTTGAAAATTTCTTTTCCCAGTCATTGTAAACCCTTCCTCTAGCCAACTTGTCCATAGTGTCATCCTCATTCTGGATAAGAGGAACGTGCTAACATGATTTTCAAGTGTGTTTCATGTGCAGGTAAGTATACCTAGGTGGATTGAGGAAGTCACTAGAGTCCAAGGTAGAACAGCGCTCCATGGAAGCATGAAAAGGGCTATTTTTTATCCATTTTACAACTAAAGAATATCCTCTAGAAGGTGATATCAAGGGAACAACCCATTCGGATATTGTACACATGAGTATTGAATGCATCCAAGGCAGTTTGGAGGAATTTTGTGGAGCCCTATGATGTCAGGAATCAACCAAGCAAAACAAGGTCATTGCAGGTGCAAGGGGCCACACCTCGAAGGAAAAAGTAGACTTGTCCTCAAAGTTTTGGGAGATCCGGGAGGAATTGGAATCTAAATAAATAGGAAATGTAAATCTCTTGGAATTCTTCACATGGTGGGCACATCAATTTTGGGCCAAAACTTCATCCATAGAGTGAGGGATTTTCCCCCAATACGCAAGTCATTAGACAGCATTATGCACGGAGTTGATTTTTCACGTACCTTCAAGTTTATCAGATGTCCCATAATTGTTTTTTAAGCTAATAAGCCATAAGAAGACTTCGGTTATTTGTAGCTTTTGGTGCAATGGTGAGCAGATAGCTCCAAAAAGTTACGTGCAACTGACCTCAGAGATGGGATAGTGGGCTATGGGTACGGTCTACCCCCTATAATTAGCACTCTAAAATAGTGAGCCGACACTATTTACAAATGGGATAAGTCTTATTGTGATCCCGCAAACTACACACACCCATTAGAATTCCTACCATCTTCACTTGATTGTGTAACCCTACTAAATTGGAGTTCATAAAATCCACTACTAGGGACTCTCTTCCAAAACAGAAAACAAAACAGAGATTTACTATTTAAACAGAGTTGCATTGTGTTGGTACGTAATTGGTTCAGGGGATACATCAGTATTGTAGGGTAGTGTTCCAAAAGCCATATGTGTGTGTATATGTATGTGTGTGTGTGAGTGTGTGTGTGTGTGTGTGTGCGTGCGCGCGCGCGCGCGTGTGCGTGCGCGGATTTCTTAGATATAAAAAAGTATTATCAATGTCTTTGGTTATGTCTATGTGTGTGCGTGTGTGCATGTGTGCATGGGCGTGTGTGTGCATGTGTGTGTATTAGCACCATTGCCAATTTCTAGTTGTGGTGATCATTTTGGTGTCTACTTAATTTTTCAAACAAAAATCCATACAAACTACTATTTTTAGGTGGTTATTTTTTTAACCTACCATCAGGAATCACCTTTGCCTTTGGGATAATTATACCATTATAATTGTCTCATCGATTTGATTGATCTGACATATAAATCCAACAAGCTTTTTTCAGACCCCCAGGGCACCCCTTCTCATGGTTGTAACAACCCAATATGCAGTTTATGACATGAAGCAGAAAGTTGCCACTGTAAAGTCCTAAATCTTTGAGCTGACTCAAAGGGTCTAGGGCCTCAATGTCCAACATATAAAAATTACAGACAAGCTCAATAGCAACACATCCCCTTAGAGAAAATTTCCAGGTATTAACATGTCATGTAACCCAAAATTAGAATTTCTCTTATTTGATGGCATAGATCCTACAAGTTGGGTTTACAGGGCATAACAATATTTCAATATGCACAATACTTACCTAGTAAACAAGGTACCTATTGCTTCCTTTCACTTGGAAAAATAAGTTGTCCAGTGGTATTAGTCATATACAAAATCTAATTATGAACCCACTTGGGAAGAATTTGTCACAAAATTGTTGGTTTTATGTGACCCTAGTGCCTACAAGGATTTTACTGGAGTCCTCGCCAAACTCTTCTTAACATGAAAAATTCATTAATGCCATGGTGAATTTGAAAAACTAGCTAATTACATTACAGGCATATCTTATGCCTTTTTTACAAGTTGTTTTGTCAGTGGCCTTAAAGAAACAATCTGTGTTGAAATTAAAATGTTCAAACCTACCACTGATGGATGCACTTGGATTGGCCAAGTTCGCGAAAGACAAGCTCGCTACCCAATGTAGCCCTTAAGATTTTGCCTCCTTCAAGTCGATGATGTTCCAGTGACACATAGTAGACCTCCCTCTAAAACAACTCCCATCAAATGCCTACCAAAGACAGAAATGCAAGCTTGCAAGGAAAAGGGGTCGTTACAATTGTGATAACAAGTCTTCCTCGGACCATAAGTGTATTGAAAAAAATTGTACTCACTCAATGTAGATTCACATCCCAACCGTGAAGAGTGTGAAGATGCACTCAAGTAACAAGATGAGGAAAAGAAAGCAAATCTTGAGTCCATTCCAGACCCAATGATCGAAATCTCAGTGCATGCATTGGTTGGTGTCACAAATCCTCAAACCATGAAGGTCAAAGGTTAGTTCAAGAAATGTCCCCTCACCATCCTCATTGACTTTGGGAGCACTTATAATTTCATAGCTCATTGGCCAAACAAGTTAATTGTTAGTTGTATCTGTGTTCACCCTTTGAAGTCGTGATAGAAAATGGGCGAAATGTCGCGATGTCTGACTATCACTAAGGGGTTATACTTTGAAATCAGACATGTTTATACTCCCTCTAGGAGTTTGTGATGTGGATCTTTGTGTACAATGGCTTCATACATTTGGACTGATACTATGGTACTTTTATGAGCTATGGATGTAATTCACAGAAAGGGGCAACAATACACACTAATGGGGCTCAGTCCATGATTTTTCAATGTCGTTAGCTCGCCCAAAATGGAAAGGTTGTTGAAGAAAGGATCTTGTGGCATTGTGGCCCAACTTTTTTCCATTCAGCTCACAGACTCATTAGATTCCAACCTTTTGAGGGACTTACAAGAATTGCTTGCATAATAGGGAATTATCTTTGTGGAACCCCATGGGTTACCTCCAAAAGACCTAGACGACCATGCCATTTAGCATAATCTGGGTAGTGTCCCTACAAACATCCTTCCATATCAGTATCCCTTCATTCAAAAGGTTTAGAATGAAAAGATGGTGCGGGAAACCCCTTATTCAACCCAGTATCAATCCCTGTTATTCTCTTGTCTTACTGGTCCATACGAAAGATAGGGCTTGGCCACTTTATATTGAATTTCATGCATTAAAAAGGATCACCATTAAGAAAAAAAATCCCATTTCAATAATTGATGAGCTCTTTGATGAATTTCATGGTTCTTGCTTCTTCTTTGAGGTCAATTTGAGGCTTGGATACCGGATCCGCATCAAAGAAGAAGATATCCCTAAGATGGCATTTTGCACTCATGATGGTCACTATGAATTTCTCGTCATGTCTTTCGGCCTCAGCAATGCTCCATCCACCTTCTAAAGCTTAATGAATAAAATCTTCCACCCATTCCTCCCCAAAACTCATCCTAGTCTTTTTTTATGACATCATGGTTTGCGGTTGCATGTGGGACAAGCATTTGCTACATTTGGAGCAAACATTCCAAATACTTTCTTCCAACTAGTTATGTGCAAAACACTCCAAATGCTCTTTCTGTCAAAAATAAATTGAGTGCCTTGGGCATCTGGTCTTAGAAGAGGTTGCCAAAGTGGATCAATGTGAAAAATTGGCCTCACCCAAAAACGCTAAAGAGCCTTTGTAGATTGTTGGGTCTCACATGATACTACCACAAATTCATCAAGGACTATGGAAAAATTGTTGCCCTCCTAAATCCCATGCTAAAAAAGGATGCTTTTCATTGGTCAAATGTCAAGGCCACACCCTTCGAACTTCTGAAGCAAATCATGTGCACTACACTAGTCTTGGGGTTGTCTGACTTTTCAAAACCATTTGTCATTAATAGTGATGCCTTCAAACATGGAATCAGAGTTGTCTTACTACAAGATGGTCAACCCCTTTCCTTTACTAGAAAGGCCCTTACTGGAAAAAACTTGTTTGCCCCATTTGTGAGAAGGAAATGTTGGTCATCCTTCATCCAATTAGTAAATGACACCCGTATTTGATCGGTCAACACTTTTGCATCAAGACGGACCACCACAACCTTAAGTACTTCTTGGAGCAATGAGTCTTATCCCTAGAGCAACAAAAGTAGGTCGCCAAGCTCATGCAATATGACTATGAGATCACCTATAAGAAGGGTAGAGAAAATGTTGCCATTGATGCTCTATCTCGCCGGTATGAGGAACAACCAACTTTGTGTCCCATATCATTACCCATTCTTGAATGGTTAAAACAGGTCAAGAAGGAATGGTCTCATGATTCCCACACTCAACAGCTCATCAGTGAAATTTTAAATAACCTTTTTGCCCGCCCACATTGCTCTTGAGATAGTTGTTATTTACACGAAAAAGGTCGTCTAATTCTAGTACATAACTCAACACTCCAGTGAAAAATACTACAGGGATTCCATGCTTCCTCATTCGCTAGCCACTCAAGGTTTTTAAAGACATTAACAAGTTTGTTGCAATTTTTTGGGGTAGGGCATCAAACATGACACCCAATAGTTTATACCCAAATAAAACATGTTAATGCAACAAAGGAAAATAGTTTCAACCCGAGGCGTGCTCCAAACAGGGTATGGACTGATACTTCTATATACTTCATTGAAAGACTTCTCAACCCTGGGGTGAAATCAGTGATTCTGGTGATGGTGGATCGCCTCTCCGAGGATGCCCACTTTTGCTCCCTTTCACACCCTTTTAACACCTCTATAGTTGCCCAAGTTTTCCTTGATCAAATCTATCGCCTCCATGGAATGCCAACATCCATTGTTTGTGATAGAGTTTCCACCTTTACTAGTAATTTTTGGCAGGAACTGATGGCCAAACCAAAATTGTCAATAAATGCTCGAAGACCTATTTGTGTTGCTTTGCCTCAAATCAGCAAGCTCATGGGGTCAAACAATTACCACTTGCTAAATATCAGTACAACTATACATATCACAAGCCACACATATGACACCTTATGAAGTTGATGATGGGCAATCATCACCCTCTATGTAGACATACCTTTCAAGTACTTCTAAGGCCCACACAGTTGATTCCGCACTCATCACACGTACAAACATCCTTCACACTCTAAATGATAACCTACATTAGGCACGAAACCATATGATGTAATAGGTTGATCAACACTACTCTAAACGTACCTTCAACATTGGGGATATAGTCTTTCTCTACCTCCAACCATATAAACAGTCGTCTTTTAAGTTGAGGGGCCATCAGAAACTCGCCCCTAAGTTTTATGGTCCTTACAAAATATTCGCAAAGATTGGTTTACCAACATATAAATTGGACCTTCCCTCCTCATCCAAGATCCACCTTGTTTTTAATCGATCTTGTTCAAAAAAGGTCATTGGTCAGCGAATTCAAGTCCAAACGACACTTTTCCATCTCGACACTAAAGGCGTTATTCTCGTGGAACTTGAATCAATCCTTGGCAGGATCGACAACTTCATAACCGCACTATTGTTGAGCTTATAGTCCAATGGCACGAAATGCAAGAAGAGGATACAACATGGGAGCCCCTACTTCGGTCATAACAACAATTCCCTCTTCTCAAGCTTTGAGGACAGCTTTGTTTTAGGTGAGAGGCGTGTTAGGAGCCCTTTGTCCTAAATTCTTTCTTTATATTAATTGTTGTAATAAAAGCTTCAGACACGTTCTTGTAAGGCACCCCGATAGCTATTGATAATTATCCCACATGTATGGGAAAGTAGTAGTTTGCTAGAGTAGAATAGTTTAAATATAAAACTTTTGTAGATGAAGAAGACATCTATTGCATATTATTGTATTGAGTTTGCTCAAAAGAGGTTGCCCCCTTGAAAAGGCAGGCGATTCTATAATGTGTTTTTGATCTTCTAATGAGGTGAAGTTGTTTCCATTTCCAATTTCCACAGCATATTTTTTTTGTCTGTTGGCATTGAACAAAATTGATGCAGGCAGATTCATAACAGATCATTGTTTTCCATGTGCCACCGCAATCTTTTTAATTCTGTTTTTCTTGTGTGGGTGGTTGCTTGAATGTTTTAGTAAGTGTGTTTGTTTGTTGATTACTATTCTTTTCTGCCTATTGTCAGCAGTTTTTTATCGCTGGGTCTGCTTCTTACTTTTGTTTTATTTGTTGATTTGATCTTTCATTTGTGGAGTCTGTTCTGAACTTTTGCCTCCTATTTTCTGCATTTTTATTGTTGGATCTAATGCTAATTTTTTATTTTATTTGCTGATTTGATCTTCCATTTGTGGAGTCTGACTGTGAAATTTTGCCTCTTGATTTGGTTAGCTTATTCCTCCTTTTTTGCTTTGGCATTGGACCCTTGCATGTGTTTTTTAATCAATTTCAATTGTGAACATTTGTCTTGCTCCCCTCTTTTAATTGGTTTTATTGTCATCTTCTGTAGCTTATTTGTTACACTTTGGGGTCAATTTGCCTCCTTGTCGTCTCTGTCATTGCCCTACTGCTGATTACATAAAGGGGCATGCCATTGATTTCAATGCATTGATTTTAGCCTCTACCATCTTGCTTGTTTCATAGACTTCCTTGAAACTATGGGTGAACCATTACCTGAATCAACCTGCATGGTTGGAGATATTAAAACTTGCAAATACTATGATGAAGTTTCTCAAAGCAAGTCTGATCAAGGTCATGAAGAAATGAAAGCAGATGCAGTATTAAAGTTCTGGTTGCAAGATTTCACCAAGAGCCCTATGTCCCAGAATGACAAGCCACCTTCATCGCAACATCCAAAGATTGAAATTCGAAGATGTGTTAGAATAGATGTATAAATGAACATAACCCTCATCATTCTTCCCCAGGACTTGAGAGTCCAAAATTCGAGGAAGATTGAGATAACCAAAGGCGGTTGAACTTATGGACACAAACAAATTCAAAAAATTAATAGAACTCCGTGACTACAGGGATGTCAAATAATAGTATTGATGGAGGATATCTAGCTATGCAGTGGGATACGCCCATCCTTACCTCATCTCTTATGTTGAAAGCAAAACAATTCACTAAATCACAAAATAAGTTTGCATAAACAGGATTAGAGGGCTTGTTATGGACACCACTAAAGTTCAAAACATTTTTAAATTACTATTTGGTACCACAAGAATCTTGCCCATGAGAAGCAAACATAAAAGCACAGACATGGACACCAAACCCAATGGCTTTCTTGATGATTTTGAGCGATGAAGCAAAAGCCAAACCTTACAAAATGGAGGAGAAATAACATATGAAGTCTTCGGAACAAGGGTTAAGCAAGCCCATACACTGCTAAACATGGCCAAGAAATGAGAACAGCCAAATTTACCCTAGCAAATAAATATTGGAAATCGATAACTAAAACTACTTTTCCAAGCTAAGGATATAAAAAATTCACCGTGAATGCATCAGATGCCTCCAAGAAGGAATCCCACATCAAAGTTAGTCGTTAGACTTTGCAAATGGGGGTGTCAATCACTCTTTAAGAATGGAAACAAAAAAAATGGTGATGTGGTTGTTTGATATCAAAAGACTAACCATTTCAATGAATGCAGAATTCCAATACAAAAAACAATGTTAACATGGCTGTTTGATATCATGAGACAAATTCATTTGAAAAATGCAGACTCTATTAAAAATTAATCTATACTTATTGACAAATAGTGCACGCCAAGGTAAGGTAAACCAGTAAAAGGGATACAGCCAATAGCAGCATGACTGGCTTAAAATAACATAATTGCCAAATAAATCGACTGACAAGAGAAGTTCAGTTGATTTGCGATGTTAACAATTCTGCAAAGGCAGCCAAATTAAACAAGAAATGAATCAAATGGTTTTCTACAACAAATCATAATGCCTGGGTAATGATATTAATTTAAACAACTAAAAACTCAAATATTTGCAGAGTTTGTTGGTTACACAGATAGGCTTTAGAACAAAAAAAGTGTTGATATAAAGCTTTAAGGCCATTCAAATACCTACTTAAAGATATAGCAATTATAGATCATTTTCGATGGAAAAAATAAGAGCGCCAATTGTTGAATATTACTTCCAATAACTAGCATGTTGAAAAGTTACAGATCTGTGGGACTTGTTATTCATAAAATCAGACAAAACAGCTCATCAATATGGGGACCAATTGAAAATCCTGCCCTGTAATTTGAAAGAAGATAAGGTGGATACTCAATATGTATGATCCCAAACTAGTTTTTGCTAAAGTGTCATTTTATCCTGGTTTGTATTTTAAGTCTAATATATTATCAGCTTGGAAAAACAGTGATGTATAGGGGGAACAGCTAACTGCAGTGCCATGCAAAACTCCAATCTCCTCCTGGAATTTAGTATCAATGTAAGCAATACATTGTCTACTTTACTAGAACAACAACAATGCTAATAATATGCAACCATCATCTTCTAAGGGTAGCATTCATTTGGCACCTCTATCTAATGAATCTAATTTCTTTGTATTTACCTCATTAAAGCCCTCTTGCATTTATTTAGCAACTGCGGCAGCTTCAGAACTCATTGTTTCGGCTGCTGAAGAATATTCATCAGATCTAGGTTCCATCTCTCCCTCTTGCTCCTGATCTGGAAACAGTTCTGCCTGCAATGATGGGGAAATCCCTTTCACGTGAAGCCATGTAAGCTCCCAAAGGCTGTCACCTCCAAGAGTGCTTCTTTGCACCAGAATTCCTCGAGCCTTCATTATGTGTAACATGTTTTTCAGCAACTCTGGAATGAGTTCATGAAGCTTTTCACTTCCTTTTCCTCTCAGTTTTGACTTCATGTACTTCTCCATGTGGCTGAGCACACCAAGCCACAGTTTCCGGAAGTTTGGCAAAGTAAGTAGTTGATCTAAAAATTGCAAAAATATTTTTGAAAGAAACTTCATTGCATGATGAAGGGTGCCCTCCATGTTGCGATATTCCTTTGGAGAGTGTCCTTGAGCAATATCCAGCAGATCATCCAGCATAATAAAGATAACTTGATCAAAACATTGTAACCAAACTGTAGGTGCCAAAGAAATGGCCTCTGCTGCCAATAGGCACTGCTGCAGTGACAGAAGAGCATGATTTCTGACTTCTTCCCTCTGTTCTAAACAAACTTTCCGAAACCCATGTGCCAGCCGCAACCACATTTCCCCGATTTCTTGAGAGGTCTTTGAGATATCTTCACGAGAATCGCCGACAGTTTTACGATCCCCAGATGACATCTTCGACCATCGGACTAAACACTTCACAGATTCAGCCATCAAATCCAATGCACGCAATGACCTATCAGCCAAACCAACCCGGGCCTCTGCAAATGCACGAGTAGCATCGAGGCATAAAACATAGTTCGCCTGTGTTAAATGTGCGCCATCAGACATAATAAAGGATAGGGCTTCAAAACCAGATTCTGATGCATCTGGATGGCGGGCAGTAATAGAAAGCAGAGATGAAACAGTACGCCACCCCATGGAAGATTTGATGTGCCCGGCATTTGCCTTCACAAGCCGCATGACTTCTTGAGTGATGTGCTCACAGTATGCATCTGCTACACGGGCATCCAATTTTAAAATAAGCTGCAAGGACCTCAAAAGCTCATCTGCCAAACTTTCCTTGTATGGAAGCAAACGCTGACAGATGCGTAGAAGTCCAAAGACAGCCTTTTCAACAAGAGCACATGGCATTACTGTTGATTGTACAATACTCGCAATGTGCTCATAAACACCCTGCCACAGAAGCATAATTCTATCCCGATTGTTCAGAGTAATTGCAATTAATAGTTCAAGGCAGAAAACAGCAGTGTCTTCATCTTCAGGTGAACTGTTACCCTTCTGGGGTCTACCTGCTGCCCAGATGAGGGCCCTTGCTAGCTGTAGTAAAGACTCTGCTTGTAAAAATTTACTCTCAGTAAAGATGCTGTCAATATGACATTTTTGGATTGTTTGCACAGTGCGCTGATGTGCAGCGAGCTGCTGTTCAGTTGGTTGAGATCTTGGTTCATCAGTGTCAAGTGATAGCAGTTGACTAAATCTGCCCATCAACCCTGATGACCGTCGTGGAGTACCTACTACAGGTATATGAGATACAGATGGAGTTCCTGAGAGCGGCTTACCATGAATGGAATCATTTGCCACATCGGGATCATCAGCAGCATCACTTGCAACACGGGCAGGTAACAGACCAAGCTTATGTAACCGCAGGATGCAGTCCAAGATATTTCTCCATCCAGTTCGAATATAGTCCCCATATCTGTTTGCTATTGTGAAAACTGTGACAGTTGCTATCCTTGCTTTTGCATCATCACCAAAGGCAACAACGGGCCCTTCAACAGAAGCTGATGGGTTGAGAAGAGTTGTAAACTTACAAAGAGACACCACTAAATCATCTAGCACATCCTCTAGATGGTGGCAAGCTGACATTTTAGCCACTGCATGAAAGCCATCCTTACACGCATGGAAAACATCATCATCTTCTGCATGGTCAAAGACCACTGATATGGCAGCAATGGTTGGGCCTGATATGATGGCAAACATATCATGATCAAGAAAGGGTCTGGAATCACAAACTATGTAAGGTGGCGTCTTCTCCGATTTGCGCATGAGATCAATCCAGCGGCTGGGAGTCATCTCAGGAAATCCTGCACCTTGTTCATACGATGTCCGAATTTCATTTTTGACAATAGAACGATAAAGTTCAGATAGAAACTCTCGAGGAAGGTCTTTCCCAGCATTGATGTGACGATTATTTCTAATGAAATCATCTTCAGTCATCTTTTTTTTAACTTGCACATTGTGCTGATCTGTGTTAAGCATGATAAGAGAATATGACAATAAAAAAGCTGCATCCTTATCTGCAAGAATTTTCGATGACTGTTCATAATATCTTTCTGAAAATGCCTCAAGTACCCTTTGTATTTTCTGGGACTCTCCTGGTAAACGGAAGGTCTCAAGAAATAGCCGCAATGCCGTGTCTAAATTCATTTCTTGAAAATCAAATGTCTTTGCAAATTCATGCAGCACCTTCACACAAAAATCATCATGATTACCCAGGAAATCCCCAACAAGGTTTTTATCCAGTCCTGCAGTATATCTGAAAAAACAAGCAACGCTTTGCTGGTCAAGCTTTTCAGGAAGTAAATGAGTCCCTTGTAGGAATTCAAGTCCTTTCTTTGGGTCTCTATTAAAGTGGTCTGCACCAATCATCAATCTCCTCTTTACATACTTTTTGCGGCGAACAAAATCCACCCAATGATTAGGATCTTCAAAACTCTCACAATTTATCTCCCAAAAGGGTACACATTCCTCTATCTCTCCCACAGGTACAGGCTCAGGGAGTGGTGATGCAGCAGTGACCCTATCTGCCATGCTATGAATTACTGCAATAAGCCCATCCAATGCCAGAATGTGCATGGCAGACAAGGGGCAATTTACAGGAAATGCACTCTTTGACAGTAGGTTCCCAAGATCTTCAAATATGTTACCACAAGTAATGTCACAATCCAGATTCGCATACATTTCAGACATAAATGTTGGCTGTCTGCAGAAATCCACCAATGCTTCCATTGCAACTTCTTGCTGTTGGTAAGAGGCACCATACTTGCTTTGTGCAAGCCTGATTATAACACAAGAGAAGAATGCTTCGAGTTGCAATTTCAATTTTGTGCGTAGATGATGATACAAATTAAGAACAATGCTGCATACCATGGATAGGATCAAGGGGCTCGATGACAATCCAAACTGCATTAAGTTGCGAAAAAGCTCATCCTGTATCAGGGCCAGTAATTTTGGATGTTGTCCTATAGATTCCCCTCCTAATTCAATGGCTGAGTTTATTAACCCCAAAGCAAAAAGAGGGACATCTTCATCGAAAGCTAAAGGATTTGACCTAGCACCTATACCCATTGTCTCAACTATATTCAACAGAGAGCATAAGAAATGAAATATTTCCACCATGCAGGGAACCCCATATGGCTCTATCATAATCTGCACATCGTTAGCAAGATCTTTACTGCTAACTTTGTTACCAGTTGTTTTCTCATCAGAAAAATCCATGGAAGAATTGATCATAAAAGGAGCATGTGATGCCAATGCACCAGATACCGATATATCAGCAGAATCATAATCCACAGTTCCATTATCGAACTGCCTGCATTCTTTTCCATGCTCATCTACCTGCAGAAGGGAAATAAGCTTAATGTATGTTCATGTATCTCTGTACACTGAAATACTTTTGAACTTTATGGACAACATAACAATCAGCCATTGTAAATACAGTATTTCAAGAGAAATAACACAAGATGGCATATCAAGTTAATTTCACCAATACATCCCCAAATCATGGTAAGGACCGGATGACTTACATGTCCTTTAGAATCAACAAAAGGCCTCTCACCTCCATTGGTGGTTGTAGCAGCCTCTGTGTGGTCAAGCTCCGGTAAATGAGAAAAAATAGCCCTCACAAGCTCATGCATTGTATGCCGTGCCACTCGTTGTAGCAATTCGCCTTTGGTTCCAGCTTGATGAACCACTCGAAAGCACGTATTTACTATGGTACATATATCCTGGTTGTTAAGAACTACAGAAGCTTTGCTTTTCATACAAGCTAGAAGAACCTGCAGTATCTTCATTAATACCACCTCCTCTGATGCTGGGTCAGTTACTTCAAACCTACAACTCGTCACAGCATCGACTATGGAATGCATCGCATCATCAACACGGATTGTATTCAGATCAAAAACTTCCAGAGTTAAGATCTTGTAAACAGCAGACAAGGCAACTCCAGTGATAGGTGCCCCAGTCTCATCTGAACGGATCACATCCAAAAACGGTTTCAAATAAACAGAAGGATCAATCATTTGCCAGGGTTGCTGCCAACTAAATACTTGCCGGCGTAAGCTTTTCAAAGCTTGTACAAGTGAATGTTCTAACTGGTCATCACCTGCCATATACCGGCCTGCCCATCTTGCGTTCCGCCGCATAACAGCTAACACAGCACCCACTTCTGAGTTAACCATACAAGCTAAAGCCCCTCTCCTGCGAGTGCCACCGCATTCTTGGGGCTCTTCTTCTATTGCCTTAATTTCAATTTTCCGTCGTGGACGCCCCATTTAACTGTGTACCCCCTGTATACTTTTAACGTTCTGAACTATGAATGCTGTCTTAACATTGTCGTATAGAAAACTTAAATCCTTTAATTAAGTTAATCTGAAAATTTTACCCTCTTGTCAAAAACTGGCCCTTGTCCTTCATGAATGAGAATTAAGTTGCAAAAGTACAAAACTGCTTATAGTTATCTATATAGTTGACCTGCCATTGAAACCAAAAACGCAACAAATCAAGATTTGGACATTTACAGTGCACTTCTGATCCAGAATGAAATTAATATTAAGACAAGCTCAACTAGACGCATTTGACAAATCTTCCGAAAGCATAAAGAGCTCAAATATGGCACCTTTTATGATGAACAGGCAAATGATAGACTTAATGGGGTAAATTTAATCTACTTAGGGGTAAAGATAAAGAACATCCTTGCAGAAAACTGGAATACTCTGGCATCTTCTGGGGAATTGCACTGCTAGAAAATCTTTGGATTGAGTTAAACATCCCATCAAATGAAATCGTAAAACCCACTAGGCAGATTTGACAGACATGCAAAAAGGTAGACATGAAAGCTTGTATTCAACAGGAATATGGATGCAGACTTGCAAATTTAAGATCTGCAACCAGCAGCTTAGATTTGCATGAAATAAACTACACCCGTCAAAAAAATCCTGATCAAAGATTCTAAATTTTTTGTGTAAGTGGTGTTCCCGTGGTGCGTCAGTATGTAAAATGATTTGAAGGGATTCAGCTGCATACTTTCAAGTCAATCTACATTGACCCATAATTCATAATTAGTGTTTCACAAGAACCCATCTCTCATGAACATGAATGATCCGGATGGCACTCAATTTATCTTTAAGTAATGCTTACAGGAGTGAAGCACCAGGACTTCCCAAGAAACCATCCCAGTACTACTCCAGCTCATGGTTGCCCTTTTGTTTAGTCTCGGTACCTGTGATCATCACCTAGATGCAATGAGTGCTAGGTGGACCATTCATCCACATAAGAGATGGATTCTTGTGAAGCACTATTCATGAAATATGAGTCAAAGTAGATTGACCTGAAAGTACACAGCTGAATCCCAAAAAATAATCTTGAAAAGAGTATACAAAACAAAGAGTCAAGTAAAGATTGCTTACATCCTGTCTATGAAAATTGAATCCTGGTAAGAATTATGTTCCAAGGACCAAAAGTGATTTGCAGTACAGTTTCCTGTTGCCAAGCCACGTCAATAAGAAACATTTTTTGAGCATTCTGTTTGAAACTGAAATGCAAACTAAGAGTAATTTCAAAATATATTAATTAATTACATGTAGGATAAGTTGAAATCTCTGTACGGACAAAAAAAATAGGTCTATTTATTTATTTCTATCCTTGACATAAAAAACCCAACCAAACACGTCACTGTCTGAGATCCTATTTATAAATTAAGCATATGAAGATTAATGACCTGCATTGTTTATGAACAATACAAGAAAGGTCACCATATCAAATTATGAAGGCCTGATGCATTAATTGCAACATTTCCACAGAGTTCCAGTTCCAACATATTCAGAACTGAAATGGAGTGCTCTATAGTGACACTAGACTTGATACCAATTGTAATGGCTATCAGAAGGAGAACATTTATATGACTGCAGCTCATAACAATTTCCCTGACTCTGTCTGGAGTTTAGGCTTAAAGCTACAACTCTTTTATATGCACTCAAAAGAGCAAAATGCCCAAAAGTGATAATCTGCAATTCAATAAGAACTAGAGATACCTCAAGCGTCAAAGTGACGCAGATGATAAAAGTAGCATAAGTTTGCTCAAAGAACAATGTCTATACCAAATATTTCAAAAAGATTGTGAACTTATTATAGAAAACAAGCCTGTCTAGCAAACCCTCCCAACAACAGCCAACCTGAACAAATTTTCCCTACAGACCAGAGTTGACTAATTACACACACGCTAAGACAAGCAAAACTCTTAAATATGTTAAAAAATGCAACTATACAAAATACTTCTTAGCAATCATCAATCGATCTATTTACCAGGGTTCTTGTAAAACCTATGCATAGCTTGCTTTGTGATCATTGCACATTACAAAGAAATTTTCGAATGTTAGCTCATCCGCAAGAATATGTGAAGAAATCAGTATGCCTGATAGGATATTCTTTGGGAGTTACTTGAATTGTCTGTCCACTTCAGGAATTATTATCAATGTTGTAGTTTAACAGCAGATCCTCAGTTTTTCAATATATGAAGAATCAAAAACAAGCTTCTAAAAATCCTAGTCTATTACTTCACACAGCAAAGAGCCAAGACCGACTTCCTCGAATCTGCTTTGGCATACCTATTACCTTCAACATTTACTGAAACCAGTGATTTTGATTGAAATACAGCTGTTATGAACCCTAAAAGGAGGCCCCCTTGTGTAAAACATTAGTACTCCTATATAGGCGCACTGGAGTAAATCAGCTCTAAAGAGATATATTAGTTTAAGTTAAGCAGAAATTTGGCAGGTAGTAAGAGAAAGAAATAAGTGGTGTGAGGATGTGTTGGTTATGTCTTGACTTTGTCATCAGTGATGCATGAGTTAATCAGCAATTATGTTGTCAGTTACCATCAATTATGCAGTGATAATTAAGAATATTTTACTTCCAATAAATTGACCCTACAAGTGGAAAAAAGAATCTTAGGTTATTTACTAACGGCCTTAATCCTGCAGGAGCTATAAAAAGCCTTTAAGCCTCGAATAAAATTGTGTGTTTCGGACTCGAATATTACTGAGCAAGAGCTTGTGGAAGGACTGTTTGTGTGCCATGACCAATTGCAGTGCCCATACTGCTCTTGGATTGGGCCTGAGTTGGCACCCATACCTTCTTAGCAAAGCATCTTGTGGGTTTAGGCAACAGCCTCTGTTTCCGTTTCATTTTGGATACAAGTACAGATACAAAGAATCAGGTATGCCGATACAGCGAATTATTTTTTGCCCCAGATATTGTAATTTAATTTTTGCCCCAGATATGACCGTACAAAAAGTATATAGAAAATAAAATATATATAAATTCTAGCCTAATAAATAGGAATTAACCACATAGTATGCATATTTTATAAAAATCCACAAAACACTACTGATAATTTATATAATGTCAAACAAATTAAGCAAAGAGAGGTAAGTGTTTTGCTTTTGTGATTTGTGTTATCTTTTTTACTTTATAGGGTATTCAATGTGTTTTTTTATTTTTTTGCTTCACTCTGTGTTTTAAGATTGGAAAAAATTCTAAAACACTGTTTTTGAGCCGGATACATCCTAGACGATCTGGATACATCCATAGACATGTCTGGATCATCCAGTACACATCTTGTATGTGTCCGCAGGCATATCGAAAATGTATCGCACCTGTTTTCGGGCCTATAGGGGGCGTATCAGTATCCAACGTACCTCCTACAAATGCTATTTTGAATTGCAATATGGTTTTATTAGTCTTTTCAGATTTGGTTTGTACTTCCTGAAATTTCAAAGTTCATTTTGTTAAATAAAAGAAACAAATAAGATCAAAAACTTTTATTTCAGATGTTTCAATTTCTACTCCACATTTTCTATTTATTATCTGATTCCCATATTATGATGTTTAGAATCATAACAATCATATCATATTTTCTGACCACGTGGGAAGGCACCAACTATGGCAGATTTTTCAAAGAACATTTTGTTGTGTCCACAACACGCTCCTAATTTCACAAGTGAAATCATGGAACCTCTGGGCCTTAACTAGGCCGTCCAAAATTGTGCACCCTTGCTTTTAATACACCTTGCGTGCAATTCACCCTTTCAAGCAACTCCATGCTTTAGCCATTTTTGTGCCTTCGGCCTCACTATGATTATTTTCTACCAAGCCCTTAGCGAACATGCTCATTTTCGTCCGTGCGAAAGACTTCTAATACTTCCGCGCAATCCTGGCGAGCATCTAGTTACTCTTGCACAAAAGCTTTCTCGATCACGCAATGCTTTTATCTGTCTTCATGCACCCTTCAGTCCTTCACGATGAGTCTAGGACCATTATGCAGTTCCATTTGCGATTAAAACTAGCTTCATGCAATCCACGCACGGCCACATTGCGAGTCCAACAAACCCCCTAATGCCCCGTGACACCTTCACTCATTCTAATTTGCACAAAGCATGACAAACTTCCGCATACTCCCAAAATGTAGCTAATCTCCCAACCACATAATCCAAGCTAAGTCCCAAAAAGGATTTCCCGCACCAAGTAAATATCTCCCTTCGCTTGAATTATCGCACACTATGCTAATTTTCCCCTTGTTTGCTATGAATGCAGGACCTAGGAAAGACATTGAGGAAGAATGTGTGTGGTTGCAATACTTGAAAGGACAACACAAGACCTATTGCGCAACCTTTGTGTGCACCAAGAGAGTTAGAATGCGCATCTCCATTGTGCAAACCTTTCGCACACACTCCTGCACGCTGCCAATCAGAGATGCAAATAACAACAAACTATCAAATCCACCAGGAGACAAATCCAGTTCACCTGCAAATCACGTAGCAATGTCAGTCAATTTGTCAAATAACCTCAGCTCATGTACATGCCATGTCAGAGGTAGTAGGCTACCTAAAATGAGGAATTTAAATCTTAATGAAGCACGCCATACTGCCCTGGAACCTGCAAAAGCTGGGCGTACCATCTCCAAGGTAGTACTTCAGCTTCGCACCATTTTAATGAAGACCTTCCTTCTTGCGGCGGATGTCCTCCGACACGATAGACCAAATAAATGGCCAACTTGGCATTCATTGTAATCTGACTTTGCATCTACCACAGACTATTAAATTGCTAAATCCAGGTTGCGAAGAGCCTACCACCATTAATGCTTGTAAAGCACTATTCATTTAGGTTTCCCTAAATATCCAGATTGAACTCACTGTAAAGGTCTTTAAAATCAGAATAGAAATGCTCCTAAGATTTTTATTCACACTTGCTTTTTCTCAGTTGGCTATCCACATTCTTAGCCTAAGTTAGCTCCTGAGTTTATCTAGTTTCAATTTGAACAAATGTTAAGGATTATATTGTTGGTTGAATTTAATATCTTCACTTGGCGGCTAGTAAAATCAGAGAATACATCCTGCGTGTCCAACGAAATTGTGCAATCCTCTTGGTGTTCTAAGTCCCTTCCCCTCAGATTCTCGCACTTGTCTGTGTCTTGATTGAGTGCATACTAGTCTAAGCACGGGCATGGTTTTCACAATCCTTAGTACTCGTGTGAGCTGGAGAAAGCAACACAGATTTGCTACTTATTTTCTTTTTGCCCTACCTTACTCTGTTTTGCACTTTTTTTAACAACTTTGTTAATGTTAGGACTAAAGCTTGTAACCTGTAATCACCGTGCAATGTATGTTTATGTTACAAGTGATACTCATAGTTGAATATCAGTTCTAGTGACTTTTGCACACTCATTAGGCATTGAATGAATGCTAATTGGTGGTTTTACTTGCAGAATCCCCTGGCTGACTTCATTGTGATCCAACCCCCAAAGCCGATAGTTTCTGCCACTGGCTAGAAACAGCAATTAACCAGCAAACGCCCTCATATAAATCATAAACATCCACTCTCCTTCGTCTTGAGCTATTCCCAACATATCCTTTAGCCACCAAGACCTAGTGAGATAGAAACCTTGGAGAAGGATTCCTCGCGCCCGCATTGAACTCCATATTGTGCCTTCCTGTGTGCACGCCTTCTTTTCAAGAGAGGCAGAGCTTCGCTTGTTTGCGTGAGACTCTATCTAGGTTGCCTGCGCTTGCATGCACCCCAACTATCTTTCGGTAGTATCGATTTCTTTGGCGCTGCAGAATGGGAATGGGGGTGTGATACTCGTGGAGATTTACATCTTTGGCGCTAGAAGGAGGGCTTTGTTGAATCATAAGCCATTACTCTGGAAACTAGGAGAATCAACACTAGATCAAAGTCTGTTGAAGGGGACTTTGAGCTTTTTAGCCTTCCAACCCATAGGAAGTGCAAACCAAACAAAAGGAAATCTATTCCAAGGTAAACTCTCTCTGCAAGTAGTTCGCCTTGCACAACCTCACCCTTTGTTGCTCCCTTCACTTTCCCACATGTTTGAAATTTGGCAACTTGGCTAGGAAACACTCATAGCCCACTTGCCCTTTAGGGCGGATACCATGACTTACCCAAAAACCAAAAAAGAATATGTGAAAATATGTTTATGGTGAAGCCCGCACTGTAGAATAACACATCAATGCCTACAAGGATGGACTCAAGAGGATTCAAATTCTCCGCGAAGACGCCGCTTACAGGTGTTTCCACTCTTTGTTGGTCGGACATGCTTACAACTGGTTCCTCAACCTTCCACCAGGATCCATCACTTCCTAGGCAGATCTTGAGAAGGCCTTCCTCAACCATTTCACTACCCCTGTCAACCTGGCCATCCTATATCATCAATTTGCTATTGCGCGCAGAGAACCAAATGAGTACATCAATCACTTCAATGAACACATTCAAAGCCTTTACATGCGCCTTAAAGCCCCTTACTCTCAGATTGAAGCAATGGTTATTCAAATCTATCTCCAAGCACTTGATCCCCTCACCTCCATGTTTTTGTGCAGAACTCCCCTTGTCTTGACAACTTTGGCCCTTGCTTATAGAGAAGCACTCAAGATTGAGCTTGAAATGAGATCGTAAGGCCTTGGTTATTAAGGACCCTTCCCTTCCTTAGGCCAGTCCGCTGTGCAAAACCAAATGCAACTTATCAATCATGCACTTGTGCACAACCAACCATTGCTCAACCAAATCCCCACTGCACAAATGCCAACATATGCTTAATTTCCAACTCCTTTGGCATATATCCCTTCTCCCATGAATTTTCCGCACAATAAGTTCTCACGGCAGTCAACCAATCAACCCTTAGCCTTGTCCTCACCAAATCAATATGTCGTGGGGCCACTAATCAAATTACCCCTACCCCCACACAAAACTCCATGGACAGCTTTGGGCATTCTTACCCTATTGCGCAATTGTTTCAAAACCAACTTTCTTCTTCCACGCCCTCATCTTCAACTTGAAACACAGAAACTGAGAACTTGCATCAAATTGTACAAAAACTATCAAACGACGTTATAAATTTGCAAAAACAATGCGTGCAATTGAATCAAAGCAAACCTTCAACTAGCTACCCCACGCGGAACTTTATAGCTTCCAACGCAATAAAAGGCAATGGAACACTAAACCAAACAATGGAGGCGTACCAAGTCCTTTGGACCAAAGTGCGCAACAAGCTAGTAGCTCTGGCCAACGCACTAATTTTGTCAACTTAGCACAATTAGCCTTAAATTCTTAGTGTAGAGTCCACAAAACACGAGATCCTTCTGACGTGAACTAGCTAGATTTCCATGCAACCTCCAATATCTTCTAGGAAGAAATTGACAGCCTCAAAATAGTTCCTACACGTGGAGATAGTGCGCAAATCATTGAGAATAACCTTGGGACTGCGTTAGTCTTGGATAGCTATGAGTTCCCAGGGGAAAGTGACAATGAACCAAAGGCTAACCAAGATGAAGTTCACACTTACCAACAATACCAAAGAGGAAACAACTATATCCTATGCAGTACAGCTCACGAGCCTTTGACTACCTCTACTCCTAACTTTTCTCAAGTGCCCCCTGATGCGCACACATCCAACAACCCTCCACCTCCTATAGGTCCAAAAAATGCACGCCTTGCGAGAAATCATCCTAATCTTATGAACCCTATTGAGCAATGCCTCATTGAGTACAACATCATCGAAGACATGTCAATAACCAAGGCCAATATCTCTATGCATGAACTTCTCCATGTCAACAACCAAAAGGACATCTTGTTCAAATCCCTTTCTGCCTCATCTAATAAACCTTCAAATGAAACAATTGATGTGCATGTTGCTTTGTATAGGGAAAAAATAGAGCCTCCTCCTTTCTTGCTAATAGTTAGAATTTTTGTTAAAAACTTACGCAATTGTTTGGTTGATTCATAAACCTTTGGAAACATCACGTCTTTTTCCATTTACAAGCAGTTGGGTTTATCTCCCGCCAAATCAAGCCACAAAGTGGTTCAATTGGACAAGACATAGGTGAATGTGGTCGGAGAACTCTCTCACATCCATATACAACTCGCAACGAACCCATGAGTCCAACAGTTCATTGACATTCAAGTAGTGGAAATCCCCAAGGCATATGGCATGCTCTAATTAGATATTGGTCGCGCACTCTCAATGGCTACATGGCAACTAATTTCTCACACATGTGGTTTCCTTGAAGTTGAGTGATAAATCAAATCAGGGTTGATCGAGAGCCTCATATGCAATACATGATTACTATGTATAATAAGATCAATGAAATCTTGTTTATAGAACAAGAGGTCAGAGTTTGCTATGGAGAAGAAGACACGACAAAAAGTAGAAGTGTTATTCCTGGAATGCACAAACCCCTGCACATCGTCTTGTTATGTGTGATAAATGCTAAAAGAACAAGTGCACAACCATTGCGCAATTACTAAGAACGAGACCTCGCACGCAAGAACGCAAAGCTATGAAATAATCAAGAAGGCACACAATGCTCATGTCATGTGGGTATTGTTATAGGAAAAGATGACTGCACACAAATTCCATAAGAGAGATTTAGATATAAGTAGAAGAACCGGATCATGTAACTTGATGATTGTTTGGCCCTTTTAAGAGAGCATGGCCAAGATTGATGTTTGCATTTCCCGATTACCTAACTTCATTCAAGTGTGCATTCAAAGCCCGATCCTAGCATTCATTGTGCAACCTTCTTGTCTATTCAGTCAAGGATGCAATGTGTAAACTATTGCATAGAGGACGAGAAACAAATGTGATTAAAGGATTCCATGCACAATTGATGATATTCCACCTAACAGCTTGCCATCACTTGAAGTTTCCATTGTGCCTCAAGTTGAGGTAGGTTGTCCCAGGTAAGACATTTTAATAACACAAATGATGTCTTGGCATGGAAGGGCATGATGAGAAAGAAATAAAAGAAAATTCGTTTGAGGCACACCCTTACCATAATACAGAAGTTCCTTGTAGTAGAGTGCCCAAAATAAGAAGAAATCTGTGAAATATTCCATTGCATAATTTTCAAAGAAGACAACACCTTGTGGTTTCTAAGCCACAAAATTAGAGGATGGGAGGTCATATTTGGACCATGCATTTTGATGGGTCCAAATCAAAACAAGGTTCACGTGCAGGTGTTGAATTGATCAACCCCAAAGGCAAAAGATATTACACAACATTCAAACTTCAATTCCCGTGTACTAATAAAGTCGCGCAATATGAAGCACTTATACACGGCTTGTTGTTTTCTTTACAGAAAGGTGTCAAGTGCCTAACAACATTTGGAGATTCACAATTGATTGCCAAACAAGTCAGAAGCTAGTACACTTTGTCACGATAAGTGCATATCTAGGTACATAAGTTGCATTATGGAACCTCATTGAAGATATTTGATGCATTTGACATTTGTTCCATGCATCGTGTAATGAAAATTGTGTTGCAAACGTGCATTAGCTTGCGCGGTCGACACCTTGCAACCAATAAAAAGTTCAAAGCTTAAGCACTTCTCAGTCAAATTGGTCTCACAACCATCCATCCCAAACAATATTGAGCATTTTCAGGTGTTGATGATGATAAGCATATCATAGAGTTTCTCTCTAACTCTAGAGCTTTTAGGACGCAAATTATTGACGAAGTCAACAGAGGATCATGAATGGGATGAAGATGAAGTTCTAAACCTGGGAACCAACGACATGCCCACTGGCATCATAGCCCTAGAAAGGCTACTTGATATGGATCACCGCACAAAGAATGAAGAAACCACCTCCCCTCTTGGGAGTGCACAATATCAACCTTCCAATTTGAGAGACTGCATTGATCCAAGGAATGTACTAATTGGGGAATCTTGCACTTCGCAAGAGGAAGACTTGGTGCGCACCCTCAAGTGCTACCAAGATTTTATTGCATGTAGCTACAATGACTTGGAAACGTTTGATCCCTCCATCTTGACTCATACCATCCCACTGAAAAAGCAAAGGCCCATCAATCCCTTACTTAAGCCCCTCATATTAAAGGAAGTGCAAAAGTTGTTGAATATGCACATCATCGTCCCAATCCATCACTTTACTTAGGTCGCCAACCTTGTTCTTGTTCACAAACAAAGTGGAGAAATTTGCCTCTGTGTGGATTTCAACAATCTGAACAAGGCATCTAAAAAGGATAACTACCGATTACCGTCCTTAGACGAGGTGCTGGAAATTGTGAATGGCGCACAAATGATGTCTTTCCTTGACGGTTACTCAAGATACAATCAAGCCATTGTGCGCGAAAAAGACGGAATCAAACCGGCCTTCACCACCAAGTGGGGAACATTTGCATATCAGAGAATGTCGTTCGGTCTTATTAATGTTGGCGCAACCTTTCAGCATGCCATGGATTAGCCTTCAAAGACCTTATTGGCAATTGCATCATTGTTTACATGGACGACCTCATAGTATTCTCCAAGAAGCGTGCAAATCATGTCAAAGATCTGCACACGATTCTCCAATGATGTCGTGAGCATGGCATCTCCCTCAATCCAAAGGAGTGCATCTTCGATGTCACCGAAGGTAAATTGTTGGGGCACATCATTTCTAAGAAAGGAATATCCATTGATCCTAAAAGAACAAGAGCTATATTGAAAATCCCCTTCCCCAATAGTCAAAAAGAATTGAAATCTTTCTTCGGAAAGATTAACTTTGTGAGAAAGTTTATCTCAAGGTTTGTTGAGATAGTCAGACCATTGAACACAATGCTAATGCAAGATGACAAGTTTGAATGGAAATAAAAACTAAGTGCCGCATTTATAGAAATCAAAGAAGCAATTACAAGGGCTCCCATTCTATGCATCCCAGACTATGTGTGCCCCTTCTTCATCTACGTCTTTGCTTCTGAGCACTCTTGTGTAGTTTCCTGAATTAGAAGAAAGAAGAAGCAGAGAGTGAGAGACCCGTTGCATTCATGAGTTCACCTTTGCACAACGCCGAACTTTGTTATTCTACAATTGACAAACAAGCCCTCACGCTAATCAAGATCATGAAGAAGTTTAGACATTACATACTACGCAGCAAAGTTGTCACTATTGTGTCTGATCTCGCAATTAAGACTATGTTGATGCAAAATGAGCTTGGTGAACGTCATGGCAAATGGATGACCATTTTTCAGGAGTTCGACTTAGAGATCAATCTAATGAAGTTAGTAAGAGGTATGGGTTTGAGCCGCATAATAACAAAGGTTGATCCAAAGTTGGTTTGTCAATGATACACGGTTAAATCTCCCGCACCTAATGAATGGTACTAGGACATATTTTATCATTTGCTTCATCAAAAATGTCATGCACTTGAACCGAACACAACGAAGAGCATTGTGCTTGAAAAGTAACTTATTCATTAAGTTTGGCACACTCTATCGAAGAAATCATGAAGGCATTTATTTGTGATGCCTATCTAATGAAGAAGCTTCCATAATATTGCATGATTTCCATGAGAAGCACGACACTAGCCATGGGTCGGGCAATTCTACTATGCACCAAATTTTGAGATTGGGCTACTATTGGCCTTGTTTGTTTAAAGACATGTACACTCCCATGTTAGAAGTTGCCACATTTCCCAACCTTTTTACAACAAGAGAACACAATCCCTGCCATGCCCTTAGCAACCTATTATTGAGGTACACCCCTTTGCTGAAATAGGTGTTGGATTTTGTTGGTGTTATCAATGAAAATTCTTCAGCTAGCCACAAATTCATCCTCACTGCAATTGACTATTGCACGCGTTGGGAAGAAGCACAACCATTCAAGAATTGCACAACGAACATCGTCATCAAGTTCATAGAGGACCACATCATCGCCATGTTTGGTATGCCTCTCACATTGATATGTGATAATAGCCCTACTTTCTCTTCTGCCTAATTCCTTAAATAGGCATACGATCATATGATTATTCTAAGATTTTCTTCTAATTACTATTTGCAAGGAAATGGTCTTGCATAGTCAACTAACAAGAACTTGTTGGATGTTATCAAAAAGTTCTTGGATAAAAATATGAGAGACTGGCATAATCAGCTCAAGTATTCCCTCTAGTCAGATAAAACCTGCATTAAGTCTGCACTAGGCACCACACCTTACATATTGTCTATGGCCTAGACCTATATTTTCTAGTGAACCTAAGAATCCCCCACGCTCAAATTCATGTAAGAATACTTAAGGGAAGACAAAAAGTAGAGGCTAGACTCGTCAAACTCATGTAACTAGATGGAAAACGTGATGCAACCCTTGCTTATTTTAGTAAGCACCAAGAGGTCGTCAAAGGTTGGTTTGACAAGAAAACTAAGTTCAAAGCCTTCAAAATATCAAACCTAGTGCTACTTTGGGATAAGGCACATGAGAAGAAGGGAAAACATAATAAATTTGACAAGCTTTGGCTTGGCCCCTTCCAAATTGCAGAAATTTTAGGTGAAAACACCTTCTGGCTCAAGAGTCTCAATGGCGAGAACATTCCATTACCAATTAATGGGTGCTTCCTCAAGCATTATTTTTATGTGTGAGCCATTTCTCACATGGCACCTTTAGTGCACTTCACTTTGGATAAGCATGCGCCTTGTACATAACTTTTCTCTACTTTCTAGGTTAGCTTTCCTTTCTGTTTGCACTTTGTTTTTGTAGTTTGCTTTTGTAGTTGTTAATAAACCTGCACACACTTGCAAAATCCTTAGTTTAGGTTGTCCCCTCTCAACAAGCTCTTTCTCATTGTCATTCTAAAAGTTCCTATTTCATTTGGTCAATTGTGGACATTTGTTGTGTTGAGTTAAACAATGGTTGACAATGCTCTGTTCTAACGACTGCGCATCCCTAGGAAATTTAGTAAGCTGCAGAACAAAATTTGGTAAGTTACTTGATTGTTTTGTGCTTTCAAGATAAGAGCTTAATCTTTATTTTAAAGTTGTCATGCAGATTTAGAAAGATTGAGGCGCTCCCAAAAGAGTCAATTACTAACATTCACATTAATGTCGCCTTTCAGTAATATGCAAAGCTAAGGACGCATGTGCGCACCGCTTGTTTCCGGTCATCCTTGAAATCAAGGTAGGAGATGCAGAGAATAATCTTTTGTTATTATTTTATTTCATATGCATAGGTTACATATATAAGTTTGTCCTCGGAAAAACTAACACCCAATCCCTACAAACACTATTACAACTCTATTGACGTGAGTTGTTATTCACCAACATAATATAAACTAATTATATTATATCTCACACTCATTTAATCTAATGTTCACAATAACTAATTTATTTCCTAACATTCCCTCCCTTAGTTTGAACATATGACAAGGAGCACCAAAAAACAGAATCGTAAGCCACCACATACTTTTAGGTCCACATACTATTGTCTGGATGCCGTTGTACATGATCACCTACATACAAGAACTTATCTCGCTTTCACTTCCAGTTGAACGTATTAAGTGGTCGATCAAGTTCCAATGAAGTACGGCAGTCAAAGGATCACCGCAGTTAGTTGCCCTCCTATACAACTATTTTTACAGATCTGCACCTTCCACGCCATATCACAACACATTCAAGAGATTACATTAGGAATATCACATTCCAAGCAAATAGGCACAATCTTTTGTTTTAATTCTGCACACCACAACATAAAGCAAACAACTGAAAAAGAGTTGTCACTAATCTTGTACACAACCCCGTCGCTAACGGCTAACAAAAGGTCGTTGAATGACCTCCTTCCTTTGTTGCCTCCATCCTTCAGTAGGTGTGTTGCTTACTCAGCGGATTGGAACTTGAAGCACTATTTCCACATTATGATTATTGTTTTCTTCCCTCCCACAATGTGAAACACTTTATTTTTCATAGGAAGTCGGTTAACACCAACAATGCGTCCATGAGGCAATTTTTATTTTTTTTTACAATTTTGACGACACGACTTTTAAAATGATAATACTTGACTACAAAAATTTTGACCAACAATAAAACATTTTTTATTTGAACAATAGACAATGTTAGACACTTTTTAACGATAGACGACTATTTACAAAGACGATTCGCAATACACTTTTACAACATAAAGCTACGACAATTAAAAAGTAATATTTAATTACTTTTTATCACAATTATACGATGACGCTACAAAATATGAAAAGTAATAATAAAAAAAAAATTAAATGATATTATGGGAACAATTTATATTTTTATTTTAAACAAAATTGGGATGGACTAGACTTTTGGCAACAAACTTTGGATATTATAAAAATAGATGATAAGAAGACTCCCTAAAATAATGCAAACCTACACGTGGCAGTTCACCGTCTAAACACTTTGACAAAATTGAATACCTTACTAGTAATGCCAAACACTAATTAAATTCTACTATAGCTACAAGCTATAATTACAGTTTAACTTGACTAAGGGCTACACAATATGGCATTATACTAAAACGTTAATTGACAAGGGAAATATCACAAACAAATTTATGGAAATTCGACCTACATAAAAAATAAGTGTGGCACATAAAACAAAAGACTCAATCTTAAACAGCCACCAATAATCATCGCCTTTATAAATTTGAACTCTTCCCGTCTCAATGCAAATCGACCATGCAAGTCAGTGGAGTGCTATGTCGATTTGCAGTCGTCCAATACTTGGTGATGACAATACATGCATAGGTATATAGACCATGCCCGATATTTAGCTTTGAAGAATCGATTGAATCCACTCCTCATTAATACACATGATTATTTCCTTTTACACCAAGCTTCTATAAGAGAACAAAACTCGTGCCTTTGATAGAGAGGTGTACAAATCATTGAATATGCGGATGGATTTTGATAGAGTCAGCAACGAATTTGACCATGCAAGGAATATTCAGATTGATTTAAAGGGATCTTTAGATTCAAAGTGGAATGAAATAAGAATATCATCAAACTTGCACATCCTGCGCTTTTGGAGTTGCAACGCATACAGATCTGGATGCAAATTTGTGCCCTTTTAGGTCTCTGTCAAATTCCGAATCAATTTGCAAAATAAATCTCAATGAACCATGGGAGCTGTTAAAACTTTGAATACATCGAGATGTTGATACAAGAATGGTAATGCAGCCAATACAAATATTAATGTAAGACAACCATACAATGAATAACATTACTCAGGGAAAAAGTATAATGGAAATACCCTCCAATCAATCAACAGAAATTGGTTTCCATGCATTCCCTCTTCTTGACCTACTCTGATACCAAATGAAATCAAAGCAGGAGATGCAAAGAATAATCTTTCGTTATTATTTAATCTCATATGCATAGGTTACATATATAAGTTTGTCCTCGTAACAAATTAACACCCAATCCCAACAAACACTCTTACAACTCTATTTACATGAGTTGTTATAACAACTCACTAACATAATATAAACTAATTATATTATATCTCACACTCATTTAATCTAGTGTTCACAATAACTAATTTATTTCCTAACAATCATTTCACCCGGTTACATCGGTTCCTAACCCATGCACAATCATTGCACGTGCAGTGAAAGAAATAAAGAAAATAAATCAAGTAATGTTTAGAGTGTTTCAAAAGATTTCTTTGCACAAGGGTGTTTCTGGTAATCTCCATCGAGGCTATGAACGCCCAGCTAGCAGCAGAGCAATGCCTTAGCCTCCCCCCTCCATCCAATCCCATTCAAATCATAAAAATACAAAAAAAATAATGATCCCGTGCAGACAATTGCATGCACCATGTGAACTCTATATGCTAAGCAGAAAACTCCAAGGCAAGGTAATTAACTTCATTTGCACACACCGGACTCTTCAAAGTGTTCTTGATTCAGTATGTCACATTGCAAAGTTAAAGTATTAGATTGCACTCTTGTTTTGATAACACAAAATCTTCGGGTGTGCTTGTCCGTTTTTGTTGCAGTTGAACCAAAGGGCTCGAGTTCAATTAGAATGCTCTAGAGAATTCTCCAGTAGAGTCATCATTCGTTAGTGTCCACAACACGCCCCTAATTTCACAAGTGAAAGCATGGAACCTGAAAGATCCCCTAATGGGACTATTCCACCTTAAATTGGATTATCAGTCAAACCCAAAGCAAAATACAGACTCAACACAATGAGAGCAAATAAATATATGGCAGCCCAGCATTATTTGTGAGAAATGCGACTAGAGGTATAAGGTAAACCCATACAAATCAGACCTTAACATTCCCACCCTTCATGTAACACTGAAATACAGACTTCTCAAGACCACAATCTAAAGAAATATAAAGATTTAAAGTACCAAACAGGTTTGAATTTATTTAAAGAAGTCTGCAGATATGTTTTACCAGTTCTGGACTGTATATAGACTGATTTTAATAATAAAATCTCTGCAAGATACAGTCTGCAATAACAGTTGGAAATAGAGAATTTTTGGCCCTCTGAAACACAACCTCAAATGTATATAAAAGCAAATCGAATCCAGCTCCAAAAGTATGTGACACAACTGCTTTTTATGACCTTCCGAAACGCCCAGAATTTGCCCAAACTGGTTCGCTCCGGCAGTACCAAAATTAATAGTTCAACAACCTGATTAACCCTTGAGATCCCAATACAAAATATGAGTGCAAAAGAGAGTTTTCGTTCCCTTTTCACTATCCTTCTTGCGGGTTTTCGTCCTCAGAAGTTACAGCCACAAGTGCTTCAGTTTACAAGCTATTTGCAAAATATAAAATGATCATGGAATGCCTCTTCCAAGTCGACCTCTCCCTTTATAAAAGCAAAATGACCCAAAGGGAGCCTTTTTTCCCACCAATCAGTTTGCAATACATTTTCCTATGCATATTTTCCTCCTAGCCCAAGTCGTACTTTTGCATAGGGAAAATACAAAATTAGTATGGGTCTCTTTTTACTTCCTAGGCAGCCAAGATACACTTTCCTAGACAAGTCGCCAATCCTCATGGGGAGGATACAAAAGTTGCATGGGCCTTATACCTCCCAAATGGCCAATATTCATTCTCTAAGCAAGTCGTCCAACTCCCTAGGAATGATACAATCATAACATTAGACCCCTTTGCACTTATCTAGAAATTACAACATGTATTTATAAGTGCATTCCTATACTAAGTCAAATAAATAATTATAAGTGCTTTGATATTTTCTTTTATTTTCTTTTAGGCACTTATAGAAATTTATTGTGACTTAAGTCACCCTTGCACACACCCTTTGGCCGTCGGGTAGACAAAAATGGGCCAAAGGTCTTTGATGCTATTAGTCGAGAAAGAGGGACTCTTCAAAGTGTTTTTGATTCAGTATGTCACATTGCAAAGTTAAAGTATTAGATTGCACTCTTGTTTTGATAACACAAAATCTTCAGGTGTGCTTGTCCGTTTTTGTTGTAGTTGAACCAAAGGGCTCGAGTTCAATTAGAATGCTCTAGAGAATTCTCAAGTAGCGTCATCATTCGTTAGTGTCCACAACATGCCCCTAATTTCACAAGTGAAAGCATGGAACCTTTGGGCCTTCATCGGGTCGTCCAGAATTCTCCCTTTCAAGCATCTTCATGCCTTAGCCATTTTTGTGTGTTCATCCTCCCTGTGATTATTTTCTCCTGAGCCCTTTGCAAACATGCTCACTTTCGTTTGCGCGAAACACTTCTAATACTTCCGTGCAATCCTGGCGTGCACCCATTAACTCTTGCGCAAAATATTTCTCGCGTACACCATTGCACAAACCCTCCGCGCAATGCATTTATCTCTCTTCGCATGCCCTTTTATCCTTCACAATTAGCCTAGGGCCATTATACAGTCTCCTTCACGTTCAAAACTAGCTTCACGTAATCCGCACACAACCACATTACAAGTCTGGCAAAACCCTTAATGCCCCGCAACACCTTCACTCAGTCTAAGTTGCACAAAGCCTGGCAAACTTCCGCGTACTCTCAACACTTAGTTAATCTCCCGACTGCATAATCCAAGCTAAGTCCCAAAAGGATTTCCCGCACCAAGTAAATCTCTCACTTCACTTGAATAATTGTGCGCTATGCTAATTTTCCCTTTGTTTGTTATGAATGCAAGACCTAGGCAAGATATTGAGGAAGAATGTGTGCATCTACAATACAAGAAAGGAAAACACAAGACCTAATGCGCAAACAATCCAAAGAAATCGTCTCTCGCGCAACCTTTGTATGCGCCAAGAGAGTTTGAATGTGTATCTCCACTGCGAAAACCTTTCGTGCACACTCATGCATGCCACAAATCATAGATACAAAAAATGACAAAATATCAAGTCTGCTAAGAAACAAATTGGGTTCGCCCGCAAATCACAAAGTAATGCCAATCAATTTGTCAAAAGACCTCAGCTCATGTACACGCCATTCAAAGGAAGTAGGCTACCTTAAATGAGGAATTTGAATCTTAATCAAGCACGCCATATTGCCTTCGAACCTGCTAAATCTAGGTACCATCTCCGAGCTTGTTACCATTTTAACGAAGACCTTCCTTCTTGTAGAGGATGTCCTCTTACACGACAGACCTTCTAGATGGCCAACTTGTCATTCAATGTAATTTGACTTTGCATCTACCATGGAATATTAAATTGTTAATTTCAGGCTGTGAAGATCCTACCACCATTAATGCTTGTAAAGCATTGTTCATCTAGGTTTCCCTATAAATAACCAAATCAAACTCATTGTAAAGGTCTTTGAATTCGGAATAGAAAATCTTTTGAGAGTTTTATTCGCATTTACTTTTTCTCAGTTGTCTATCCATGTTCTTGGCCTAAGTTAGCTCCTAAGTTTATTTAGTTTTAGTTTGAACGAGTATTAAGGATTATATTGTTGATTGAATGTAATATCTTCACTTGGCAGCTACAAGATTAGAGAATACATCTTGCACATCCAACGACGTTGCGCAATCCTCTTGGTGTTCTAAGTCCCTTCCCCTCAAACTCTCGCACCTGTCTGTCTTGATTGAGTGCATACTAGTCTGAGCACGAGCATGGGTTTCATGATCCTTGGCATCCATGCGAGCTGGAGCAAGTGACACAAATTTGCTACTTATTCTCTTTCTGCCCTACCTTACTCTCTTTTGCACTTTTTTTAACAACTTTGTTAATGTTAGGCCTAAAGCTTGTACCTGTAATCACCGCACAATGTATGTTTACGTTACAAGTGATACCCGTAACTCAATATCAGTTCCACTGATTTTCGTGAAATCATTAGGCTATGAATGAATGCTACTCGGTGGTTTTACTTGCAAAATCCCCTAGATGGCGTCATTGTGATCCAACCCCCTAAGGCTTTAGTTTCCAGCACTGGCTAGAAACAGCAAAGAACCAGCAAAGGCCCTCGTATAAATCATAAACATCCACTCTCCCTTGTCTTGGGCTATTCTCAGCATATCCTTTGGCCACCGAGACCTGGTGAGATAGAAACCTTGGAGAAGGATTCCCCACACCCGCACTGAACTGTTTATTGCGCCTTCCAGCGCATGCACCTTCTTTTCAAGAGAAGTAGAGTCTCGCCCATTTGCGTGAGAATCTGTCTAGGTTGCCCGCACTTGCACGCGCCCTCACTATTTTTCGGCAGTATTGACTTCTTTGGCGCTGCATAAGGGGAATGGGAGTGCACCTTAATGTAGCCACCCTTGTGAAACATTAGTATTTATATAGAATTGCGCTGGAATAAATCAGTTATACAGAAATAAATCAGTTATGAAGGTAACTGCAGGTACACACCAAAAGAAATAAGTTGTGTGGGGATGTGTTAGTTATGTCTTGAAGCAGTCATCAGTTGTTTGTTATGCAGTCGTCAGTTACTCATGAGTTATGTCATCATCAGTTACTCATGGGTTCTGCTGTCAACAATTATACAGTCAGTTACCATCAACTATGCAGTGATAACTAGGCATACTTCTGTTTATTATTAGTTTCCCAGATGAAGGCTCATAACAGCAGCTTAACTTCAGCAACTAGTTCAATTCAATATTAGCTAACTGAACATTCAATCAACACTAAAATTATGAGTCTAGTAGGCTAGGGTCTTGTAGACAGGCAGAGCACTTGCGATGATGATTATCAGGATTGAAGCCCCGCTGGAGATGCTTGTGATGTCAATACAAGCCAACCCCAGATGGGTGCAAGCCCCAGTCAATTTTTGACAAAATAGTTACCCCTGGGAGGTAGCTTCCACACCGAACAGTATTCTTAGTTGTGAAGTGGATTCTGCAAGCAACCATAATGTGACAACATGTGTGAGTGCTAAACCATCTTTAGCAAACAAACAAAGAAGCAAAAGCATACACCTCTCCTAAGGTTTTTGGGAGTGATTATACCTCTATAATATTCACTACCCTAAGAATTGATCCGATTCAACTTGTCCTTGACACAGTCACTGGAAATTTTGGGAGTGACTATTATAGAGGTATAATCACTCCCATGGAGGTAGCTACCATGGTAAGTAGGGCAATCACTCCAATAAAAACCAAAAACTTAGAATATTATCTTCTGTACCCAACAACTAAAATTTTGCCCTTAAGCATTCAAAATCGTCTACCCCCCTAATTCATTGCAATTCACCTACAACCTTCCTCAAAAGTCATCCCCTTTTGGATTTCGCCAAGAGGTGGCCGACAGTAAAAAACTCCCATGGAAACCAACCACCCAAAAACCAAGGCATTTTTTACAGGATCTCTTTCGGCAATTGTCTAATATTTAACAGCAGATGCAATTAAACTTTCAAGTTAGTAAAATTGCTGGTGTTTTTATATAAAATGTACATAAAATTATCAGATTCAACACAACATGTATTTATTAGAAATGAATCCTATGTTTTTCCAAAACGACTAGTCAATTATACTTATATTTCTTGGTTTTTTCGCTGAGAACGAAATTCTCCCCTCAAAATTTTCCGTTTTCATCAGTTCAATGCCAATGGAGCCCAATCACCTACAGCGCCCACATCCGCATGATAGGGCAACATACACCCACAAGGGAATGTCGCCAATAAACTAACTACCCTGCCTAGGCACAGTTCCCACTCAACCATGTCATCCGTACACTGGTTTTAAACCATATTACCCATTTGTGCAACCCCAATTTGCGCCCACATTTTACTATGGTAATCAGTCTAAATGAATACAGAGGGTTTCATCATGGATCTGGATTTGATAATGGGTAAAAGAAAGAATAGTTCTGAAATGAAAAACACAACACAGAGAAAAATGATGGAAAAATAAGTGCAAAGAAGGTTAAAGGCAGGTGGGTAAAATTCTTCGATAATCTTACCTGTGTAATGCAGTGGTAAATTCCGATCTGGGGTGGCCTAGCTTTGTGGTGGGTTTTCGTTGGAGAGCTCCCTACACCTTTTTGAGAGTTCTGATTTCGTGATGCCCATAATCGTTGTGATTAAATGCTCTGTGTACTGACAGTCAAAGGTGAGCATCGTAACAGAACCCTTTTTAATATTTGGATTTTTGAGGTGCAAAATCCAATTTACTTTCTTGATCAGGTGGTCAAGATTTAAGAGGAGACATCATACGAAAATTGTGGGCCTTCCATCTCTGCTCAGCCACGGAATTTGATTTCTCGATAGTGTTTCTAATTTTTGTGGGTTTTTACATGTATTTTGATTTCTAATTATTAATATTGATTTTTTTTTTGGTGAGTTTCTACATGTATTTTGATTTCTAAGTAACTAGTAATTGCAAGTGAACTTTACGATCGAAACGTCGAAGGGGATGTTTTAGAGGAGTCATATTGGAGGGAGGGAAAAGATTGAAGAGGAATATGAGTGGAGAAGAAGGGCTTAGAGGGCGAAGAGTGCGAGGGCGGTGAAAGCATAGAGGAGAAACAAGTAGAAACTGAAGCGTACACAAATGACATGAGGTTTATGTCGATCCTTCGAGGAGACATGGGCTATTGTCATGAATGATGCAAAAACAACCTAAAGATCTATATATTTATCAACATAATAAGTGGTAGAATTTTTTTACGGAAGTGAAAATGTGTTTGTAGTTTTAGCCCTTGCATAAATATAGACATGAAGATGTGGAGTGGAAGTAGCATGTGAAGGTGGCGACCTCGTGCAAAGTTCTACTCATCAACAATAGAGATGGCATTGTCATTCAACAATCACCGGGAAACGGGATAGGTGTGGTGTGTCAAGGATTTTGATTGTACAAGGGAAAACAATCATTAGTATGGGATATGCAATAGACCCCTTTGAATTGGACTCGGAGCAGAGAAAACAATTCGAAGAAGCTAATGGAAGGGGGAAAACAATTGCAAAAATATATACAATAGCTTTGTTACATTAAGCTTCACTTGGAAACGTTAAGGAATTTATGCAATTTATGTTGTATTTTTTTAAATTATGGTTTTATAAAAAAAACTTCAAGTAGAAAAAAGTAAATAAAGAATAACTTATCAGGTTGAATTTCATTGAATAGGTGAAATTGCACAACTTGTTATGTTGAATGTCATCAAAAAATTAAGTGAGATTACGACATACAACCTATAATTCTTAGAATTAGGGTTTTGTGAGAAGCTTTAAATTTGTGGCATTATAAAGGACAAGGAATTATAAAGGACAAAGAAGCTGCAGGATAGCCTACCTAATCAAATTTCATTTTGAATTGTGGAGGATGGCATGCAATATAATGACAAGGTAAGTCGTCGAGTTTCCCACTCGTAGTAGGATTTTAAATAGCATAGAATCTGTATAGTGGGCAATTATATGAAGGAATTGAAGGAGGTCATCTAGGAAATTGTCGTGACTTCGTTGTCTAGGATGGGTGGTTTTATGGATCAAGCATTGATGGTGCAAGATTGTATGGAGGAGAACGTGGCTCGGGGCAAGGAAAAATTTGCAAAGAAGCTATAGGAAGGGGGGCAAGAACAAGTGTTAGTGGAGGAGAGGGGTGATCATGCAATTGTATGTCGCTGGAGCATTTGACAATTTGGGAAGGTTAAGTCTAGGGCCTAATGGAGCGTATACTTAAAGGAAGGGGGTTATGACTGAGGTTATGTGGGGTAGCACTACAGGATGTGACAATACATACAACATGACCGGTGTCACATGTAAACAGTTGCCCTCCCCTTTATAGTATTTGGAGTACGCATTCAGTGTAATTGTAATGCTTTGTCGGGTTTCTAGTGGTGGGATTCGATCATCATATGCAATCAACCAAGGATGCCAAGACTACCACCAGAACAATGAAAACCAATCATCGTGTACGCCAACGAAAAGATCAGAGAAAAACCAGTCCATGTGTTCGTGGGATTGACAAGTGGATGGCAGGATAAAATTCGATATAGAAATCATGATTCCCGTTGCATGCACGAGATGCCATGTTTGACATAAAGAAAATAAAACTGTTGAATCCCAAGGACTTGTGCGAATTCGAAGGATCTGACATAGTGATGCAAAGTGTGAAGAAATCATAGGCGTATTTAGGCCCCACTGAGGATGTCGCGACATTAGAGACCAATTATTATCGGTCCCCGAAGGCTTTTAGTCCCATATAGAACACACTCATTAGACATTAAGTTACATTGAAAACACATTCATAAGATAATTGTTTATCTATTTGAATATGAAGATAATCCATTCAAATGACGTGAAATACGATAAAGAACCAACTAACAATATTGAAAAGAAAAATTATTTAGTTTTTATTTCCCTAGTAAAATTCTTGTCTCCATCGTGAAAATTTGATAACCCCCCTCAGTAAAATATTTCATAGTCACCACTTGAATACAAAATTCATCAAGGGGGAGTTTGATTTTGCTATGGGGTCTCTGAGGTTTTCTTTTTTAAGTGATTCTAGCGGTGAGACCATTCTGTCTATCTCCAGCGGTTCAGACTTGAACGAATTCTATTTCATTTCTGATAAGAGCGGGTTTAGTGTGTCTGATGGGAGTTTCTGTTCTGAAGGTCCAGTGTAAGAATTGTGTGGCAGCAATGTTGAATTGGCGTCTTCTTTGAAGCGATACAAAAATCAATGAGATGACTTTGAGGCACCAGATAGGGGTTACTTTCGATAGCCGTTTAGACATTTTTCATGATTATAGCCGTAAAATACTTGCAACTATTTAACAAAACCATCACATGCGACTTATAAATTTTAAGTTTGACCATCATTTTTTATATAGATTTATTGGTAAACTAAATATATATATATTAGAAATAGTTAAATAATTATAGAATAATCTTTCTATAAATCTTATTAATAGTATTAAAATAACACTAATTTACATTCTTCAAGGGCAAGTTTTGAAATTTACCGTCATCTAAAAATTGTTTGACAAGCATAGGCAGCCTTCAAATTTAACCCTTGGTTGCAACTGAAGAAAAGGAGAGAAATCCAAACAACCTTATTTCTAGCAAGGGGTCACATTATAAAATTGGACCTATATGGATAAACAACTTTACGTGAGAATCATGTCAAGCAAAAAACTAAACTAAAAATGTAAAATTTAAACACCTTGCACTCTCTCTCCATCCAACACCAACTCCATTCTTTTTTAAAAGTGCACTACACAATTAAATTTCACACCATCCATAAATATTTCACCATAGTTTCCAAACACATTGGTGATTTGGTACATCTTTTCTCACCAACCAATGTGGAACATATTTTAACAAATATACCAAATGTAATTAATCAGTATCCAAAGTTTTAAAAATTCATTAATTCCAACACCTGATAATTTGGTCAATAAATATTTATCCTTGATCAGGGCATTCACGTGATGCACTTGAAATGGCGGAGTAGGACGGGCAATTGTCGAGGTTTATTGTGTAGAAATTAGGCACATAAAATAACAACTAACAGAAATAAAATAAAGAATTGCAAATAAAACATATTATTGCAAACTCAGATCAACACTTCTTGTGCATATATTTCTTCTTCTAGTTCCAGAGCTTCGGCTCAATACAATCTCTCTGAATGTGTTTGATATGAAAACACTTACAATTGCCTCTAATAAATAGATGGCTTCATCTAACAATAAAACACTCAACTCATAAAAATAGAGCTAAAAAGCACATGCTTTTGTGCAATACAAAGCTTTTGATTTATTTTCTTTAATAGCTTTTCCTAAACTTAAGAACATCTAAAACTAAACTCAAAAATAAAAGCATGTAAAAAACAAACTACTTTTTACTTTTCTAGGGGAAAAATTACTCTTTTTCTAACACTCCCCCTTAATTTTGACCTTCAAGCTTTTATTTTTCTGGAGCTGAGTGTGCACTTCCAGATCTGACATATTCCGGATCACAAACTCCCAAACAAGTTCTCAAATACTCAAAAACTTCATTTCCCAAAGCTTTCGTAAAGATATCACAAACTGATCTTCAGATCTGTAAAATTCAAGAAAAATTTCCTTGTTGTTAACCAACTCCCTGATGAAGTGATACCTCGTGTCTATGTGCTTGCTCCTCTTGTGAAAAACATGATTTTTGGATAATGCTATTGCTGAATTGTTGTCACAAAAAATCTGTGTAGCATCCTCTTGATTCTGCCTCAAATCTTTCAACACTCTTCTCATCCAAATAACCTGACATGCTGCTCCTGTTGCTGCTACATACTCTGCTTCTGCTGAAGATAGTGTGACTATGGGCTGCTTCTTTGATGCCCATGAAACTACACTTGTTCCAAAGTGAAAAGCATAGCCGATGTGCTCTTTCTGTCATCAATACTTCTGACACTGTCACTGTCTGTGTAACCTATGAGTTTGAACTCATCTGATGTTGAATACAAAATTCCATGATTCTTAGTTCCACATACATACCTCAAAATCCTTTTTCCATCTTTCCAATGTGAATCTTTTGGAGATTCCATGAACCTTGAGATGAGGCTCACACCATACATAATATCTAGGCCTTGTGGCCATCAAATACATGAGACTTCCAACTAGTCTTTTGAACAATGTTGGATCTACAAATGATCCATTGTCATCTTTTCTTAACTTCAAACCTACTGCAATAGGTGTTGGCGTTGGCTTGCAATTCAACATGTTAAATCTCTTCAAAACATCATTAGCATACCTTGCTTGTGAAATAAAAACTCCAGCTTTTGATTGTTGAACTTCTATTCCCAAAAAATAGTGCATGAGGCCTAGATCTGTCATCTCAAATTCTTTCTTCATAGCTGATTTGAATGAATCTGTAGATAGATTTCCAGTGATGATTAAATCATCCACATATAAACAAACAATCAAAATTTTACCTTGCTCATTGATCTTGATGTATAAGGTAGGCTCACTGCTGCTCCTACTAAAACCATTCTGTATCAAATAAGAATCAATCCTGTTGTACCAAGCTCTAGGTGCTTGCTTGAGACCATAGAGTGATTTTTTCAACCTGTATACCTTTCCTTCATGACCTTCAATCTCATAACCTTCTGGCTGATTCACATAAACTTCTTCTTCAAGAAAACCATTCAAGAATGTTGATTTTACATCCATTTAATAAATAGGCCATTTGTTTTGAGTTGCAATTGCTAAAACCATTCTTACCATGTCCAAACGTGCTATAGGTGCAAATGTTCATTGTAATCTACTCCATATTGTTGTGAAAAACCTCTTGCAACCAACCTTGCTTTATGTTTCTGTACTTTACCATCAGCACTATATTTGGTCTTGTAGACCCACTTCACTCCTATCACATCCTTTCCTTCTAGAAGATCTACCAATTCCCATGTCTGATTCTTCTCTATGGCATCTATCTCATCATCCATGGCTTGAACCCAAACTTCATTTTTTATAGCCTCTTCAAAGTATACTGGATCTGTAGCTTGAGAAAACAATGCAAAAACTGAAAAAGCATTAGTTGTATCAACATTATAAATCTCACTAAGACACCTTGTTTTCTCACTGCAAAGGGCTATCTGATGATGGACTATTTTGTACTGAAGGAGTAGCTTCTGGTGTTCTTTGTGGTGTCTGTTGATGGTTGAAGATGACTGAAATCTTGGAGATCTCCTAGATGTAGATGGAGGTGTAGCTTGTGCTACAACTTGTGGTGCATGTCCAAGATTCGAAAGAAGATACAATACCTTGTTGCTCTATGCTTTCATCTGCCATATCATCATGAGGAATAGTTGCTGCTACACTTGACTATTTTCTCAATACTTCCATCCCATGCCTCATTTTCAACAAACTACATCTCTGTTGATTATGACCTTTCTGGTAACTGGATTGAACAACTTGTAAGCTTTTGTATTCTCTGAATATCCAACAAATATGCACTTTTCTCCTTTGTTGTCTAACTTCTTCCTTAGCTCATCAGGCACATGTGCATATGCCACACAACCAAAAATTCTAAAATGAGAAACACTGTGTTTCCTCTTAGTCCAAGCTTGTTGAGGAACCATGTTTCGAACAATTTTTGTTGGACACCTGTTTATGATGTAAACAACAGTTGCTACTACTTCTGCCCAATACTCATTTGAAAGATGTTTTTCCTTCATCATACTTCTTGCCATCTCCATGATGGTTCTATTCTTTCTCTCTACCACACCATTCTGTTATGGTGTATACCTGGAAGTAAACTGCTTGTGTATACCATGATATTTGCAAAAATTTAGAAAAGCATTGGAAACATACTCACCTCCTCTTTCTGTCCTCAGAACTTTGATGTAGTACCCACTTTGCTTTTCCACTAAAGCCTTGAACTGCTGAAATATATCAAAAGCATCTGATTTGTGTCTCAAAAAGTACACCCATGTCTTCCTTGTATAGTCATCAATGAATGTCATAAAATATGAGCAACCTCCAATAGAAGTTGTTTGCATTTTTCCACATAAATCTGAGTGAACAATTTCAAGTGGTGCACTTGTTCTTTTTGTTTTTCCAACTGGGAAGGACTCTCTATGTTGCTTCCCCAAAATACAACCTTCACAAACTCTATCTGGTTTCTGAATCAAAGGAAAACCTTTCACCATATTTTTTCTGTGTAATAAATTCAAACCACCAAAATTTAAATGACCAAACCTGAGATGCCATAGCCACGATTCATATTTTTCAACTGACTGAAAAGCCGATTCAATCTCCTTAGCTCCAGACTTATATGTAGTATGAGCTGAGCTCTAGGATGTGGACTGGGTATAATATTCAAAGGAAACATTATGAGCTTTGTTGCGCTCTTGTCATCTTCACTTTAGCAATCACCTACTTTACTTGGAGCTTTATCCATGATCACACATTCATTTTCTTCAATGTAAACTTTGTATCCCTTTTGTACCAATTGACCAATGCTCATAAGATTGTGCTTCAAACCTGCAACATAATAAACATCCTGCATAATCTTTTGCTCCCCCTTTTTTGTTAGAATGTTGATTGTTCCTTTTCCTTTTACAGTCACTGTATTATTATTCCCAAGGGTAACATCATTCTTTACTAACTCATCCAAATTAGAAAATAAATCTAAGTTACCTGACATGTGATTACTGCAACCAGAATCCAAATACCACACATCACTAGGACTCTCTTGGGATAGATTACACTCAATAGGTGATGCTTCGGAAATATTTGTGCATGCAATAAACATGGATCTTGGAGTAGAGCTTCCAACCTGATTTTGATTCTGCTTCTTCTGATCATACTGATTTTTTCTACATTCAAAAGCATAGTGCCCATATCTCTTGCAATAGTGACACTGACATGTGATTTATCTTGTCTCTGACCTGAAAAATGATTATGATTGTGCTCTTGACTATGTCCTCTTCCACTTGAGTTTGATGGACCACTGCTGCATCCTCTAGATGAACTTCTTCCTCTGCCTCTAGGGCTGAAATTTCCTCTTCCTCTTCCATGATTTCCTGATACCTGTGATGAAAAATATTGATCTACAACTGCATGTGATCTATTCAACCTCTGTTCATGATTTATTAGTGATGCATGCAACTCATCAATTGAAAACTGACTTAGATCCTTAGTTTCTTCAATAGCAACTACCAAAGGATCAAATTTTGTAGGAAAACTTCTAAGCAATTTTTCAATAATTCTTCTATCCTCAATATTTTCACCATGAGATTTAATTTGATTGACTAAACCAACTACAAAAGTAAAGAATGATTCTACAGAATCTGAATCTTTCATTGACATATTTTCAAAATCTCTACGAAGTAACTGTAGCTTGGCAATTTTTACTTTCTCTTTACCTTGATACACAACTTGGAGAGTTTCCCATGTAATTTGTGCTTTACTGGTTGCTGCCACTCTAGGTAGGATGCTTTCATGCATGGCTTGATGAATGAAGAAAAGAGATTTTTCCATCTTTCTTTCTTAATTCCTTCAAAGTGTCTTTCTCTGCCTGTGAGAGTGTATTATATGCTGCTACATCTGTGGGCTCTATGTACCCATTCTCTACAATTTCCCACACATCCTGAGATCTAAATAGTGCCTTCATGGTTAATGACCAATACTCGTAATTCTTTCCTATAAATTGTGGTGTCTGCAGACCGGATATAGAAGCCATAACCTGTTGTCAATTAGAAACCTGCTGAAAAAATCCACGCTCTGATACCAATTTGTAGAAATTAGGCACATAAAATAACAACTAACAGAAATAAAATAAAGAATTGCAAATAAAACATATTATTGCAAACTCAGATCAACACTTTTGTGCATATATTTCTTCTTCTAGTTCCAGAGCTTCGGCTCAATACAATCTCTCTGAATGTGTTTGATATGAAAACACTTACAATTGCCTCTAATAAATAGATGGCTTCATCTAACAATAAAACACTCAACTCATAAAAATAGAGCTAAAAAGCACATGCTTTTGTGCAATACAAAGCTTTTGATTTATTTTCTTTAATAGCTTTTCCTATAAAAGGATGTAAATAAACAAACTTGCCTTTTTGCTTTTCTTGGGTAAAAATTAAACTTTTTCTAACAATGGTGACAAATATTTGCAGCGAGGTAGATTTGCTAAGGAATTGATAGTTTTGAACTATGAATTATAAATCAATTCAAGATTAGATGGGGCCAGCTGCTAATTATATGGAGGCTTTATAAAGAATATTGCGGGTAGGAAGAGAAATGGGTTCATATTTATTATTTACATTGGGCGATGTGCTTAATGGATAGATTTTTCAGAGTGCCCGACCACTTCTAGTGTGAGCTGGTGTTTCTATACTTCAAGATAGCTCAGGATGTACACCCTGAGGCATATATATGGTAGGGATTGGTGTGTGCAGAAAACAGAGTTAGAGCATCGCCAGGTTCCACAGAATCCCAATTACTCTCACCACCCACGGTTGAGATGGATCCTAATACATTTCCTATCCAAGTAGATGATGCAGGACAAACATCATCCTATACTCAGTGTTGGGCCGAACACCGATGTGTTCTATTATTTTCAATTGTGGTAATGTTATGGAATGGTCACACACACTAACCCTAACGTCACTACTCTTTTGTCTTTAAATTTATATAACCATTTTTTGTGCTTTTGTTGTTACTTGTGATCATTATTGTTGTTTTCTGCAATGGTCGTTGACATCTTAACGGAGGGCTCTATTATTCTTAACAACGTTCTGTTAGAATTTGAGACTTTCCCTTCATTTTGAAAATTGACAGGGTTAGGAATCAATTCCACACGAGGGCGAGTTTTCAAAGGTTTCAGTTTTGGCTTTGGGTTTTGCTTTCGGAGATCTTTGAGGGTTTTCAAGTTTATTTTTAGCGGAAATTGAGTAAGGGAAGGGGGTGCACTGCAGTTACCTGTATGCGAGCTAAAAAGGAAACAATATATTTTATTACACTGAACATTCTTAGACATTGCACAATCATTGAGGTGTTTGCATAAAAAAATATGGTCGTTGAACACTTTGAGGGCTCTTATAACTCTGTATGTCAATGTCATTTATGTCAATGTTGTCTACCTCACCATCTCCATCGTCCATCTCCTAGTACTTGTCAGTGGCAATAACCTTCACTCCAAGTTGAAAAATGTCTTCAGCATAATTAAATAAATATAAATAGTGGTCTTACAAAATATCGAAATTGTTATTAATTTAATTAATAAATGAGATTTTTATTTTTTATTTTTACAAATTGACAATTGCCAACCATGACATGATAATTAAATGATTGATAACTAAAAGAAAACATTGAAAATTCCCACCAAATATTATGCAAGGGAATAAGAACACAACCACATTTAGTGAAAATGAGGTCTGATGAAATTATGTAACAATGAATGATTAATTGCTCCCATAAGAGAAGTATTCCAGAGCAGTGGGGCTGGGATTAATCCTAGTTTTAACCTTGAAACGCTGACGTAAGGCATGAGATTGGACATCATTGGATTCACTCCACATCTTCAACACCTTCTTTTGGGAATTGAAATGAAGGGTGTGAACAAAAGTAGGGCTTTTCGCTGGTCTGTACTTGGGGAAAAGCCTCCTGGACTTGAACCTCGTTCAAAACTATAAGACCAAAGGATTTGGGTCGAAAGGGGAAACTCATGTGTCTAGGAAAAAATCGTAGCAAACCCGTCATGGATAGAAGCACAATGCTTGAAAATATTGAGCAATTTTTGCAATCACAATTTAATAAAAGACAATTACTGTAAGAGTACTGAAACCTACGTTAAAAAACATAGTTTTCAAACACCTGAATATATCTTATAATGTCGTACATCAATGTCTTCTGCCTCACTGTCTCCACCATCCATCTCCTCGTATTTGTCAGCGGTTGTAACCCTCGCTCCCATTTGGAAAATGCCTTCGACATAAATATAAATCTCCACTTAAGAGGTTATTAGTTAGCATTAACAACTTAACATTTGTTTATCGCATCCTCTTATCAGACAGAGTGTGATGAGATTTCTTTTTTCCCATTGTATACATTCAGATAAATAAATAGTAGAGGCAATTTTCATACAAAGAAGTATAACTATCAAAATAAAATTTGGCTTTATAAACCGTGGGAAGAACATGAAAACAAAAATAAATATTAAGGTGGGCACCAAACATTGTTAATCTCAAAAGCTCGAAGAGACGTTGGATATGCATGTTTCATCTTCCTTCCTTCAAATTTTTGTATCATTATTCCTTCTCCATCAAATACACCAATATTATTCCTAGGCAAGGTGAAATAAAACCCAACCACCATTGTTAACTACCACCAGTGGTCCGCTAAAATTATTCCCACTTCGATCACCAAGGATTTCCCCAAATGGCATTGTAAACACTTATAACAGTTCTGACTATCTTTGATCCCCATCACCTTCATTTAACCTCCATATATGCAAATGCTTTTTGTACACCAGAACCACATCCCCATCATACCCATTTAAGTTCCAATAATATAAATTTTGAGAATGTTGTGGATGCCTAATAACATTCCAATACCTCTTTCTTAAATCTAATGTTGCAACATCTAATTATGCACGGAAATGACACCGAAAGAGGGTAATTGGTTGTAATTTTAGTATCCAATAATTAGATAGTAAGATTTAGGTGTCTATCATTTGCCCCTTTTTCATGTGATGTAGCACATTGCAACGCCACTGTCAAAGCATAGTAAATAATTACTCGACAATTTTAATGGTTTGAAGGATTAGAAGAAAAATTAAGTAGAATGAAGGATGTCTCCTCAGTGAAGCAATGGGGTGATAGAATGAGTTCAAGATACGATGATAAAAAAATATGAAGGTATTAAAGGCCAATCTAATTTAAATCATGACCCTTGTTGCAACAGATAGAAGAAACCAGGGGGGAGGGGGGTAAATATAATTACTTTTTCCCCAGGTGTCTATGGTTAGAAAATTTTTTATAGTGATGAAAGAGATTCCAACTGGGCCTGGTTGGCTCCATCTGTTCAAGCAATCGAGGATTTTTTTTTATAATGCATTGGTAGTCACCACATTTAGATAGGGGCATGCGCCAAAAATTCTAAGCAAATTTTATACATGTGATAATTGGGCAGTGATTTGTAACATAGCCATATGAACCATTGTATCTTAGGAGATAATGTTTTCCATTTCGAGGGATCTAGATAGCCAATACGAAAACAACAGGTGTAAATGAAATGAAAATGGTGATAATACGATCTTTGCCTCCATTGGTTATAAGGATCAACTCTAAAGCAAAATGCAGGAATCAATTTAGTATGATAAATTTATCAAGCAGACCACTAGGATTGAAAAATTCTTCAAGTAAAACACACTTAAACAAACATATGTTCATGATAGTTGCACCAAAGTTTTTTTATCTAGCTTTGAAGAACTTCCCATATGACTTGACTTATACGACAAGTGCGGTGTACAAAATGGCACCCCAAGAAAGGATGCATGAAATGATGTGGAATCAAAGGGCAATTGACATAGAGTAATTCCCATGGACTTAGTAATCGCGCATCTAAGTTGAAATTTCCCCAAACAAGTTTCTATTTGTGTTGCAATGAGGAATATAGACATAGAAATTCTGAAAACCATCTTGTTTATAATGAAGGTAGATGCTACAACCATCGTATCTACGATGTTCATGTCAGCTGTGAACAAAAAAACAGTACAGCCAAGAGGTCCTTTGTAGGATATTTTCAATGTTTGAGGATACGCCTTGTAGTCCTAATGAATGCTTGATATATGTGAATGATGTGTTCTACCATGTATTTTTATAGTTGTGATTAATTTGTACCAGTTTTTTTTGGGTTTTTACATGTATTGTGGGGTAACCTATACAAAACATTTGGTTAATATCTATCAAATTCTCTTAGGGCATGATGTCGAGTTTATCCCTTTTTTGTATCAAGGTTTTTATAATTAGCAAGAATTGATCTTTGTGGCCTCTTTGTGAGCCAAAGAACTTCATCAATGGACTAAGGACCTCTTGCTATTATTTTGAAGTGCCCCTCTTACTAATATTTATCTTGTAAATGTATGTTCATGACAAAAACCAAAATAGGGTGTTTGATGTCCAAGACTTTACACTCGACAATAATTGATCCCTAGTGGGCTCTTTGTGAGCCAAACAACTTCACTAATAGGCCAATGACCTCTTGACATTATTTTTGAGTGCCCCTCTTACTAACATTTAGTTTGTAAATGCATGCTCACACCAAATTTGGATGTTTTGTGAGAAACGTTCAAGTATTAATTTTGTATGGTTTTTTAAGAAGCCTAATATAATGGTTAGTTGGTTGTGGATAAGTGTGTTTGCTTGTTTGGATTCCTCTCTCACTTGCTATTACTCAAACAAAAATCATTTATAACAAGGTTCTAAAAGTTCCTTACCATTCAAGTTGGACACGCTTGAACTATTTGTCTTAGATTTTTGCTTCTATAGTTCTAAAGACCTCATATTTAGGAAAATAAGTTAATCTCATCTTAGGTTGAAGGCTTATTGTACAATATTTAAGCCCCATATACCATGGTCCATATAGTGGAAGTGAACCTCATACTTACATAATGGTTAATTATTTGTGGATGAGTATGCTTGCTTGGCCTCTCTTTTGAGGTGTGGGATGAACCTTAAATCACATATGGAAAGAGTGGGATTACATGCATCATGTGTCAGAGAAGAAAATAAAAAACATTGTTGTGTAAAATAGATAGTTATCATTGTGAAACCATATATGGAATAAGCAATTTTCCCCTTACGAATCTTCGTAAAACCTATGTTAGCATGAGCGTAGTGTGCCCCTTATGGGTAAGACATAAGAAATGGAAACATAAAAGAGTCATGCCCCATAATATACAAGGTACAAACAATAAAGTTCTAAATGTGGGATGCCCTAATTGAGAAAATGTGATGTATGTGATCATAAGAATAACTTGCCTCACGTGGGAAAAGGTATAATCGATGCAAGTACAAATGATAATATGCCCTCAAGTGGGAAAATATGAACAATATAATCAAAGGAACATTTCCCTCCTATATTGACAATTGTAGACATGTAAATTTGGCAATTTATCCTTTAGCAATGACAAGTTTGGCGTTGTCTTTACATTATGACTTTTGCACACATCCTAATCCTAAAAGACCTATCTTTCTCTCTCATGTTTGACTTGTTTTACTACATGCATTGCTCAATCATTTATATACTTGGCTACATTTTTCCAAAGCCGTATAACACTTCGAGGAATCACACCCAGGATCTTGCTCAAACATTATGAACTACATGTCTGAAATCATAGGGATCAAGACCATGTCTTACAATAATATGGATTGACCTATAAAGTCATGTTTCCTGCTCTCCAAAAACTCATTTTCTAAGTTGATATATTTTTATGGGTTATTTCTTATCTCCTAGGTTGGCCTTAATGCAACAATTAACCTGTAAAATCCTATATAAGCAAGTCTAATACACTTAAGAACTCACATGGCATTCTCAAAAGCACCTATTACAAAATACATTCCTATAGCACTCAAGGATCTCCTAAATCTTCCTAGACTAATAACACATTTTTAAGAGCATCCGCTATTTAGGTTTGAAACAATCAAACCAAATTCAAGAGTTTAACTTCCCCATCTACAATCCTTTAAATGTCCTAGACTCGTGTCCTAGCAAATTCAAATCAATACAACATGTTTCCAAAGTTTCAAAGGGTCAAAGGAATCAATCCAGCATATGGAAGTACATCACACTATATTACAACCACACACTTTACATTCTATCACATATATAGCTATGCTAGTTATCTTTGTGTCAAGAGACATAAGGGCATGATAGGGGGTTGGCTTAGATTTTTACACACTATTACACATACACTAGAAAAACTATATGAAGTTTTCTCTAACCTTCGAGGGGATATAGTGCATCTCCAAGATTGGTTCAATAAAGTTTGATTACCAGGCTCATTCCGAATCCACCACACATTGATTTATTCTTTTATTATATAATTGTGTATATGAAGTGCTCGTACATGTATCTAGAATTTTCATCTATTCCAGATTATTGCATGAGATGTCACACATTACTAAACCCTATCCATGGGTAGAACTGCACATTTCTAGGCCACTGAAAACCACCAAAAGTTCTATATTGCCAAAATATATTAGTCTACAATCATACAACTCGTGATCAAACCATTCTATGCTTCAAGATAGTCTAAACAATTTCATACTAGTTCAAGTTACAATCACATTTCCAAAGACGAAGCACTTCTAGATATTTACCGGTCTGCAAACCCATATTATATATTTACATCTTTGTTCATCCAAGTACTCTTCCCTTTTCATGTTTTAAGCATTCATTTCCATTGTTATATCTTGTGATTTGCTTTGGGAGTTATATTTTGTTTTGCACGTTAATGTTTTTTTAATTAATTTAAAATATACATGTACAACCATTATGCCTTTAAATAAATAAGAATTTAACCTAATACCAAAAGCTTGTTTATTCATTTAGGGTGTAAAAAAATATATATAATTAGTGTAAGAAATAATAATAATATGCCCCTAATTGGGAAAATATAAGCAATGTAATCACATGAATAAGTTGTACCCTAATGGGCAATATATAACGAATTGAAGTACATTAATATGATGCCCTATATGGACAATAAGTGAACAAATGTAAGCATATAAATGAGTTTCCCCATTGTGGGGAAGATATAATCGATGTTATTATAAGAATAAGATGCCCCACTATGGGAATGGTTTATGAAATATAACACAAAAAATGATATTCCCTTATGTAGTCAAGATATATAAATGTAAAGTACAGGTAAAATGTTTGTACCCCCAATATATGAACGATATGGATCAAGACAATGTAGGAAAGGATGTCAAAGAAAATTTGGATATGATATAGATCATGGTGCCATATGACACAATAAAAACATGAGCTAAGCATCATAGGAACTCACACTAAGCATGAAGCAACTGTGTCAAGTAACATAATGTAAAACCATATTTGAAAAAGATAAAAGGCAAACAAATTTGGAAGACATGGAATAATCAATGAAATAAGGCAATTAAGTAGGAGAATGTAAAAGGGAAAATAAGAGACAAAATAAAGAAGGGGGAATCCCTACTTTCCTATTACGTCCATTAGAAATATGTGTGCTTAGAGGCATAGTGAGAACACAAATTGTGTTTTCATCATGTGAAAAGTAACATATGCTTTTGGCATGGGATAAAGCAAGCTAAATAAGGGGTAAATAATTGAACCAAATCAAGAAAAAAGGGGGGAAATGTATTTTAATTGAATTTTAAATATGTAGTGAAGATAAATAAAATGGTTGAAAATTATTCAAGTAATTGTAAGGAGGTTGTGGACTTGATGGGACTCTAAGAAAGCATTTCAACTGAATGCATTAAATAATGTTGACCCAAGTTGAATGTATCACATTCCTTAGAATTTTATTTCCACATTTGATTGAAGGCTAACAATCTTGGGATGTCTTACAAAATAGACCTCATATGACTGATTATTAATGTCTCTCTCTCCCATGCAAGTTCCCACAAATCGTGTACTTATCTCATGGTGATTCAGGGGCATTTCAAATTTAAGCATCACCATTTCATGATATAGGGAATAGTTTCTAACTTGGAGGCGACAAGGATTTAACATATTTATTTTACCCTTGTAACTATTTTTCATATTTATTCCTCTTTCACTTCAATGGCTCCTTATCCCCATATTTGATATACATTGAACTTTTAAAAAATTCCATAGTCACTGCTCAAATCCTACTTCCATGCAAAGAGGATGGAAAATGATTTCATACCCATGGTCTTAGTAAGGTTGGCCCTGTCAAATTTGTGAAGTTGTTAAAAGGAGAAGAAAAACTCTAGAGTAAATCCATAAAAAAATATTGGCATGCATGATGTTGGTTTGTCCAACAGTTTACATGATCCAATTTAAAGTTTGTCATCTCTTCCCACTATAAAAAATGCCATTGGAGGATGAGATGGAAACTATACGGGAGATTTTTTATCCCCAACTCAAGGTGCATATGTTGGATGAAAATATCCATTTTTTTCTCCAAAGAGGGACTAGTGGAGGCTATTCTAAGTTGGGGTCTTCTGTACACACCAACAAAGATATTAGAAAAGTAGTCCTCCATCGATGTTCTTTCTCGGAGATTCATTGCATTGAAGAAATAAGTATAGAGGAATTTGCACACCTCATTGAAAGGTTTGCATGGAAGACCACATAAATTTCCCTACAAAAATTGTGTGGAACTATGTACTTCAAATGTGGATACTCAACAAATGTGAGTGGTATGTCCTAAAAGTAAAAAAACCTACTTCTTTGACAAGCTTAATAACCATGAATGCCTTTCAAAAAAGAAGGATGATATGCACATTGATTCTAGCCCAACCAACCCAATGCACTATATATGTGAGCTTTATGAATTAGGTATGTCTTTGGGTTTTTCACATGATGTTACTTTTACATTGGGTGTTGTTGGTTCTCAAATGTGCACCCATCACAAATTACAAGAATTTGAGGCTTGAGACAACATGGGACTATCTCTCAGTTGTGGGACCTATCGACACTAAAAATTTCCTCCATAATTTCTATTTCATTAATGTATGTATTAGGAATAGGATGTTGTTAAGTGTAATTAGTAGTAGCGTCCGATAGAAGATAACGGCGCCGTCAGTACGGTGCCGCCAATAATGTGGAGTACGGTAACAGTCAAAGTACAATAGGAATGTTGTAAAAAGTAAATATTTGTCGTAAGTGGTCCGGTAATGTTAAAATGTCAAAGTTTGGGTAATTAGAGAAGTAGGGTCTACATGATTAGGAATTAGAAATATTATATTGGTAATAAGGACAAGGAGTGAGGTCATAAATATTTTGTGTATTTTATTTGTAAAAAGTCTAAAAATGTGGAACCCATGTAAAATGATAAGGTTTATCTTATCTTAACAGATAAGCTTACATGTACAGATAAGAGTTAAGGTATGGAATATGATTCGTCAGAGTGGATTTCTTATCCTATCTTAGAGATAGGATGGATAAGCCTGGAAGTTCTATAAATAGAGAGGCCACCCCCCTCATTTAGCATAGAAAGAAGTAGTGAGAAATATTGTAGGAAGTGTGCGAAGGAAGCCATCAGTTAAAGGTGTGTTGAAGAAGCCATCGAGAGGTGTAATTGTAAAGTTTCTCCCATAGTCTTGTTGAAGAATCTCATGGGTGAGATTGTAACAGTTTCATGTTAATATTATAATTTATTTTGATATTTCAGATTTGTCGTCATTCTGTCTTATCATAGTCAATGGTATTCTTGTGTTATGTTGTTGTTTTGTTTCCAGATTACGTCCACCAAACTAAAGGCTGTGCATTAGTAAATAATCATAGCACGAGGAGTTCCCGGTGAAGAATTATCATAGTGCCGGATTGCTGATGACATTTTGGTTCCGTTGCCGGGACCATTCCTCGTTGGTGGATTTTCTGGAGAGATATTCCCACTAAGTCAAAAATCAATTGGAGGGTAACCTTGTTTTTACTGTGCATAGTAGTTACCATGGTAAAGTCATTTTTACCGTGAATAGTAGTTACCATGTTAAAGGCATTTTTGCCATGAATAGTAGTTACCCTGGTAAAGTCCTTTTTGCTGGGAATAGTAATTACCGCAGTAAAGTCACTTTTTACCATGAATAGTATTTACCGCAGTAACTTCACTTTTTACCGTGAATAGTGTTTACCACAGTAAAGTCAGTTTTTACCGTAGTAAGTCAAGTTTTACCATAGTTTACCGTGGTCATTTCTATTTTACTGTAGAAAGGTGTAAAGTCACTTTCTAGTATAGTGATTCCAATTATTTGTGCACATAAGTCTTGTTAATTGTACTTGTGGGTTGGTATTTCACGGTGGTTACTTTTGAAAATGGGAAAGATTCCTGTTTTTTCAGCTCAATCTAATGAAGATGCTTCTTCTTTCATTCAAGAGTTTAAACGATCTTGTATTTGTAATGGCCTTATAAGAAGGGAACAATGGACTGAATTTTTTCCTACCTTTTTGGATGGTTCAACACTTAGGTGGTTTGAAACACTAGGTGATAATGTGAAAAATTCATGGGATTTATTAACCGAAAGTTTTCTTGAAGAATTTGGTGAACAACAGAAATATGCAGATCTCATGATCGAGATCACAAAGCTATCCCAAGGAGAGAAGGAGAAGATAAGGGATTATCATGCTCGTGTTCTAGAGCTAAGGAGGAAGCTCGATGCCCAGATCCGGAAGGAAGGACTAACGGATGGGTTGATGAATGGTGTGGATAATCTCCTCTGTAAGCACTTCATTCTTGGGATGAAGCCAGAGATCAGACAACGAGTGAAGTATGACCGCCCAGCTACCATTGAACAAGCAAAGGAGATTGCAAGAAGGCAAGAAGAAAGCATGGAAGAGGAGCCCAAAGAAATTGTTGCTAAAGTAGAGCCTACACCAGCACCTTTGGTCCTGAATCCACAACCACTCCCGGTGAGCACAAATATTTCTCCTAATACATCTACTGAGTATGAAGATCTGCTCAAAAAGATGGGTCAGTTAACTATTAATCTTCTTCAAGGAAAGGAATTTAGTTCTCAGGGAGGAGATAGAGGTCCAAAGAGAAATATTTCTGAAGTTGTTTGTTATGGTTGTTATAAAAAGGGTCATTATAAGTATAATTGTCCAGATAGAGCTTCTACATCTGGTAAGGGAGATAATGATAAAGGAAAAGCACCTGTGAATTCTTTTGATGTAGTAGATAAGAGCAGAAATAATGAAGTAGATGTGTTTGTAACAAAAAGAAAGAAAGAAAAAGATAATCAAGATGGAAATGATCCTAAGAAGATGAAAGAAGAAACTAGTAAGAAACATAGGAGAAGAAAGTTGGGTGTGCAGGATTTTCTGATTTCACAGGGGCAAGGACCATACTCCATCTTGGAAGATCTGTCCAAAAGGCCTGCAAATATTACATATGGTCAACTCTTGGCTATGTCTTCTGAGAAGAGGCGGGAGTTGCGAGGTGGACTCAATGCTCGAAGAAGGAAGGAGGTTGAGGTCCCTGTTTTGGAGGCAGAGGCAGATCCCTATGCTCCACAAGCTGAGGTATTATGTAATGGTATTTCAATTCATGATGTCTTAGTTGATGGAGGTGCTGCAGTTAATGTAATGACCGAGTCTGTAATGAATATGTTGGGGTTAAAAATTGATCGCCCTTCAACACTTATGTTAAGGTCATTAAATAAGGGAAAAACTAAACCAGAAGGTGTAATTTCAAATGTGGCAATATCTGTTATGGGTGTGGTATGTGTGGTAGACTTTCAGGTGATGAAAAATGGTACTGTTGCGTACCCAATGCTGCTGGGAAGACCATGGCTAAGGAGAGTTCATGCAAGAAACTACTGGAATGAAGGTTTCATGACACTTGGACGTGGTAGAGAGAGGGTGAAGATAAACGTGATCCCTCGACATCATAAAGTAGAACCTATGGATTCAAGTGATGAAACTGATGATTGGACATCCTCTGATTACTCTAGTACCAGTGAAGTGGACACTGAAGATGAAGAAAGTGAGGTGGATGTTTCAGTCATGGATATCCTGCCAGTCACACCAACTCATGACCCCATAAAATTATCTGAAGAAGAAGTTGATGATCGTCTCCAACAAATAAAGATTGGTGATGTTGTGATGGAGAGTGAGAAGGAATCCTACCTCCAGCTCTTTCGAAGGTACATACACCTATTCACTTTTGATTACAAGGAACTTCGTCAAGTAAGTTGGGTAGAACATTGTATTGAGCTGGTAGATGGTGCTAAGCCTATAAAGCAAATGCCATATAGAATGAATCCTAATTTTTCCAAGACTGTAAAAGAAGAAATAGATAAGTTGCTTGATGCAGGATTCATATTTGCTGTGGAGAATTCAGAATGGGTTTCTCCCATTGTGATCTCAATAAAAAAGAATGGGAAGCTACGCATTTGTGTTGATTACAGGAAGCTCAATAAGGCAACAAAGAAGGATCATTACCCTCTTCCATTTTCAGATCAGATCTTGGACGAAGTAGCTGGCCAGGAGTGCTATAGTTTTGCTGATGGATATAGCGGCTACAACCAAGTTCGTATAGCAGAGAAAGATCAGCTGAAGACCACGTTCACCACTCCTTGGGGAACGTTTGCTTATAGAGTTATGCCTTTTGGGTTGTGTAATGCTCCAGCAACATTCCAGCGTTTGATGAATAGGGTGTTCGAACCCTACATTGGGACCTTCATCAGAGTATTTCTGGATGATTTTTACATCTATGGGAGCAAGTTGGACCACCTGCACCAGATGGAGACAGCATTTCAAAGGTTAGATGAAGCACAAGCCTCACTAAACCCTACAAAGTGTGTCTTTGGATGTTCTAAAGGCGTTTTGTTAGGGCATGTTGTATCCAGAGATGGTATTGGTACTGATCCTGATAAAGTTTCAAAAATCAAAGATTTACCATTTCCTATGAATAGAAGTAAGTTGAGATCATTTTTAGGCCATGTGGGTTACTATAGAAGGTTCATCAAGAATTTCTCAAAGATTGCACAGCCACTAACCCAGTTCTTGAAGAAGGATGTTGGTTATGAACCAGGAAACAAGGCGCATGAAGCTTTTGGACAACTGAAGGAAGCCCTGGTGTCTTCACCTGTTTTGAAGAATCCAGATTGGAGCAAGCCATTCATTGTGTACACTGATGCCTCAGATGCAGCACTAGGTAGTACTTTGAGCCAAAAGGATGAAAATGGGAATGAACATCCAATTTACTTTGGGAGCAGACAAATGAGCAGTGCTGAGGTAAACTATACTGTAACTGAAAAAGAGGCTCTGGCTATCATTTTTGCTGTAAAGAAGTTTAGAAATTACTTGCTAGGGCAGAAATTTATAGTTGTAACGGATCATCAGGCTCTGAAATATATTGTCAATAAGCCTAACCCATCAGGGAGGATAGCAAGATGGATAATTTTGCTACAAGAATTTGAATTTGATATTATAGATAGGCCAGGAAAGAAGCATGTCAATGCAGATGCACTCTCTTGAGCCTATGATGGTTTAGGATCATCTTGTGATGATGATGATTTTCCCGATGCAGCATTGTTCTCCCTTGACACAATCCCTAGTGAATACATAGATATTTGGAATTATCTGAATGAATTCAAGTTTCCTGATGGTGCCAATGCAAAGACTAAGAGAAAGATTACTCAAGCCAGTCGTCCATACTCTAATCTGCATGGAGCATTATTTCGAATAGGACCTGATGGACAGTACAAGAGGGCAGTTGGACGTGATCAAGGAAAGGAGCTGCTAGAAGAATTCCACAATGGTACATGTGGAGGGCACTTCTCTGGACAACTTACAGTAAGAAGGATCTTAGATGCAGGTTATCACTGGCCCACTCTTTTTAAAGACTGTTATAATTATTGTAAGACATGTGATATTTGTCAAACACATGGTAACCATAAGACTTCATCAGCTCCATTATGTCATATTCTTCCCCTTGGTCCCTTTGAAAAATGGGGAATAGACATTGTAGGTCCACTTCCAACTACATCACGTCAAAATAAGTATATTGTAGTTGCCACAGATTATTTAACCAAGTGGGTTGAAGCTAGGCCATTGAAAGCAGCTTCCATGGATGAAGTGGCAAGGTTCATATATGAACGCATTGTCACCAGATTTGGTTGTCCATTAGAAATTGTAACAGATCAAGGAAGCCACTTCATTAATGAGGTGGTAGAAGCCCTAGTCAATAAGTTTTCTATCAAGCACAGGAAGGCAACAACATACAAGCCAAGCACAAATGGACAGGTGGAATGAACAAATTTTGTGCTGTGTCAAATTCTAGCAAAAGATGCAGCCTTGTAGGTACATAAATGGGAAAAAGGATTCATGCAGCATTGTGGGCATATAGGGCAACATCAAAGTCAGCAACAGGATACTCCCCATTTCAGTTGGCCTATGACATTGATCCAGTTCTTCCTATTGAGTTTGATATTCCCACTGTGAGAGTTATGAAAAATGAAAGGATGGATGAAAGTGATTCAGTAAAAGAAAGGTTGGTACATCTTCATTTGCTAGAGGAAATGAGGGAAATAGCAAAGGATACAAGCCATAAGAAGAAAATGAAGTAGAAGGAATAATTTGATCAAAAGATCTGATGGTCTCCATTTCATGTGAATGACTTGGTCCTAGTATATGATTCCAGATACAAAAAAAGAAGACAGAGAAAATTTCTTCCAAAATGGATGGGGCCCTACAAAATAGCAGCTGTGCATGAAAATGGTACGTACCGACTGGAGGAATTAGATGGCACTCCCATTACGAAATGGGTCAACCACGACAAGTTGAATATTTTCCAAGCACCAGAATAGTCTACTCCAAGGACGGAGTAGAAGCTAGGAAGGGGGAAGATGTCGACACTAAAAATTTCCTCCATAATTTCTATTTCATTAATGTATGTATTAGGAATAGGATGTTGTTAAGTGTAATTAGTAGTAGCGTCTGATAGAAGATAACGGCGCCGTCAGTACGGTGCCGCCAATAATGTGGAGTACGGTAACAGTCAAAGTACAATAGAAATGTTGTAAAAAGTAAATATTTGTCGTAAGTGGTCCGGTAATGTTAAAATGTCAAAGTTTGGATAATTAGAGAAGTAGGGTCTACATGATTAGGAATTAGAAATATTATATTGGTAATAAGGACGAGGAGTGAGGTCATAAATATTTTGTGTATTTTATTTGTAAAAAGTCTAAAAATGTGGAACCCATGTAAAATGATAAGGTTTATCTTATCTTAACAGATAAGCTTACATGTACAGATAAGAGTTAAGGTATGGAATATGATTCGTCAGAGTGGATTTCTTATCCTATCTTAGAGATAGGATGGATAAGCCTGGAAGTTCTATAAATAGAGAGGCCACCCCCCTCATTTAGCATAGAAAGAAGTAGTGAGAAATATTGTAGGAAGTGTGCGAAGGAAGCCATCAGTTAAGGGTGTGTTGAAGAAGCCATCGAGAGGTGTAATTGTAAAGTTTCTCCCATAGTCTTGTTGAAGAATCTCATGGGTGAGATTGTAACAGTTTCATGTTAATATTATAATTTATTTTGATATTTCAGAATTGTCGTCATTCTGTCTTATCATAGTCAATGGTATTCTTGTGTTATGTTGTTTTGTTTCCAGATTACGTCCACCAAACTAAAAGCTGTGCATTAGTAAATAATCATAGCACGAGGAGTTCCCGGTGAAGAATTATCATAGTGCCGGATTGCTGATGACAGACCTACGAACTAAGACAAACCTCTAGAGAAGGTTGGCTTCCTCAACCTATTTCTAATGCTAACACTACGATTCCAAGGGATCAGGTGTGAGAAGGAGACACATAAGGGAAATCCTAAACAAAGGGAAGGCGATAGCACTGGAAAAAGGGTCAATCACTCTCCGCAAGGGTGAAAAAAAGATGGAAAACATGTGAGAGAGGCCGAAACAAACATGCCATAGACGAGAACCGTGTAGACCATGCATTCCCCCCGCGAACAACACATGAAAATGAGCCTACAAGTAAAGGAAACACACAACATGTTAAGAAATACGAATAGAGAGGCAAGGACAAATAAAACTTGAGACCAGGGTAGAGAGTTACCTACAAAATCTGATTCTATTGCTCAAAAGATGCACAATCAATTACATTCAGGGCCAAAGGTGAAAGTACATTACAGATACCATACTCAAGGTCTGAAACTTGTTGGAAGTCGGCCACCATTTTGGTATGGTGTCATTACAACAAAGAGGGTTTTTTTAATGAACAAAGCTCTTAGATTTATAGAAAAAGAAGGAGAGGAGAAGAAGAGAAAAGAAGAGGGAAATTAGATTTCAATTTCAACCACAAACATTAATTTCTCTGAGAAAATAGGGTGCCTCTGGTTTGTCCACTATAACACGCCACTTCATCGATTGGAGAAAATATGGGCACCCATGCCGCATTAAATGTTGGTAGTTGTGCCACCTGGAACTGCACCTTTTTACATGTTGGAGAAGTATTTTACCTTTCCATATATCTATCCTCAATAAAATTAAGAAATACACTGATACTTTTCCATCGATATCAAGTTTTCAAAAATTGGATCATCCGATCAAAATTTATTACGATTTTAGTCTCCCATGGAAAAATGTCATTTTCCTTTAACCTACAGCTTTCTCCTTTCAGTCTTGTGCGGTTTTTACCTCCACAACTTCATATTCTTCACTTCATGGTTCTACCATCTCTTCCGCTTTGACCTACGGTCTTCAAAATGGCATGGATTTGATCAATGTTTCTGAATCTCTTCTCCTTCACCCCGCAACTTTTCTATTTTTCCTTTATGTCCCATGGATTTTCAAGATCCATGGAACCCTTTTCCTTGATCTGCAACTTATCTAAAACCTCTGTGGCATGTTGAAATGCTTCCATGGTTATTCCTGACTTCGGCGGCTTAATCTCCTTGGCTGTGACTTTCTAAGATTTTTCCTTCACTCTGCGGCATTCATTCTTTTTCCCGTGGTTCCTAACTTATCTCCGCAACATGCTTAAAAGATTCTACGGTCTTTATTCTAAGTCTACGGCAGTCCAAGTTATTCTATTTTTACAAGGGGTGTAAAAATAGACAACAAGTGCTAGGGATAAATTCCCTATTTTCTTACATGTAAGGAGGAACTTTGTAACAAGCATGCACCTTTTTGGCCAACTCCATTGGAAATGTCAAGGTGGGGGATACATAATCAACCTAATTTTCAAGGCGAATAAGTTACTTTTTTTTAACTTCGTCATAAAATTAGTGGGCATGCATTTTCATTAACTATATTTTTATATCCTTTTTGATATAGTACTTGATGTATCTTCTTCTTCTCCCCTCTCTTCAAGGACCTATTTCTACCTCTTATAGGACTTTTGTAACTGATATCAATATATTGTCTGTATTTGTAATTTTTTGCATCATGGGTGAGGATCCCAATGGAATCCCTCAAATTACCTTGCTAATAAATAAATAAGATGGTTGAATCTAGGGAAAAAATGTATCAGTAGAAGGGATTTTCAATCATAAACACAAAATGTTATGTTGACCTTGATTTTGGCTAAGGCATAAAACCTTTGAGGTGTGGAGGGATCCATTTTGATATAAATATCCCCATAAAGAGATGGTGTGCACATAGGATGGATGAAATGCATAAATGTTACATAGAAGATTTGATAAAAAAAAGTTACAAAAAGGTTGGTACATGCACATAAGAAAGGATATTACATGTAAAGGAGTATGATAGGTGGCACAAGGTGCATAACTTGGGATGATACGAGTACAATTTTTGAAACTGATAAGGGAACACAAGTGTTGGAGCTCACTTGAATTGGGCTTTAACATCGATTAAGATTTTAGTTACAAATATAGAATGTTTGTAGTTCTAGGTATTTTATAATTGAAGTATAGAAAAGTGATGGATTCGTCCCTATATGAGGACTGTGAAGCCTCATTTGTAAGGGATAAAAATTTCATTATTATGCTCAATATATGATTTTGGTTAATATTATTTAGATATGATTAGTATATCAACGCAATATTGTATGATGGGAAGATAGAAAAGCTACCATTATTTGAGATTAAACCCTTTTCTTATGATTGCATGTTATTGTACTCATATATTATTGATGAATGAAGAATGGAATTTTGTCCCAATTTTTATTGTTTATATTGTGATATTACTAGCAATTGTGTTTGGTTTAGTTGGCTATCTTAGACACATGTTTCCATGTTATTTAAACTTGATTTTTAAGGATGCATTAATGGTTGTGATGCACTATTCATTTTTATTAACACACACTTAAGAAACACTCGATAGTATCTTTACATCTCAAGTGATCAAGAAAACCTTGAGTGATATGTTGGTGTAGAACATAGAAAATATTTTATATATTAGGGTTTTGTAAGAGGTGTTTATTCATGGAACACACTATAAAAATCCTAACATTTTGGTTTTATTACTAATTTGATTGTTTGACAAAAATACAAGAAACAAGATTGAATCCTCTTATGATAGATCGAGAAGTGGTTGGATGATTTGGAGACCAAATTTACTAGAGATCGGATAGCCAAAGGAGCTACAACTTCGAAGAAGTAGAATATATTTGTGAATTATTGTTGATTGGAAAAAAAAAGAGTTGATAATTAGTGGTTTAACACTTCTTTGCATGGGCCAATGGATAATGTATGCCTAGATTTGGATCACCCTACAATATGTGTTAGATGACATATTATCAAATCTCAAATCAATGTTATTAAATAAGAAAATGGAATTATGTTTCCGCCATATTAAAATAGAGGGACATTATAAGGTTCATTCATTTAATAAAGTGGTTCAAAATCTCCAATTCTAAATCTATATTTACAATAAAAGAAACTTAGAAAAATGTTAGTTATTTTTTGTGGTTGGGGGGTTTTCCTTGATTAGATCCCTAACACTTTTCAAGGTTAATAATAAGAACATGTAAGACATATGATTGATAAAAATAATTAAACAAAATGGTGTACATGTTCAGGGGTTCGAGGAAATCAATCCATGGTGCAAGGTTTATTTATGAATGATTACTCATTGTTGATAGTTGTGTAGTCGCACCTCGATCGCAATTATGATTGTTAAAATTTTCATATCAGTCAGAAGCTAGTCATAAGCATAACTAGAAGCACTATTAAAAAAATTAAATTTGATTGTGTAATAAGCTTTAGTTGTCTAAGATGGCTTCCTTTATCCTTTGGCAAAACCTGTAAATAAAGAATGTGTGAGCAATAGCAAAAATTTCTCTTGAAGCCAAGAGGGATCAAGGGAGGGGACGATTTAATCTAATTTAAATTAAATCTAAATATTACGGAGTAACTGATGTAAAATGATAAAATTTTAGTAATGACATAAGAAAACTAAGATGTAAAATATGAAACCCTAAACAAGAGGGGGAGAAAATATGACTTAGTTGATATCCCCACAATCTAGAACTAATCTAGGAAACAAGAAGTGATGAACAAGATGCTAACAACATCATAATTGATCTTTGTAAATTCAACAACTCATTAACAATGACAGACATGGGCACCCGCAGTAGGACATGGGGGCCTGGGTGATAGTGACCAGATCTAGGTACTTGCAACTGCACAAAAGATCTAGATCTAGTTTTTGTTGTTTTACAAGGGTGTCATAGTTGTTCCTTGTTGATTGTCTGGTATTTGCTCCTAGATCACTGAAGATATCTGTAACATGCAAAAGTTAAATTCACCTGCATAAGCCCACAAATGACATCAAACCTAAAATGGAAAATGTAGAATGGGGAATCGGATTGACCCCGACGGTCACCTTGAGAGTGAACATACAACCAAGTGTTGCACTACATCTCATACTCATTGTAGTTCTGGTGAGTGTGTGTAGAAATTGCTCCATAGGATGCCCTTTTGTAAGTTGCACTTGATAGTGGGTTGTAGCTAGAATGTAGCAATGTAGTAGAATGTGCGGATGGAATAAAATGAACTTCCCCTTCTTATGTTGTGTATACAAAAGTATGCAACCCTTATTCCTTGAATGGATGTTAGATGGATGCATTGGAATGATTTTGGTACCTTTTGAACGCAAGATTAGGTGATAATAGTAATGCTTAGTGATTGGTACCTCATTTTGAAAACATAACTATGTATTTATATGATTCCCTTGTTTGAATTTCGTAATTGACAGCTGGAAGGTTGACCCATTAGTGAAAAATATTCCCAATGTAACATCCCCATTTTAAAATACCAGAACAAGGGAAATTTTTTTTTTTTTTTTGATAATGTTCTCTGTTATGAATTATAAAATTCAAACACACGATCAAATTTTAATAATTGTTCTCTGCCCAAACAACACAGTTTGGATCACACAATTTCTTTTTAAAACGAATGTTCCCTGTTCACATATTTTACAATATGGAACACACATTCAATGCCATTCAATCTTATAACAGATTCTATATGCTGCTGTAAATGACTCGAGAAACTGCCGATCTTCCATTTTCATGGCTCGGAGTTTCAATGATCCTTCATTTCATGACTCGGCAACAACCGATCCTTCATGTCCGTTTATGCATAGTATAATATATATACCAGTTCTCATAACCGTTTCCGGTTATCGAAGCGATCCATTTAAGAAGCCTATCTGAATATCTGTTACTGATATTCATCTGACATCCTGCATCTTAAATTAAGTGATAAGGACAACGTAACCAACAATTGCGATACTTTGGCCAAATATTTTCACATGCTTTACATGATCATATTCCTGGATGTATACACATCAATGGAATACGTCCTTCACTTCACTTCACCTGTTATCTAGAATGGTCTTTCCTGGTTCCTACCAGTCCTCTTCGTTTAAGGTCAGTTTTAAACTTCCAGTTTTCCAACTAGTAATATGAACGAATATAAGAAGGCACTCCTGGTAACTAAAGATACGCAGACATACGGTGTCGTTACCCCACGACTCCGTGTGTCTAGTTATCCTTAGTATTCTGGAGTCACTCCGTATATCTGATCATACCCTATCCCCCGCTAAGAGTTACACATTCAGCCTATGTATTCTAGATGTTTTAATTCGGGAGGGCATTGCTATATGTCAGCTGCAACATTGTGTCGTCATGAAGACCCCGTCTTCATGGAGACACCTTGCTGTAGCTGGCGTACGCCAATGTCCTGCAGAATCCACCCATTGAGAATACACATCCTGCTCAAGTGACTTAGCCACGAATTAATAATTAAAATAAACTTTTAGCATTCGTGTTGATCCCTTGATCCTCGTTTCCGTTGCAGTTGTATATAGCTAAGAAGGACTAAACCGTCCATTAGCTTGCTATGCATCTTCTCCTTCGTATCGAAGGGCTACATTTCCCTACTTGGTTCACTTCTTAATCATTGGATTAAGCAGTCCGTACCGACGGACGTGATAAGTTTAACCCATTAAACTTAGCCAAGATTTTCCAACTGCAACTAAATTCAGAATTCTAACTTATTAGACGTCATTTAAACGAGGTCTAATTCCCAAGAAATGTATTCATTTGTTCTCCTTAACGTTATATAGTTAAGGTCCATTAGTTATGGATATACTCATCCTATATCCTTTATTCTGAATTTAACACACGAGATCATTAATGGAGTTCGAAAGCAAAGTTCGATTACTCTGAAGTTTAATTGATATTCCTTAGCTCCTAAGCTAATCCTGAATACCTTTCGATTATGGAATCATATTCTTCCTAATCCCTTTTAATGTCAATTAAAAATTCATCTTTACCCAAGTATGAACTAATTGCATTTTCAACTTAAAAGTTGCATTTAGGTAAGAATAGATATCAGTTTCCATTTAACATCCATCCAAGGACAATGAAACAAATCCAAATCAAGAAATAACATCATATTTCCAATTTAAACAACAATATCAAACTGATATAATTATTGAAAATATCACACTTGTAATTGTATTCAATATTTCAAGTCATAATCTGTACATTTGCCAATCCAGCTGATTGGGCATGGTTTACATAAAACATCAATACAACTCATAGACAGAAGAATATATTTTCTTCTTTTCACAATTCCTCGAAGAGGAATAAAAGCAACAATTACAATACATCATCAACTAATCAAGAAGCATCAGAAAACAGCCAAGTCTTCATTCTAATCAAATTCCATCTGTAAAATGAATTGCACAGGTCAGTTCAATGAACTGAGCATATTAAGCACTTATCCTAAAATAAGGTGCTTCAACTAACTGTCTCAATAAAAGAACCCTGCTTTTATGAAACGACAGTTAAACATCAATCACGAAATAGGCACAAAAGAAAGATCAGCATAACAACTGAACTATCAAAATATCATCACAATCAGCCAGAGGACTGCTGTCCCGTTTCCACATAACCGTTACAAGTATCAATTCACAATATTTGTGAAGTTAGGAATACAAGTAGCTTACTGCATATATAACATACTGTTATCCTTTTCACGCCTTTCAATAACAATGAATGCAAAGGATGAAACTAACTGAAATGTAAATCCATTACTTTCCTTTCAGTTCATACATCATATTAGAATCCAAGTAATCAAGTACAGAGAAGAAAGCGAACAACAATGCATATAGTTGCTCCCATCTAAGCACTATAAAATTCATTATTCACGAATTACAGATTTCCAACTGAATGAAAGTAGAAAAGATTATTTTTCCCAAGTCATTCATTCATATCTCTATTTCTTTCCACATGACTGTCCTAACAGTGGAATCCAAACGAAAGACAAATCAAGATAACAGTTCAGAGTGAAACTTACAAAATCCATTCAGAATTCACTTTCCAGCAGTAAGAGTAATTTCATTATAATCCGCTTTAATTGAAAACAGGGAAGAATTCATCATCCATATCCATACTTCATTTGAATCAGACTCATATAAAAATCCGATACAGGTTAGTATAACATTATGTTCATCCAAGATCAAATAGTACAAGGATGCAAACCATATTTTTATCATACTAAAAGAACCATATTTCTTTCACTGTATGCTAAACAGACAAATAGTATTTCAACCATGCAGTCAATTAATCACATGGTTCCCTAATTCTATGAACGTATCCCGTTCAAAATAACATTTATTCATTGCTGCTACCTACAGCAAGTCCAATATTCACATTGACTATGAATTTCACCAAGTTAGAACAGCAGGAAGAAGAAGGATTTCCTTCCAATAAATGATTCTACCCACTCCATTTTCCAAGTTCATAATAGTATGCAAAACTCTAGAATGCAAATTCAGATGTCATTACCTTTAGTAAAGTAAACCGTACAGGGTGTCAATACATGAATCTAGTATAATCAAGACAACCCATACAGTGAGACAAAATTTCTATGTGTTTATTCTTTGTACAGCAATCCCAGATTAAGTCATAATCTCCAAACAGTTCGATCTTAAAGGACCGATCAACATTAATAAACACAACTAATCATCATACCATCCTAGCAAGAAACAATATATTTCTCTATGAGTTCAGAAGGAAAAACTATTCCTTTTTCCAACTCTCACGAACATTCATATGAAATTTTAATGCCCATTCCTTTACAATATAAGATACCATTTCCTCATAATCCCGGAACAGCAAAGGAAGAGAGAAGTCTTATCTCTTTTAAGCAAGAAAGGAAAGAACAACCAATAACGTGTTATCTTTTCTTTTCCCAAGGCCATTCGTATGCTCATATAAAAAAAACAATGTTGTATTCATCATAATCAACACAACAGAGAGAGAAAGAAACTATTTCCTTTTCAAAAGAAGTTTCAGTATAGAAACGACCTTAAACATCTCGTACATCCTTTACCATTATATCACGAAAGACCATATAACAAGAGCATTTTCATAGTAGTGAAAACAACCATACAGTCTGCCAGTTCTTAATATAATACTTAAACAGTGAAAAACCCATTCCAATAAGCTCGAAAAGAATGATATTCCTTTTAATCCCGAACAGCAGACATTAATCAACAAAAGATCTTATTTCCTTCAATGAAACTTCAGTACAGAAACGACACCAAGCCGCTCACACAACCTTCACCATTTTATCTCAAAAGTTCATGTGACAAAAGACAATCACACAACAATAAAACAATTCACACTGCCTGTACTGTTCCTATTAAACATCTTACGGAGAAGAACCCGTTTCAACTTCCATTTAACGTCAACCACCAGCATGACAGGAAGGTATTTCATTCGAGAAATACAAAGACAGATAAACTCAACAATCAAGATAGTGTTTCATATTATTTCCAAAATGACAGCAAGAGTCAACGGAACCCAAATCATAGCAATATAACTCGACTGTATTTCCATTTCCATTTTACATGCAAGGGCAATTCCAAATACAACAGCAAAGAAATGATTGCACCGAAGGAGAACATCGCACAAAGCCTGTTCCAATTCATACAACATGTACAGAGAAAGAAAATGTCTATTTCATTCCACAATACTGTCAACAACCACTACAGTAATTCATATTCCAACTCGATTCGAGCAACAACACATCAAGGCCAAGAAACCAGAAGCAATTAAGCTTATCATTTCCCAAAGAAAAGAAGCAAGAATCGATGAAACCCAATTCGAATCGACTCGACAATAGTCACAGAATCAAAACCCAAGAGCAGGGTTGTTTTAATGAAACACTTAATGAAAGTAAAGATTTTTAAAGAGAAGGGCTTAACATGCCTGAAATCTCTTTTCCAAAGCTCGAAGAAAGCTTCGTTTGCCACGTTATTTCCTTCCACAGCGACAACACAAACTTCCCAGCACTCCTTTCTTCTTCAGGCTTAGCAACAGCCTTAAAAATCTCCAAGTACAGTGTCAAATTCCAAGAGCTGGTTCGACTGAACCAGACTAGAAAAACCAAATGCAGAGCAACTTTGCAAAATCCAAATCGAAACAATGAAAAATCAAATTCCCTCATACACTTTCCAAGGTGAACTGGTCGTGAGGACCAAGAATAATCAATGTAATTAAGGCTCTGCCTTTTTCCTAACTTCCACGCCACCGCCACTTGAGTTGGCAAACTCTAAATTTCAAATTTCCCATGCAAAACTGAATTTGGCTCTATCTCCAAATAGATGCCTCTATTTCCTACCTGCCCCGCCAAAACTGGCGCTGTCCACGTATGGACTTACCAATTAAATGCTAATGAATGCCCTTTCCATCCTTATCCTTTCCTTCCAAGGGTCTGTGTGCCCTTTTTAGATTAGGATTAGTTTAGGTTGCATAAAGTGTTCAACCTAGGTCTTAGTTTAGCCTTAGGTTTTATTTTCCCTTTTTTTTTTGTAATTTAAAAATCCACTTAGGGTAGTAGTGTAGGATGCATGTTAGGACTTAGGATTAGTTTAGGTTTTAACTCCTACTAACCACTAACACCAAACAACTTCCATCCAACCTCCCTACTGACATTCACGTTAATGCAGAGCAGGACGTTCCGTCCTTTGGGTCACGTGCCAAGGCCACCTGTGTCCAGGCGTTTCTTGCCTCACGAGGTCCCAAGTTCGACAGTACAGGGTTCAAGAATCGAACCCCTGTCATTGGTATCTATGTGCCAACTGCCCAAAGCTTCAATTAGGCGCTGCACGCTCATAACAATCTCGGGTTCGGTTCAAGTGTGAATCGACACAGAAATCACAAGAGGACCTCAGCATACTTGGATCAATGGAATTGATTCAAGGTATGCTGTCAATCAGCAAAGAGAGTTTAGCAAGTATACGACAATTTGTCGTCACATCAGCAAACACACAAGTACGATAACTGCTGTTCCATACAATAAATCACAACATGCAAGAATCCAAGTTAGCAACACATTCTTTTAAAATCAGAGTTTATCTTAACATGTTTGCCTTCATTCCAGCAGTTATAACAGCATGTAAAACATTCACCAAGATAACACGCAAAATCAGAGCATTACACCCAAAAGATAAAAGAGACCTAAAAGGAGCAAGGTGAGAAAGGGTCAAGGGCACCAAGAGGGGACATGAGTGCCTGTGCATTTTTTTCCTGGCTAGGCACTAGTGTCTAAAGCCATAAAATATAAATCAGTAAAGTCCTGATTGGGTTGTAGGGTATGTAAGACTAAACAAAAAACAAAAGATACAAGAAAAAGGCCAAAGATAGTAGTTAACTTTTGGTTTTCTTTCTTAGGAATCATGTAAATACTAGTATGCTTTTAAGACCTAGAAATGTACGCAAGTGTGTGATTTTGTGTCTACATTTGCCCCCACTTTATTTTTCTAAGTAAATACTTGATAACATAAAATAGATAGAAGATGCATACCTTATGATCCTGTAGGGCATGCCGTGGAATGTGTGTCAAGTGGACAAGTGAAGTGTGGAATAATGTAAAGTGAAGCATGAAGATTATGAAAGGAAAGTGACCCTAGGGGTGAAGCATATGTGTTGCATTGTACTTGTTTTTCTTGTATTTTCTATTGTAGGTTGCTTCTTGTTGCCTATTAAGGATGAACTTGTAAAAGAAGAGTAAAAGAGTAGTCAAAGTTCTGTATATGAAGGATATGAGAAAAGTAAGCAAAAGTGTGTAAAACTAGTAGTAAAGGAAAGTGTGCACTAATGTAAAATAGTGTAAAGGATATAAAAGTGTCTTGAAATGCTGTGAAGAGAAAGTTTTTTGGTCGATCTCATGCCAAGTGTGATTTTTTAAGTTATCTCACGCCAAGGAACAAGTGTTGGGGACAAAGGTCTAGTGTTACTCTCCTTCCATGACTCTGCCCAATAAGCACCACTGCAGATGGTGCATCCCAATTTGTTATTGTTGTTTCTATTGTCCTGAATTAGTTCTGATTTGTACCGATTGAAGGAGATAGAATGCATTTTGTGATTGCAGGACTGTGCCTGTAACTAGAAAACTACTTTGAAGACTTATGTGAACTATGTTGATTTGATAAGTTGATTGTATGTGCCCCCAGAACATTAATGCCTAGGGGAGGAGATAGGAACCTAAGTGCTACTATATGATCTTGATCGCTAGTGTCTATGTCATGATAAGGACTCAAGTCAGATTATGGGTCATTCTGTGACTGTGGTCATGTGCCTTTTATGCATTGTTTTATGTTGTGTTGTATCTCTAAGATGTTGTAGGGGTTATTTTTTCACCCAATGTACGACCCCTTTGTTTGAGGTGCATGTAATGATAGAAGGAGAATATGTCCCAAAAGAGAGGACATGATCTTGTGATGAAGTGGATACCTACAGGGGGTAGGGGATGTGCATGGTAGAAACCAAGGCACATGCAAAAACATAGTGGCTAGTAACATGTGTTGGTAAAAAAAATAATAATCATATAATATAATACAATGTAACAAACAAGTGTGCAAACAAAGTGAATTGTAAAATGTGGGTTTCAAACATGGGACATTTCTCACAATTTCACAACACAATTAGGGACGAAGTTACCAAAAACATTTAATAAGCGTACACGACATAGGGCATAACCTGGAAACAATATCATACAATGGAAAACAATGTCAAGCAAAGTTTATCAAATAAACATGGTTGAGTGTAATCTTGTAATGCAAATGTCACACATGAAACACCCGTTAGCATGTTAGAAAGATAAATAATATGTCAATGTATGTATGTATAAATGGAAAGTAATGTGCTAGAAAGTAGGAGTAAATGATGAAACAATAACACCTGTAATGTGTGAGAGTAGTAAAGGTAGATTCCCCTAGGAGCCTTGATGGGACTGGTAAAAGGTACAATGTTAAGCATCATTCCAATGTGTAAAAAGCTATAAGAGATCTGCATTCACCGCAAAATACCAATTGAACACATGTGTATATATAGAAAGATAATGACATACTAAGTATCTGACTAGCATAGTAAGCAAAGTACATCATGTAAGTAGTATAAGCTAGCAAGAGTACGTGCAACCAAGATATGCAAATGTTGTAGATGAACGTGATGGAATGGTATGAAATGTGTGAATGTGATAGGAGCAGCATGCCCCCCAATAGATGTGTATGAGATGAGGTTCATTTATAAAAGACCCCTCAACAATAAAGAATGAACCATAAAACAAGAGTGCGTCATCGGGAAATGGTTTGAGAATGTGTGCTAGAAAGATAGATCATGAAGCATAGAGCATGAAAATTGAATGCGGTGAGGTTCATTTTAGATTGAGACCCTTAGGAGTCAAGTATGAACCATGGAACTAGAGCACGTCATAGGGTAATGAATGCATTTATGCATAATAGAGTTTGAGATGCATCACGTTGAGTGGGTTCTTAAGTGGATTTCCAAGGAGAGTGGAAAGATGATAGACATCACCCCTAAGCTTGTCAGTGATGACATAGGGTCCAAGCTAATTAGGTTGGAATTTTCCTTTTAGATGAGCCTTAGTTATATTCTTCTGACTTTATTTTAATACAAGGTCACCAATATTGAATTCATGTGGGTGGATTTTGCTATTATAATCTTGTGCAATGCAATCTTGATATACTCAAAGATGTTCTAAAACTTGCATGTTATGATAATCAAGCATCTTAAGCTCAAGCTCATGGAGCTAGTTTTCATGGTATTCATTATCTTTGAGAATGCCTTTAAGTAATATCTACAAGGAGAGTATTTCTAGCTCTAAGGGGATTACTACCTCAATGACGTAAATTAGCAAAAAGGGTGTAGCATTTGTGGGGGTGCTCACAATAGTGATGTAAGAGCATATAGAATTTGATTATGCCAATCATCGCCACTAGTATCAATGGCCTTTCGTAATATTTTGACAATTGTTTTGTTAGTGCCCTCTACTTGGCCATTTCCCTATGGATAATAAGGAGTGGAAAATGTTTGTTTGATCTTGAATTTTTCACAGAGCCTTTTAACTCCTTATTCTTGAAAGGAGATCCATTATCGGTGTTAATAGCAAAGGGAATGCCAAAACGTGTAATAATATGAGTACTAATAAAATGACAGATATCGATACCAATGGTGGTTTGTAAAGGTTCAAATTTAACCCATTTAGTAAAGCATTCCATAGTAGCAATGATGAACTTATGGCCATCAACCGATTCAGGATTAATCTTGCCAATGAGATCAATACCCCATAAGGAAAATGACCATGACGGGGCAATGAGTTGTAGGTCATATGCAGGTTCATGATTAAGATTGTTATGTTTTTTACATGTATCACTATGTTTGGCATATTCTAAGCAGTCTTGGTTCATGGTAAGACAATAGTAGCCTTGGTATAGGAGCTTGTGAGATATATCTTTTCCCAAGAAGCGACCACCGCATAAACTATTATGAACTTGAGATACAACCATCAGAATCTCATCAAGTCCTAAACATTGCAACAAATGACCATTAATGATCTTTTGAATAATGAAGTGTCAATGATTACATATCACATGGGCTCTTATTGTAGACAATGAACTTCATGAGGTTGAAAATCATCGAGAATGGTTTGTCGATAGAGAAAGTTATAAATTTGAGTGAACCATTTGGGACGATCATTACTCTGGGTGATAGTACATATTTCAAAAGGAGGACTATTAGTAAAAGTTTATCACAAGTGTCAAATAATGAAGGTGGCATTTCTCATCATTGATATCTTGAGGAATGAGTGATGTTACACTAGCCATAGCATCTTCATGAACGATTGTATCTTGTAAAGGGATGACGGTGAAGAGAGTAACACTCAAATGTAGCTAAGATTACTTTTATGAAGTTATTATATGGGATGATACGCTCCTCTTTGGTTTGATACATGTCATTAACCTGGTTTGTTTAATAATGAGGTTGTGAGTCACCATGTATTCAAATATGTTCAAATAATACGTTTGTGGGCGACATAGTGAAGTCTAAGAAAGAGATATTTATACTCATCGATGTTGTTACTACATGAGAATCCTAAGTGATATGCAAATGGCGAGATGATCACCATGTGGAGTTATAAACATGATCCCAAGCCCTGATGCTTGAGAGAAAAAAAGACCCTGTCAAAATACATAGTCCAAGTGTCAGGTGTCAATGGTGTAAGTATTAAATTCATCACAGAAAGTATCACAGATAGATTGATGCATCAGAAAGAGGGTTGCATCGAGCTAGCTGATCGATGATAACTTGGACCCTTGATCGATTTTTTGTGGGATGAATTAGAAATAAAACTCTGTGAGTAACATGACCCATCATAAAAGGAGGACTCAAGAGCTAAGTGTGTGATAAGACATATATGCGTAGAGGATCGATACTTCGGTAATTATGTGAACCTCGCTATTGAGAAGGTAATGTCAGAAACTTATTCTGACAACAAATACAAGGCCAAGACATAGCTTTTCAATGTATCCGTAATTTAATTCATAAGAGTAGAAAAGTGTAACTAATTTAATAGACAACCCTTTCACATTAAGATTCATCATGTTGAGCAAGAAGGTCCCCTGATGCATGAAATGTAGCCAAAATGGAAAAGAGGAAGGGCCAATAAGTCATGGGAGGTACTAGAATAGGGGGATTTAATAGATATTCTTTAATAGCTTCAAATGCATGTTAGGAAATTGTTTTCCAAAGATGAAATTAGTGTATTTTTTCATTAGATGTGTGAATGGTTGGGTTTTGTTAGTGATATGTATAATGAAATTAAGGATGGCTTGGATTTTACCTTATAGTGAGCGCAATGGATGCAAATTATGAGGTGGAGGCATATCAACAATGGACACATATCTTTTTGGGATCAATATCAATGACATTTTTGGAGATGATATATCCAATTAGCTTTGCTAGTTATGACACCAAAAAAACACACTAATTTGTATTTATAAGGAATTTATATTATCACAAGTGTTTGAAGAGTGTTCATGGAGATCTTGATCATGGGTGGAACAATGCCATGATTTTTTCAAGTACGTCATCAACATAATATTCAAGAATTTTGTGAATATAGTCATGGAAAATATACTTCATTACATTTTAGATAAGTGGCCCCAGCAGTTTTTAAGGCCAAAGGGCACAAAAATGTAACAAAATATACCCTACATGGTGTAGTAAATGAAATATTTTCTAGATCTACAGGGTTGATTTTAATTTGATTATAACCAGCAAAGCCATCCATGAAGGAAAAAATGTCATATCCCATAGTGGAATCGACGATTGCATCAATATGCGTGGCAACGGGAAACTGTCTTTAGGGAAATCCTTATTGAAGTCTGAAAATTTGGTGCAGCAAGGGACTTTTTCATCCAGTTTTATAATGGGCACAATGTTAGACACCCATTCAGGATAGTCCACAACATGTATAAAGCCAACATCCAAAATTTGTATTTCTTCCTTGACTAATAATGTGACTTTTTGATGTATTTTGAACATTTTGTGTTGGATTGGTTTAGCACCAGGATTGAAGACTATATTATGCATACCTATGGAAGGATCTATATTCGGCATGTTGCTATAATCCCATGTAAATATGTCAGAGAATTCATGAAGCATATATTTAATATCATCTTGTTGAGCAGGCATAAGAGAAACAACTAGTAAAACCATTCAAGGGTTGTCGATGGTGTCGAGGTTGCATCGAATAGTTTCTTCATTTAAAAGAGTGGACTGGTCTTCTATGTATGGATCAGTAGGAATGACATCAAAAGTATAAACATTTATATTAGGTGATTTAGATTCACCAAAGTAGGAGGTAGTAGTAAGAACAAATGAGAAGTATTTTTTTTTATGAAAAGAGGGGAGATGATTGTAGGTCCCCATGTGTTCTAAGAGAGAATCATTAGTACTAAAAGTTTTCAACTCAAGCCAATCAGTGGAAGTGGAATCACTAATGAGTTTCGGGTATAAGAGAGGGAGAGTAGAAGTATATGAAATAACATAAACCTTAGGAGAGGATGTAAATGGAAGATGATAACCAAGCCCAAGTTTGGTAGATTGAGTGGGAATAGACAATGGTTTTGTGACTTCTTGACCATGCTGGCATAAACTAGTACCAAAAACATCGCAACAAAGTAGATATTGGTAGCCAATAAGAAATGACTATTAGATGCGGAGGAAATGGAAGTGTTTAGTGAATGTTCAATAGTATTACAAAATGAAAACATGGAGGGGTCTGCTAGGGCCTTATAAACAACACCTTGATAGAGAAAATTAACTCGTGCATGAAGAGTGGAGGGAACCGCATGCATGGCATGAATCTAAGGCTGTCTAAGAAGAATGTTATAATTAAGATTGTTAGGCATCATGTGGCATGGGATATGCAAATTACATGGCCCAAAAATGATGGGATGTGTAATAGTACCCAAGACATGTTTAGGAATGTTATCAAAGCCATATATAGAAACAGGTGAAGGAACCAAAGAGTCTTCAAAGAGGCCGATTTGGTGAAGGAATGCTAGATTGTAGATATTAAGCCCAAATCCATTATCGATTAAAGAACGTTTAACCACAACATTATTGATACAAACATGAATATAAAGTGGGGGATCATTATCTAAAATAGTTTGAGATGGAAGTTCAAAAGATGTAAAAGTGATATGTTCTTCATTAAAAGACAAAGCAGTAGTAAACTTATGATATACATATTTAGGAGAAGTATGAGGATGAATGTAAGTATTAGAAAAAAAGATCTGATTTTATTCTCACAATCACGATTAGCCTACAAAAAGATTGGGATGGAGATACTTATGGTGGGAGAAGCCTAGTGTATTAAAGTTAGTCAAGAAGGAAAGATACAAGAGTGTTTGAATGAGGGTTCACGTTCACCAAATGATTTAATTTCATTTGAATTAAATCTAAATATTGTAAAGTAACTTATGTAAAAAAGATAAAAGTGTAGTAATGACACAAAAAAACTAAGATGTAAAATATGAAACCCTAAGAAAGAGGGGGGAAAAGATGACTTAGTTGTTATCCTTGCAATCTAGAAAAATCTAAGCAAGGAGAAGTGATGAACAAGATGTAAACATCATTGTAATTGGTCTCTATAAATTTAGTAACTCATGAACAATGATAGACAGGGGCGCCTACATCAAAACAGGGGCATCTGGGCACTGCTGACCAGATTTGGTCACTGCTGACCAGATCTGGGCACTGCTGACCAGATATGGGCACCTGTAACTACATAAAAGCTCTAGATTTGGTTTTTGTTATGTCACAAGGGTGTCACAGTTGTTCCTTATTGATCACCTTGTATTTATTCCTAGATAGTCAAAGGTATCTGTAACTTGTAAAAGATAAATTCACCTACACTAGCCCACAAACCACATCAAACCTAAAAAGGAAAATGCAAAATGAGGAGTTAGACTTACCCTAGCGGTCACCCTGAGAGTGAACTTACAACTGAGTGTGCACTACATCTTAGACTCCATGTAGTTTCGGTGAGTGTGTGTAGAAATTGTGCCCTAGGATTCCCTTGTGCAAGTTACACTTGATAACGAGTTGTGGCTAAAATGTAACAATGTAGTAGAATGTGTGAAAGGAATATAATTAACTTCCCCTTCCTATGTTATGTATGCATAATTATGTAGCCCTTGTCCCTTGAATGGATGTTATATAGATTCCTTGGAGTGCTTTTGATGCCTTTTGAATGTAACCTTAGGTGATAATAGTAATGTTTAGTGCTTGGTCCCTCATTTTGAAAACAAAACTATGTATTTATATGATTCCTTTATTTGACTTTCATAATTGACAACTGGAAGGCAGACCCATAAGTGAAAAATATGCCCAAAAGATAAAAGAGACCCAAGAGGAACAAATAAGGTGAAAGAGGGTTAGGAGCGCCCAGAGGGGACAGAAGTGCCTGGGTGCTGCTGTCTTAGCTGGGCATTGGTGTTTGAAGCCATAAAAGATAAATCAATAAATTTTCAACTAGGTTGTAGGGTATGTAAGACCAAATAGAAAACAAGAGACAAAAGAAAAGAGGCCAAAGATAGCTATCAATTATTAGTTTTCTCGCTTAGGAATCATGTAAATGCTAGTATGCTTTTCAAACCTAGAAATGTACCCTAGTGCGTGATTTTGTGTCTATTGGGTGAGTGTTATTTTATAGTTTTGGGGCGCATAGAAGATTGTGATCGATATGGGTGTAATGTGCATAGAAGGTTGGGATGATAAGGGTCAATTATGCATTGGAGATGTAAATAGGTAGATGGAATGGTTGAAATTAAATGTGAGTGGATGTTGATAAGTGATAGTGGTGTGTCTTAAATCAACCTTATTTTTTACTTATTAGGTGTTTTATGGGAGCATTTTATTTTTAGGGATTTCTTTGGTTTTGTAATGTTTTTCTATTTTTAGTTTAAAGGACCTTATGCGTAAGGTGTATTTTCTAGTGTTTACATTTGTCTCCTTTTTGGGATGTGGTGCAACAAGAAAAATGTAATGTAAAAACTAAAGATGAGATGGGGTTCATCTAACCCTACGACAATGGTTTCTGAACATATAGGCTAAGATGGTTGAATAGATAGGAAAGAGCCTAGAAATGTGATCAATGGTCCAAGATCAGACCAAACTGAGTCTCATTGTGTAGACACAAAATCTATGCACTTGGGTACATTTCTAGGTCCTAAAGCATACTAATCTATACATGATTCCTACGAAAGAAAAATAGTGGTTGACAACTCTTTTTGTCATTTTTTTATTTATCTCTTGCCTTATTTATGGTCTAACACATCTTACAGCCCTGTTGAAACTTAACTTATTTATCTTTTATGGCCTTGGACACTATCACCCAGTTAGGACACTAGCGTTCAAGCGCTCCTATCCCTCCTGGGTGCTCCTGACTCTCTCTATACTTTTCTCACTCTTTTGGGCCTCTTTTACTTCCTTGGAATATTTTAACAGTTTGGCTCGTCCTTTTAGTTTTCAATTACAAAATTCAAACAAAGGAATCATATATATATATATATATATATATATATATATATATATATACTTAGTTACTTTTCCAAAATCAAGGGCCAAGCACTACCATTATCTATTATCGCCTAAGCTTGCAGCCAAAGGCACATGAGCATTTCAAAGGCATCCATTTAGCACATTCACTCAAGGGACAAGGGTTGCATCACTTCTGCATACACAACATAGGAGGGGAAGTCTATTCTATTCCATTGCACACATTTCCACCATTTGGAGCATTCTAGATCTAATATGTTATCATTGTGCAACTTGCACAAGGGCTTCATTACACACACTAACACACAAAACTACATGGATTATGATACGTAGTGTAATGTTTGATACTTAATTCACTCTTTGAGTGACTGTCGAGGTCAGTCTGACTTCACATTCTGCATCTTTTTTATTTTATTTCTTGTGGTTTGTGGATATGTGCAACTAGACATCTATTTTGTAGGTTATAGGTGCAACTGATGATCTAACACTTGATCTTGAGTGTCAAAAGGAAACCAATAACAAAGCTCCTCCTGCACAGAAAATGATCCGTAAAATTCTACTTTAGAATTCTACGAATCACAAAACTATGTTGTTCTACTTTCAACTTTGGAAAATGACAGAATTGCTTGAAAATTAGAGCTTCGTAACTGATTATCTAGTGCTATAGAAAGGAAATTGCAGAGAAGGAAATAATTCAAACTTCAACACCAACAATTTTATCCTAGAAACCTCCAAGGAGGAAAACCAGTCAGGAAGGGCAACTGCTCTTTCTTCCCACTTTTATTGGTCTAACATAGACAATTACAAATTACAATAAGTATGAAAAGAAGCAACAATGTAAACCTTCTCTCCAATTACTTGCTTGCTCTGTTTCTACACCTTGCTCCTACAGTTCTTTTCCAACACTAAAGATCTTGCTCATTGCTCTCATTAAACTCTGATTCTCAATCTCTTTGGATCTTTGAATGTCTATTCTCGTGCTCCTTCCATGTATTTATAGGCCTTCTCATGTTCTCCTGTGCACTGGAGGATGTGAAAGGGCGTGGAAGGGAAGAGACACGACTGGGTGCTTCAAGAACATGTCCACTCGAATTCCATTCTTCTTTTCTATTCAAAAGTCTTAGGACCGCCGCCCTGTGCAGACCGGCGGTCTCTGGACCACCACCCTGGCTGGGCAGCGGTTCTATCTAGAACCTCCATTTATCTCATTTTCTTTAACTTTTCTTGTTTCTCCTTCTTGGTGTTGATGGAACTGATGAAGTGGTGTGTTTTTATGGATCCCAATGGATAAGAAAAGCACAAAACATGAGCACTCGAATGGACACTAGTGCCTAGATCAATCAATATCACCTGGGCACTCCATTCTTCCTATGGATGCTTCCATCCTACACATTCATGAGTTCCAGAACCTCCACTGAACATTAACGACACTCTTCTTTGTATGTTCTAGTAGTTCCTTTGCCCAGATCACTTCAAGATCATTCAGAAATTAGCTAAGTCATCCTCTCTCTCTATTGCTTATAGTTTCATATTATTGTTTGCTTGTTGCTTGTCCATTTACCGTATTATATCATTTGCATACCATTGATTACAGTAGTTACTCTGAAATATATATTTAATTCAATTTAAATTAAATCAAATATAATGCACAAAATAACACTATTCCTTCTTTATAAAGTTGATTTATATGTAGTCTTAAGAACTAGATAGCTTATTTAAATAAAATGTAGAATATATTTAATCTATTTTTGAAAAGTCCATTGTAATCTGAATGTATTCATTCCCTAATATTTCTTGTAAGTTGGAGTGGAATATTGTGTATGAGCATGTCATTTAAAGATATTTAAAAGTTAAATCACTTTAAAACACTTTGGAATATTATCTAAATTGTATTATAGCCAATGCGAGACTCAACCAACACAATACTTAGCCAACATATGACTCACTCACCTAGTTTAGGACTAATACAATCAAGTGCAGGACTCAAACAATCAACACAAGAATCTCTCTAACTGAAATTGTAGACCTCTAAATGAGAAATTGAGAGAGGTTTTTGATCATATTATTTCTAAGAGAAAAAATCTCTCTCTATTTTTACATATCAATAATGGTTACAAAGATATCCACATTTGAAGAATGTTGTCAAGCACCAAAATCACACAATCAGCACATGACTCTCTCTCTCTCTAACTGAAATAGTAGACCTCTAAATGATAAACCGAGAGAGGTTTTTATTCCTCTTATTTCTAGGAGTAAAAACCTCTCTCCGTTTTTATGCATCAATAATGGCTACGAAGATATCCACATTTGAAGAAGAAGGTTATCAAACGCATGACTCTCTCTAACTGAAGTTACAAACCTCAAAATGAGAAATTGAGAGAGGTTTTTTTTCTACTTATTGTTAGGAGGAAAAATATCTCTTCGTTTTTATAGAACAAAAATAATTGAGGAGATATCTTCATTTAAAGTTTTAACAAAATAAGGTTGAAGAAATGTAAACAAGACAAAAAACACAGGTTCAATAGAATTGTGATATCTCCCTCATTTCTCAATGAAAATAAAAATTTCAAAATGTTATAGAAATACTACAACAAGGAACACAAAACCTAGAAAAATTTTAAAAATATTCTTCAAATGGAAAGAAAATTTTCATGTTGAAAGATTCGATCATGCAAGAGCAGACTTGACAAGTGGAAAAAGTAGTTCAATCTAGAGTTGTAGTGTTTGAATAAATCTCTTCCACATTTATCTTGGCAAGTGGAAAAAGTAGTTAAGTGCAATTAGAAGAGGTAGTTCAATCTAAAGTTATAGTGTTTGATTACATCTCTTCCACATTTGTCTCCTTGGCAAGTGGAAGAAGTAGTTAAATGCAAGTGGAAGTAGTTAAATATAGAATTATAGTGTTTGAATAAATTCCTTCCACATTTATCTCATTGGAAATTGGAAGATGTAGTCAAGTCTTGCCCAATATTATAGGTAGGTATTTCTATAATCTTGGAGTATTGACCAAGGGGTGAGTTATAAATATCTCTCCAAAACACTCAATGGTAGAAGATGGATGATTTTTGTAACAACATTTTTTATTAATAAAATATATAGTTCAAGTATCTTAGCATCAATGCATGTTTAGTTTTTTTTACCTAACTCTGAGGGAAGTACAAGGGCCCACTCTTACCCAGTGAGGGGGACGGTTTACTATTTTTTTAGAATAAAATCATTAGTATTTATTTAGATTGTTTAAATTAACATTATGTGTTTTATTTAGCATTTTGTTTGTCAATCTTCACTTTCATTTGCTTACTATAATTTATTTATTTTCAATTATTTATTTCAATTATGTTAGATTAGATTTTGTTTCATTTATTTATTTTAGTTTGTTGTATTAGATTCACTTTCAGTTATTGAATTTTCATTCAAGCATTCTCAATTCTAGAGCAAAGAACTGAAAAATCATTGTTTCCTTTAACCCCTTTTATAGATAGCCTTAGACACTACCGATTTTTGACATTATTTAGGATTAAATGATGAGGATTGCAATGAACCTCATCACATCACTTTAATGTGAGTGTATGAAGGGATACATCGATTGATTTTGAGAGGCAAAGACTATTTGGTTAATTGACTAAGATATGTGAAAATTGATTGTCATAATATTGACGAGAAGGGTTTTCATGTGATATTCCCCTAATTTAATAAAATTTAAATATAAGATAAGGACACTATTGATCAAATATATAAAATAGTAAACAAGTAAGATCAATCAAAGGAAATACAAAACAATATTTATAGATAAGATTTGGAGAACGACTCAGATTGTATTGTAGGTTTGAACGGATTTTGGACCGATGAATGAGTTGGAAAGGAAGATTCTGGACTGTATTAGTTTTGTGTCTGATTATAAAAATTGATGATCTTAGGGATAGGAGTTCCCAATAGGGGATAGGCCGCCCAGGCACTAACATCTATTTTGGGCGCTGGTGTCTACGGAATAGCTTGGAATCTAGTTCTTTTTGTGTCTCTTAGTGTAACTCCTTATTCATTGTATGTCACATTATATTTGTTGTGTCACTCTTGTAACCTAAAAAATAAACCCTAGATACCTGCAAAGTAATCAAACACACATTAGGTGATTAAAAATATACACATGCTTGAGTTAGACTAACCTCAATGATCACCCTAATGTGATTATCACCAAACATTGTACTACATTTCAAACTCTATATCTAGTTCTTGTGTTTGTGTGATTGGAATAGTGTCCCTTGAGCTAGGATTCCCTATTGTTAGTAGCACAAAGAGATAAAGATCTTCAACTACTTTGTCCCAAATGCAAATGTGTGGTATAGAATTCAAAATAAACCCTCCTATGTAGTGAAGTATGTAATCCAAAATGTAGTTCTTGATGTAATAGATATAAAACATTAGCTCTTTGTAGTAGTATGTGTTTCACCATAAAGTAGAGATAAAATAGATAATAGGTAAGGGCGAGGAGGAATACGTTGACCAAGCTAATTGTGAAGAGATTCCCTTTGGCTAGGAGGAACGACTTGTTAAGAACACAACAAGACCACCAAATGATATTAAATAACAAATGGTAGTGGACTGCTTAGTGAAGGCTAGATCCAAGAAGCGTTATGCTTCCTCAAATGGCTGTCAATCCACTGTCGTAAATAAATCAATACAAGGAAATATTGTAAATAAATGAATCCTACTGTAGTTGATAAGATTTAAGGTATCTCATATAACATACAATAAGTAAATTTAATCTAACAGGCAAAGTTACAATTAAATCCAGAGGGTTTATAGGCTGCTCTGGGTTTGCAGGTCTAACAAAGACTATAGCTGAAGTTTGGGTGAAATTTGGTGGGGTTTTGGGAGGTTTTGAGTGAGTTGGAAGCCTGCTAGTTTGGGGGAAGTTACTAGTCACATAGATTGACATCGGTTAGGTGATTAATGACAGCTATTGGTAAAGGACAGACGTTGGTTGGGTGACTGGTATCGGTAGGGGCAATTTGGTAAGAATATTAAAAATGGGGTTTTGGGCACTCTCTGTGACTACACAGAGAGTGAAGGGAGTTTAGGTAAGGCTGTGAGATTTTTATAAGGACTCAGAGATGATTAGATTGGTGTTTGGGTAAGGCATGAAGGGTGAATGGGCAGATAGTTAAACAGAGCTTCCATGGGAGAGATCCGGGTAAGATAAAATATAGAATGAAACAAATCGCTAATACAATAACTAATCTACTAAAAATGACCAAAAAGAAACAATACTTATGGAATAGAGGTAGAAAGCATGTGATGGTGATGGTTATAGGAGAAGGTGATCATGATCAAATGCAGCAATGGTAGGAGGACACGGTGCTTCCCTGTGAGTGCATTGGAGCTTTGGATCAATCTCTTGATGAACTGTGTGATGTATGAATGTTGTAGAGGTATCTGGTATGTCGTAAAGGTCACTGGAAATACCAAAGATCGAGATGCAAGGTCATAAGAGCCAAAAAACAAGATTCAGAACTCGATCAATGAGTTACGATTTTTTATTTAACCTAATCGATGATGGTTAGGCTACCGGTGCCAATCGAGGAATAACCAACATCAGTTAAAGAGAATTGGTCTAACTTGCCAGAGATATGGTTTTTCTCCCAAATTTGGTGTGGTCTTTGGCTTACTCTGGTTCTGGAGTGTTGAATGGCGTAAATTAGTGCGTGAAATTAGTTAGAGGATTAATAGGTCATGAATAGTTAGGGTTTTGAAAGAGTCCCAGTTGGTTAGGATAAGTGGGACTTGGTCTAAGTTCATTAATAGGATAGGAATAGGTCTTAGGATGAGGTGGAGAGGTGAGGTGGTTGGGTGAGGGGGATAATCAACTTAATTTTGTCAATTAAATTAATTAAAATGTGTACAAGTGGGCATGGTGATGAGATAATATTGAATTAATTAATCGAAGGGGGTTAGAAAGGGTTGTGACCTAATTTGGGTGTCTACATTTGCCCCTTTTTGTCGCATAGCTTGTATTGATAAACAACGATGATAAAAACAAGAGGTGGTTGCTTCAAGTGAGAGTTTAGGTTAAATTGCCCCAAGTATGGGTGGAGGTGATCTTTGTCGCATAACTTGTATTGATAAGCAGCGATGACAAAAACAAGAGGTGGTTGCCTCAAGTGAGGGTTGAGGTTAAATTGCCCCAGGTATGGGTGGAGGTGATCTCCCTCAAACTCAGATCTAATGAAGGAGTAGGTTGAATTGGTGATGAATTTGATAAAATGGTAGGTGAAGAAAAATAAGGCAGGGTACAGGTGTGAACAATGGTGATTTTGGGTGTAGGTAATAGGCGGGACATTCAAACACATGCACACATATAGAATACGACAAGGCATTAGGTTGAAGAGCTCACAAACTCTACATCATCAAAGGTTGATAGTTTATCTAAACAAGGTTGATGTGGTTTAGGTATCCAAGGTATAGGATACGGTCCTGAAACATAACGAGGCTAGGTGCATGAACGATCATTAGGTGGGTTCCAAAGCACCAAAAGGTTTGGGTTGGTCAAGATAAACATCACGACATTAGGCAAGGCAAGGTTGGTAGGATAAATAACATGAGTAACTTTGTTGCAAGGTACAATGAGTAAGAAAATTCGAGTGTCAAATGGGGGGGTTTGGGTTGGGTGTATAGGCAAGGTCATGGGTAAGGCCAAGGTGTAGGCAAAAAACAAGGCCCTAAGTAAAATTAGGGAGATGAATAGGCTGGGAAGGCTACTAGGTGAGCCTGTTAGGTAATGGTAAGACTCTGGTGATAAGAAAATAGTATCATGTAATAAAATTTGGGAAAATTAGGTTAAATGGATATTACAGGGCGACCGATACCGGTTAAGGTTGAACTGATGTTGGTAAGGGTAATCGAAGCCGGTTTCCTAGGGCATGAGACCGATGTTTGTTAAGTCGATTTGTGGTTAAAAGGTAAAAATCCATGTAAAACAAATTCATTTAATCATTTCTTAATTTAAAAAATGATAGGAGGGAGATTTTTTATGAGAAAAACAACAAGGCGATGTTGAAGGCTGAGTTGGCAAGATATTATCAGTTTATATGAGTGTAGTTGACAAGCCCATGAGATCGATACAAGTGATTATATTGGTGGAGAACTGAGAGTTTGATTTAGTCATGGCTGAGGCGGGAGAGGGAGTTGAAGGACCTCTAGTTGAGAGACCGAAGATCCCACCACGGCGATGGAGCCATGTAGAGGTAGGATTCAAAGTCCATTTGTGTTTTTGGTGAAAACTAAGGTAGAAAATTAAGGAATTTGGATTTTAAAAATGGATTTGATTTTTTTTTGAAAATTGGGTGAAATTGGGTATGGGAAGGGTGAAATCTAGTGTAATTAATTAGTAAATGAACATAGAATGAATTAGGGGTGGTTTGGGTAGGTAGTTTAGTTGTTTTAGTGAATTTTGTGAAAATGGGGGTGTAGGGGTTTGGCCCTAGGGCCGAACCAGTGACCGACACCAGTCAAGGTTCAACCGACGTCGGTGGGCTGGCTTGTGTCAATGAGGTTAAAAGGTGACTGGTACCGGTCAGGGTGACCGATGCCAGTCACCATGAAAAGTCATCAAATGTTACAAAAGTGAGTAGGGGAAGGCTAGAAGGTGATGGAGGGGTGGTTTAGGATGAAGCTAAGTAAGAGTGGGTAGATTAGGGTTAGGTTAAGCATGGATGAGTGGGTAGGGGATGGGAAATTGGGTGGATAATGGGAAGGTGTAGGTACAAAGTCTAAAATATAGGTCAATAATGGAGAATGGACACAAGGTAGATGAAATGAGTCAGGCCAAATAGGTGAAGTGAAGAAGTAAAAAGAATGTAGATGATTAGGCTTGGTAGAATGGATTTTACATAGCAAGTTGGGTGAAAGTGGGTAGACTAGTAAAGGCATAGGTATGGATTGGGTCAGTTTAGGTAGATTCAAATAGACGATTAAAAGATTCAATTAATTAACATGGTTGATTAGTGATGATGTAGGCAAGACAACAATTGACGATGAGGGATAGGTTGCCTCCTCTTTTGGTATAGATGCGTCACAGTGTGATAGAGGACGAGTGGGAGCACATGAGGGCTATTGGTTTGGGCATCATGAGGTGATATAGATGGATCTTTAGGGATCACAACATGATGGTCACTCTCATCGACATATGGGATTTAACAATCAATACTTTCCACTTACCGATAGGCGAGATGACAATCACACTAGAGGACATCTATAGGATTTTGAGATTATCATTTGTTAGAGAGTTGATTTATCATATATCTTCAGATGAGGTGTTTGATTTGATGGTTGCGGTGTTTGGAGAGGCCATAGAGTCTCTATTATATCACAATACTAGCATTAGTTATGGAGACATGTATATTGCATATGTTGAGGAGACCAGATTGACAATATTGATGGTGACAAAGAGCATGAAATGATTCTCGTCGACTGATTCCGATGCCAGTTTGGGATTCAGTAGGATGTACCTCCACCATTTCCACAGTACCACCACGATGATGTGCAGATACCATTATCTTCACCTCTTCCAAAAAATTCTACATGGCAGGAGGAATAGGTTGCCGATAGGCATATTGATGACACATGCACCACAGATGGGTCTAGGCACTGGTAGATAGCCTAGCTACAGGAAACACCGTTGAGGTCAGGACAACTGAACCTAGCCACAGTTACAATACAAAGGGACTAGTTATAGGGGTAGGTGATGGTGTTATAGTGGTAGCTAGCCCAGGCACAGGCAAAAGTGACTATTTTACAGGGGCATCTAGCTCAATCACATGCACAGGTGGCCACACTTCAGGGACAACTATCACAGGCAAAAGTACTAGTAGGGGATGGAGGGAAGGTGACAATATTGCATGTATAGGTTACTACATTACAGGCACAAGTTGCCACTTTACAGGGCCACCTGGCACTGACACAGGCACAAGTGCAGGCACAAAGCCCACTTCCACAGGCACCGAGATAGGGTCCCGTGATACAGGTAGCAAGACAAAGGCCGCAGGTACAGGGACAAGGGCCTTTGCTACTAGGACAGGGTCCACCAAGGGCTATGCACCTCCTTAATTTATTGCCATGAACATGTACATGGATATAATGTCTGAGGCGAGGTATTATCAGGATCAATTTACAGAAGTTGGTATACATGTTTTGTCTTATGTCAAGCATAGAGCAAAGTAGGCAGCCAATGTCAGGACCAACTCATGGAATCATAGTTCCAGCAGCTCAGAGAGTCATCGGTGACATAGGCATGACAAGCAAGAAGTTACTAGCTCTCGATGAAATAGACTAGCGGGGGGTACATGAGAGAGCAGTAGGGGTGCCGACCCTTCTTAGATTTATGATGGATGATGACATGTATTTTTTATTTTTGATACATATATCGGCCTGCGTGTTAAAGATGCGAGATGTATATGAGAGGTTTTGAGACACTTTATTATTTATATCTATGTATACATGTATTGACGCACACACATTCCATTTATATAGTTGATGATGATGGTTATATGTGATGTGTTTGATTTTATTTCTAATGTATTGTTATTATGGAAACTAGATATGTAGGCATGGATGGTTATGATTGTATTTTTGATTATATTTCCATTATATTGATGTTATGGAAACTTAGAATTTGAGACATTGTATGGTTTAATTTCAAAGTTATTATTGTTATGAAAATGCAGATGTTTCGGTATGGTTTGATTTGATTTCCCAGTTAATGATTTTATGAAAATTAGATATGTAGGCATGGTTTAGATGATGTACGTTATTTTTGAATGGTTTAATTTCAAATGTATTGATGTTATGGAAACTAGATGATTACGCATGGTTTATTTGATGTTATTTGTGGATATTGTGTTGAATGGTTAATTTCCAAGTTATTGATATTATGGAAATTAAATGATTATGTGCATGGGTGATGTATGGTTTTGTATTGAGTTAACTTCCAAGTTGTTGTTTTTATGGAAACTAACTAACTAATTCCTTGTTTGATGGGGAAATGATGATTGGGAAAAGAGTGGAAAATGAGGAAAGGAAAACAGTAACCTCAAAGGGCCCCATGCCCTAAGAGTTCTACCTACATAGCCCTTGTGAAAGGGGCCTCAGGCTGATGTAGTTCTCCCATAAACTAGGGAAGAATGAGATTGGGTTAGGTCAGATGAATAGGTAAGTTGGATTGATAGGTTGGTTGGGTAAGGCATGTTTTAAAAATATGGCAAGGTCAGATGTTGAATAGGTTATAGGAAAGGTTAATTAGGCATAGGCATAAATGATATTGTGGGTGATTTTATTTCGATGATCATGTCCTGTTGAAGAAACAAAAAGATAGGCAAAGCTGAACTGAAAAGAAGCAAAATGCCCCAAGTTGGCAAAGACCATAAATGTCATACCCTTAGACTTATTGAATGTAAGTCCCTAGATACATTGCATGATGTGATAGGTCTATAGGTGAAAGAAGTGATGTGATCACCATGTGTAAAGTACATGTTGTCCCTTGAATTGAGGTAGGAGATAATAAATAGAGGGTAAGGTGGAAGAGGTTGTTTAGCGTAACCTTGTTGTGTGACAACATGCCCCTTCTGCAAGATACCCAAAACTAGAATAGGCAAGTCCATGACCAAAAGTTTGTATTTTTTGTGATTTTTTCTTTTCTTTTTGCTTGTATAGATTGATCGATGAGGGAATTCTATAATGGAATAAATAGGTTCTCCTTGAGGTCTTCATGAAGCTGAACAATGCAGGAAGCTCTAGAATTATTTTATTTGAGAGATACATATTAGTCTTCTTTTTGGATAGACTAATTACAATAAGTGGTTGGCTTTTTATAGCTGTCCTTCGAGGGAGTAGTCTACTTACAGCAGTAAGAAAGAGAGGTAGATGTCCTTTTGAGGGATTCATCTATTTGCAAGAAGTTTGACTCAAGGAGTTGAGTTTTTGGTTATCCCATGTATATTTTTTTTTTTATTTTTGAACTTGAAGTCATGGACAAGACTATAACGAAGTATAGGCCTCTTTTATGAAGGAAAGACCATAGCACAAAAAGGTTAGCTATGAAAGAGGGGTTTCAAGTGATGAGTGACCATGGGATTTCATCTTGAAAAGGATGAAAAGTATCCATGAGAATCATGCCATGAGTAGAGCCATGGTACTCATATTGAAGACAAGGTTGAATGGTGATGGATAATCACATGATTCTAGTGTAGTCATTTGTCGTTGAAATAGGGAGATGGAAAGAAAAGGTCACTCAAGGGACGAGCATATAAGTGACATAAAGTGATGTAGTACTTTATTCAATAGTAGAACGGTCAAAGATGCAAGGCATTAAGGGGCTCAAGTTCAGGTTTACCTTCAAGAGAAGATAAACGATAAACACCTGATCCATAGGTATGGGTGACGATGTAGGGTCCAAGCCAATTAGGAGAAAACTTTCCCCATTTTATTTTCTCTGCTTTGGTTACGTGTTGATTTTTCTTTAGGAAAAGATCGACGACCTTGAAATTTCGTTCATGAACACATTTTTCATAGGCATGTTTGATACATTTTTGGTAGATTTGAAGGTGGTTGAGAGCATTTAAATGACGTTCATCTAATAACTCAAGTTGTGCCAAATGGTCTTGTCGAAAGTCGTCATCATTGAGCATATCTTTAAGTGAGATATGAAGAGATGGAATTTGGACTTCGAGAGGCATGATGACCTCTATACCATAGACCAAAGAGAAAGGTGTGGCAGTAGTAGAGGTGTGAATGCTGGTGCGATAAGCCCATAAGGTGAAAGGAATGTGTGTATGCAAATCCTTACCAGTATCATCGACAACTTTCATAAGAATTTTGTTTAGGGTTTTGTTGTTGATTTGGCTTGACCATTTGTTTGAGGATAATATGGTGAAGAGAAACTAAGTTGAATACCGAAATTATCACAAAGTTGGTGTAGGGTTTGTTTTTGAATTGTTTACCATTGTCAGTGATGAGGCATTGGGGAACACCAAAATGAAAATGATGTGATGGTTAATGAATTCACATATTTTCTCAGATTTGGTAGAAATGAGAGGAATGACTTCCACCCATTTAGTGTAGTATTCAGTTGCTATGATGATCCATTGATGACGTTGAGAAGAATGAGGGTTAATCTCTCTGACAAGATCCAAACCCCATTGGGAGAAAGGCCAAAAGTCTCTGGTGACTTGTAAGGCATGACTTGGGGTGTGGTGAAGGTTAGCATGTTGCTGACACTTCACACAACGTTTGACATAGTCACAACAATATTGGTTAAGGGTTGGCTAGTAATAGTCAAGGCAAAGAATACATTTGGTAACAACGTGACCACTGAAATGTCCACCACAAATCCCATCATGGATTTATTTAATGGTGTATGGAATTTCAGAACTAGTGAGGCACCGTAGGAGGATACCATCAAAGCCACACTTGTAAAGAAGACCCCCCATGATGACATAATGAGAGACACTTTTGGAGGAAGGCTAGTTGACCATTGCGAGTGAGATCTGGAGGTATAATTGAAAGGGAAAGATAGTCAACAAACTTACTTATACCATATGTCACGTGGGTTGGTTTCAATTCTTCCCACAAAATTTACGTCATGGATGAGATAAGAGGGTGACTGTAATTGTTGTACTGTGACAAATATTTTAGAGTCTGAAGGTGAGGTAGGTATTTGTGAGGTGAGGCAAGCCATGGTATCCACAAATTTGTTAGTGGATCATGGAACAATTTGAATGTCATAATTATCAAAGGTAGTCAAAAGCATGTCGACGTGATGCTTATACTTTTGAAGTATTTCATTACGACACTGGTATAAACCATTGACTTGGTTGACGACCAGTTGAGAATCACAAAGATATTAATGGCCTTAACATCTAGGGCAATGGCAGTTTGGAGACCTAACACGAGTGCTTCATTTATTCATCCAATTATTGTGTACAATCAAAGTCAATTTGAAGGATAAAGGCATAGGATCTTCATCGAGAGGAGTGGGGATGACCCCTGCACCACCCCCACATTGACATTTAGAACTGTTGAATAATAAGGTCATCTGATAAAATATGTCATCCAAAGAAAGAGTAGTAATGGATTCATCAAGAAAATCAAAGTTAGAAGATTGATTTCCGGAAAGAAGTGCATCTGCAAGCTGATCTGCAATGGTTTTTCCCTTAAAAAACTTTTGATGAATGAGTTATAGGTATAGGTCTACAAGGATCATGAGCCAACGTGCAACACATTGGTGATAGTAAGGTTTAACAACAATGTAATGCAAGGGTTCAATGTTGGTGATGACGAAGGTTTTATGGTTCAGTAGGTAATGACATAGTTTAGCGGCGACAAAGACTAGGGATAAACAAAGCTTTTTGGTGTGAGTATATCTAGTCTCATTGTCTAAAAGAGTATTACTTATATAATAAAATGCTTGCTCCCTATGTTTCTCATCGCAATGAGTGAGCATGGCACCCAAGGAATGATCAGTGGCAAAAATGTATAGGTAAAAGGGTTTTTCATCCTTTGGTGGGATGAGTACAAGTGGTTGAAGAAGGTATTCCTTTAATGATTCAAAGGCTTTGTGGCACTCTTCATTCCAATTGAAGAAAACATCATTTTTAAGGAGATGATGAAAAGGGTAACATTAGTTAGAAAGTCGGGAAATAAAACGTTGAATGGATTGCAATTTTCCTATTAAACTATGAAGTTTTCGAAGGTTAGCAGGTGGAGGCATCTCAAGAATAGCCTTGATTTTGGCAAGATTGACTTTGATACCACACAAAGAGACGAAAAACCAAGGAGTTTTCCAGAGAGAATGGAAAAGACACACTTCTTTGGTTGAAGTCGAATGCAGTATTTGATGAGACGGTCAAAGATGATTTTGAGAACTGGGAGGTGCTCGACATGACTTTTGGATTTACCGAGAAGGTATTCAACGTAGTCTTCTAATATATCGTGCATGATGTCATGGAAGATATAGGTCATTGTGCGCTGATAAGTGGCACAAGTGTTTTTCAAGCCAAAGGGCATGACGTGATAACAGAAGGTCCCCCAAGGGGTGATGAAGGTGGTTTTGTGTTGATCCTCCGGTGTGAGTAATATTTGATTATAACCCAAGAATCCATCCATAAGAGATAACATCTCATGGCCGGCTATAAGATCAACAAGTTGGTCGATGCTAGCTAATGGAAAGTCATCCTTAGGGAAGACGAGGTTAAGGTCCTAGAATTCCATCCAAATGTGGAATCTGTATGTCGCCTTAGTGACATGAGCAATGTTAGAAATCCATTGCGAATAGTCGATAGGTAAAATGAAAGAAACAAAAATAAGGCGTTGGAGTTCTTCTTTGACAAGAAGGGCAATGCGTGGATGCATTTTTCATAGCTTCTGTTTCATAGATTTGGCATTAAGAATAGTAACGATAGTGTGCACCATGATATTTGGGTCAATATCAGGCATATCGGCATAAGACCAAACAAAAGAATTGTTATGATCTCAAAGGAAAGAGGTGAAGGCTTCATGTTTAGTAGAATCTAAAGATTGACCTATCTTTAGAATTTGAGGGTCATCCTGAGTGTGAATGTTGATCTCGATGGTCGATTCATTCAGCATGGTTTGTGTCTCAGAAGGTAATGAATGGTGAATGTAAGAATCTTCTGCACCTAAATAGGTGAGAATGGAATCATCATCCTAACATTGAATGATGTTGATAGAAGGTGTGTCTTCCTCCAACATGTCAAGATAAAGAAGAGGAAGGGAAGAGGTTGCCTGATCATCACAATGATAGGTCAGAGGTCCCAAAGAAATGGTGTTCATGAAAAAAAAAGTTAGGAGGGATGGATTCTGGATCCATGAAATCCATGGGTGAAGGCGGTGCAATAGGTGAAAAATGTGATGAAGGTGTAGAAGGTGGATCTTCCTCTACGAGGTCGACTTTGGCCTTCTTAAGACTAGGTGGTTTAGCGAATCCAATACCATGGTGATATTTATGTTTTTTGGTAGTGTAAAGGAATAACAATGTGATGACCTTGTTCATAAAGACCAAAGCCAAAGCCCTTCCAAGAACAATGATGAAGAAAGGTGTGGGCGAAGAGGCGGTTGGTGAGGTAACAAAAATCGGATGAAAAAGGTCATGTTTGAGTGGGTGGCTCGAGAGAATAAGAAGTATTAACTTCCCTGAATGTCAAGTTGGTGCGAAGGTTGGGAGGACCGTATAGAAAAAATTCTCCTATACGAAGATCATAATGCGGGTGCTGATGAATGTTTTCATACTCTTGAGGAGTTTGGAAAGTGTCAATGTTGTACAAGCGATACTTCCCTAGGGTAATGCATTGAAAAACACTTGCCAAAGGGTCGGAAGTTGGTACTTGGGTGGTGGGAATGAATGAGATATTTTAAGTTTGAGAAGAAGGGTTGGTAGATGTTTTAACTTTGGAAGTTGTGGTAACAGTGGGGAGAGATGGGCTGGGTGAGGAAGATGTAGTAGCAGAAGTGGTAGATGAAGCAATGAAAGAAGATGAAGTGGTAGTGTTTGAAGATGAGGTGACAATGGTTGAAGATGAGGCGGTAGTGGTTGAAGATGAGGAAAAAGTGGTATGAGATGAGGTGGTAGTGGTAGTAAATGTCTTAACTGGAATAAGGATATCATTGGGGCAATACAACATGTTGCAGGTTTTGAAAGGTGAAGGATCTGCCTGAATAGTGTAAGGGTGTCCTTCATATTCAAACTTGATGCAGCGGTGAAGATTCAAAGGTACACACCCCATGACATGGATCCAGGGTCAGCCAAGCAGCATGTTGTATTGGAATTCCCCTTTGAGAACATATAACAATTTAAGAATTATGCGGGGACCCACGCGAATATGGAGGATAACGGTACCAAGAGTAGAAGTCAGAGTATCATTGAAAGAGTGCAACATAACTGGGTTATTATGCATGTAATTGGTAGGTATGTGCATTTTTTCATATGCATGGGAAGAAATAATATTAATACTCACACCTCCATTGATCATAATGCATCAGATGTGAGTATCCTCAATGTGGACGGAGATGAAGAGGGTGGGATCAGGATCCTATGAATGGTGAGGAGCAATCTCTCAGCCAGAGAAACTGATGGCCTACACTTGGTGAGTGGTAGTGGCAATAGAATTTTTAGGTGAAAGTGAGAGCAGAACATGATGAGGGGTGAATATGGTAGAAATGGGTGTAGGGTCATTCAGTAGAACCTCAATACTTTACAAAATCTTGAGGAGGGCCTGACGATGAGACTCAAAGGTTTGGATGAGGTCATACAAAGACATTTTTAGAGGAGATTGATGCAGTTGTTTGATCATAGTGTAATGTGTGATGCCATCAAAAATTAGATAGGCGAACCCATGGATGGTTACCTTAGGGGTAGGTGCAGATGGAATGGTAGGTGCAGGTGTACTAGATGGGTTGTTGACTTTCTCTTTTCCTTTGTCCTTTTGTGATCGAGTGGCTATTCATACCATATTCATTTCAAAGACCGAAGGTGGAAAATATGGTTGTGGAGATGGAGGTAATGACTGCTGAATAGATATAGGATTAGGTCGTGTGGTGGTAGAAGGTGAAGGGGGAATAAAATTCTCCTCCAATTGGTCATCTTCTTCCAAGGGGATTTCTGAATTACAAAGCTGAAGGAGAATGTTTCTAAGGGCCTTACAATCCTCGATATCATGCCCTGGAGAGTGATGATATGCACAAATCTTAGTATCGTCAAACCTTGCTGGTTTAGGATTGAGCGGGTCGTAAGGTTTAATGGGTGGTAATGTGATAACAGAGGTCTGTAGCAACCTAATAAGGACATTGGAATAGGATCCCGCCAACGGATCACAATGTGAAGTCAAAGTGGGTTTTGGTGAAGTTACAGGTGATTTTTGTGGAAGAGGTGTTGTTGGAGGTGGCGTAGGTGGGGCTACCTTTTTGGTAGGTAGCGAAGGTTTTTTTTTTGTTGTTAATTTAGGTTGCACCTTCTTATGTAAAGGTACATGTGGGGTATGTGAGGTAGAAGGAATCACATAAGATGAGGGTAATCTAAAATCCAAGGGTGAAAGTGGTGGTGTTGGTTGTGATATGATGGTAGGTAATGGAGAAGATGTAGGCAAGGGAGGTGATGAAGGTATAAGTGTGGATGCAGGTTGAAGACGTGGTGAAGGTAAAGGTGTGGGAAAATGAGGTGATGAAGGTAGAGGTGTGGGTGTGGGCTATCATGCATGGGATTTGTTTTTGTGAAGAGGTAAAGGTGTGGGTAAATGAGGTGGTGAAGGTGCAGATGTGGGTTGTCGTACCTTGGACTTTCCTTGGTGAAGTGGTAACTTGACCAAGGTAGAAGGATGTGGGCCTAAGATTGAAGTAAGGGGAGGGTGAATAAGGCCTAAGAGATTGTGTCTTCTTCTTAGGTGCGAGGGTTGATTTCGTGATGGGTGGTTGTTTAGTAGTCATGTCTAGTTTGACTGTGGGATGCAATAGACTAGGTCTAGGATGGAACCCCAATGTAGTATTGAGTTTAGATGTAGGCGGAGGTTTGGGTATTGATGAAGGTTTGGGTGCGAGTGAAGGTTGAGGTGAAGACCAGGTTGATGAAGAAGATGCTAATATGACTAGTTTAGGTGTCATGGTCTTAGTTATTTGGAATATTTTGGATAAATGGTTGAATTATCTAGGGTCAACATCTTCATTTGGGTAGGTACTGGGATATGGAGGCACCGCTAGAGTTTGGTGTGGTCAACATACTCTAAGCGATCAGCCAAACAAGAGAATGACGAAGAGGTAGAGGAAGATGGCGATGACTTGGTGGTAATCCCTGTGAAAAATTCTAAGGTATGTGAGACATGGAAGTTTTTTGGCTTCTAACTCTATAGGTAGAAGTGATGCAAGAAGATTAACAACATCCTGGTAGACCCTGGGAGACACATCACTGAAAGGAAGAGAGTATAAAATTTTCTCCTCTATGGGTCAAGGAGGGGGCAAGGTAGGTGATGTAGATTCTTCCTTAGGTAGAGAAGAGGATAAAATAGACTCTTCTTTGGGTAGAAGTGTGGGTAATATAGGCTCCTCAATAGGTGAAAAACTAAGTGGGGTAACCACCTCTATAGATGAAGGAGTAGGTGAGATAGGATCCTCCATAGGTAGAGGAGTGCGTGAAATAGGCTCGTGAGTGGGTAGAGGAGCTCGCATAAGAATCTTGTCAATAGACAGGATGGAAGGCAACTAATCAAAAGGGGTATGTACTGTGTCAAAAACAATATGGACCTCGTGAACATGGGTGTCATTACTAGAGGTCTTGCAAGACTGATTCGATGAATGTGTATGGTTTGGAAAATGTTTCTTAAAGACATGAAGGTTTTGATTTGCCAGCACATTAGGATTGTCCAAGATGAGATCTCCATTATCTAACATTTCCTAGACAATGTTTTTGAATGTTTTACAATTTCCGTCACTATGCCCTCTAATGCGGTGATAGTTATAGTAATCATTCTCCTTATACCATGCTGGTATAGGATGGGAAGGGTCGAAACCAGTATGATGTTTGATCGGTGTAAGAGTGATGGATCCTATTTTTAACATATTTTCCAACACCGAGGAGTAAGGTTATCCTATGGGGGTATATCTTCATTGTTCATGCTTGTATTGGAAATTATAAATAGGGGAAAGATTAGAAGGATGTTTCAGTTGGTTTGATGGATGAGATGGGCCAGATTTCAAGACCACCATGTTGGCAGATCCCTTTTCTTTAGAAATGATTGTTTTGTGGTTTATAAGAAGAAGAGTCATTCAATTTAAACAGAGTGCACTTGTTGTGCAATTGTAGTATTCTTCTCTTTGATAAAACATATTTCTAACTTCCGAGCCATGGTGAACGCCTCATCAAACGTTCAGAATGTTTGTACTCGAAGAGTTGGAGAGATGTACTTGACACAATCCCTATTGAGCAACTCTATCAGCTCAGTTTGTAGAAGTTTAAAGGTGAGCTGATTGGCAAGGATCCACCAACATGCGACAAAATCTGCGATAGATTCGTCTTTGTATTGGTGTATTGAATACAAATCAGTCATGGAGAATTTCTTAATGATTTTGATGGAAAAGTGGTCAAGGAAGGCTTGGGATAATTTATTGAAAGAAAAGATTGAGTGCCTAGGTAAAGCACTATAACAATCTAGAGCAGGTTCTGTCAAGGACATGGAAAAATTCCCGAGGAGCAAGGCATCGTTGTGTGCGATCAGATAACAAAGATGTTTGAACGATTGAAAATGTTTTTGCAGATCTTCCTTGCTATTAAATCAATTGAACTTAGGCATATCCTAATGTGCAGGATAAGGATGAATGGGTATAGATGGATGAATAGGCTCATTACATATTTCATCATAAGTCAAGGTATTGCGAGAGCCAAAACAGATGATTCAAGGGTCTGCATCTTATCCATCATCATTTTTATAAGATCGTTTATAGGATTCGATTGAGGAATGCTCCCCATAGTAGAAGGGGGTGGATAATATGAATAAGGCATGGTCGACACTCTAGTGTATGGTGGTGCCAAGTAAGAAAACTATGATGGAGGTATGTAGGAAGGAATAGACGATGAAGGCATATACCCTAGATAGGCAGAAGAAGCAATGTGTGGTTGTTGAGGAAAGGTGTAAGTATGAGGGACTTATGTAGAGACCCTCATGGCGATAGGTGGTAAAGTTTGGGATATGGAAAGGACTAAGTTCTAGAAGGGGGTATGAGAAGCCGACACCAAAGGTGGTTAGGAGGTAATTGGTACGTGAGACGCTGATGATGTGGGTATCCCTACACTAAGATCTATAGATGATGGTGTGGCAGACATCGAAGGGGAGACATATGTCGAAGGTGTGATAGATGTCGTAGGTGTGACATATATCAAAGATGTAGGGATGATTCGAGAAATGATATGCTGGGAGGTGGAAGCAGGTTATGCTACACTAGTATTGGCTAATGCAGAAGTGGGGGCAAGAGCGGGAGGAATGAAGACAAACATCCTGTATATGAGTTGTCCTGACGAGTCGCAGGTGGAAGAATGAGCGAGGTAATACTGGAAGGCTGCGGGATTGTGATCAAGGATTTTTGTGAACTCATCGTCACCTGCACTTATAGCAATAAAAGAAGTGGGGTCCATGGGTGAAGAAATAGAAGGCATTGAAGGGCTAGGAGGTAGTGGTTGACGGCTAGCATGAAAGACTAGGGCCTTGGCCTACTGGCAAGCCAAAACCATGTGAATGGTGGTGAGATAGGTAATCTGAGCTCTAACAATGATACATAAACACATAAACAGAAGACGATAAAAATCTAGAAAAATGAAAGTAGCTTGCTATTTTTTTGATAAAAATTAAAAACACAGAAACCAAATTCGGTTAGGTAACTGGTGCCTGTTGGCAAAAAGAACCAATGATGGTCATTGGACTGGTGCTGGTTACTGAAGATAATTGAAAGATGTAAAAATTTGGAGAAGAAAGGCACAAATAAGATAAAACTGGACTCTGTTAATGACAACAGAGACTCAAAAATGAGTATAGTGTAAGGATCTTAACACATAAAATTAAGGAATATAAATAAAATGTTGTTTTGGATAAAATAACCAACAATAGAGAGAAATCGACGCCGGTCAGTTAACCGATGTCGGTATGAGGAGGTAACCGATGCTAGTCACTGGACTAATGCCAGTTACTCTAAAATCTGAGAAGATGATGAAATTTTGAATTTTAAGTTGATTAAGTAAAAAATAAACACCAACCCAAAATTTGAGTATGGCAATGAGAAATCCTAACGAACTTAAAGAGACCCTGTTATCAACTAATTTTGACTTCGCAACATTAATGAGCATAATTTTTTTTTTTTTTTTTCAAAGTGTTCTTTCACATGATTTATCACCCTTGTCATAATCATTTTATTCTTCTGATCATTTTGGTCTTCGTTTCATCCATTTCAAGTGAGAACTCCTCCCGTCAGGTCGCAAACTGCGTTAATAATTAATTAATCAATATTTAATTCATTTCTTACCTATTTATTTAATAAAAAAATTTAAAATTTTTTTGGGGGTTTTTTAATTAAATAGATATTAATTTAATATTTATTAAAAATCGATTGAGAAGTTTTTGTTATTGCCATGGGAAATAAAAATTCTGCGTCTAATTGTCAGGAATGCCATATTGGCTTTCCACACCCAGATTTCCTTTTCCTGGCAAAATCTTCTTTTTTCCCTGCTTGTGGAATTTCTCCTGCTGACTAACAACCCAACCAGATGGCAAAATGGAAAAAGATCTCCCAATTTTCCACATGGGGAAATAAGTGGGAATTGTTAGCTTGTTTTGCCATTGCCACGGGAAAATGATTGAGTTTTTTTCCCATATTTCCCTGACAATTAATTCCCACTACCTGGAGAAAGGGAACTTGGTTATTCCAATGGAAACAAAGAAACAGTTATGAGGAAGCTTCTTTAATCATTGCAACAAATCCTCTGTGAAACTCTGTGGAAGAATTCATGCGTAAGAAAGTTGAGGCTCTTTATTTCTAACTTTTTTTGCTATTTCCAACTTCTTATTTCCCCGAATGTTTGCAGATAAATATTTTTCTAAAGATTTCATTGTACATTTTTCACAAACAACTCAGGAAGCAATAGTCCACACTTAGGGAGAAGGAAACAAATATCTTAACCACTCAACCAAAGAAGATTCATCACACATGGGTAGAAAAATACAAGTTTCAACGCAAGTTTTGAGATGAAGCTTCACGTGAAGGAGGAAGAAAGAAAGGAAATACAACGTCTAGTCAAACATTTGCAGACTCCACGCATTTCCAAATAAAAAATAAAAGACAACAAAAGGTTATTCATTCTCATGCATGCCTGGAGAAGGAAATAAGAGCCTACCTATTTTTTTAAAAAAAACCCAAACATTCCTACGCTTAGCTAAAAAGAAATGACAAGTTCAAATCATTTTGCCAAAGAAACAAATACCCAAGTGGGGAGAAGGAGATCAACAAGAATAAAAGCCAAATAAAAAATAAAAAAATAAAGTAGTTATGTATTTGCCCGAGGAAGAAGAAAATTTCAATGCATAGGAGAAAAGGAGGAATAAAGTCCAAAACAAAGCAGTTTTCCCATGTGCTAGGGAAAGGAATAAAGCCAAAATACAAAAAATTCCATCAACGCATAGGAGAAAAGAAAGCAAGTTTTCCAACACCTTGACAAAGAAGCTCATGCAAGTTTTTAGAGGTTTATATGCAGGAAAATACATTCCCATGCCAAGACCAAGCACACATAGCCCATGTGCCAAGCAAGAAACTTTCCAATGCCGAGCCAGCAGGGAGAAAATAGTCCATGCGTGGAGGAAAGAAGGAATAAAATCCCAAGCAAAACAGATTTTCCCATGTGTCATGGGAAAGGAATAAAGCAAAGTCCAAGTTATTTATCATTTCAACGTAGGTATTGAAGGTTGCCCACGCTAAAGCCAATGAAACAAAGTTTTCCACTCAAAAGAAACCAATCTTCACACATTTTTGCAGTCCACATGTGGAGGGAAGAAAGCAATAAGGAGAATTCACGAAGTTAGAAGAATACTGTCACGCATTCACGAACAACGTGAATCAAGTAACGTAAATAAATTAAGATTTTTTATAAAACAATTTGATCCTGTGCGAAGTCATTTGCAACTGGATATTTTAAAAAAAAAATTATTTTTCACCTGGTTTGTAACTCGAGCTTAGTCTCGACATTTTGCTTGTGTTAGTATATTTTTTTAAATTGTAACCCGAGATCGATTATTATTATTATTTTTAAAATAATAATAATAATAATTAAACAAGTCATATTTCTCTTGCGTTGATGGTGGTTTGGAGACCAAGACCCGACACCGTTTACACCATTTTGTGTGCCCACATTGATTCTCTATTAAATTCATCATGGTCAAAAAATCTATCAAGTCTATAGGGAAATCGAGGAAGTCAGTGGAAAAGTCAAATAAGTCTGCACTCAAATACGACTTCCAAGGGGTCATTCCTCCCACTTCCATCAAGTCTGCATATGACAATGTCACCGACACTAATCTTGGCCACGTTAATGTGCAACAATTTTGTGATCGGGTGAAAGATGAAGGCAAGACCATATTCTCAGATAGGCTCTACCATAGCGGTCTATCCCAAGCAACAAGATTTCCTATCTTGGTGCAATGCCCAAAGCTGGTCATCGCCTGCATAGAACATAATGATCTCAAGAGGCGAGGGGTTTATAAGGATAATTACGAGCCTTTCCTCTTAATCACACCAGAGCACATTGAGGAATTTCTCAGCATAAATGACTTCCTTAAGAATGCTGACATCACTCAAAAGTCAACATAATATTTTTGGGACGAGGAACCCCTCAGGTGGAGCAAGATGGTGAGTAAGAGGCCTCGTGTTGACTGACTTCCCGAAGAATTGTATTGCATTGATTTTGTGGAGGAAATCGGTGACATGATCACTCTCCTGAGCCGAGTCTTTAGTCTACCCTCTGTCAGGATCTTCCACCCATGGATGTATCAATTTATCTGTATCATCCTTTCCAAGAGAGAGTTTGTGGATTAGGCCACTATCATTAGTAATACTCTTCACAAACAATTGATTGAAGTGAAAATGAATGGGTGCTTCTACATGACAACATACTTGACTTATGCAGTGGCTAGAAGGAAGCTATTTTTGGGGCTAGAAATGAAAGGAGTCATAGGTCCATCAAATAATGTCTTCCATCATTATCTGCAACCGAGTTTTAAGAATAGCTCTCACCACTTCAAGAGAGTTAATGATACATTCACCTTCTGCGTGATTAGAAACTTGAATAGGAATACGGAGAAAATATTCTCCAAAGATGCCATGCATGTCATTTCCCAGTGGAGAACATGGTTTATTCAATTTCTATCCTTTTCCTACATTCACATGATTAGATTTGCAGGTACTCCATGGAAGATTCCTAAGTATGTCAGTGACAAATGGGCATTGATGGAGCTTACGTGACAACTATTCAAATTTCATTGTCTTCTTAGTGAAAATCATCGTTCAGGCATTCATTTCCCAATCCAAATTGGGGAATACCAATGTCCAAATCTCGTCAGTGCACAACTCATGAAGAAAGAGTTTTCGCTCATCACTATTCATCCATATGTGAAGATATTTCAATTTGATATCAACATATATATGTAGAATCTTCTTGGAGTAAAGTATCAACACAATCCTACCATTGAAGATTTCTAGGTTGCCTGTTCAAATGAACATGAAGTAAGAAGGTGAGAATTTTCCTACCTAATCCCTACTCAGATCAAGGCCTTTCGCATCAGAAACCCTCTAGATTTGTTGGTGGATGATGATGAATATATTATTGATCCCTCATATGATGTCCTTGCCTTTACTCCATTGCCTTGAATTGATTGGACCAAAAGAGATGAGTTTATCTTCATAACAAGAATCAACTGATCCTCAAAAGAAGCATATCCTAGTATGAAAGAGAAATTGCCAAGTTACCATCAATTCAGGTTCATACCCCAGGAGTACAAAAATTGCCAACTCGAGGAGGTCTCTAGTCAACCAAATATTCTTCTCAGTCAACTTTCGTGCCATCTACCCATATACATCAGGTAAGAAAAGAGCGGTTGCCCAAATCCACTTCTCTAAAGAAGGTGTTGTAAGATGAAACATCCAAGGGTCCTAGCCCTAGTGAAGGAAGAGCGTGTATCAGGAATTTCCACTTCAAGTACAGATTCTTCTACTCACATTGTTGATAGTTTGAGGAAGCTCATAACAAACACACCTCAACTATGTCTTGCACAAGATTCTGCTCAAGTGAAAGTGGTCTAGATATCAAACACTTTTGAACCTATAGTTCACAAAGATATTTCTCAAGGTCTCCTTGATGTTCAAGAGGTTGCTATCGAGGTTATTTCTTTGAAGATTGAAGTTGTGGAAAGGATTATAACATAATCTAATGATGTTGAAAACAATGTGAATGTTACTTCGGACTCTAGGCTCCTATATGCGGAATTGATAAAGGAAACTCCTTCTTAGGTTGATTTTGAGATCAAGAAAAGGAAGAGGGTTGTCAAGGTAATTAACATTGAATTTGATGCCCTTTTCAAGCTTTCGAATGAGGTCATTCCTAAGAATCCTAAAGTGTTCTCGCGGATAATAGTGCATGATGCCGGGAAAAAAATTACAGATCTTGTCATCCCACAAGTTGATAAGGAATGTAATGCCGTGACACCTATTGATTATGAGATATCAAGACTTGGACTTGGGAAGTCCACATTGGAAAGTGACATGACGATGGCCCATGATTCAATGGATATGGTGCTAAAGAGGCTTGAGAAATATAAATCTCAAAACTCATAGCTATAAACCAAAAAGATTCAATTGGTGGAATATGTTCAACATCTAATAAATCCAATATCCTCTGCTTTCCTAGTACCCGATGCAGTGGCTGCCCCTGATGAAGAAACTCTCAATTTGTCAAAGGAGATAAACACATTGGGCCATGTCACTAAATCTTGGATTTTAGAGATTCTAATTTTTGGGGGAGAGAAGATCAAAGTAGACGTAAAGCTCGATGCAGATATTAGTGCATATATTGATCCAACTATTTCTTTTAAGGAAACTTTTGTTTCTAACATATCAAATTTGGATGAAATATTTCCAAGTCTACAGGAGATGACAAGTATGGAATCTTCAACTCTAGCCATTGAAGGAATCCTTGAATTTGAATGTCGAGGGACATGCTTTCTTTGGTGTCTACATCTCAAGTCAAAGAAGACACTTCTCGAGGATTCTATGATCCATTATGAGAGTGTATGCAATGAAGCCTTCAATTCACTTGCCTCGATTCAGGAATTCATAATTGAGATCCCTTGTGATCTTATGAATGAGTAAAATCAGAGGCATTCATCAGTATATGTCGAGGAGCAATTCTCACAATTGTTCAAAGACATGTACATTCCTGCCATCAATTTCTCTTCATATTCAATATAACGTTCCATCAAATTAAGGAACTTGTTTGAGAATGTTCAATAAAAGATGGTTAATTTGAATGATATACGAGGTAGGATTTTAGAATTGTAGGTTTTTTGTGAGGTTGCGCTTTAACCGAGTGAACCTCCTGAAGAAGAGAAGATGTTTCAAACATTGGGAAGGTTCAGATCCTTTCAATTGGTGAAGGCGGCTAATCCTAATTTCACTAATGGGATGAGGAGATAGATTTTTTTGGTATTTAACGAAGCGGGAGAGTCCATATCTCATATGTTTGAGATAGGCGGACCCCAGTTCAATGGATAAGGACATAGTTTTTGTCATATGTTAAATGGTATTTTAAGTGGTGTTATTGTTATACCCACGAAAAACTTTTGATAACTTAAGTGGTTTCTATTTTTAGTTGCTTTTCATAAAGTTGGTTGAAAAAGTCAAAGTCACTTAAGGTGCCCTATTTAATGTGCATGTAAATCCTAACTAATTTGTAACCAACTTTTGGGTTATGGAAGGAAGTTAGGGGCTCATTTGTAGGGGTGACTTAGAGAGAGGAGAAGAAATGATTTTGTGTGCAAGATTTGATTTAGGAAAGAAACTTTGTGTTCTTTTGTGAAGACATTTTGGAGTTAATGAAATATGAACTTTGTGTCCCATTCATTATCTCTTGTAGCATTTGATGTTCCTATGTTCATTAGATGTTAGATGTTTAAATTTTACATGCAAATATTGTCTTTTATCTTATTGGCAATGTTATTAATCTGTTGTTCTTGTTCACAGTGATCAAGCTTTGATATTTACTTACTCATGTGTGTTCCCTTTTACTTATTCTTTTTTAGTTAATTCAAACTCTACTTTATTTGAGTTAGTTATTCATTGTTATCCTCTATGCGATATTAGGCTCTTCTTTTACCTAACTATTCCATGCTCCTTCCACTAATTCCTTTCCATTTATTTCCTTCATTCCATTCCATTTGATGTTCCAAAACACCCCCACATAGAATTTTGAATGTACAGATGTAAATATTGGTTTGGTTTTCAATAAAGGTAGCCTCACCTTCATTAAGGAGGGACTTCGTTCCCTTACTGTTACATGTCATTTGCATGCATGCAAATCCATATGCTAACAAAACCATAATACACTAGTTGTGATTGCAGAGTATAAAGGAAAAGAACAAGAAGAAGAAACATTCTCACAACCCAAAATGCAATTTAAACAATCAAAAACTAACAACACACTTAAATCCTAGGTATCAGATTTTAATGTTAAGTGGTTTATGCCTTTTTAAAATGACTATGAATGAAATAGAGTTATTAGAAACCGAAGAATCCCTATAAGAAATCTACGGCTGGTTTTAGGTTAGTTTTGGATAAAGTGACCCGATATACCTTTTAGTACATGTGGTCCATGCTCTGATATGACAACCCGACTAGAACACCAATCAGGGCCCACTGTCACTAGGTTGTTAAATCCTTAATGGATTCTTCCTAGAAAGTACTTATTCAAGAAGTGTGTAATTGTTCAAGTGATTTGGCCTGGGGAGTGTGTGAACAAAATTGAACTACGCTTAATCCAATCCAATCACCAAGTGGTCATGACCTCCATCATGTGATTGTTAATTAAATCTATGTGATCTAAATGCAACACTTGAAGGATGAAATGTAGATATTTTAAACCCAAATCGAAAGTGATATTTGATGTAGAAAATGGAGAATAGGAAGAGAGAATGTTTTTTCACTAAATGAAGTACAAGAGAAAAGAATAAATGTTCCTTTTAAATACCAAATGATGAATTTCCTTTAGACAAATAGAAGGAAAAGGGGATTTCTAGGGAGATATTTAGTGTTAATTTTTTCAGGAAAGAAAGAAATACACAAATTCACCCTATATGAATAATGCAAAGAACCCGAAAGAAGGGTCCCACCGGGTCTGTGAAAATGTTTAACTACAAAGTAGAGATAAAACAAATAACAGGTAAGGGAGAGGAGGAATACATGTGATAATAGAAGAAGGTGTGCACGCGTAGAATGTTGACCAACCTGATTATTAAGAGATTCCCTTTGGATAGGAGGAACGACATGTTAATAACAAAACAAGACCACCAAATGATATTAAATAGCAAATGGAAGTGGACTACCTAGTAAAGACTAGATCTGGGAAGCATAATGCTTCCTTGAATGACTGTCAATCCACTGTAATAAAAAAATTAATGCAATAAAATATTGTAAATAAATGAATCCTACTGTAGTTGATAAGATTTAGGTATCTCCTATAACATACAATAAGTAAATTTAATCTAACAGGTAAAGTTACAATTAAATCCGAAGGCTTTATAGGTTGGTCTGGGTTTGAAGGTCTAACAAAGATTATAAATGAGGTCTGGGTGAGATTTGGTGGGGTTTTGGGAGGTTTTGAGTGAGTTGGAAGCTTGCTGGTTTGGGGAAAGCTACCAGTCACAGAGACTGACACTGGTTAGGTGACCAATGTCAGCTATTAGTAATGGACCGATGCCGGCTGGGTGACTGGTATCGGTAGGGGAAATTTGGTAAAAATATTAAAAATGGGGTTTTGGGCACTCTCTGTGACTGCATAGAGAGTGAAGGGAATTTAGGTAAGGTTGTGAGATTTTTATAAAGACTCAAAGATGATTAGACGCTTGATTAGGCAAGGTATGGAGGGTGAATGGGAAAATAGTTAAATGGAGGTGTTGTGGGAGAGATCTAGGTAAGATAGAATATAGAATGAAAAAATAGCTAATACAATAACTAATCTACTTAAAATGACCAAGAAGAAACAATACTTACTTGTGGAATGTAGTTAGAAAGTAAGTGATCGAGATGGTTGCAAGAGAATGTGATCCCAAATGAATGCAACAATGACAGGAGGACACGGTGCTTCATTGTGAGTGCAGTGGAGGTCTATCAATCTCTTGATGAACGGTGTGATGTCTGAATTTTGAAGAGGTATCTAATATGTTGCAAGGTAGTTGGAAATCTCAGGGATTGTGATGCAAGATTACAAGAGCCCGAAAACAAGATTCAGAACCCATTTAATGAGATAAGATTTGTTATTTAACCTAATTGATGACGGTTAGGCAACCAACGCCGACTGAGGAATAACCAATGTCAGTTAAGGAGAATTGGTCTAACTTGCTAAAGATAGGGTTTTTCTCCCAAATTTGGCATGGTATTTGGCTTAGTCTGGGTTTGGAGTGTTGAATGGCTTAAATTAGAGTGTGGAATTAGTTAGAGGATTAATAGGTCATAAACAATTATGGTTTGGAAAGAGTCTCAGTTGGTTAGGATAAGTGGGGAATTGGTCTAAGTTCATTAATAGGTAAGGAAAATGTCTTAGGATGAGGTGGAGAGGTGATCTAGCTGGGTGAGGGGGATAATTAAATTAATTTTGGAAATTAAATTAATTAAAATGTGTGCAAGTGGGCATGGTGATGGGATATTATTGAATTAATTAATCGAAGGGGGTTAGAAAGGGTTATGACCCAACTTGGGTGTCTACAACATGTACCTATTCAATGCTTTCCCCCTGAATGAGATTAAATAAGACATGTATATATATGATTCCTTTACTTAAGTTTTGTCATTAACAAGTGAAAGGTCAACCAAGGATGATAAACAAAAACAAGAAATAAGCAACATTCGAAAGGTCAACAAAAACATAAAGAGGACACAGGTACCCAGAGGGGACAATAACACCTGGGCATTCCTATCCCTAGTGGACAATCCTATACAGGGTGTTCAAAAGGTCAAACATTGAAATTAGAGCTGACTAAGATGTCAGATAGTGCGGAAAATTGTAAGTTGTCAATTGGAAATAACAAGCAATAAAGATGAAAAGGATAAATGAAATGTCAAAGCAAAGTAAAAGGGATGTTAATGAGTAATTATCTTGCTTAGGAATCATGGATATAAATGAAATATTTAGAGGCTAAATCTACATAGTACGTGTGTGATTTCGTGACTAAATCCCCTTCAAGTGATGATTTTGAGATGCAAGCTGGCCAACGTAATGCAAGATGAAAAGTGGTAGTTGATAAATGATAGAAAATGAACATGGGTAAAGTCATGGTGAGTGGAAGTGAGGAAAGTGTTTCCTCAACTACATGTAGGTGAAAATTGATGAAGAACAAGTGTAAACAATGGGTACAAGTGAGAGAGCGTAAGAGCAATGTTGCCTCATGTCGAGAGTGTTTGAGAAATGAGTGCAAGTGAAAATTCATGAGAAGTGGTGAATATGTAAAATTTGTGTAAAAGGCAATAAACGACCTTTGATGTTCAATAAAAAGGAATGAAATCTAAGTTTACAAGTGATGTACAATAGTTGTGTATGTTCATGATCATGGTTTAAAACAAGATTGTTGATGAGTAACATGATGAGCCAATATGAATGGATCATGAGCCAAACATGTGGACTAAAATATGAGCTTAAACAAGGTATAAACAACACCTAGTGATATACTAGCCATGTGTCTCATTGAGATCTTGTGTGTACACATGAAGTTTAATTGTTACTTGAAGTGAAGACTTGTAAGATAATGAGTAAAAAATGCCAATATGTAGGTGTGATTAAAATAGCTAATTAGTGATTGATAGGGTGGAAGGTAATTTTACGTTATGCATTAATCCGTTATCAACCAATTATCTATAACATTGATGGAGATACATTTGATTCTAGTTGCAATATTTCTCTATTGTCATTCAAACATCCTTATCCTTGGTAGAGATTAGAAATATTGTTGAGAGAGTTTTTATATTCTTTTTTTTTGTAATTTTGGTTTTGTGTTTTTTATTTTTTAAAATATATTCAACTCTCTCAATTTGTTAAGGGGTTTAGAACCATTGGTGGCTTAATGGAGGGAGTGGAAGTTTTTGTGGAGACAACATAGGTGATCATATGACAAATAAGACCTTGGATCCTTCACAACAATTTGTTTAGTGTGTTATAGTGTGTGGATCTGTAAGAGGATAGTCATTCTTAATTCACCATGAAACTAGATACCAAGCTCAATAAATTGTAGTGGAAACTATTGACTCACAAAATGTGATGATAAGTTGATCACAGAAACTATGAAACAAACCATGACGTGAAATATAAATAAATTTCAAGTGAATTGTGCATTAGTTAACAAATAGTTGTAATGAAATATGAATGAATGGAGTAGGAGAGAAGGAAGAACATTAGTGAGAAAACATTATTTTACTATATTTTTTTGGGAGATACAAATATTTTTTTGGATTTCAAAACATGTTTAGTTGTTTGGATGTGTGTTCTTGTGTTTGTATTAATGATGCTAGTGTAGGATGTGTGGACAATCAATTCATGTCTCAAATTGAAGCTAAATTAAGAGAAGAAAAATGTATGGAGTGGACAGAATGTGGAAGTAAATACAAGTAAAATTCCTCCCCAATCCATGAAAGGATTGGATGAATAAAATTCATGATCTAGATAAGTAGGTGGTAGATGAGATAGGTAATAGGATTGTATTATATCATGTGAGTGAAGAGTGAAGCAATGATGTCAAATAAAATCCATTGGATTGTTGTGAGTGGAGGACATGATTACGAAGATGAGGAAATTAAGATAAGTGTCAAGTGATTTGTATGTGCAAAAGTGTTGGATGAATGGTGACCTAAAATGGATATATGGTAGAAGATAAAATGAGAGGAAGTGGTGTGCTTGAAATAATGTCAGGTGGTGACAGAGTGGAGAAAAAAATTATTTATGGAAAAAGTGTGATAGTAAATAATAAGGTATTGTAACGAATGGGCATGATGAGATCACAATTACATGAAATATGAGTTATGGAGAATCTAATGTGTTGTCATGTGTTTTTGCAAGGGAAAAATTCAAAATGAAAACATGACAGCTTTACCCTAGTGTCAAAAATTTTGCTTGTAAGCCCTCCTAAGAATTTATTCGAATCAATTTTCCCTCTGTGTCAAGCTTATCCTCTCCTTTCAAGTGTTCATATATGTTATGGTGGCCTTGCCCATATGTTTTAAATGTAAAAACAATATCACGATGTTCTTTTGATGCAACACTTTCGAATGCAAATTCTTCAATGAACCTAGAAAGGATATTTTTCAGCCTTTCTAGGACTGGTGTACATCCCCCAGGAGAGAGTTGAGGGCCCAAATTCATCAGGAAGTGGAATTGAGGAGATAATAATGTTGTGTAAGTAGTTTAGGAAGATTAAGGAAATATTTAAAAGCTTGGAAACAATTTCAATGAAAGCGGGTTTTTGAAGGTGAATGAGCTTACAGTTCAAAATAACACCTGAGCTTCGAGAAGTGATCCCAAAAGATCCATAATGAGTTTTAGGTTAAACAAGATACCATTGGAAAGGTAATTAAGTCCTATAAATGATGGTATTTTCATATTTTTCACAAGACGTAGGATATTCTTCCCACAGTTTGTTTTCAGTAAGCACAACATGTAGTCCTGAGAAAAAGCATATTTTTGAGGGAGTTATAGGAAGAATAAGAGCATGTGAACCATCCCATTCTTCTCCAAATGTTTTTTGGATTCAAATTAATATAAATAATTTATAAAAATGACCTTTGGATGCTCTGGAAACTTCATCGTCAAGCCTCTCTCCAAGGTAAGCTTTCGGGACAACTAAATTTAAGGGTGGACACATGTCATCACCAGATGATGACAAAATTTTGTGTCCCATATGTCCCATTCCCTTGGAATATTTTAAACACAATGAATGTGCCTATGCCAAATTTAGCCTCTTAGATCATCATGTGACCCTGATGAAGCCCAAACTTTTTAGTTAAGCCCCTTCCCACCTTTACTCAGCTCTTCCCATTGTGCAATCACGAAGTGACACTTGTCACTCCCAGGTGAGGGTGCACTTTCCTATCCTTTATGTCCCATACCCTTGGGATAATTAGGACACAAAAATACACCTCATGGCTAAGTTGGCCCTTGATTCCCCATGAGACCCCAGGATGTCTCTGCAGTCCATTTTTAGCCCCCTCTCCTCTCTGCCTCACCAAATCAGCTTTTGCCACTTGTCCTCACCAGGTGAGGGTGTTTTTTTTTTGCACAAAATATCCCATCCCATTGGGATAGTTGGGACACAAAATTATTCCCAAGTCCATCCCTTTCCCAGGTCCACCATGTGACCTAGGTTTAGCCTCAGGAGGTTTTCGAGTGTTTATTCTCTTTCCTCCGCTAAACAATCCACCTTCACCACTTGTCAAGCTGAGAAGAGGTCACATTTTTATGCCCCATATTTTCCACCCACTTAGGACACAAAAATGTTCTCATGTCTAAGAAGTTGTAAAAAATCCAATTTTACAAAAACTCTTATTGTCATGCTTCTTCTCTCCGTGTGTGTGCAAGAAAGTTACTGGCGAAAGAAACTATAAAAGCCATTTCCATACTTCTTCACTCCATTTTTCTTCCACTCCTCCATTTTCATTTCTGGGAAACACTCAAGAAAATTTTTTTTTCCTAGACACCATGCCCAATTTTTTCCAGATTGACTCCATGGCTAAAAACTTGAAAAACTCATATCTCCCAACCTGGTAATTGAAATCAAGAGAAATGTTCACAATCTCCCCCTTTCCCAGGTGCCTACAAGAATAAAGGAATAGAGAAATTATAGGTGCCCCTAATTTTAAGACATCAAACCCTATATTTCTTCCCTAGCTCATGCTTTTTTAAATTCCCACCATTCCGGTAGACAGTTCGAGCTAGAATTTTGAGCACATAATCCAGAAGACAAACCTATTCCAGAGAAGTTGATTTCATTGCAATCCAAGGTGTGGAAGACCAATTTCTAAAAATAGTAAGTACATGGTGCCTATACTTACTATAAATGTAACATTTATTAAAATAGAAAAACCCTTCAAGACAACAAACTCAAAAAATGACATAGGTGACAAACTAGGCAACTTGGGCTAAAAAAGCAAAAAAGCACAAAAAAGCAAAACACAAAAAGTAACTTTCTAAAAATAGAAAGTATTTGAAAATGGTAAAGAAACATCTGTGAAATTTTTCCAAGCATGTTATGGATTCCACAAAGCTAATTTCAAGTCAAAAAAGAAATATTTCCTGAAATAACAGCTCCTACATCCCAACAGCTAAAAATAGAAAGTTCAGTTTTGAGTGCAAATAGTTGTTGTCATCTCCGTTTTGGCTCATTTTGTTGATTTTCATCAATATGAAGTTCAAATTTTCCAGATTTGAGCCCATTTTGGCTATGTCATTAGACTACTCAAGTGTGGGTGACAATGATGTTACCCATATAGACTAGGAGGACCTCAAGAATAGGATGTCAAGTGGACCCAAGGAACATGTGGAGGATAAAGTCTACATAAGTGGGATGTATGTAGTGGGTGGCCATCCTAATTCCATTCAAAATATATATTTGGTGTTAGCATGCTCCCATCATTATGAGATAGACACCTGAACCATCAGAGCTAACAACAACTCAGTCCTGACGGTAATCACTCCCAAGGTAATCTCTTAATGTATGCAAATCCTAGTATGGAGCAATATGGTCATTATTTCAAAAGAGTTTACATTAGGTGAGTGTTCTAAGATTGAGTCATATCTCCAAGGCCTCACTCTTGGTCTATGATTAGAGCAAGGAAAAAATCCCTCCCGTATGCCAAAGTCTCTCTCCCGAAATGAATTCCACAAGGGCTTATCAAATGCAATCATCCTCGTGAGTCGGCCAATGAGAGAAGAAAAAACAACAAATTTTCATGACTAGATGGAATTATTAATTCTCACAATCATCGATGCATAAAAATTATATATTGGGGTAAAATCGGTGACAACTTGTACCATCAACTGCTTCAAGTGCCAGCTTCCAAAAAATTCTTCATGACTTCATACCTAGTATATGCCATTGTAAGCATGAGACCATTCAGGGGTTTGAAACTTTCCCAAAATGTTTCTCAGAAGGCTCTTTCATATGAGAAATGTCCACACCTGTCCTTGAAAGAAAGCAACCAAAAATTTGTAAGAGTGAATGATATGTTCACAATGTTTTTCGTCAAACTGTTGGAAGGGAACCCTCACTTAAGGATGTCTTTGCAAGTTGTTACCATAATAAAAAGGTATGGGTCATTTTTCATATAGTTTTCAACCTTTTCCTACATCTGAGTGTCTAGTTTTGAAATTAATTCATAAAGGTTTCAACACTACCTCAGCAATAGGATCATGTTGTTTGAGTTGTGTAGGCAACTTATTCATGTCAATAGTAAGCTGAGAAATCGAAAGAAGAAGACAATTGCTTTCCCTATCTCTTTGGGGATTTTATCCTACAAAAGTGCTCATGAGGTTGCCAACATGGAATTTTTCTTCTCTCCCATAAGAATATATTCATCTAATCCAAGAGTAAGCCTTGATATGCAATGTGATCCAGACACTTTTCACCTCCCCGAATTGCATCACGTTCCATACATTGAAGAGTACTGGGTAAATTGTGTCGATGATTTCAAATTCAAAGAGAGAGATCACAAGAGGATGAAAATCGAGTGAATGAGAAGATTCAAGATTGATTGGTATGAGGATGGCATTCAAGATGATGGCACAGAGCTGTATGACCCATAATATCCAATAGTAAAATCCTCACCCCTTCCGCAAGTGTCTTGGAGCATTCACGAGTCAGCGAAAATAAATGAGTGGAATGAGGTGGTCATCAAAAGATCAAAAGAGTGGTTCAAAAGGAATAGGTATTCCCTCATTCCATCAGGTAACTTCCCAACTCTCCAACTACGAGCATCCTTTCATTCCTCTTTAAAGGCCATGGAAAAAAATCCCATCTCAGCTCACTCAGGAGAAAGCTCAAAACAGAAGGCAATGAAACCAGAAGCCCCTCACTACAGAAGGTTGCATAAAGTAGTAAGAACAACAAAGGACCTTATGGTAGATTTGGAGCAAGGGGAAGTTGATCCAATTCATTTTTCAGTCCCTTATCTATTGCATAATCCCCTTCTACACAAGATGTCCATTATTTTTCTAAGAAAGAGACTACAATATTTCCAATGCCGAGTTAAAGACAAATGAGATATTTCCTTAGGTGTAGGAAATGATCACAATAGAAGCCCACACAATTCAATAGGCAGGAGTCCCTGACTTCTCAACAATAGCTTCAATGGTAAAAGTAATGAAGGGAAAAATTTCCCAAGCATCTTCATGCTTCTTTAGTAGTGCCTCATGCAATCAATATGTTGAGGTAGTCCAACTAAAGGTAATCAAGCCCATTGATGAAATGACCTTGGCTGAATATGAGATGACCACCACCCCCTATGCCCAAAAAATCAGGATGGATTTGAACATTTTTTCAAGGAATATTCCACTCACCTCATCACGAGGAATCGAGAGTACAAGGAGAAGATTTATCAGTTGGAAGATCATGTGAAAACACTTACCTTGTACGTGCAAAATTTCATGGACCCAAATTCCTCTTCATTTCTACCAATTGAAGAAGTTACTTCCATCATTAGCTTAGATCCAAAGTTCATTCTAAAGACATAGGGTTTGAACATTTAGGGGCGAGAAAACAAAAAATGGGTGAACAAGATTGTAGAAAAGGGGAAAGTGTTGTTGTCGAAGATGATCTCATTGTTCAAGTACGTATGCATGAAAATCACCAAGGTTCATATGACAAGGGGTGAAATTGAGAAAGAAAAGGAACATTGGGATAAAGTGTTTCCATTGGTGACGAAGATGGGGAGATATCATTCTCAAGTACTAGTAGACATGAAGATATTCAATTCTCCATTTAAGGATTTGTCAAAAGTATGGGCTAGAAATCGTGTCACCCAGTATAAGATGTTGAACCATGCTCTAGAAGAGTTAGATTCAAATGAGGAACATGTCTCTAAGACGTAGGATGATGTCAACATCAAGATACATAAGCTTGGAATGCCTATGATTGATGAAAACACCTCTGTGGATGACCTATTATAGTATTTTGAAGAACTTGTCAAATAAGAAGCTGAGAATTCCTTTTCCTTCAACGAGGACACATTGGAGTCTCTCACCGAGATAACGGCTTTGATATCAAACACTGTAAAGAAACATTAGTATCGGTTCACAAAGTGTAAAAAACATCAATGTCATTTGAATAACTAGATCAAGTCATTGAATTTTGTACACATTCCCTAAGCCGAGAAAGTTATACCTGCAACGGCCCAATATAATAGGGAATTCTAAAGATTGGATTTCTTCCCAGAGGTACTAAATAAAATTTTACTGGAGAACAAAGTAGAATCAACAAGGGCCTTATCTCCATATGATTAGTTCTCTATCTTCTTTTCTCTCTCTTCTCTCCCCCTCTTCCTTCATGTCTTATTTCTTCATCAGGAGGGGGTCACACTTTCATTTTATCTTATTTTCTTTTTTGTCCTAGTCTATTTTATCTTATGTGATTATAGGTTGCATTGTAATAAGTCACCCTCAATTAATTAAAATGGGAATTAATTTAATTCCTAGGAATACAAAGTGTCACATGTTGTAAATGACAAATGAAAGGTTGTGTGGGGGGTAGGTGAAGAGTCTTTCGAAAGTCTATATATTCTAATGACTTCTCCATTCAAAAGGGTTATCAATTTTGTATGTTAAAGAGTAGATAACTACTTATAATAAGCAAAAGATAGCTATTTCCTCTATTTTTCCTTTTCATATGTTATTCCATCCATCTCATTGTACAACTTTTCCAATATGTCGATAAAGGAAGGAGTTTCATGCTTTTCTGGATGAGCGAAAAAGTGAAATTTTGTTATTTATGGTCTCATCTCATCTTGATATATTTAGCAAGGTTATGATTCTTTCCAATTTTGTGTGATAATATTTCTGGTTAATCCCTGCAAGAATATGAGTTTTCCTACTTGCAGTATTAATTTCTCTCCTAATTTCCCACTCCTACTTTGCCACCTTCCTGATTAACTAAAATGGAAATTATTCTGGTGTAATCCAATGTTATGCAAATCAGTAAATAAATGGAATAAAATGTAATTAAGTAGACCCAAAAAAACAAAGCTATGAAAATACAAAACCCTAATGTGCAAAGAAGGGTTAGAGAGGCCTTAGTTGATTCACATATGAGGTAGGACTATTTCACAGTGAATACCAGATGAACGGAAAGAGGAAATGTCCATATTGGACCTCCAAAAAGAGCATATTCAAGTTATCTGAGTAGACTGGGGTGCCTGGAAAGGGATGGGGGTGACTAGGGTGCCCTGGTCTGTAGAAATGACCAGGGAACCTCCTTCAAGGTTTCGTTGAGTGATCATCTACCATCACTTCCTATCATGTTGATGTTGATGGATTGCACTGGATGTTGCTATAAATCAGAGATGAAAAGAGACCTGCAAAACCCCAAGCCAAACATCAAAACCCTAAAAAAGAAATATGCAAATGAAGGTGTCAAACTGTCCTCAATGGCCACAATAGCAAGCTTATAAATGAGCAATGCACTACATCTCAGACCCAATGTAGTTCTAGGTGTGTGTGTGCAAATCGTGCCCTAGGTTACTCTTATGTCAGTCGAAATTTGTGAGGTAGTGAACAAATAAATAGATGTAGAATGTAGTAAATGTGTGCATGGAAACAATATAATCCCCTCCTATGAAGTGTGATGTAGATGAACCAACCTTGTGTGCTTTGTGATGGAGCTATATGGATGTAAATGTAGCTTTAGATGCCTTTGATGGATGCAACTCTAGGTTGTGATAATAGATGTTTAGTGTTTGGTCCCTCATTATGGTCCCATAACTTTATATTTATATGATTCTCTTGTTTTATTTTTGCAATTAACCTCGAAAATTCCTACCACTAAAAACATGAAAAACTCAAATGGCTATAAAGTGCCCAAAAGATAAGAGTAAAGTGCAAAGAGGATAAGGGCACCCTAGTCCTAGTTGAGCACCCCAGTCAGAGATATGATGAACGTAAAATGACAAAATAGACTAGGTAATTACATGCGAAAGGTAAAAGTGATGACAGAAAACAAATTAAAATTGCCAAAGGACATGGGTTAATTAGTACTTTCCTCACTCAAAAACCATATGAATAGTAGTATGAAACCGGGATTCCTGACTACACTTGCTTCACTCAAAAACCATATGAATAGTAGTATGGGTTAATTAGTACTTTCTTCACTCAAAAACCATATGGATACTACTTAATTAGTGACTACAATTCCTAGTAAATTCCTCCCTTGCACAAATTGCAAGAATTTTCCGTAGGTGTAGTGGAGTGTGCTGTTGGATCCTCGACCTCCTCGCCAACCATTGATTTTTTTTTGCGCATAATATGGAGCTGCCCCATTCAAGTAGAGGAATCTTGTCCTACAACATTGGCAGAAATCCACCAATTTCTCCCATCAACAAATTTTCTTGCCAATAGTTTTTGGCGCCTACCGTGGGACAAAGTTTGCACATTCTGCATCCAATATATGAATTGAAAAATACAAAAAAAAAAATCAAATATCCAAAAAAAAATAAAATTGAAATTTGAAAAGTCATCGAGCCTTATGTCTTCCACCAATATCTATTCCTGGTAACCCTCCATTCTAAAGACCTGAATTTTTGTTCCATATCTAAGAAGCTATTATATCTGACAGGAGGGAGGCTATCTAGAATAATATAGAAAACTTCTCCCACTACTTTATAGCTACAAGAGTGTTAGATTCTAAAGAGAAATGTGTAGAAGACTTGGAAAGAGGAAAACAAGCTCAAGTTCAACAAATGAGAGCTTAAGTCAATGTAAAGTATACAAGCTCGATTATCATAGATACACTAGGTCTAACAGACAAAGAGGAAATATTGATCCCATATTTGAAGAGCTTTAAAGGTGGAAAGAACAAATAAGAAATTCATGAAACTCCCTTAATTCTAATACTTCTCTCATTAGTAGTCCAAGCAGTGTCATTCTATTGGACTTAGAATTTCTTGATCTTGGAGAAGACTTTGAAGACTTTGCAGAAGAAGAAGAGAAAGTAAAAGAAAGAGCAGAAGCAAAAGTAAGAACAAAAGTAAAAGAAAGAGCAGAAGCAAAAGTAAGAACAAAAGTAGAAGTAAGAGCCAAAGAAGAGGCCGAAGAAAAAGTATAAGAAATAATGGTGGATGAAGGAGAGACACCTCCACCAATTGTGTCATAGGGTAGAAAAATGGGTCCACTCACCCTCCCTCGACCTATCCATGAATCGCTAAGGACATTTAGAAATAGTTTTCCCAAATTTAGAGGAGATGGCACAAAACTCCTGGAAGAACATGTGGAAACATTCATCACCGCCTTTGGAGTGGAGCATGAATATGTGTTAGTTAGGTTTTTCATGGAATCTTTGCAAGATAAAGTAACATAATGGTTCTATCTCCTACCAGCTAGATCCGTCACGTTTTGGGATGATATTAAAAATAGTTTCGAGGATAGATTCAAATCCATTGAGGATTGCCAAGACCTCCTAGTGCAACTGATGGAAATGAAAAAAGAATTTAACGAGACTATGAAGGATTTTGTAGCCTGATACAATAGGTTGATCAAGATAATATCCTTCAAAGATATGCCCTCTAATGATAATGTAAAGATATTCTTCATCAATGCAAAATTACCCGAGGTAGGATTCATTCTCTGAAGATCCCTACCTAGGACTCTGAAAGAAGCTTAAGACTATGTTATTAAGATAGAAGATGATCTAATTATGTCCAGAAAAGTGAAAAATCCAAATGGAAAGCAAAAAAGTTAGAATTCTAGCTCTAAATCTATGGACCCCCTGGTTAAGAAACTAGGGAACGATGTGATTTCACTCAAGAAACAACTTGCATAAAGTACCTTGAGAAATGATCCATAGAAGACATTTTTTCCAAATAGATAAAGGATTGAACCATCTCCTCATAGACTCACTCTAGAGGCACCACCAATAAATGCAGCCTGTGATGTGTAAGAGGAATAATAAGAAGTCAAAGAGTCAGAAGAAGAGAATGAAGATGGAAATGTTCTTAAGATTGAAGAAGTTGAGGATGACATACATATTGGTTTCCTTGAGTATTAATTAGGAAAATATGATGATGATGAAGAGGCACCAAGTTTCTCATGCATGGTGTTTACTCACTCCCAATCTAAAAAGGGAGCTCCTTCCTCTACAACTAATGTGAAAAATAAGAAGAGAGATGATCCTCTAGTGGTAAATCCATAGAATAATATAATCAATAGACGATAGCCACTCCATATGTCACTGTAATCAACGAAGGAGAAACCAGGGCCCATAACAAGCAAGAAGCAAGTTTTCATGCCAAGTAAGTCCTCTAGTGTCTCCCCTGTCTTTATTTCTGCCTCTAAGGCTAATCTTACAAAATCATCTAATGCTCAATCAAAATCAGATACTCCTTCCCTTCCTACTACTCTGCCCACTAAAAGTTCCCAAGCTTCCAAAGCAGCACCACATCCACCTGATAAAACATCCACTATTCGACGAACATCAAGTTCATCCACCTCAACTCCATTCGACATCATCGAACGTGTGAATAAGTCTAAAGTTTAGATTTCTAAATCTGAATTTTTATAAACACACCCAGAGTAATTTGAGAGGATTTTTGGTTATATCAATGGTGGTAACCTAAATCCCAACACTACAAATCCCAATTCCAAAGGGTTACTGCCAACACCACCCACTCCTCCAAATCAAAACATGCTTTCATTGAGTGCATCCAAAACCAATAAGGTAGAACCTTTCTATCTCTCCCTCTTGATTAAAGGCCACCAACTAAATAATTGTATCATAGATTCAGGTGCCTTAGATAATGCAATGCCAATCAAAGTTTCTAATGTAGTAAGACTTACCTTGACATGAGCAACTGGCTCTTGCTATTCTATGGAATCAAAAGAGGTACCACTAGTAGGAAGAATCAAAGATGATCAAGTGGCCCTTTTGGTTGAAGAAGAATTTTTTGTTAACTATTTTGGTGTCGGATATCCAAACATCTTTTGGCATGTTGTTGACCAGGAGCTTCTATAAATATTTAGGTGGTGAGATACAAATCAATTGGTCTTCTGCAACCATTCCAGTGAAGGGTGAAATGAAGAATTTTTTTCCCATGTGGAAGATGAAGTATACCATCAAAAAGTTTTAAGATCCAAAAGTTGACATCTTGTTCCAAGATAGAGGACTAGGTAACTATTTCTTCACATCTAAAAGGGATGAGAATCTACCTCTCCTCGTGGAAGATGAAGAATATGAATTATGGATGATGGAATTTGACAGTAGCCATTATAGCACGTGGGATCAAGATCCGACATTGTTCTAACTTCTCCCTTGAGTGATTTATTTCCATTTGTTTAAAAATTATAGTTAAAAAACACCAATAATACTACAAAGCATGAGGCCCTTCTTCTCAGGATGGATGTTATTAAATATATGGGCATAAAAAAACTCAAATGGCTCGGAAGCATTGAGGTAATTGTCAAATAGGTAAGAGATCAATATCAAGTCAAAAACCCAAGGCTCAAGCACTATAAGAATAGGGTAGGGACTGCATCGAGGCTTTTGATGCTTTCCCAATCCAAGTTGTCCCCCATGAGTAAAATGAAAAAGTTGATTCTCTTGCATTTTCAACTTCCTTGATGACTTTGCACCCATCTTTCAATAAGGACAAAGTGACTATTGAAATGGTATTCAGGATGAGTGTGTTGAATAACATTAATCATTAGAAAATATTCAATGATGACAGTCAAATTCTCTCTTTCACGAAGCAAAGATACAACTTCAACAATATTTTCTATGATGGAAGTGATAGTCTAAATCGGGAGTCTGTAGCAAATGAAGATAAAGAGGGGATAGATGGAGTAGATTCAGAAGGTGTCATTAGATTGAAAGGAAACAAGATGCCCAAAGGTCTTATGTCTCTCAAATATTTTTTCAATAAGCATGACAAATTCTTTAAGGAGAAAGCTAAGCAATCATCTTGGTGCCCAACTGAATTTGAGAAAGAAAATATCGACACCGCTGAATAGTCAAGAATAGTAAACATTGATAAGTGTTATTCACCTAAGGAGAAGAGAATATTTATCTCATTATTGAGAAAATAATATGATGTTTTGGCATATTCCTATGATGATCTCAAGTCATTCCATCCCAAGGAGATGCATCGTTGGATCCCGTTGAAGCCAAAAGCCAAGTCTTTTAGGAAAAAGTAGTGGTCGTACAATCCAAAAATTATAAATACCATCAAGGAGGAAGTCTTGAAAATGTTGAATGCAAGGATAATATTACCTATCAGCCTATCCACATGGGTAGAAATTATTATCCTAGTGTAGAAGAAGAATGGAGAAATAATGATATGTGTAGACTTTCGCAACTTGAACCAATACCCGCTACCAATCACGGATCACATCCTTAAGAAATTAACAGGATTAGAGATGCACTCATTGTTTGATGATTTCTTTGGGTACAATAAGATTGAGGTAGCGGAAGAAGATAGATCCAAAATAGACTTCACAAATCCATGGGGTACTTTTTCCTACAACACAATGCCTTTTGGTCTTATCAACGTCAAAGTGACGTTTCAATGAGCAATGGATTTTACCTTCAAAAATCTCAAGAATGACTTCATCATATATCTTGATGACCTCATGGTATTTTCAAAAAAGTGAGGAGATCATCTCAGACATTTAGAACAAGTGCTAATCAGGTACCGACAACATGGAATCTCTATAAATCCTAAGAAGTGCATCTTTGGTGTTATTGAAGGGATTCTCCTTGGACACATCATGAATAAGGAAGGGGCTAGGATTAATCCAGAGAGAATAATATCAATTTAAGCATTGTCCTTGCTAACAATCAAGAAGGGTTTCCATTCCTTCTTTGGTAAATTCAACTTTCTCTGGCACTTTGTTCTTGATTTCACCAAGCTGACCAAGTATATCATTACCATGATAAATCCTCAAGCAAGATTCAAATGGAATAGTAAAGGAAAGACAACATTTGAGGTAATCAAAGAACTAATAACAAAGGCTCCCATTCTTGTATGTCTAAATTTTGATAAATATTTCATCTTGTATTGTTATGCTTTAGAGCATATGCTTTCTGTCATCTTATTCCAAAAGACCGAAGAAGGAATTGAAGCACCCATTGCTTTCATGTGTTATCCGTTGAAGAACCATGAATGTAGGTATAACCAAATGGATAAACATGCCTATTCCTTGGTCAGAGTAGTAAAAATCTTCAAGTTTTACATTCTAAACTCTTGCACCGTGGTGATGGTCCTAGGCTCCGCAATCAAGTCAATCTTAACTCAATGGGATCCAAGAGACAAGAGAGGAAATTGGGTGGCAAGAATTAAAGAGTATGAATTGGATATCTAACCTTCAAATATGGTTAAGGAAATGGTTTATGCTGGCTGATAGCATAGGATGAATCTCTCTCAATTCAAAGTTATACAAAGGAATACATCTTCTATGAGTGCGTGAGTAAAGATCTACCCTAAGTGCTCTTTGTAAATACCACCAATGAATGGTATGCTGACATTTCCAATTTTCTCACTTATGGAGAATGTCTGGCTCACTTTGACTATAATAAAATAAGAACTCTCAAACTCAAGTCATCTAGGTACATCATTTGGGATCATGTATTATACAATAGGGGACTTGATGGATGTTTTCTAAGGTTTGTGGACAAAGAGAAGTTTCTAAAAGCATACCATGATCAGGATTGTGGTGGGAATTTCTCTGTAATGGTGATTTCTCAAAATATCCTTCATGGTAGGTATTATTGGCTCCTACCTTGTTAGCAGATGCTCAAGAATGGGTCTCTAAGTGTGAACCTTTCCAACAATTTGTTGGGAGACCACAACTTGTTATGATTTCTCTCCAGCCAGTGGTGATCGAACAACCTTTTTAACAATGGGGCATGGACTTCATCCAAGTTCTCAATCCTCATTCAAGCACAGGGAATACCTATGTTCTCATAAAAACTGACTACTTCACAATGTGGGTGGAGGAAAATTTGGAAAATCAAGCCAATTTTGAAACGGTATGCAATTTCATCAAGGAGAACATTATTGTCCATTTTGGGATCCCTCAAAAAATTGTAGTTGACAATGCCACATACTTTTCTTCCATGGAGTTGACTAAATTTTTATATGGTTATGGAATCTCACTATCACATGCATCAAACTACTACCCATAAGCGAATGGTTATGCTGAATCAATCAATAAGAATACCATGACCATTTTAAAAAAACTAGTGGATGAGAATCAGATAAAATGGTAAAAGAAACCCTATTATGCATTGTGGGTAAACCAGATCACCCCTAAGAAGGAAATTAGTATGTCACTATTCCCTTCACTCTATGGGATCAATACAAAGATTCCAGTCACTATCAAATTTCTATCACTTAGATTAGTCAAAGCAATTGAAGATGGCCAGTATAGTGACTCCCTTGACAAGAGAATATTTTTTCTTGAAAAACCTTGATGAAGACAGATTCAAGTGGTAGATCAAATAAAAGAGCATCAACCGAAGGTAAAGAAGTTGTTTAAAAAAAAGAAAAATGTCAAGGGATTTCAAAGTTAGAGATCTTGTCCTATTATGGGACAAAAGGAGAGATCCAAAAGGAATCCATGGGAAGTTTGATTCCTTGTGGCTAGGACCATTCCAGATTCAGGAAGCATGTGGAGAAAATGCTTTTTACCTCTCTTATCTGGATGACACACATTTGGAATTTCCCCACAGCAGGAAATATTTGAAGTTATACAAATAGTGAAAGTGGGTTGTCCCCCACATGTACCATAGGTGAATTTACGATGTGTGTTTCCATTTCTGTTCCCTTTTCATTGCGGCGTGTTTCCTTTTGTTGTTGTGTGTGTTCATCATTTCAGTCTATCTTTGCTTATATGAGACTTTATATAGCCCAATGGATAAGGAACTAGTATGTGTTGTATATTGAGATTATGGAGTTTCTACTTACCCCATCCTCACTTTTTTTGATCTATAATAATTCCCTAAGTGAGAGCCAGCTATTTTCATGTGTTTTTGCAAGGGAAAATTCAAGGTGAAAACATGACAACTTTACCCTAGTGTCAAAATTTTTACTTGTAAGCCCTCCTAAGTAATTCTCTAAATCAATTTTCCCTCTGTGTCAGGAATATCCTATCCTTTCAAGTGTTCATTTGTGTTGTGGTAGCATTTCCCATGTGTTTGAAATGTAAAAATAATATCATGGAGCTCTTCCAATGTAACGCTTCTCAATGTAGATTCTTCAGTGAACCCAGAGAGGCTATTTTTAGCCTTTCCAAGATTGGTGTACCTCCTCCAAGAGATATTTGAAGGCCCAAATTCATAGGGAAGTGATATTGAGGAGATAATAACGTTTTTCAAGTGGTTTAGGAAGATTTAGGAAATATTTAAAGGTTTGGGACAAGTTCAGTCAAAGTAGGTTTTTGAAGGTGAAGAAGCTTGCAGCTCAAAATAGCACCTGAGCTTTGGAAGTGATTTCAAGATCTCTGTAATGAGTTATAGGTCAAAAAATACCATTGGAAAGGTAATTCAATGCTATAAAATATGGTATTTTCATATTTTTCACAAGACATAGGCATTTTTTCCCACATGTGCTATTTTCAGCAAGCACAACTTGTGGTCATGAGAACAAAGGATATTTTTTAGGGCCTTTCAAGAATAATAATAGCATGGGAACCATCCCATTATTTGCAACATTATGTTTGAAGTGAAATTCATGTAAATAATTTCCAAAAATGACCTTTGGATGCTCTAGAAACTTCGTCATCGAGCCTCTATCCAACGTAAGCTTTCAGGACTAAGCCAAATTTGAGTGTGGACACATGTCATCACTAGGTGATGCCACACTTTTATTTCCCATCTATTATATCCCCTTGGGATAGTTGGGACACAAAAATATGCCCATGCCCATTTAATACCCTTGGATCATCATGTGACCCTAATGAAGCCCAACCTTGCTAGTTAAGTCCCTTCTCACCTTTTCTCAGCTCTTTCCATCGCGCAATCAAAAAGTGCACACTTGTTAGCACTCCCCAGGTGAGATGCAACACTTTTAACCCATCTATCCCATCCCCTTGGGATAGTTGAGACATAAAAAAATTTCCCCATGCCCAAGTTGGTCCTTAATTCTCCACGTGACCTCGAGAAGGATCCATAGGTAATTTTTCAATCCCCTCTCCTCTCTGCCTCGACAAACCACATTCAAATCACTAGGATATAGGGAATTTTTTTTGCACTAATGGTGCCATCCACTTGGGATGAGGGTGAATTTCCCAGGTTCCTCATACAACCCATTGCATCCCTTGGGAGATTATTGGGTCTCTCCCCCCAGTCGGGAAAGCACCTTTGACACATGTATAAGAGGGTGCATTTTTTTCAAAATTTTAAAAAAGTTTTTTTTCTCCATAACATGAAGATTTTCAAAACCATTCCAACCATCATGTTTCTTCCCTTGCATGTGTTTGAGAAACGTATTGCTGAAAGAAACTATAAAAGCCATTGCCATTCAATTTTACTCCATTTTTCCTCCATGAATTCATGTTGATTGTGAAAAAACACCCAATAAATTTATTTTTTCATAGGCACCACACCTAATTTTCACTAGAATAATTCCATGGCCACAAACATGAAAAAGTCATATCTCTCAATCCGGTGAGTGGAATCAAACTAGATTTTCACAATCTCTCTCTCTCCCAGGTACCTACAAGAAGAAATAAATATAAAACCCAGATGTGCCCTTGATTTTTAATGGTAGAAAACCCTATATTTCTAGCCTAGCTCATGCTTTTTGAAATTCCAACCATTATGGTAGTCGGTTCGAGTTAGAATTTTGAGCACAGAATCTAGTAGACAAACCTATTCTAGAGAAGTTGATTTTGTCTCAATCTGATGTGTGGAAGACCAGTTTCTAAAAATAGTAAGTACCTAGTGCTTTTAATTACTATAAATAGATACTTTCCTGAAATAGAAAAATCTTTCAGAGCAATGAAATCAGAAAACATAGAGATGAAAAACTAGGCAACTTAAGCTTAAAAAGCACAAAAGAACGAAAAAGAAAAAAACAAAAGGAAACTTTCTAAAAATAGAAAGTGTTTGAAAATGGAAAAGAAACATCGGTGAAATTTTTCCAAGTATGGTAGGGATTCTAAAAATTAATTTCAAGTCAAAAAGCAATATTTCCCAAAATAACAGCTCCTAGATCTGAACAGCTAAAAATAAAAAGTTCTTGTTTTGAGTGCAAAAAGTTGTAGTCATCTTCATTTTCGCTCATCTTGTTGCTTTTCATCAGTATGAAATTAAAATTTTCCATCCTTGAGCTTCTTTCATCTCTATCATTAGAGTACTCAAGCATGGGTGACAATGATGTTACCTGTATGGACCTAGAGGACCTCGAAAACTAGATATTTAGTGGACCCAAGGAACATGTGGAGAATAGTCTACACAAGAGAGATGTATGTAGAGGGTGGAAATATGTGTTTGTTAAAAGTGTAGAGTTGGTTTTTTCATGCTCCCATCACTATGAGCCAAACACTTGAACCATAAGATTCAATGACAACTCGGTCCTGATGGTACTCACTCCCAAGGTAATTTCTCAATGCATGGAAATTCTAGTCTAGAGTAACATGGTTGTCATTTTAAAAGAGCTTACATCAGGTGAGTGGTCTAAGACCAATTCATATCTCTAAGGCCTTGCACTTGATTTATGGTTGAATACAAAGGTAGAAATCCATCCTATATGCCAAATTCTCTCTCCCCGAAATGAATTTTCATGAAGGCTTCTTAAACGTGATCATCCTCTTGAGATGGCTAATGGGGGAAGAAACATCAAGAAATTTCCATGAATGGATGAAATTTTTCATTCTTTCCATCATCAAAGGCTGAAAAATGATAGATTGGGGGAAAATCATCAATGACAACCTGCGCTAACAACTGCTTCAAGTGTCAGCTTCAAAAAATTTCTTCATGAATTCATACCTAGGCTACACCCTTACAAGCACAAGACCATTCAGGGGTTTGACACTCACCAAAAATATTTCATAGAAGGATCCTACATATAAGAAATATCCACACCTTACCTTGAAAGAAAGAAACTAACACTTTGCAAGAGTGAACGATGCATTCACAATGTGTTTCATCATACTGTTGGAAGGGAACACTCACTCAATGATGTCTTCACAAGGTGCTAATCTAATCAAAAGGTACAAGTTATTTTTCATATAGTTTTCAAAATTTTCCTACATCTGAATGTCTAGTTTTGAATTTTCTCAATGAAGGTTTCCCTGCTACCTCAGTGACAAGATCATGTTGATTTAGTTGTGTAGGCATCTTGTTTATGTCAATAGCAAGCTGAGAATATGAAATAAGAAGACATTTGTTTTCTTGATCTCTCTAGAGATTTTCTCTTGCAAATGTGCTCACGAAGATTCCAACATGGAAGATGCCTTCTCTGCCATAAGCATATATTCATACAATCTAATTGAATACTTTAATATCCAAAGTGATCTAGATACTTTTCACCTCCCCGACTTGAATCACATTTCACATGTTGAAGACTATTGGGTGAATTGTGCCGATGATTTTGAAGTCAAAGAATGAAATTAGAAGAGGATGAAGATCAAGAAAATGATAGGATTCAAGCTTCATTATTATGAGGATGACATTCAAGATGATTTCATAGAGATATATGACCAATAATATCAAGCAGTGAAAGCCTCACACATTCCACAAGTGTCTTGGACCTTTCATGAGTCAGGAGATATAAATGAGCAGTACAAGGCACTCATCAAAAGAGAAAAAATGTGGTTCAAAAGGAAGAGGGATTACGTCATTACATCAGGTAACTTCCCAAATCTCTAATGGCAGACATCCCATCATTCCTCTTCAAAGACCATGGAAAAAGCTCCTATCTCAGCTCAATTGAGAGAAATATCAAAGTGGAGGGTACTGGAAATCAGAATGGCCCTCGCTATAGAAGGTTGCATAAAAAAGGTAAGGAGAACAGAGGACCCCTGTGGTATATTTGGAATCCAGGGAAATTGATCCTATCTATCTTTCAGTCCCTTCAGCAGTCCCAAATCTTCTCATCCTTCACCACTGCATCGGATCCTCTTGCACAAGATGTTCCTTCTCATTCTAAGAAAGAGACATAAATCATTCCAAGTGCCAGTCCTAATACAACCAATATTTTTCCTTGGATATAATAGATGATCACAAAATAATCCCTCATAGTGCAACAAGTGGAAGTTCCTGACTTCTCAGCCATTTCCTTAATGTTCAAAGGAAAAAATGGAAAATTGGCACAAGAAAATTCATGCTTTTTCAACAGCACTTTAGGAAATTAATATGTTGAGGTAGTCCAACCAAAGGTAATAAAACCCATTAAAGAAATGATCATGAATGACTATGAGAGGACCACCATCTCCCTAGGCCTAATAAAATAATGAGGGAGATGCACATTTGTTGAATGAATCTTCCACTTGCCTCCTTGCGAGGAATCAAGAGTATAAGGAGAAGATTTATCAGTTGGAAGATCACATGAAAATACTCACCTCGTGTGCATAAAATTCTACGGACCCAGATGCCTCTTCTTCTCTACCAATTGAATAAGTTACTCCCATTAGTAGCTTCTATTTAGAGTCCATTTCGAAATACATAGGGTTTGACCATACATGGGCGAGAAAACAATAAATGGGTGAACAAGTTTGTGGAAAAGGGGATAGTGTTGTTACTAGAGATGATCTCATTGTTCAAGTATGTATGCACAAAATTCACCAAGGTTCAAATGACAAGGAATGAAATTGAGAAATAAATATAACACTAGGATCAAGTGTTTCCACAGGTGATAGATATGGGGAGATATCATTCTCAAGTATTGGTAGACAGGAAGGTATTCAATTCTCCATATGAGGATTTGTCAGAGGTATGGGCCAGAATTCTTATCACCCGGTACAAGATGTTAAACCATGGCCTAGAAGAGTTGGATTCAAATGAGGAACGTGTGTCTAAGATTCAAGATGATGTCAACAATAAGATACACGAGCTTAGATTGCTTGTAATCAATGAAAACACCTCCAAGGATGAAATGTTACAGCCTTTTGAAGAACTTGTCAAACAATAATTTGGGAATCCCTTTGCCTTCAATGAGGAAACAATGGAGTTTCTCACTGAGATAAGGGCTATGATATCAAGCACTGAAAAGAAAAATCAGTTTTGGTTCAGAAAGTGTAAAAAACTCAATGCCATCTCGGATAACTGGATCAAGTCATTAAATTTGTCCACATTCCCTAAGCCAAGAAATTTTAACCTACGGAGACCCGATGTAACAGAGAATTCAAATGAGTGGATATCTTCCTAGAGGCACTCAGAAAAATTTCACCTAAGAGCAAAGCAAAATTAACAAGGGCCTTGTCTGCATATGAGTAGTTCTCTCTCTTTATTTCTCTCTCTTCTCTCCCCCCTCTCTTCCTTCATGTCCTATATCTTCATTAGGAGGGGGTTGAACTTTCATTTTATCTTATATTATTGTTTGTCATATTCTCTTTTGTCTTATGTGAGTATAGTTGGCATTGTAATAAGTCACCCTCAAATAATAAAAATAGAACTTAATTTTATTTCAAGGAATATGATGAGTCACATGTTGTAAAATCCAAATGAAAGGTCATGTGGGGGGTAGGTGAAGGGTCTTTCTAAAGTCTATATATTGTAATGACTTCCCCATTCTAAAGGGTTGTCAATTTTGTATGTTCAAGAGTAGATAACTACTTATAACAAGTAAAAGATAACTATTTCCTCCATTTTTCTTTTTCATATGTTTTTCCATCCCTCTCATTGTATAGCTTTGTCAATATGTCAATAAATAAAGGATTTTCATGCTTTTCTGGATGAGTGAATAAGTGGAATTTTGTTGTTTATGGTTTCATCTTGTCTTGATATAAATAACAAGGTTCTGATTCTTTCTAATTTTGTGTGTTAATATTTCTAGTTAATCCCAACAAGGATATGATTTTTCCTACTTGCATTATTAATCCCTTTCCTAATTTCACACTCATACTTCCCCACCTTCCTATCAAATTCCTCCCTTGACAAAATTTTGAGAATTTTCCGCAAGTGTAGTGGAGTATGTCTGTTAGATCCTCGACCTCTTGGCTAACCACAAAATTTTATTTCTTTTTTTTTACACATAATAATGGAGTTGCCCCATTCAAGCAAAGGGACCTAGTCCCATAACATTTCTAGAAATCCACCAATTTTTCCCATCAATAAATTTTCTTACCAACATAATGTTGAATGGAAGAGAATGTGTAACTAGGTCCTTAGGAGATGTATGCATGAGAGTAAATGATGTGGGATTGTAATGGGTACGTATCATAAAAATACGAATGCATAGAATACAAAGAGAAGTGTAAAATTTTATGTCAAGTGGATGAGAATGCGGTAGAAAATATGAATGATGGGACAATTTAAGTGAATATGGAATAAATGTGTGAGTACATTGTGTCCGCACAAGTGGTTTTGCAGTCATGAGAGATGATGTGAAAAGAGGGTTTGATAATAAGAAGGATGCTTGAATGAGATGTGATGGAATCAATAAGGTGCATGTGGAAGAAGGCTTGAAGAGAAGTGAAGCAATATGAGCAAGTGTAAGTGAATTCCTAAGAAGATATGTGAGAATGAGTGCATACAACTTGTGGGAAATGGATGAAAGAGGAGTGTGGAGGAAAATTAGATGTTATAGGATGTAATGGGGGAGAAAGTAACATGAAGGGTGCTTGAATGAGTGATTAAATTGGAAATAAGATGCTTGTAGAAGAGGGATCCAATATAAGTGCAACCACAAGTGGTGTGATATGTGATAATGAGCATAATATAGGGGTAGTGATAAGATGAATAATAAAAGGTTGGTATACGACCAACGTGAGTGGTGTAATAGATGATGGATAATCTAAGACAAAATAGAGTGATGTGATAGATGGAATTGATGATGTACCTGCTGAGTATGTGAAGGAGGACTCTAAAGAGGAGGGAAAAAATGTGAAAATAAGGGTGCCATGTCCATATTGGAGGTGCACAATGATGCAGATAGTGAAGGGTATGGCATGAAGAGAAAAATAATGAGGTAAATGACTCCAGAGAAATTGATAAGTAATGGGAAAATGATGACATAGATTCTAAAGTAGAATCACGTGATGCTGTGGATTATGAAGTGGTGAACAATATGATTAGGTAGTAGTGGGGGATGATGAGTTGACACATAGAGAATAAGAAGTTATACTCATGGGTGAAATGATTAGAATCAATTAGTAGGAGGAAAAAGATGAGATGAAGGGTTGACAATGATGTCACAATTGTCAAGGAGATCCTATATGATATTACAGAGTTAGGGACATGGGTTAGTTTAATGACTATCAATATGGTGATAGTCACACATATTATAGGAGGTACATGAAAAATTGGGGAGGAATGGGCAGGCGAGTGATTAATTCAGTGTCAAATAATTGTGTAGAATGAAAGAAATTGATTTCATTCATGGAGATAATTTGTAAGTGGGTTGGGAAAAGTTGGAAGCCTTAGTAAAACATAAAAGATGTGAAAGTGAGGGTGGAGGAGATGATGAGGTAAGGGGAGGCTCTTGTTAGATGACACTGCGAACATGTGAATGTGGTGGTGGCATAGGTAAAGGAGGAAATGAAACATGTGGCATGGTAATAGGACACCTGAGATTGACATCCTTAAGGCATTGTGCCTTGTGTGTGAACTTGTAAAATGTATGTAATGGATATATTTACAAGTAACATGAAATGTGGGAGAAAAAACCTTTGGAAAATAGGTCAATAATCTCTAATTGTGGAATAAAAAATGAGAGGTAGTGAATGAGTGCATGACAATGTGCAACAAAGTCAAGAAAAGACTCTATATGATCTTGTTAAGGTGCATAAAGGTACACTAATGTGGTTTTGGGTGTAATATTGATGAAGAAGTGTGTTATGAATGCACCAACAAGTTGGGTGAAAAAATGGATGCTACTTTGGGTGAGGAACGAAAACTAGTAAAGTGCTTGACCAAAAAGTGAAATCATGAAAGTATGTAAGAGGATCATGTTGTCATGTTGAATAAGGTGGTATTCATAGAAAAATAGATGAAAGTGATGTTGGGGTTTGTGATTCCATTGAATTTTTTAAATTGAGGCATTTTGAAGTGTACTAGATAGGGGTAACATGGCACCATGGGGGGAATGGGCTCATTAGAAATTCTGTGATAGGTCAACGTGGGTACAATTGTCACTAAATGTTGAAAATCAAACCTGGAAATATGTTTGATGAGGTGTTATTAGAGCATGTTGAGGTGGGCATGGGCGTAGGTAGAATCCATGGGGAGTGACTAGTGAGAAGGGGTGAATGGAGAGCATGCAGGGGGGACCAAAGAGCATTTGGGGTGGGTATGCAAGGGGGAAAATACACATGAGTGAGAGGTGGAGAGTGTAAGTATGCAACAAAGAATGTAAGATGAAGATAAGGGAAAATTTTAGCGACGAATATTATGTTGTTCAGAGCTGACTTATTCGCCAAAAAATTTAACCAACATGTCCCTTATACTATTCATTTCGCCTAGATTTTACACATATATAAGACCTTATGAATGTAATTCGCCACCATTTCGAATCATATCATGCACATATTCACCGAAGTAAACATAAGAAAATCCTTAGCCGCCAACACTGAAGTCTGAAATCTGAGCCATCCAACTGTAAGCCGTCCAACTCTGAGCCGTCCAAGTCTAAGCCATCTAGCCCTTACCCAACTAACTCTATAATCTGAACTGTCCAACCTTGAGCCATCCAACCCTAAACCATCCAACCCCTAGCCATCTAACCCCTTAGCCTTCAAACCCTAAGTCGTCCAACCCCTAAACCATCCAACCTATAGCCATCCAACACTTTACCATCCATTCTTAGAGCCTTGGAACATAATAGCCGCCCCTAAGGGCCTAAGCAGTAAGTAGTCATGGATACTAGAAATCAAGGCAAGAAGATTACAAATTCAACAAGTTAAAAAAAGGGTGCCAATACTTTTCTTAGCTATTTTGGAAAATCACAAAAAATGAAGTCGGTTTTTGCTTCAGCTGAAAATATTAGTATGTGGCAAGTGTTATTTACTGGTTATTTTATCTTACAAAATTTAATAATTATGTTTATGATATTGTTCTTAGAACTCTTTGACATTTTTACTCTGTAAAAATTTAACTATAGATAAGATTAATACTATATAAGTAACAATTTTATAAAATTATTTGTGGACATTTCAAAAATTCCTTCACAAAATAATCAATTTATAGATATTTATGATCCATTATATGTTGAGGCAAACATTTCATCCCTTGATGAAATAGAAGTACAAGAAAATTCATCGAACTCTCAGGATACACCAATAGAGGAAGCTTCTACTCCAAGGTCTATTTACAGAAAAAGGAGACATGAGATTCAAAATATTTCTGCTGACAACATAGATGCAGAAGTTGAATCCCAAGGAAAAAAAATAAAACATGTTAGAAGAAAGATGAAAAACTAGACAATTGGAAGGAAATTCCAATTCGAATGGGCTACAAAATAGCATTTTATTGAACCTGTGTACACTAAAAATTATAATGATGTTCCAACACAATTTCGATACAAAATATGTGGTTGGAAACATGGGAAGGATCACACGATGCAACTCAAACTGGACACAATTGAAAAACAATGTGGGAAAATATACATTTCCCAAAAGCTTAAGGATAGCAACATAGTCAGAACACATAAATGGAAAGATGCAAAAGATTGTCTACATGTCAAATACATAGAAGATTATGAAAAGGAATAAAAACGTATCAAATATGTAAATGAAAAAGGTGGGACCATAATAGAAAAATTGAGAAAAGCTATGGAGTCAGAAATGCAAGCAAAGGGTATTCAATTTGTAACCGTATTTCATATAATGAAAAGGGGAAGACCAATGTCAGATTTCAGAGAAAATAAAATGCTGTATCAAGTTATTGGTTTAAAGAATGTTCCTCAATCTCATTGGTTAGATCTAGTGGCTGGGAGATTGCAAAATGTCCATCTCTAGTAGAGAAGGAGGATTTGAAACTGTGTGTTCAAAAGGCAAAGTATATTTCCCTTTCTTTAGATGAGGTTATTGTAGTCGATAATACTTCATGGATATGTATTCATGTTTACACATTTGCTAATGAAATAAGGAATTCACACCTCTTGGCAATTCATAAAATGACAGAGAATTGCAATTCTGAAAATATTTATAAATTGGTGGTGTCAAATCTAAAGGATATCGCTGGAATGGATGACTTTGTCATTACAAAAAAATTAGTTTGTGTCGGAATTAATGGTGTAGCTATAATGCAGGGAGCCAGAAATGGTCTCTGTGTTAGACTTCAGATAACTATTGCTCCGTATATGGTTGTTGTCCACTGCATGGCTCACAGAGTGAATCTCACCTACAAAATTGTGAGCACATTTGAAAAAGTAGCTAAAGTGGAGGTATTGATACGTGATCTCCCTACCTATTATTCTATTGGAATGACAGAAGGAAAAAAACTTCTCAAAGATGTAGATAGCAGATGGATATCTATGTACGAACCTACCTATAGAATATATGATGAATATCCTTCACTAATAGGATTTATGTTTAAATACCGCAGGGATGTAGATAAAGCTAAAGATCTATTGTGTCGTCTAACTGACATAGAAACTTTACTCACACTCTGCGGTATTTTTCCCATGTTGAGGGAGCTTAATATTTTAACAAAGCATGCTCAAGATCAGTCGTTTTGCATTACAGACTTTATAAGACTCAAAAGACATGTTTGCTAGAGTCTAGAAAGTTTATATATTTCTAATGGGAGTTTTCACGGCGATGCTTTTGAAAACTGGAATGCATTGACAGATTTGAAAAATTCCAGGTGCTTCTTAAAGTACAATATAAATGATCATCTGTGTATAATAACACATGGAAGAGAGATTCAACTTCATACATACCAAAAAAAATTGATATGGCTAACTCAGAAATAGAAGAAGTAAGAGTGACTCAAAATTTATATGATGCAATATTCATGGAAACTAGGAATAAGTTGAGAAAGATATCTGAATCGTTAGCTAAAGAGATTTGGGAAATATTTAAAAATGATAAAATACTTGAAGCAATGGGAGTTGTAAATCCACAGTTTTGGAATTTGTCTGGCGGAAAACCTTATACATCTATCAGTCCTTTATTTTTCAAAAACATGGGTTATCTAACTGATCATTTCTATGAGATTGAAGAGATAAATGGAGTTTCTGTAGAAGGAATTTTGGAAAGAAAACTACTTAGTTCACAGTCAATGGATTTTTCTAAGAAAATGATACGACAAGTTCAGCTTCTATAAAACCCACAGGATTACAGTGCCATGAAAAGGATTTGGAAGGATATCTATTCTAGTAGTATTCTAAGTGAATATTTGAGTGAGTATATTAAGTTGTATTAGCTCTGTCAAACAATGATTTTGGGTTCTGTGGAAGATGAGAGGGTTTTCAATGCACTATCCTTTTTAAATTCAAAAGTTTGAAACATATTGGATAGGAATCTAGAAAGTTATCTCAGATTGTATGTATCGAGTTACTCAGTGGAGTCTTTTCCTTATGATAGAGCACTGACATTGTGGAATTCACTAGTAGAAAGAAGAGGAGTTAGTAATATTCTGCCTGACCCAGGGGATCGAGACACATCCAAAAATAATGCTACAGTTGATTTCCAAGACATAATTGAAAGTGTTTCTCCAGGACTGTTCGAATTCACATAGATTTCATTTCTTCTATACATTATTGAGACTACTTATGTATTTCATTCAGAGATTACAACTTTCAATAAATGCAATATTATATTTGTCATTATTTGATCCTTTTCCATTAGAACAATGTCATTATATGTTTCAATTATGCCATTTTTTTTATGTTTGGTTTTCAAATTCATACTGAAATAAGGACACATTTGTCTTTTATATATGCTAATTTATTTATTTTACATCTGCGACAATTCAGAAATGTAAAGAAACAAAATAGTGTAAATTGAAGTAACATTTACGTAAAAAATAGAAAAGAAACATAGTTTGTATTAACAACATATAGTAACATTGTACAATTCTAACTTCTAAAGTTATTTTGAAATCAATCTCTCGTGTGGCAGATTAATTTATGAAAAAAGTACAAATTCATAAAGCATTGTCGGCCAATAAAATTTAAAAAAGGGGTTGTAATAAAATATCAAAGCTTCCGGACAAGTTCTGTCATATAAGGACACATTACGAGGTCATCCTCTTTTCTGCCTATGATTCAAAATCATAGTTGTCCTTACGTCTGCCACATAGAAAAAAAACTAAAAAAGGGTTGGCCACTATCTTTTAATTCCTACGCCAGTGTCATAATTGTGACAACACACCTGTCACATGGCGAACTTTACTAACTTATCAAATTTTATGATGCAGGTGAAGCTTTTTCTTTTTCCTGCATAAGAGATGGAGGACTCTGATGCATCTATATAGAGCTAACTGCTATAATTTCTGATGCCTGAAGATCTCCTACTGCAGTGTTGATATTTTCTAGTATATTCAGCTCCTCCCTCGCTACATTTCTTGCAGACAAAAGTGTTGCATCTGCATCTGTCTTTTCCTTTAGTAAGAATTCTAGATTCGTCTTATGCTCCTTTATTATCCTTCTCAATCTATTATTTTGTTTATTAATAACAATGAGTTTTTCCTTCAACTGTATAAAATAATTTAGGATTTTGTAGGCATTCTTCAATTGTGCTTCAAAAATAGCTTCTTCTTTCTTTAAATTTTCATATTTTGCCTACAAAATAGAAATATTAAATTTTTAGTTTATCAGGTAATATGAAAAAATATATTGCAGTGCTTATAATATCAGATAATTTTTAGTTTTTCATGTAAAACTAAATGCCCACTCACACCAGCTTTCTCTTTTTCTGCATTTGCTATTAAAACATTAGTCTTGTCTTTAGACCATTTTTTGTAGTAAGCCCGTGCTTCAGCATTGAGATTCTCCAACCTGTTTAGCATTATGTCTATAATTTCATCATTACTATATGAAATTGTCCTTGATTGAGCTTTTTTTAGAAAAACATCCTGCCATGCTGGTTGGCTCTCTACGGCAGTGAACAATGAATGAATGCCTTTAAGCATGATTATGGTATCTTGTATTTATTTCTTTTATAAAAAAATTTTCTCTCCTCTCCCAAGACCACATCAGACATTACAACCTCTTGAATTGTTTCCCCCATACTATCTGATATCATATTTTCTAATATAAAAATGTGTCTTTTCATCATTTGTGTGTGGAGTAGCACTTGGGGGAGGAGGAGAGTCATTGCATTGTATTACATGCACATTTTTTTGTTGAGGCGGAGTAGATTGAATCATATAATGGGTGTCAAAATAGTTACCCTTGTCTACATCACCACTATCGAAGCCTAAATACTCCATGTCGAGGGTGATGTTGTTGAAAATCTGTGTGGATGTTACTGTTATCCTCAGGCAAATTTGATCAAGACAACTCCTGTACATAAGGAAATTATGAAGGAAATAACTCAAACCCGCGAGCTCACATTCCAAGATGATAAACAAGTTACAAATGGGCTCGAAAATGCAGGAGTAGTGCCACAGAGGAACCGAGCAAGAAATGGGAAGAAATGGTGAAGATCTGAAGTTCTCGGGTTCAAAATAGTTTAGGAAAGGTCTGAAATAGACGAAGTATGGAAGAGACAATAGAGGGAACCATGTGTCCTAACAACACTTCTCCAAAGGTGAATCCAAAAAAGGGGAAGACCAAATGACCGCCAAACTGATGCGTGTCCCAGAGGAAAGAAGGGCATTGGGGGAAAATTTGATTCTTTGCCCCTTGTTATCACAAAAAGGGTAAAAGTTGCAAAATGGCCCATAACTACGTCGGGGAAAAAGTCATTGTTAGAACCCGAGTCAAAGCCAAGGCAGGGAGTTAGAGGGAAAAGTGAAAATTTGCCTTTTGTTCAAAGGGCAAAAGATAAATTGCAAACCTGCAAGACTGATTTTTTGTTCTAATATGGTTGCCACGTGTCCCAAACCAAAAGGGGGGCCCATTTTTCAAACTATTTTCCCCGTCCATTCGTACAGACCCGATACAAACTTCAAAGGGGCATATCTTTTGACTCAGGGCTCGAAATATTGCAGATCTGACACCATTGGAAATATCTCGGCCTCACCTACACCGTGGAGGTTTGAGAATTTAATTTGAGGAGGTTAGGTAAAGAAAAATGGAGAAACCGTCTTCAGGCCTTCAATGTAGGATCCATTTGTCTCAAAAACTAGATTGGATTCGATCTATTTCCACCGTTTTCTCTTCTTTCAAGGTGCCGAATCAAGGGATCATGCAATAAAGATGGATTTGGGGCATATTTTATTAGAAGCATTAACAACAGTGGTTGAGCTTGAAGGAGTGAAGGAAAAAGACTTGGAAGGAATTCACATGCATCGAATAGTTACACTTCACCAAAGTGTAGGATTTGCGAGATTAAAGCAAGCAAGCTTTGTAAAGCAATGTGCATGCATACGAGAGCTCAAGATTAAGAAATGGAGTAGAATGTAATACTTGGCTTGGCTTAGGCTTGTCATAGATCAAAGGAGGTGAGTACAAATAGGGGAGTGAATGTGTAACTCCCATGTAAGAGAATATTCCTCCATAATGGAGAAGAGAAGTTACTTTCCCAAATGGGAATGTAACTCCTATGACACACTTACACATATGACAGATTCTGTAAGAGAATCTGTCATAACTAAGATGACACCTAGATCCATGTCCACCTATGTGAGATGACTCATCTGGTGAGGTGGAATAACACTAAATAAGTGAAGCAAAATACCACCTACACCAACACCCCCCTTCATCATAATTTAGGATGAGGCGGAAAGTCAGAAATGAGAAATGGGTCCCAACACAAAGCCTAATGAGGTACCCACGTACAAGAAACTCTCGAAAAGTGGAGTAAAAGGAGAAAACCCAGTGGGAAAAAACTTCCCCCCAAAAGAGAGACAAGTCCACTCTCTAATCTAAGAAAGATGCCAAGGATGGGTCCCGGCCATAGATGAGCCTATAAAGGTACCCATGTAAAAAGAGGCAATCTCTCAGAAAGAAGAAGAAGAGAGAAGAAGAGGGAGACGAGAGGAATGCAGAAGATGCCATGGATAAATCTAAACTTTGCAGCTCTAGGAGGTCTCCCAGAAGAATGTCGATGACTAGATCCTCTGCCTTTGGACTGAAGAAGAGCCACCCGCACTGAACTGTGTGCTTGCCCTTAGGAAGGATAGAAATGACGTGCTGGAAGTCTGCCCACTCCGTGAAGGAAACTAAAGGCAGTAGCACAAAGAACTTTGAGTCTGGTCCACGAAAGTGTGATATAGGTCTAGCAAGTGAGTGTAAAGGAACCAAAGGTAATGTCACGAGTGTAGAACTATCAGAGTGTGAAGAGTGAACACCCGTAGAAAGGATGTCCAAGTGATGTTAAGGTAACAAAACCCCCACAATAGAAAAGGGATCCAAAAGCAAGGGTGGATCAATGAAGGTCTCTGGAAAAGTGGAAGTGGTAAGAGTCCCAAAAGGGTCACTCCCAACAATGGAGATGATGAACTCCTCTGAAATACCTATAGTTAGATGAGGAACCTGTAGTACATCACAAGTGTACTTTGCAAAAATATGACTAAGGTTAGGTAGATACTTGTCCCAATGAGGGGGATCAACAAACAGAAGAGTGATGTCTGATCGGTATGAGTCATCCAATGAAGGTAAAGGAGTGGAAGGGGCCTCGCACACTAAAGGTGGAAAAGAGGCGGGTGTGATGACTATATGAGACTGAATATGAGACTGTTCGATATCTGATGAGATGTGGGATGTGTTAACACTCTCTGAAATAGTGAGAGGAGGAGAAGAGTTCTTTGTAGTACTCTCGACATCAAAACTGGGTGCAAAATCCTTGTCATCAGAAGTAGAACCAAGTGAGTATGTGTCAATGGACTTGTCATCACATGAAGAAGAAGAGGAGACCATTGAATCAACAACAGTAACAATGGCAGCAGTATGTGAAGGGTCTCCATATAGAGATTGAAGAATGCTCCAGACATGGTGGGGAGGATCTGAGTTTGCCACGTGAAACCAGAGAGATTTGGAATTCCTCCAGATGAAGATGATCAGTGGGTTTAGGAACTGGCCCAAGTAAGAAGGGTGAAATACCCTTATGAGTGAAGTAATGTTCCAAGGAAGCATGCTAAACTGAATAGTTCTCTCTCCCAGTAAGAAGTGGCGAAGGCTGTAAAGTGATCCTACGATGCTCAAGTATGGAAAGAGCACCCTCCATGATGCGGAATCAAAAGTGCAAGGTACACAAAAGCAATATGTCAGACTTGGCCGATAATGCATCTACGTGTAGTACAAGGCCCAAGAGTACTAGTGAACCCCCCAAGAATGCGGCACTTTATAAATTAGTGAGTTTACAAAAACTAATAGTGTCATCATGTAATGTGTGAGAAATCATGTAACTTTGACTAAATAAGCGCTCAAAAGTGAGCAATGAGTCAAAAGTTATAGCAAAAATATAATTCCCGCAATTGATGGAAAATGCCAATGAACTTTGCAAACTGATTAAAAAAGTGCCCGAAGTGGGTGCAAAGGGTGTTATGTGGGTACTCGTTGGAAATGGCATCACATTTTAAGTAGGGTTTATTTTGCTTGCAAGGGGGGATTAGCCTCCTGCCAACCCCGGACCTTACACTCCATCTTCGACACATGAATGAAGGACATAATACAAGCAAAATAAAGTGTTAAAATTATTAAAATGCCATAATAAGAATGTTTTTGCCTTAAAACATTAAAAACAGGCTATTTTAACCGCTAAACCAGTTCTAAAAGGGAAGGAAGTGCTAAGACCAAGCTGTTTGATGGCTCTCCAGAGCAAGTTGAATGAGTGGACTCTGAGTTGAGCAAGGTTAAACACCGAGTGATTAGTTAAAGTGACTATAAAAGAAGCCACGTATCAAGTGTAATTTGTTGCATGCAGAGAAACTGTCACCTAAGTAAAGTAACGGCCGCATAAAAGGTTAACCTGTAGAGCTGGTGAAGACCACCAAGTTGGCTATGTGTCAGATAGGCAGGGTGTGTTAAATGGCTAGTGGCCATTTTACAGAGCTAATGCCACATGTCAAGGGTCAGATCCATCTATCAGGAGGCACATCAAAGTAACGGTCGACCGGTTTTGAAGGTTCGACAGGCCTCCATGATACCATCAATGCAGGTCTGTTCAAGATGAAGATTCATGATGCGTGTTCGTTGTAACGGCTTTCGCAGACCACCCCAGCTGTGTAGACCACAAACATGACCTTGGTTGTGAAGATCACGAATGAGTGGAGCATAGAGCACACAACACAGAAATAGACAAGCCCATGAATACATGAGCCAAAAAGTAACGCTGAGTTGGACAAAGTAACTGGTTGAGCAATGAAGCCAACGCAGTGAGGTTTAATCACAAGCATGAGAAAGGGCACAGAAGGTCCAATTCCAAGCTACCGCTAAGTGGTTAGGTAGGGAGGTTCAACCAATGGTTGAGGCTACCAAGTACAAGTAAGGCTGAATTAGAAGCGCGTAGGGATGAGACTTGAGCTACCAGTCTGAGCCAACAATGTAGAGTATACGTGTACAGGAGTTGTGCTCTAAAGTGAAGCACAATCCAAACAATAGTAATTGAGTGAGTGCAAGCCAATACAAGCCAAGAACCATGAATCTGAGATGACACGAGCTAATAGAACAAGCAAAATTTTGTAAATGAACACAACATGAGACAGGACAATAAGGGGAGATAGCACCCGAATGGAGAAGAGTAGTTACTTTGGAAAATGGGAATGTAACTCCTATGACACACTTACACATATGACAGATTCGGTAAGAGAATATGTCATAACTAAGATGACACCTAGATCCATGTCCACCTAAGTGAGATGACTCACCTGGTGAGGTGGAATAACACTAAATAAGTGAAGAAAAATACCACCTACACCAACAGAGCTTCAACCCACTTTTCCTGCTTCCTTCTCTCTTTCTTCTCTCCGATCAAATCTATAAATATAGGGGCATGATTTATTGTAAATGGTTGTTCATTCTTCTTCCCTGCCCCCCCTTCTCTCTTTCTTCTCTAGGGTCCAATGTGGAGTTTAAGCCTCCTCCCTTGGATTTTTAATGGCATTTTCTTACCTCTTTCCCATTAATGGTGTACTGTGTGAACTTCTAGAGTAATAAAATTTGTTTCATGATGTGTTTTGTCCATCCTTTGCTCATTTTGTTATCTCTTCTCACCTCTCACCATTGTACGGTATACTATGCATATCTCTGATGTCCATTGCAGGTTTTGAGAGATGTGTTTAAGGGGTTTGAAATGGTGTTCTGTGTGAACTTTATCCTTGGTCTGTGATGCATCTGTCCATCCTCTCCATTGCTCGCCTCTCTCCATTTCAGGTAGTTGGGTTTGTGATCAGCAGTTCCCTTTTCTCGGTGCTATCACCTTTGTAGTGTAGGATTTCATTATTTTCATGCTCTCTCTCTCTCTCTCTCCTTGGTCCCTTGGAATTGTTAGATTAGGAGTAGATAGTCACATTTCCTTCCTTAGAAGTAGTTTAGTGCTAGGATTAGGAAGAGGAACCAACCTTCTCTGGAGGATCATTCCCATTTGCAAGTCCCATATCTTAGGGAATGACCCAATGTTATGCAAATCACACCAAATGACCCTGCCTTAGAAAAGTAGATCCATAATTCATTTGGGGGTGTTGTGATTTCGCACTAACAGTTACACTTAAAACACCACCTTGTGACAGTCCAGGAAATTTGGCTGTAGCAAGATGAACTGTTCCTGCTAACTCTGCAGGAATCCTAATATTCTTTCTTAAATTCCTCCTTTGTGTTTGGACTTGATGTGTTGGGGGAATTGGTGGTTTCCTTACAAGCGAAATATGCCCTGAAGCCATATTACCTGCATGAAGCAAACAACAAATTGTTAGAATATAACGGTTGGGATTTGTAAATGCTAAAAATTGTAAGGAAACAAGACATGCAAATCAAACTACCATACAATATACCTTGCATAGACGGAGACACAATCGTGACATTTCAATCTCCACACTCAGAATGAGTTTGATCTTCATCATCAAACTCAATAGTTTCTGTATACAATACATGTAGAATAGATCAGTAGAAATATTAGAATGCATAATATATATTAATTGTTTGAATTTTTAATTTATATAAAAAGATAACTTCATTATTCATACTTGTAGTTAAATATGATGGTAAACGTGATGTGCATATCGACCCCCTAGGTCACTTTTAACGAGGTCTTACTGGTGTTGATTCTGTTGAATCCATGTCAGAATCAACACAAACCTCTGAAGGGGATTTACCTCTAGCAATTACCTCCTTATGCGATGCTGCAGCTATAATTTTTCTCTGTAAAATAAAATCATACAATTATTATTTTATTCAAAATATTGAAATTGAAAGCATTATAACAAGTAAATAGTAAAAGTAACTATTACATGTTGTTCTTTGAGACTAAGACCAATCATCTTATCATTGATTACAGTAGGATTCTTATGATGCCTCAATTCGTAGTACACTTCATAATAGAAAGCAAGAATAAAATTACAATAAGAGAATATAGTCCTAGATTTATCAGTTTGATTGGCTTTGTAGGCATGAGAGATATCTGATTTTATTCTGTTGGAAAAATAACTGCACCAATCTCATTGTTGACCTGCTAGTGTCTGTAATAAATACTGAACTGACAAATACAGAATGTCTGCAAATCTACCTTGTAATAAAATCCTGGCCTGAAAAAGTGAAGCACCTGTAATAAAGAATTTGTTTGTAATACCTTGTAGAAGAAGGCCTCTTAATGAATAATTAAGAGGAGCTGCAATTATAGAAAAGAACGTTCGAGCCTTTGTGTGGTCGAGTAATGTTAAGAAAAAAAGCATTTGAAAATAATAAACTTACCAGCAACCTATACATTGTAATGAGACTCCAAAAACTTTTTGTCTTCATCTGTAAGGACAACCTTTGTAGTAACAGGAACTTATTTTTGAAAGATAAACCTATTAACTGATGCACATCATCGAGTTCAATAGAAAAAGAATTTTGATGACATTTTGGATGTACAAGAAGAATGGAAAATTTCCCATCACTGTCATTGTAAGAGGTGAGAAGGTAATCAAGGACTAATGTATCAGTGTCGAATTGGGGCATGTTCACAAGCCCAGAAAATTCTAATTTTTTGAGCCAATCCTTTGGAGCGTATTTTGCTTTTAGTAGAGCTAAAATCTATGGGCACATGAGGTTTTTGTATTAAAATTTGGGTGTTGGAATATATGTGCTACCGGCCATCGCTGAAATTTGGGAGAAGTGAAATTTGGGTGTAAAATTGGAGAGCTCAGAGCACTAGAAATTTATGTATAAAAGTGAAAAAAGATCCTTGAAAGGGTATTTATAGGGCCTAGGGGTATCATTAATGAACATTAAATTCATTGGTATCAACACCAAACCCATGTGTGTAACTACTCTAGGCTTAACCATCCAAAGAATGCAAACCCTAACTATTACCCGACCAATCCATTAGCCGTCTAGACTCTAACAACTTACACGTCCAACTCACCAACCAACCATAAGTCGTCTAACCCCTCATTCGTCCAACCCACCCATCCAACTCTCCCATCCAACCATCCCTTCCAATACCCCATCCAACCCCCTGCCCAACCCACCCGTCCAACCCTTAGCCAACCAACCCTCATCGGTCCAACTCACCACGTCCAACCCTTGGCCGTCCAACTCCTCACCCATCCAACCCACCCAACCAACCATTTCCCATCCACTCCCTTCCTGTCCAACCCCTACCCATCTAACCCACCCATCCAACCCACATGTCTAACCCATTCATCCAACCCACCCGTCCAACTCACCCGTCCAACCATTGACCGCCCAATTCACCCATCCAACCATTGACCGTCCAACCATTGACCGTCCAAACTTCGTCCAACCCGCCCGTCCAAATCACTTGTCCAACATGTCTGTCCAGCCTACCCGTCCAAAATTGTGAAATGAGGGAACAATGCTCTGTGAAATTACCTTTTCCATGAAACATTTTTTTAGAAATTCGCCAACGATTCGAAAGTCGATTCATGAGATTCGCCAATGATTCGAAAGTAATTTTTTAGAGGGGTCTTCTTAAAATGAACCCTGATGAGGATGTGGGGAGATGAGGAAGTGTTGTAATTTGGTGGCAAGGGAGAGGTCATAGGTGGGTTGTGCCAATGATTGGGTTGGATGAAGGTGAGGCGAGATAGGAGTATTTATGGTGAGGGGACCATAAAATATATTTTGGAGGTTTTAACATGGGAAAGTATAGTGGTTGTAACCTAAGAGCAGTGGGAGGGGGAAAATAAGTGATATATGGAGGAATGGAGTGAGATGAATTTTAATATGGTGAATGTTGAGCAGAGAAAATGATTAAGTACCAAGGAGAAGTTAGCGTGCAGGAGAAATGCGAATGAGAGAGCGTGCTCGAGAATAGGGTTTGTGTGTTGAAGACAGACAGGAAAGGGTTGCACGTGAAAGGAGTCATGACTTAGCTAGTTTTTGGGATGTGGATCTAAATATAGACTTGCAGTGTCAACCAAGTAAGGTTTTGAAGATAAGATTAAACCATGAAGACTTGCAGCTCAAGAAAAGGCTATTTTTGGTATAAGGAGAGGACCAAGTGGCCTGTATATTTCTGAGCTAATAATATGATTTGAACTAGGAGTTAAAAGTAGTAGATCTATTCTTAGGAGAGATTGCATTCTTTTGTAGTTATATTATAGTGGCACATGGATAATCTTAGCATACAACCTATTTTGAGGATGTCTAGGCGGTGAAGGGAAAGTCCCCACCACTATATATATATGATCTACATAGATTAGGATCGATCACTTTTGTAATAGAGTTATACCGCTAGAATATGTATGTGCATGACTCATGGTGACAATGTTATGTATGTAATCAAATTTTTTATTTTACAGTACTTAATATAATGGATCTTTGTGGCTGGATATTGGTGGTAAACATTTCTATTAATGGTTCTTGTATGGTGAATTTAATCTTAATACTTGTATGAGATAATCTTAGGCTTATGATCTAGATCTAGCTTATATTATGTAATATATTTGACTACTTGTTATGAATCCGGAATATATATCTTCCCATCATGTTAACTCCTTGATTAGAGCTCACATAAAAGAGGAACTTGGTACCCTTGTGCGCTTCGCGTGAGCACTCAGGTTCTGCCTGGGTGATGTGTCAACGCTCCTTGGGCTTATGGTGGGTAAAATAAGACTACATTTTCGTTCCCTTGCCATGACCTCTTTTCAAAGCTATTGCAAGGATGTTGCATGATGGAAACATACCAGATAAATTTAGACACTGTTGAAAGCTGGGTAGAGAATTTATAGGACAAGTTCGTGCAAAGATATAACATTGGACCTAAATTTAATTCACACATGTGGGTTAAATAGAATATGTATCACAAACTTTATGAGACATTCTTTTCTTGTTTTCCTGTAGAGATGTATGAATGGTTAGTAGGATATGAATTAAAGTAAAATTAGAGGTACATGACTTTGGTTTGGACATAGGAAGATTATTAGAATTTAAATGATGTTGAATTGCCTTGGACACGTGTTGTAGATCACTGGTGGAGTGGTATCTTGAATAACTATATATTGGGATACGCTCTGTGTCTACTTATTCCTACCCAAAGGTATATGAATTCCAACTCTTACGTGATCCCAGGGGATATTTTCTATGTGTTATTCATTTAGTAATTAAGATCTTGATGGTAACCTTGGTTTTTGAAGAGAAACCTATGGCTAGCTAAACCCCACCATGCACGGGGGTAGGAGTATATTTGGTGACAGATGGTGGACATGACAACAGAAAGGAAAATAGAATAAAGGTGGCTTAAGTTTAATGAGGTGCACAAGATTGATTTGGAGAAGTAATGTGAAGTTGTAGAACAAATGGTGTTTGTGGAGAGAGATGGCTCCCAAAGGATTTGGAGCTTATGCAGAGGACGTGGAGCTAGAGCATATGGAACTGCCCCATTTGGGTAAGCATGGTAAAGAACCCTCTTTGACCTCATATGAGAGCGTGCCAGTAGAAATTACATGGATGACAAATGTGTATTTGATCCCCTTGGGGACCTAGTCCTTGCGCTTCGTTTTCTAGTTTCTACGACAGTCATTAGTAAGTAAGCTAGTGTGGGTAGTAAAGTAGCGACAGGTAGAGTTAATTTGTAGTAAAGTTCAAGATTTAATCAAGTAGCTTATTCATCTATGGCGGTGAAATCATCATTTGTATTCTTTAGAGGTCTCATTGGAGGTATATTTTATGGCGCGTCAACAACACAGAATGTGGGCATGCAGAATGTTAGAATCACATCTAGAAGTAGCACAACTTCGAAGACTGCGGGAGTTTAGTTCAGTTCAACTATTGGTACACAAGATAACACATCCTCTGGTTCATTGCCTATTACATGGGGGATCAAAAGGATCTGGAGACTTGAGATTTGGGGGTTCCAAGGGTGGAGGGAACATAGGAGGAAATATAGGATCTGGATCAAGTGGGCATGGTCCACACTAACCCCAATTGTGAGGTGTACCTTCGTCTCCCAGAATCTAGAGGCATTGAAGATGCCACAGAGCACGTTCATATGTGTGAAAGACTATAGCATGCCAAGGGGATTACAACTCTAAAGCACAAAGAAAGTTAGTTTACAACTACATTTCAGGGGCATGCACATAATTGGTATAGGAATTTTGATCCAAATCTGACTTGTGTAGATTACATTGGGTTGCGTAATGCTTTCCTAGAAGAGTTTCACATTCTTGAATTTGAGAAAAAGATCATAAATGCGGTGAAGGATATCAAACAAGGCATGGTTGAAAGTGTGAGCGAGTACGATGCTTGTTTTAAGATGCCACTATAAAAGTTATCCTATAATATTCATCCTAGCCAACATGCCCAATGGTTCTCTAGTGGTTTGATAACCATGTTTAGGAGACCACTCTCACATAAAAATATTATAGATTCATGCTGTTGGTCATCAAATAGGACTTTACGAAGAGCAATAGTCAGGGGACAAGAAGTCCCTCCTCTTTAATGGGAGAGGTTCCCTTATTCAAAAACAAACCTATTTACAAATATACAAAACATGATTTTCTGGTTGAACTTGGATATTACGAAAGTGTCTTTTATAAAGATCATCAATTACAAAAGGACTGAGGAATGAGAGTGCGAGAATGAGCAGAAAGGCAACATGCAGAATTATAGATAACAGAGTAATTCTTTATGTATGCGAAGTTACAGTGAATTGAAAACAAGATCATTCGTATCGTATAAATAAGATGGAATTTAAAGACACAAAGTTCTGTAAATAACATCTACCAGAACACAAAGTTTCTTAACGTAACACAGATTCGTTAATCAAGGACACAAAGTTCCTTCTTGGTTATACAAGATCACCGTGCTTGCAAAGTTGAAGAGTATGCAATCGACAAGACTAACAAACTGGAGACAAATGATCTTCACAAAATTTAAATGAAAGCTTAGAGATAATAAAGATCAGATGGACAAAGAATGGAAAGTCCTTCTGTATTGATTTCTTTATGATCTATTTACACTTTTTGGAAAATAAGCCAAGTTCTTCCTCCTTCAGAATGGCGTAGAGAGGCCATTATATAACTTACAAATCAGTTACTCTTCGTAACCGCTTCTTTTAACCAAGAATAGTTAAGGACTGCCAACCGCAATACCTCAACTTTTTACAAAGAAAACGGAAAAAGAAAGGGAAGAAGAGAAAAGAATAAGGAGAGGAAGACAGGTGGTCAGTTACTGGGAGGGACCCACTGACTTCAAAATCTGCTGCCTGAATTTCTTCAACGCCTCAGCTATGTCTCTGCCACGAGGGACTGACGTGTTGGCAGCAGACTGAGTCCAAAATCCAAGACACTTCTCCATTTCTTTATCAAACTCGACATGAGTATGATAATCTTTATTTGCTTCTTCAATGGCAGATTGAAGAGAGCAAATCTCCTTCATTTTCTCTTTGGAGATGGAGCTTTCCTTGAACAAATTATCTTTGACAAAAGCTCTGAATTGAGCTTTGATTTCTTGCAAGGAAAGGGGAACACCAGAAGTTTCATCCTGAAGATGACAATGTATGTCTTTGAAAGCAGAGACCACCAGTGTCTTGAAAGCTTCACCCTTCTGCCAGTTGTTCTTCAGTTCTCCCAAAGCCTCCTCCAAGACTTTGATCTTCCACTCCACGCTGTAAACCCAGGATTTTGATAGATTATCCTTTGCATCATCAAAAACCTTATTCGCCAGTAAGATGTTCTCATCTGTCTGTCCCATAAGGCGGAGGTCTACTATGCAACTGCTCCAGAGTTTGAGCTCTTTATCCATGATCCCAATAGTAGAGGAGATCTTCTTTGCAAATTGTTCACTTTTCCATGGAGTTTAAAAGCTTCATCGATGAAGTTCAACCCTGCAACAAGCATATCATCCACCATGGCTTCCATAGCTCTGCCATAGACGGAATACTTGTGCATGTCTTTGATACTCTGTACTTCATCTTGGCTCAAAATTACAGGTGGTGGAAGAGTGGTCAACGGAGTAGGGTCCAAAACTTTGTCCTTAGACAAAAGAGACTTGATGAAGCCTGTGAGAATTTGGGCCTGTTCTTCCAACTGTTCAATAGTTTGCTGCCCTTTCTCTACCCTCCCAATGACTCGTGTGACCGTTTCCTGGAGGTTGTGGATCTCACCTTCAGGAGTAGACTCTCCCATTGGAATTCTTGAGAGCTCTAAGTCAGATGACTGTAGGTCCTGCTCTGATTTGTCCACTGTAGGCTTAGCAATCTCCAGGAATTACTGACCTTGAGCATCAGACACGATCCTGGAGGTGGTTCTGGCTTTCTTGGCACGAGAAGGAGTGGTGCCCAACAAGGCTGGGACAGCATCAAAGTTTGGCCCTGAGCTCCGAGAGGAAGATTTCCTCTTTCTACTATCAACAAGAGGCTGAACCCATACAAAAGAAGAAGAGGAAGCAACAGGAGGGGCAAGAGAACCAAGAGACATTGAGCTCATGACGCTCAAGGTTTGCACGGCTGTGGTCTCAAGTTGAGATGTGAGTGGGGCGCTGGAGACAATTGCTACAGAAGAATCGATAACACTTGGAAGTTCAGTGCTCTGGACTTCTTTATCTTTATCTGCTGGACCTTCAGGAGCATTCGCAGGGGCTGGCACTTCACTCTCTTCACTTTCACTGAGAACAATGATGTTCTCTGGTCCCATAGGCACTTCTACCTGCTTTCTTTGAAGGTCTTTTTCCATAGGCTCCTTCTTAACCTCCTTGAGTTTCTTCTGGTACACTTGAGTGGATGAAGAAGGAGTGGAAGCTGCAGGTCCTTGTATTGATGAGGCAGGTGGGGTTTGCACTGGTGTTTCTGACCTGGGAATTGATGCCTCTCTCCTTGGTGTTGAAACATCCTTGGAAGAGGATTCTCCTGAGTGCCTTCTGAGCTCTCAAACTTTCCTGTCAAACCAGACCTTAGTCCTGACTAAGACTGGAGCAAGGATCTCAGCCAGATCATCTTTTTCTTTCCTGTTCCAATCCAAGTCCTCCAAGGGGGTGTGCTTAATCACACTGTCATACTCATATGAGTATAGATCAGAATTGTCATCCTGGAGTCCTTCGGGAACTTGGTACAAGCCGAGTTCTTGGATCAATTACAGGGAGAACCTGCCACAATGCCTTCTCCTGGCCTCAAAATCGTCTGCACAGTCAGCCCAGTAGTCTTCTGTATCTGCCCTATGATGGTAGATTATCTTGATGTTCTGTTCAATGAACTTCTTCAAGTCGAAGCAGGTTCTTGGCTTGAAGAAATGAACGGTGATAGGGACCAGGGCTCTCTCTATGTTCTGTGCGTCTAGGGCTGTTTTACAAGTGTAATTTCCCAAAGAGATGGGAAAGTGCAAACCAGAAATCTTCTTGTCTCTGCAGGTTCTGTGCAGTTTGTCTAATTGCCTGCATACTTCAATCAAAGCCATCTTATCATTGCAGAACATGGGAAGCCTCAGAGGGGTGCTCTCATAGCCGGCAAGCCTGATATAGGAGAATTTTCTGAATTGTATGAAATAAGCACCGTAGCGTGATATCAGATTCATGGCTTCATCAGAAAATCTCCTAGCAGTATCACCTTCGAGCAGCCTGACCACGTACATGGTGAAAGCGTCATTGACCCTTCTGAAATTACGATTGCTAGTTTCCAGGGTGAACTGCGGGCAGTAGGCATATACTGGATCATCTTTGTGAGCGTCAATGTAGGAAAAACCAAACCATTGCCGTGACGCTGCCAGGGTATACATCAGGTAAGAAGTCATGTAGAACTTCTTCGTTTGCTGTACATTGGACAGCTACTCTGCCAAATTCATGCTGATGATCTCTGCCCAGTTGATATTTTGCGTTCCCTCGCACACCATGCTGATGAGCGGGCACATCCAGAAGTGAAATTCGTTGGTAGAGGGCAAACCCATAACCCGAGCCAGTAGAATTATAAAGTCAGACAATTCTTCATTAAAATCTACCCGGAAAAGAGTTTTGGACAGGCGAGAGGCTCCCTTCTTAGGGTTCTTTAGCCAAGACTTCGCCACCCGTGCCTTGTATTTGTCATTGTCTTGATTGAACAGAGCCTGTGCTTGATCCCGGGAAACGACTATGGCATTATCCATCTCTGGGATTCTCAGTGCGGTACTAATGGTGGCAGCGTCCAGCTTGGCGATGAGTTCCCCGTGTATATTGGTTAATTCACTCGAATCAGGGTTGAAGTGAGCTCTGCATGAAAGTACAGTATCAGCGCATTGTACCGAGATCGGGAAACCTCCAGCAAAATCCAAACCGCTATCGTGAATCATTTGTGCCATTGGTGTAGGGTTTGCATCTGCCACCCTCGCCCAAAAATCCCCGAAGTCAAGATGCCGAGCTTCACTGTCCCCAATATTGGGAACGGCAGATTCTAGTGGCGAAATTTGTTCCTGTCCCTGGAATTTGATCTTCATATTGATAGTAACAGAGCCGCAACCTAAACTCGGGAAGGAATTACAGAGAAAAGGGATACACGCGCAGGGAATTAGATTGCAAGGGTTCGAGCAAGGATAGCATGGAAACAATGTGAAAAATGCAAAGGGGGTTTGCTCGTTATATAGCCGTTTAGGAGAGAGAAAGGCCATGAATGCGCATTTAATACATACCCACCAATTTAAATAAGCCGGATATTCGGGTAGAGCGGCAAAAACTAGCACGAACAACACTTGGTTCATTAGGGACATGTGAGACGCGAATGCGCGAAACACGCGGCTTGGCCGATTCGGGCGAAGCGGGGAAAAGACGCACAAATGCCTTTTGGGACACGCGGGACATGAGTGCACGAAGTACGCGATTCGGGTGGATCAGGCGAAAAGGTTACAATGGGTCCAACATTTGGGAAAAGTGCGCGAAGTACGCGGTTTGGGACGATTTGGCCGAAAATGGAACAACTTGCACAATTTGACTTGGGACATTTGGGACATGAAAGTGTGAAGTACGCGGTTCGGGTGTTTCGGCTGAAAATGGAACAACTTGCCCGATTAACTTTGGGACATTTGGGACGAAAAGTTTCGACGAGCCCAAAAATGGAACAACTTCGGGGAAATCGGCCGATCGGGGAACAGAACGCACTTTTGAACTTGGGACAGTTGGGACAAAAATGTCTGACAGGCCCGAAAAACACACAAAATGACCCAAAAATGCAGACTTTTCTCAATTTCACGACTTTTAACAATTTCAGCACAACAGAGAAGACACTTAAACTCAAAATTTTGAAAGTTCACTTTCTTTAAGAGCAGGGAATTTTGAGTGGACAACAGCTGGCTCCTTCTGGGGATGACTTGGCATAAATTCAAGGAATGAGACAAGGCAAGAACTTAGACAAACTCGGGGAAGCAGATCAGTACCTTATCCATTGGGAAACGGAGGCAAAAAGCAGACCAATACAGAGGACAACACACCAAAACAAAAAGGAAAGAAAAGCAAAAAACGCTGTACAGAATATACAAGGGACTCCCTAGTCACCTAGGACTTGAACAACTTGAGGTACTGCCCACTATAAGGAAGTGGGAGAGGAGAACCATCCATGTAATCAAGATAAAAGGAATTCTTACCAGCAAAGTGTCTGATCTTGAAAGGTCCGAGCCAAAGGGAATCAAACTTGCCATGGCTGCCACGAGGTTCATGCCTTTTATCCCATAACAACACAGTGTCTCCAACTTGGAAATCTCTGAACCTAGCTTTCTTGTCAAACAGGACCTTTACCTTCTGCTAGTGAACAGATATCCGATCAGCAACCTCCAATCTGTCCTCATTTAGTTTGTGAAGGTACATAATTCTCTTATCCAAAGCATCACTGAAACTAGTATCTTCAATGGCCTTCATTAGATGCAAGGCTGGCAGTTCCACTGTTACTGGCAGTTGAGCTTCTACTCCATATACCACTTGAAAAGGAGACATTCCAATAGCTCTCTTTGGTGTAATCCTGTCTACCCAAAGAGCATCATAGAGCTTCTTGTGCCAATTTTGTTGAGACTCATTTACTAATTTCCTTATAATAGTCACCAAATTTTTATTAGTGGATTCTGCTTGCCCATTTCCCTTGAGGATAGTAATCTGAGGAGTGAGCCAAAGAAATGCCATACCCATAGCAAAAATCCATTATCTCAGTTGAAGAGAAATTTGAAGCATTATCTGTTACAATCTTATTAGGTACACCATACCTTACCAAGATGTTCTCTTTGATGAAGCTGCACACCACTTCAGAAGTAGTACTCTTAACTGGAATAGCTTCCACCCATTTGGTGAAATAGTCAGTGGCAGTTAGTACATGAGTATGACCAGCACTAGAAGCAGGATTAAGTGTTCCAATGAAGTCCAAACCCCACTGTTGAAAAGGTTCTTCAATTACAACTGGCTTAAGAGGCAAAGAGGCCAATTTGGGTCTTCCCACGAAGGTCTGACAAGCCTCACATTTATCAACCCACTTGGATGCATCTTTGAACAAGGAAGGCCAGTAATATCCTCCACGGAGTATCTTATGAGCCGTAACCGTTGATGAATAGTGCCCTCCACATGCCTGATCATGAAAAGCTGAGAGCAACTTTCTCTGCTGTTCCTTGTCCACACACTTCAAAAATCTCCCATCTAACCCACGCTTGAACAAGGCGTTTTCCCACAATACATATTGCACTGACCTCAATTTAACAGTCCTCTTTTCTTTGGCAGTTAAATGAGAGGGGCATTCCCCATAGGTGAGAAAATGGGCGATGTCAGCATACCATTCGTCAACCGAGCTAAGAAAAAGAACGGTAGGAAGGTCAACTTTCTCCTCCAGCAACTCATGTTTAGCTCCTTCAGCAATGAGCTCACAAAGGCCTTTTCCACGAACCAGCTTGGTCGGTTTGATGTCAATGTCATACTCTTGGACCTTAGCAACCCAGTTCCCTCTCTTGGATCCAAATTCTTGCTGTGTGAGAATTGACTTAACAGTTGTATCTGGGACCAACACCATGGAATGAGAGTTGAGGATGTAAAAGCGAAACTGCTTGACAGCTTTAACCACTACAAAAGCATGTTTCTCCATCATAGTGTATTTCAACTCATGATCTTTCAGAATATAGCTCATGAACGCAATTGGGAGCTCATGCTTGTTAGAGTCTTCTTGAGTCAAAACAACAGCTAAGGTATTATCTGTGGCATAGCAATAGATAATAAAATCTTTGCTGAAATCAGGACAGGCTAAAACAGGAGTTTTAGCGATGGCTCTCTTGATACCTTCAAAGGATTCCTTTCCTTCAGAAGACCAACCAAATGTTTGCTTCCCTTTCATCATCTGAGAAATATTCAAAGTTAACTCTGCAAAATCAGGGATGAATCTTCTTAAAAAATTGATCTTACCAAAGAAGGAGTGCACGCCCTTTTTGCTGGTTGGGAGAGGAATTTGCTGGATAGCTTGTACTCGTTCAGGATCAATCTTAATACCATCTTTGGAAACGATGTGCCCTAATAATTTTCCCTCTGTGACACAAAAGACAGATTTTTTAGGATTCAAAGAAATCCCATGCTCTCTGCATCTTAGCAGAATTGTCTCCAGGTGATCAAAATGATCCGCTCTTGTTTTGGAAAACACTGTCAGGTCATCAAGATATATGACAATACACTTCCCTTTCAAACTTCCAAAAGCCAGATCCATAGCTCTCTGAAAAGTGGCACCAGCATTAATAAGCCCAAAAGGCATTCTCTTGTAAGCAAAGGTACCCCAAGGAGTAGTGAAAGCTGTTTTGTGTTGATCTGCAGTATCAACCTCTACCTGATTATATCCCGAGAATCCATCAAGCATAGATAACATTTCAGATCCTGTTACTGCTTGCAAGACCTGATCCATCATAGGCAAAGGATAATTATCTTTCAAAGAAGCCTGATTCAGGTTCCTGAAATCAACACAGATGCGGATCTCACCATTTTTCTTCCTAACAGGCACAATATTTGCAATCCATGTTGAATGGTGAATGGGAAAAATGATTTTAGCCTTCAACAACTTCTGTATTTCCTGAAAGATGGTGTCAGCTATTTTGGGGTTGTATTGCCTCTGTTTCTGCTTGAAAGGCTTAATTCCAGGCTTAAGAGGAATAGAGTGTTGCATATCTTTTGGTTTGAAAGCTTTCAAATCTTCATAAGAATAAGCAAGAACATCCTTATACCTCTTTAAAAGATCAATTGCTTTTCTCCTCTCATCTGCTGTGCAACATTTTCCAATATTCACTAGCTTAGGGTCAGTCGAACTCCCAATATTAATCTTGTCATGTTCAGCTGATTGCTGAGGTCCAGTAGAAGCTCTAGACTTCACATACCTGTCATGTTTATCAAATAGTTCCTCCAAACTCACCAACCCTTTAGGAATCTTGTTTCCTTTGAGATTGATGCATCCATCCTGATCTGTTTCTTCTCCTTGGGCGACTGCTTTGTCAAAGGGCACACTCTCACGAGGTAGGTTGTCACTTCCTTCAAAATACAGTTGTTCGAAATTACCCTTGAGTTCCAGGAAGGAAAGCAAGTGTTGATCATCATTGAAAACTTGCCAGTTATTGGTATTATCAGGTACACTAGGCCGATGGACCATCTCAATGGTGAACTTATCCTGAGAGAAGTCAGGATGAGGAATCAGTAGTGACCCTGAGACTGCTAGTGAATCAGCCCTGCTGTTCTTCTCCCTAGGTATTGCCTCAATGGAGAAAGCATCAAGAAATTCAATGGAATCCCAAACCTGGTTCCGGTAATGTTTCAACCTTCCATTTTTTACTTGAAAAAGGCTTCTGACTTGCTTTACAATCAATTCTGCATCACCACGAGCCAGAAGATTCTTTACACCTTGTTCTTTGGCCACTTGCAGTCCAAGAATGAGAGCCTCATACTCTGCTGTATTATTAGTATTTTCGAACTGCAACTTAAATGAAAAAGGATGTAGGCTTCCTTCAGGTGACACCAGTAGGACACCAGCTCCAGAACCAGCTAAGGAACAACTTCCGTCAAACTCTAAAATCCAAACACCATTAGGATCTTTAGGAGACACTTTGGGAAGTTGAATTTCATCAGGGGACATAATCATGTAGTTACCATGACCCATATCCTCATAGAGTATTTGTGCTTTAGGATCATCCGTTTTTTGCACAATATACTCAGATTGCTTCTCAGGCATCAGCTTCTTCATTTGTCCATTAACAGGTACGAGTGCATGTGACCAGTCCATTTGGATTTCTCCACCCACATCCTTACAGAAGTTCCTACTTAGCAACATCCCGTATGAAGGAGGAATATCTGCTACTAAGATGGTAGCCAACACTTTCTTTTCAGGCAAGGAAGCAAAAGCCACTTGTGCATCTTTAATTCTTCCGACCAGGGGCACTTCTTTAATCTCCATGGAGTAACAAGATCCATAAGTGCGTGTGAGGGTCAAGCCTAAAGCATGAGCTACTTTAGCAGGCATCACATTATCTGAGGCTCCTGAGTCAATGACACAATTACTGAGCCTATGACCAGCTATAAGAAGTGTTACATAAAATGGTTTAATTTTGTCATTAGGTGAGGTGACAACAGCTACCAGACTAGGCTGTGGTGCAGAAGAAGGAGTAGGTAAAAGGCCTTTAGAGGTGGTTTTGGAATGGGAATTAACAAATTGAATCATTTTGGCAAAATCTTTGGGATGGGTTTGATAATACTCAGCCTCTGAGATTTGAACCTTAGTCTTTTTCAGATGATCAATAATATCAAAAGACCCAGAAGTGGACGGGCCATCATCATTTGAGACCCTAGGTCTATCAACTTTAGGAGAAAAAGAAGTAACTTTACTAGTAGGATTGAAAGGACTCACCTTTGGTGTAGACGAAGTGGGGATAGGAGATCCTCTTTTTGCAATTACAGGGATAGTTGCCGACTACTCCTTAAATTTCTTGGGGGGCTGTGTCACCTTCTCCCTCTGATTTGTCTGCTCTCGAGTCATGACAGCAAATGATTCGCTATTCATGTCTACTACCACTTCATCATAGTCATCTCCATCATCAATGCCCTCAGTGGTGAAGAAATTTACTCGAGATCCCTCAAGTTCATCTGCTTCATCATCAACTTCTTCCACAAACTCCTCGCAAGCTTCATTATCCTCATCATCATCTGGTTCTTCCACTTCACAGGTCGCATTGACAGGGACTTTAACAGGAGGTCCTTCGAGTGCTAATCTTGTTTGAGAGGCAGGAAAACGATTTCTGGGCTGGAAATTCCTCCTTGGAACATCCGCATAAGGAGCATGCTGAGCCAATTGTTTCTTTATAGCAATGAGATCATTCGCAAGTTTTTGAACTAATGGATCAGTATTAGGTCCAGGGGTGGAGGAGGAGGAAGCAACAGACTTAGATTTGGAAGGGTCTCTCCTCAACTTCCCTGACATGATCAGATCATCCTCGACACTAACAGCAAGAGTTTGATCCTCCACCAATGTTGCGAGATTAGCCCTTCTCAGCGCATAGCTAACTTCAGGCGTTTGGGCATTTAGGAAGAAACATTTTTGGATTTGATCAACAGGTCGAGTATTTACCGGAATTTTATTAATTAGCCTGTTGAATCAGGCCACAAATTCTCTCATGGGCTCTTGCGAATCTTTCTTTATCTGAGAGATTTGAGCTAGCAAGGCATGCACATCTTCTGCTGGTTTGAAACGGTTTTCAAACCTAGTTCTCATGGTGTCCCAGCTAGTGATAGTGCCAGCCGGAAGGTGATAGAACCAATCAGCAGCATTATCTTGTAAGGTCTCAACGAACAGTCTCACGGAGACGTCTTCATGTTCAACTCCCAGGACTCCACACGCAACTATGAAGGCTGCGATGTGTTCATCAGGATGCACTTTGCCATTGCCTTCGAATTTAGGAAAGTTCTTCCGGTTACCTCTGGGTAACTCATGTAAAGGCTGAGGAAGAGCAAGGGGCCCGACACGATGACCCCAGGGCAATGGTACTGCCATTCTTGGAAAAACGGCTTGGAGAGGAACTGCAACACCAGCAAGAATCAAAGCTCGAAGATTAGGACTAGCAGGCTCTGAAGGAACACCACCCGTAGGATTTCTATCTTCAGCAGGTGGGGTGCTTGTTGAACGAGTCCTTCTATTTCTTATTGAAGGGAAAGGAAAACCCTGCTGCTCCAAAATCTGAAACTGAGAATCTTCAATACCAAGGGCCCTTCTCCCTCGAGTAAAACGCGGAGTCGCCAGATCAAAAGATGATCAAAAATTACAGAACTGGAATATGATTTTCCCCAGCGGAGTCGCCAAAAACTGTTGGTCGTCAAATAGGACTTTACGAAGAGCAACAGTCAGGGGACAAGAAGTCCCTCCTCTTTAATGGGAGAGGTTCCCTTATTCAGAAATGAACCTATTTACAAATATACAAAACATGATTTTCTGGTTGAACTTGGATATTACGAAAGTGTCTTTTATAAAGATCATCAATTACAAAAAGGACTGAGGAATGAGAGTGCGAGAATGAGCAGAAAGGCAACATGCAGAATTATAGATAACAGAGTAATTCTTTATGTATGCGAAGTTATGGTGAATTGAAAACAAGATCATTCGTATCGTATAAATAAGATGGAATTTAAAGACACAAAGTTCTGTAAATAACATCTGCCAGAACACAAAGTTTCTTAACGTAACACAGATTCGTTAATCAAGGACACAAAGTTCCTTCTTGGTTATACAAGATCACCGTGCTTGCAAAGTTGAAGAGTATGCAATCGGAAAGACTAACAAACTGGAGACAAATGATCTTCACAAAATTTAAATGAAAGCTTAGAGATAACAGAGATCAGATAGACAAAGAATGGAAAGTCCTTCTGTATTGATTTCTTTATGATCTATTTACACTTTTTGGAAAATAAGCCAAGTTCTTCCTCCTCCTTTCAGAATGGCGTAGAGAGGCCATTATATAACTTACAAATCAGTTACTCTTCATAACCGCTTCTTTTAACCAAGAATAGTTAAAGACGGCTAACCGCAATAGCTATACTTTTTACAAAGAAAACGGAAAAAGAAAGGGAAGAAGAGAAAAGAATAAGGAGAGGAAGACAGGTGGTCAGTTACTGGGAGGGACCCACTGACTTCAAAATCTGCTGCCTGAATTTCTTCAATGCCTCAGCTATGTCTCTGCCACGAGGGACTGACATGTTGGCAGCAGACTGAGTCCAAAATCCAAGACACTTCTCCATTTATTTATCAAACTCGACATGAGTATGATAATCTTTATTTGCTTCTTCAATGGCAGATTGAAGAGAGTAAATCTCCTTCATTTTCTCTTTGGAGATGGAGCTTTCCTTGAACAAATTATCTTTGACAAAAGCTCTGAATTGAGCTTTGATTTCTTGCAAGGAAAGGGGAACACCAGAAGTTTCATCTTGAAGATGACAATGTATGTCTTTGAAAGCAGAGACCACCAGTGTCTTGAAAGCTTCACCCTTCTGCCAGCTGTTCTTCAGTTCTCCTAAAGCCTCCTCTAAGACTTTGATCTTCTACTCCACGCTGTAAACCCAGGATTTTGATAGATTATCCTTTGCATCATCAAAAACCTTATTCGCCAGTAAGATGTTCTCATCTGTCTGTCCCATAAGGCGGAGGTCTACTATGCAACTACTCCAAAGTTTGAGCTCTTTATCCATGATCCCAATAGTAGAGGAGAGCTTCTGTTGCAAATTGTTCACTTTTCCATGGAGTTTAAAAGCTTCATCAATGAAGTTCAACCCTACAACAAGCATATCATCCACCATGGCTTCCATAGCTCTACCATAGACGGAATACTTGTGCATGTCTTTGATACTCTGTACTTCATCTTGGCTCAAAATTACAGGTGGTGGAAGAGTGGTCAAAAGAGTAGGGTCTAAAACTTTGTCCTTAGACAAAAGAGACTTGATGAAGCCTATGAGAATTTGGGCCTGTTCTTCCAACTGTTCAATAGTTTGCTGCCCTTTCTCTACAGTCCCAATGACTCTTGTGACTGTTTCCTGGAGGTTGTGAATCTCACCTTCAGGGGTAGACTCTCCCATTGGAATTCTCGAGAGCTCTAAGTCAGATGCCTGCAAGTCCTGCTCTGACTTGTCCACTGTAGGCTTAGCAATCTCCAGGAATTGCTGACCTTGAGCATCAGACACTATTCTGGAGGTGGTTCTGGCTTTCTTAGCACGAGAAGGAGTGGTGCCCAACAAGGCTGCGACAACATCAAAATTTGACCCTGAGCTCCGAGAGGAAAATTTCCTCTTCCTATTGTCAACCAAGAGGTTGCACCCACGCAAAAGAGGAAGAGGAATCGGCAGGAGGGGCAAGAGGGCCGAGAGACAGAGAGCTCATGACACTCAAGGTCTACACGTAGCTGTGGTCTCAAGTTGAGATGTGAGTAGGGCGCTGGATACAATTGCTGCTAGAAGAATCAATAGCACTTGGAAGTTCAGTGCTATGGACTTCCTTATCTTTATCTGCTGGACCTTCAGGAGCATTCGTAGGGGCTGGCACTTAACTCTCTTCACTTTCACTGAGAACAATGATGTTCTCCGGTCCCATAGGCACTTCTACCTGCTTTCTTTGAAGGATCATTTTCCACAGGCTCCTTCTTAACCTCCTTGAGTTTCTTCTGGTACACTTGAGTGGATGAAGGAGTGGAAGGGGTAGGTCCTTGTGTTGATGAGGCAGGAGGGGTTTACACTGGTGTTTCTGACCTGGGAATCGATGTCTCTCTCCTTGGAGTTGAAACATCCTTGGAAGAGGATTCTCCTGAGTGCCTTCTGAGCTCTCGAACTTTCCTGTCAAACCAGACCTTAGTCCTGACTAAGATTGGAGCAAGGATCTCAGCCAGATCATCTTTTTCTTTCCTGTTCCAATCCAAGTCCTCCAAGGGGGTGTGCTTAATCACACTGTCATACTCATATGAGTATAGATCAGAATTGTCATCCTGGAGTCCTTCAGGAACTTGGTACAAGCTAAGTTCTTGGATCAATTGCAGGGAGAACCTGCCACAATGCCTCCTCCTAGCCTCAAAATCATCTGCACAGTCAGCCCAATAGTCCTCTGTATCTGCCCTATGATGATATATTATCTTGATGTTATGCTCAATGAACTTCTTCAAGTCGAAGCAAGTTCTTGGCTATAAAGAAATGAACGGTGATAGGGACCAGGGCTCTCTCTATGTTCTGTGCATCCAGGGCTGTTTTACAAGTGTAATTTCCCAAAGAGATGGGAAAGTGCAAACCAGAAATATTCTTGTCTCTGCAGGTTCTGTGCAGTTTGTCTAATTGCCTGCATACTTCTATCAAAGCCATCTTATCATTACAAAACATGGGAAGCCTCAGAGGGGTGCTTTCATAGCGGGCAAGCCTGATATAGGAGAATTTTCTGAATTGTATGAAATAAGCACCGTAGCGCGATATCAGATTCATGGCTTCATCAGAAAATCTCCTAGCAGTATCACCTTCGAGCATCCTGACCACGTACATGGTGAAAGCATCATTTACCCTTCTGAAATTGCGATTGCTGGTCTCTAAGGTGAACTGCAGGCAGTAGGCATATACTGGATCATCTTTGTGGGCATCAATGTAGGAAAAACCAAACCATTGCCTTGATGCTGCCAGAGTATACATCAAGTAAGAAGTCATGTAGAACTTCTTTGTTTATTGTACATTGGATAGCTGCTCTACCAAATTCATGCTGATGATCTCTGCCCAGTTGATATTTTGCATTCCCTCGCACACCATGCTGATGAGCAGGCACATGCAGAAGTGAAATTCGTTGGTAGAGGGAAAACCCATAACCCGAGCCAGTAGAATTATAAAGTCAGAAAATTCTTCATTAAAATATGCCTGGGGAAAGAGTTTTGGACAGGCGAGAGGCTCCCTTCTTAGGGTTCTTCAACCAGGACTTCCCCACCCGCGCCTCGTATTTGTCGCTGTCTTGATTGAACAGAGCCTGTGCTTGATCCTGGGAAATGACTATGGCATTATCCATCTCTGGGATTCTCAGTGTGGTACTAATGGTGGTAGCGTCCAGCTTGGCGATGAGTTCCTCGTGTATATTGGTTAATTCACTCGAATCAGGGTCGAAGTGAGCTCCGCACAAAAGCACAGTATCAGTGCACTGTACCGAGATCGGGAAACCTCCAGCAAAATCCAAACCACTATCATGAATCATTTGTGCCATTGCTATAGGGTTTGCATCTGCTACCCTCGCCCAAAAATCGCCGAAGTCAAGATGTCGAGCTTCACTATCCCCAATATTGGGAATGGACAGATTCTATTGGCGAAATTTGTTCCTGTCCCTGGAATTTGATCTTCATATTGATAGTAACAGATCTGCAACCTAAACTCGGGAAGGAATTACAGATAAAAGGGATACACACGCATAGGGAATTAGATTACAAGGGTTCGAGCAAGGATAGCATGGAAACAATGTGAAAAATGCAAAGGTGGTTTGATCGTTATATAGCCAAATAGGAGAGAGAAAAACAATGAATGCACATTTAATACACACCCACCAATTTAAATAAGTCGGATATTCAGGTAGAGCGGCAAAAACTAGCACGAATGGCACTTGGTTCATTAGGGACATGTGAGACGCAAATGCACGAAACACGCGGCTCGGCTGATTCGGGTGAAGCGGGGAAAAGATGCACAAATGCCTTTTGGGACACGCGGGACATGAGTGCGCGAAGTACGCGATTTGGCTGGATCGGGCGAAAAGGTTACAATGGGTCTGAAAAAGTTTGGGACATTTGGGACGAAAGTGCGCGAAGTACGCGGTTCAGATGAATCGGCCAAAAATGGAACAACTTGCACATTTTGACTTGGGACATTTGGGACATGAAAGTACGAAGTACGCGGTTCGGGCGTTTCGGCTGAAAATGGAACAACTTGCCCGATTAACTTTGGGACATTTGGGACGAAAAGTTCCGATGGGCCTGAAAATGGAACAACTTTGGGGAAATCGGCCGATCGGGGAACAGAACACACTTTTGAACTTGGGACAGTTGGGACAAAAATGTCTGACAGGCCCGAAAAACACACAAAATGACCCAAAAATGTAGACTTTTCTCAATCTCACGACTTTTAACAATTTCAGCACAATAGAGAAGACACTTAAACTCAAAATTTTGAAAGTTCACTTTTTTTAAGAGTAGGGAATTTTTAGTGGACAACACATGCGAGGCTCTTGAAGTGGCTTTGTGTACTGAGGTTGTTGGAATTGTGGACACTGGATTAAGCCCCTTCTTAGAGGCACAAATTGCTTTCATGGCTAAGCAGTTAGAGAAGTTGTTGGCTAATTCAATACATGAGACACACAATGGATTGTGGTGTATGGATTGCAAAGTAGAGGGTCACACCAAGGATAGCTACCCTCGTAGATTGGTGCTCGCCATTATGATGGATTGTGAAATATGTCATCTGGATCATAATTCAAGCAAGTTCCCTTTCTTGCAGTGCACTATTAGGAAAAATGTGTCCAGTTATTGTAAAATTTGTAAATCACACACTCATGACATAGAGAATTGTAGGTTGATTGATCAAATTCAAGAAGCAATTGATATGGGTGTGCTATAGACTATTGTTGCAAAATCGAAAGAGCAAGGTGATAATCATGGTCAGAATTAGAATAATAATGAAGGATGCTCTGATGGAGGCAATCAAGGTCGAGGATATCATGGAGGTTGTAAAGAAAATGGTCATGGTAGAGGAAGGGATGACTTTCCTTGTGGAATGTGTCATAACTGCAAATCACCCAACCACTATAGGCACGAATGCCCCTAGAACCTAAATTTCTATTGGTGTGGAAATAATCACAAGTATAAAGAGTTCCTGGAGTTGTATGAGCATATGTGTAAGCAGAACAAGCAAGATAAGGGCATGGGGATGATAAAAGTGTAACACACTATAGGAGATCAGTGGATGCCTACGTTAGCACCTAATCCTCATATGATACCGGTGTTAGTGACTACTCACACTGAGGTTGTGCACGCCCGTGATGTTCCCAATCAAAATCCTTGTTATTTAAAAATAAGAAGTGATCAATGCAAAGTATCTCAACCCTGCGTAATAAAAGGAATTGTATCAAGAATCTACAAGGTGAGATATAATTCTTGAAGGAATAGTTGTGGAAGATAGAACATGAAAATACATCTGCACTACCCCAGACAGATGTGGATGACATTAATGAGGTTTGTAAGTTATTTCTCCAAGAGAACATCATTTCTTTGTTAGGGGAAAGATTGAGAGAAAAGGTACCACACGTTGAAAATTAGTGAGGAATACATATCTTACATGCCAACGTGTCCCCTCATAGTATTGATTATGATAAAGAGATCACACTAAATATAGTTGTTAATGGGTAGATTTTGAGTAACATCTTGATTGATACATCCACGGAAGTGAACGTTTTTACCCAAGATGCGTGGCTACAGATGGGGACACCACCATTGCAGCCATCTTCGAATGTGTTTTTCATGGCAAACAAGACTAAAACCATGCATGTTGGAGTTTTGAAGGATGCCACTATTGAAATTCAGGGGGCCGAGTTTACTGGTGATTTTGAAGTCTTAACACTTGAAGAAGCAAATATTTTTCTAGCATTACTTGGGTGCCCCTAGTGTTATGCAAATAACATTGATTTACAATTTAATAAGGGTTATATTAACTTTGAAAATAAGAAGGAGCACGTGATCATTCCCCTAAAAAATGGAAAGGTTGTGCCTTATGTAGAACCTTTGAGTGAAGAGGATATAAACAAAATTAATGTATGTAGAATCATGGATCCCGAGGTCCTTGAGCCATCAAAAGAAAGAGTAATTTAGTGGGATGATTCACAATTTATGAATGATATAACAAGTGTTACTTGTGATAAATGGGTGTATGGGACTTATGAGATGGTTGGATGTGAAGTTAAAAGTGCAGTTACGCATGTCAGTAGGCCGAGTTCTATTAGGAGTTTGTGAAATAACTAGGTACCCATGTATACTGGCAAAGGAAATCTTGAGGTTATTCTACACGTTATGGAAGCCTAGTGGAAGGATCAGGTGGAAAGAAGAAATATGTTAGTTTAATCTCTGTGCGAGTCAACATCATGTTGGTGGATTACACACATGGATAATCTTGTGGAGTAGCATGAAGTGAGAATTGCACTCTCTGATAGGTTTTTAAAAAGTTTTATACCCTCTCAAATCTGTTAATTTCACGGGAAGGATGTTGTTCAACACCACATTCAAAATTGTGAGAAACTATGAACAGAGGGGTAGGAAGCTTTACCACCATCACTATGGGTACATAAGTTCTATTACACCTTATGAGGTTGCACACGCATGGTATGTCTATGCAGAGTTGAATAAAGTGACAGGGAATAGGAAAAAGTTGACTGTAAGTATGGTTCAGACCTTTGATTACATTTCTACAAAACCACTTGTGAATGAGGCATTGTAGATAATGAAACACTTGACTATGGGAGATAATGCAAAAGCTAAAGAAGAACTTATGCAGAAGTTATTGGGAGAATCATATCTAAAGGCATGTTATGAAGAAGAGGAGACTGATCAAGAACATCTTGGGTGCCCCTGGTTAGCAAAGGAAAAAGGCAAGATGGTTTATATGATAAATGATGAAGAGGTCGAGAACTTGGATGTTGATCACACTATGGGTATGCACAAGGTCATATATAGTGCAGATGAACGGGCGTGCTTGTACCATAATCCTATGAAAACAAAGAAGGTAAACATTAGAACAGAGGTTGAACCTAAAGAGGCTATCATTAGTGAGTATTGGTCTGATTCAGAGGTTGCTAAGATCATTGGGTTGCAATGTGAATTCTAGGATTTGTTCACTAGAGGCTATCATGAGTTGAAAGGAGTAAATGAATCTTTGGGAAAAATGAGAATTAAGTTAAAGGAAGGTGCGCGCTTGGTTAGGAAGAGGTCTTATAGGATGAATCCTAACCTATGTGTCAAAGTTAAAGAAGAGATTGACAAGATGCTCGAATCTAGAATTATTGAGCCAATAAAGGAATCATAATGGGTTAGCACAATGGTGATAAGTATCAAGAAAGATAACATGATAAGTATCTGTGTGGACTATAGGGAATCGAATGTTATTCTTTTCATAGATCCTTTCCCCACACCTTTTATGAAAGAGATCTTGGAGGGCGTTACAGGGCACGAGATCTACTCCTTTATTGGTGGGTTCTCTAGATATCATAAGGTGAGTATTGCAAAATACGATCAAGAGAAGACCACTTTTACCACAGAGAGGGAAATTTTTGCATACACGGTTATGCCTTTTGGGTTGAAGAATACACATGCAATATTTTCATGCATTATGGTGTAAGCATTTCAAGATTTCATACACAAGTTCTTACAGGTTTACTTAGATGATTGGACTGTTTATGGGTTATTTAAAGACCACTGTGACAATCTGAGACTTATGTTTGAGAGGTGCAGGTAGTTGAGCATTTCTCTGAACATCAAAAAGTGTGTTTTTACTACAGCGCGCATTTGAGACATTGAAGGAAAGGCTCACTTTTGTGTCTATTCTACACTTTCCTTCATGGACCAAACCATTTCATGTACATGTGGATGCCTCTGGCATGGCCATTGATGCAGTATTAGCCCAACTTGGAGAGGGTATTTTTGATCACCCTATTTTTTTGCAAGTAGGAAGTTGACCCCGGTTGAACAGAACTATACAACTATGAAGCGTGAAGAATTTTCTATGATTTATGCATTGCATAAGTTTAGACAATATTTATTGGAAACTACATTCATCTTTTATACAGATCACATGGTATTAAAGTATCTGGTCAATAAGCTTGTTTTGTAAGGGTGCATATGTAGATGGATTCTCTTGTTCCAGGGGTTTGATTTTACAGTTGTGGTGAAGCCAGGAAAGATTAAATCTAGACCAGATCAACTATCCAAGATTAAATTGGGTGAGGATGCATAGAGCATTGAGGGCACAATTTTGGATGCACAACTATTTAGATTTAACTATGCGCTCTCTAACTTGGAAGAAATTATAGACTTTTTGCATACTGGTGTTGTGCCTGAAGGCATGAAGGCCTTAGAGAAGAAATAACTTGTTATATGCATCGCACCCTACATGTTGATAGGTGGAGATCTTTAAAATTTAGGTCATGATGAGGTTTTGCATCGGTGTGTACTTGAACATAAGAACCCTACCATAATGGAAGAGGCTCATGGTGGAACGACAGGTGGTCACTATGTAGGAAATGCCACCGCACACAAGATTTTATTGCTAGGCCTTTGGTGGGAAATTATTTACAAGGATTGTATAGAGTATTGCAAGGCATGTGACTGCTAGTAGTGCCTAAAAAATCCTAGGCATAGAGATGAGATGCCTTTGAGGCCTATTGCTAGTGTAGAACCTTTTGAGAAGTGGGCAATTGACTTTTTGGGTCTTATTTCCCAACCCACACGTAGGACTGGATAGCTCCACATTATAACTTATACATATTATCTTATAAGGTGGGCGGAAGTGGTGCTTACAAAGGATCCCACGACAACTACAATAGTAAGGTTCTTGTGAGGAAACATTATCAGTGGGTATGAATGTCTATCGAATCTGACAAGTGATAGAGATACACACTTTTTGAATGAGACTATCATGATCTTGTTAGCTAAATTTAGGGTGGCACATCACAAGACAACCCCTATCATCCACAGGCCAATGGAACTGCTGAGGCTTTCAAAAAATAATGAACCATACTTTGACAAATATTTGTGATGTTGGAAGAAAGGGTCGGGATGATAAAGTCTGTGTTACACTTTGGGCATACAAGATAACTTATTAAAGATTAAACAAAGCCACACAATTTCAGTTGGTGTTTGGTGCAGAGGCTATTTTGGTCGTAGATTTTATGCCACCCTCCCTGCGTATTGTGTGTAGAGGAGGTTTAGCTAATGAACAAGCCCTTGAAGAGCGTATAAACAAACTGATGCAGTTGGACGAAAGGCGTGCTATAGCTTGTTGGATCTAGAAGACATAAAAGGATAAACGAAAGGCTTGACATGATTGACATATTAAGAACAAGAAGATTGAGATTGGATAGATGGTTCTTATGTATGATTATAAGTTTCTGCACCATCTTGGGAAGTTCCAAGTACATTGGTTAGGCCCGTATGTTGTGACTTACATACTTGATTCAGGCACATGTCAGTTACAGGTGCTAGATGGGATAAGTTTTCCCGGTCACTTCAATGGGAGTAGGATGAAACCCTACTATAAATAAGTCTTCTTGGTGTTTGTAATAAGGTAGTATTTAAAGTTAGATTAAGTTTCCATTAATTCATTTCCTTTATATGTGTTTCCTTCCATCGTTGTTATGCTTTGTTAATTTTTAGTTCAGTGTTTTGTGTAATAAGCACGCTTGTGCTCCTATAGTTGATTATTTTGTTTTTTATTTTATGCACAGAGGACCACGCGTACATTTAGTATGAGGTAGAGCACAAACAGAGGAAAATGCGTAAAGGTTGATGTTGGCAATAACTTGAGAAAAATAACAGCGCGTGATGGAAGTCCTAAGTATCAGAAGGGCCTACAAAGCAGTGGTGACACTGGTTGTTGGAAAATGATAAGGTGTCATAAACAAGATGGTGATAATAAGGATGATGCCAAAGGAAAATTCCATGTATAGAAACAAATGCGTAGAGCAATGTGAGGTAAGTTGCGATAGGGAGAATTTTTTGGAATAGGATGCAGTGATGTACTTTGGCACTGGGTACACATGTAAGGAGGTCTGTGGTCAATGTACTTTTACATGCCAGAAGGTTCTAAGGGTTATGTGCATTGGACACATGAGAGGTAATGCACTTAGAAATGTAAGAAAATCCAAATTTATTAATGGTGGTAGGTGACATTGCAATTAATGTGGTAAAATTCAAAAAAATATAAATAGGGTGGCGGGGTAAGTTATTTCTACCTTGCGATAATTTGTGGAAGGACTTGTGTGATCTAGGGCATCCTTGTGAATTTCTACAAACAATTGATTGCGAAGATAGGAATTTGTGAACTAGATTGTGAAGATGAACACAGTCGTACACAGAGCAATTTTATAAAAGAAGTATGCAGGTTTGGATGGTGTGGCATGAAAAGAAACAAGTTCTCCAGTTAAGGTTTGAAGAACTAGGACATGAATTGCAGAATTGCACGATGGAGTGTGGTTCTAAGTCTAAGGCACCAAAACAACAAAGCACAAGGTAGAAATTATCAAGTACTCGACCAAGGGAAATAGAACCAATAAGAGCATAAATCATTTCATTGAAGAATAATGGAAAGGGAAAACCAGTTGTGGTGATAATTTTTAATGAGGAGTGGTATTCAAAGATGCAATACCTAAATGGGGTAGTAATGGGGATGGAGTGGGTGTCCCATGTGTGAAAAATGGTTATAAGTGATTATAACCATTGAATTGATTCAAACAAGAAGGATCTGACATCGGAACTTGTTCGACCCACAGGTGTAAGGACAACTGATGATAAACCAGTGTATGATGATTCATTTGAAGAATGCTAGACTTCTCCAACTTTATGAACTACCATTTTTCAGAAATCCTGAGAGATTGTACCGGTGGCTTATGTCACGCGTACACAAAGATTATTTTTACTTTGTATTGAGGAGAATACGCATAACTCCGAAGTTAATCTCCAAGTTCATTGGACTCATTTGCATTGTGGAGTTATTTGATGATGACTTGGGAAATAATGAGGCTGCCAAGGAAACAACTAAAGAGTATGAGTATAAGAAAGGTGGGCATGCCTTTGATATTTCAAAGATCAATAACCTGGTGATGAAGATGGTCATGCGCCTGCTTACAAAATTGAGTGGATAGGAAAGGTGGACCCAAGTTAACAAAAGGTGGTTGAATGTATGTAGGAAGATTTCAAAAGGGACCATCTACAACATCTTGGCCTTCATTGCAGAAGATATCATTGATGTCACGTGAGATGGAGAGAATATTATGTATGGTAATATCTTGCTTTTGATTATATTTTCAAAAATTGGAGTGCCTGATGGGCCAAACAACAATATATGGGAGTACCTCAAAGAATATTCCTCCCCTGCAAAGAGGTTTATAGCATATACTTGTTATACTATGACACCTGCGTAAAAGGCACGCTTGGATAAATGGTACAAGTAGATGCATGATGCCTTTGGTATAGAATGGAGGATCCCGAAGCAACTAACAACCTTGGTGACATATGGGGTTGAGTTTGTAGTTTATTAACAATTTTACGTTGGCAGGTTTACATTGAATGATGGCACCATGCGCCCTTGATGTAAGTTACCATTTGCCTTCACAACGCAGTATTTCATAAGCATAATAAACAAGTTTAAGTAGCCCAAGAAATTGATATTTGATCTAAGTGAAGTGGACCAGGAGCATCGTGTGCTGCGTCGAACACTTGTATACCCAAAGAAGTGCACGTATGTGGAAAAATATGTCTCTCATGACATAAATTTTCTCAAACCCATTACACTACTAATTGTGGGGGCCACTGTAAAAAGGGTATATATTCATCTAAAGTTTGAGAAGGGCATTTATGTAGAAGATGATGTTCCTATTCATGAGGACCATGCAAAAAGAAAGAAGGTGGAGACAAAGAAAAGAGATAGAGAAGAAACTCCTGCAATGAGCAGGGCGCCAAACACACATATGGGCCAGACCACAGGGACACATGAGGCAGGTGCAGGTATGAGTACCTATACTCATAGGAAGAAGTCTCTAGTAACATATGAGTCATCAATTAAAGAAGCATCTCTGGTAAGGAATAAAACAAGGGTAGTTTGGAGTACTAACTTTGAAGAAATAGAGATCTTGAAGAATGAAGAAACAGAAGGGGAGGAAGAGTAGCGAGAGCTTGAAAAAAACCCTCCCATATATAATGTACATGAATCTGATGAGGAGAGGAACTCACATTCAGGGGATGACCGAGAGGAATAAGGGGTTGGAGATGAAGAAGAAGTTGGTACAAATGTGCATGAGACTCTGCACCTTTCTAGACAAGAGTTAGAGAGTGTTGTGGAGAAAGAAGTGGAAGGTATAATACAAACCTTAGTTGATTAGGAGGTAGAGCGTAGCGGTGAAGAAAAAGAAAAATAAAAATGTGGGAGTCTAGGAGGAGAGACAAGTTTGGCAATAGGTTTTCCAAAGGGCGTGCGCATGGGCAGAAGTCATGCGTACACACCACAAGGACCCATCATGTCTTATGATGTAGATCCTAACAAATTTTTGTGCACATGTTATCAGAGTACGATACTGGCAAACCAACTTTTCTATTTGTCATCTTTTGAAAAGGAGAGTGCATTCCCATGCACTAGAAAGATGCTATCTTGGTCATTTAAGTCTCACATAGATGAACATGAGTTCGAGGTAAGCACATAAGCCTTACTTGATGTATGAGCTTCACATAGCTCTGTAGTAGTGAATCCAGTAGTGGATTTTCAACAATTTCTTGATGAACAAGTGTGTAATACATTGAATAAAGTATCGGTGGAAGTAGAGGAAAGATTATTTGGGAGGAATAACATGATAAAGGCTTTGGAAAAGGAGTTAGAGGAAAAAAATAAAGAAATTATCGAGAGAGACAAGGAGATAAAGGGGAAGGAACAAACTATTATGTAGTCAAAGGTTGAGTTGCAGGAAGAGAAGGGGAGGTTACGCGAAGCATAAAAAAATGTAGAGATGATAATAGATTCAATTATACTAGTGCTCCCCAATCTTCCCCCCCCCCCCCTTCATAGAAGTATGAATCAAATCTCCATTGTCTGGAGGACTTAACATGCATGATTACAATGCAGAAGCAACCCCTAACACTAGAGTCTATAGAAAAGGCTATGGCGCAGCAAAAGAAGCAAGAAAAGGAACAACTTGAGGTGACCACAACCAAATACACTGAGCTTTTAGTCTCAGTCAAAACCACAGTTTGCATGGAAGAATTTTTATACAACAACTATGAAGACATGGATAGGATGGCAAGCATTATGGTTGCCACTCATGAGGTAGATTTAAATAAGTTTCAAGGTAAGAACAAAGACAATCAGGTGGAACGAGATAGGATCCTTGTAGAGGTCAAGAAGAAGAGTGACGTTATTGATATACTAAGAACCTCAATAAATAATAAGTTCAAGGAACTATATCCTCAAGTAACGCGTAGAATGGACACATTGACTGACATTGGAAAACTATTAGAAAATCTAGTTGACACATTTAAAGCCAAGGGTGAAGAGATAACATTTTAAGAAGTCAGTGCGATGATGGGGGATCTAAGCATAGAGTTAGGTGGAAGGATGGAATACAATTTAAGCATCATTGAATAAGGATTTTCCTGTCCTCCTTATAGAATTACATAATTCTTTTATTCTTTGACAACAACATATTGTTTTTATTCTTTGTGACTGCTAGATTCTTTATTCTTTACTCATAGAGGAGCACATCAGATTACCCATTGTAAGAGGCGGAAATGAAACAAGTTTGGGGTAATGTTGAGCAGAGAAAATGAATAAGTACTAAGAAGTTATGCATGAGAAAGGTGCATGAGAGCACACGTGAGGAGAACATGCGTGAAGATAGACATGAAAGGGTTATGTGTGAAAGGAGTCAACACTTAGCCAGTTTTTAAGATGCAAATCTAAATATAGACTTGGAGTGTCGACCAAGCAAGGTTTTGAAGATAAGATTAAAACATAAAGACTTGTAGCTCAAGCAAAGGCTATTTTGGGATAAGGAGAGGAACAAGCGACATGCATAGTTCTGAGCTAATAATAGGATTTGAACAAGGAGTTAACTATAGCAGATCTATTATTAAGAGAGCTTGCATGGTTTTGTAGGTATAAAATAACAGCACATGGCTAATCTTAGCATGTAGCCTATTTTGAGGATGCATAGGTGGTGAAGGGAAAGTCCCCACCACTATATATATATATATATATATATATATATATATATATATATATATATGATCAACATAGGTTAGGGGGGATCACTTTTGTAATAGAGTTATGCTGTTGGAATATGTGCGTGCATGACTCATGGTGACAATGTTATGTATGTAAAATATATATATATATTTTACAGTATTTAATATAATGGATCTTTGTGGCTAGATATTGGTAATAAACATCTCTGTTACTTGTTCTTTCATGGTGGATTTAATCTTGATACTTGTATGAGATAATCTTAGGCTTATGATCTAGATCTAGCTTATATTCTGCAGTATATTTGAATGCTTGTTATGAATCTGGAATATATATCTACCCATCATGCTAACTCCTTGATTAGAGCTCACATAAAAGAGGAACTTGGTACCCTTGCGTGCTTCAGGTGAATGCTCAGGTTCTTCCTGGGTGATGTCCTAGTGTGCCTTGGGCTTGTGGTGGGTAAAATAAGACTACAATGAAGTGGGATGTGAACCTCCATATGGATCTCGATGATGGATGAATTATAGATGTGACTAGTAAGGTTATAGGTTGGTTGTAGTAATGCAATGGTGAGGATTGGTTAAGTTGCTAAAGCGTTGGGGGAAGGGAATGATGAATCACAGCCACAACTAGTGGGAAGTCAAGTGAGATGCAAGTGTGCATCAATTTATAAGTCACAAGTTGGATTGAGTTTTTGATGAGCTTAGAAATTTTGAGAAAGAGAATATGGAATGTAAGAGAGTTAAAGGTAGGATAGTGATTCATGCCATGTGATCCACATACATGAATAAAAGATGAAATGTGATATCGGTCATGGCTACAACTAGTTTCGTTAGGTGATGTTTCATGGATGAAATTTGGCAAGAGGAAAACATATTCAATGTGTGTAGAAGGAATGGACAAAGAGGGGTGTGTTGAAAAGCAACAAGGCAAAGAGAGTTGAGATGTAATGCAGGATCAGGGGTCATAACACAAACACGACCGTGAACCATAATTTTCTGGGAAGAAAAATGTAAGCATTGGGCGATGGTGAAGGAAAAATTGGAAACAAGGTGAAACTTGACGGTGAGTAAGTCGAGGAATACTCTAAGTGATATTCAGGGAAAATGATGAGTTAGGGAAAACATGTAAAAATAAAATATCGAATGGGGGATGTGTGTGGTCACAAAGGGGTCACCAGAATGACTCCCGATGAAGTGATGAAGGGAAAAGGTCGCTTGGTGGAGAAAATCATGGATTTGTAGGAAGGTTGTGAGATAATTGTGAATAAGTTGTAGGGTGGTTACAGGAAGATCACCCTTGCGACTGAAGTGAAGTGGTGATGTGGAAAAAGATACGAGATGTGTAGAATAGGTGATATAAGTGGATATGTCAAGGGAACATGCAAGTTAGAGCATGTGTAGAGGGGAACACAGAGTGTAAGGACTAGAGAACACATGGAGGGGACCAGATAACATAAGGGCTAGAGTGCTCATGGAGGAGAATCAAAGAGCACTAGGGTTGGAGCACATGTAGAGTGGACAAAAGACATAATGTTTAGATTGCATGTGAAGGGGAATGAAGAGTCAAGTTTCAGAGTGTACATAGAGGGAACTGAAGAGTGTGAGGGTAGAGAAAAATGTGGAGAGGACTAGAGATTCTAAGGGTTGAAGCACATGTAGAGGGGAGCAAAGAGCACAAGGGCGAAGTAGAGAATGAGTGGCTAATGAAAACAAAAAAAGGTGCAACATAGGTGGTAAGAATTTGCACAATTGAAAAATGAGATGGTTAAAATTTGTAGAGCAGTCACACATGCAAATGAAACTAGGAAAATTTGGGATGAAAATTTCATGTCAGTCATGCCTATGACTAAGATAGGGAAAATATGGAAATGAAAAGAAAGTGTAGATAGCTTAGAAACTTGGTGAAAAATGTGTTAGATGATAAGGATGGTCACAGAGGTGACCCATAAGGGAATGAATGTGGCTGAAAAGTGTGATGTAGTATATGGAAGTTAAAATGATGTTTTTGAAGTTTTTTATTCAAATACAAATGCAAATATGTTGTGAAATGCATGAAATAGATCTTATCACTCTAAAATAGATGTGCCTTTTTATATAATGTTAGTATGATATACCAATCCTCTCTATATACCTTCCCTTTGATTTACTTGTCAGTATGCGGAATAAGCTAGCCATCTCAATATATGTATTTCTTTGTGAGAGTGACACTAACACACACGAGAGTATAATGGTACACGGTACATAAATACTACATGAAAGGGACTCATCATATCAATGGAGGAATGTTAAAATGTAATCTCTCATATGTAATTTGACGGTGTTCCACATCTTCGAGCTTTATTCCTGACAACCATTGATGGTGGGAAATAAAGGAATGAAAGTGTATGTTTCCTTATTACTCCTTGACAATTTATATGGATGATGTCATAAACGTAATTATTTCATATATGTTAGGTGATAGATGCAATAGTTTAACACAATAAATTTAATCATAAGTGTGACCTAAAAGACATATAAATAAGGAACACTGTGATGAGGTAAGTCTCGTGTTGTGCACAACAATAAAGTAAAAAACAATAGCTATTTTTATTTTCCAACATCACCTAAAAGTGTGAGGGAGGAACATGTGTGGCATATAAATTTCTCTATTAACATGATAGATATGAATAAAAATTTCTCTATTTTTGTATTTTAAATAGAAAAATTCTAAGACAGTTGCACCTACAACTACGATATAAAGGTATGACTACCTTGTAACCTGATTTATTTACAAAGAAAAATCACAACATAGTCACACCTATGACTATCCTCCAACTAGAATTTTTTATCTTAGCAAAATTTTAATGAAAAATGTTAGATATGCAATGAATGAACATTAGAAAAAATAAAAACAAATCAAAAGGAATAAAAACCCTAATGAAAAACAAAGTTAGATTCAAAAATGAAATAAGTTAACCCATAACCAAAATCTATCCCACCTTCGTCACCAAAATGTATGCCTATATTTGTATCACCCCGCAAGATGAGCTAGATAACATATTGACAAATCTCAAATCAATGTTATTAAATTAAAAAATGGGCTTATGTTGCATCCATGTAAAAATTAAAGGACATTTTAAGGTTCTTTCATTGAACAAAGTGGGTCGAAATATCCAACTTTGAATTTAATGCAATAAAATACACTTAGACAAATGTTAGTTATTTTTGTTGGCTAAGAGACATGTGTCGGTCATATCCATGGCCCTTTTCAAGGTTGATAATAAGAACATGTAAGACATGTGATTGATAAATAAAATGGTATACTTGTTTTGGGGCTCCAGGTGACCAAGTCGTGGTGAAAGGTTTAATTACGTATGATTGTTGATAGTTGTGTATTCACATGTCAGTTGGAGTTATGATCATTGAAAATCATAGATTAGTCATAAACTAGTCACAGGAAGGACTAATAACACTATTGAAAATTTGAAATTTGATTAAGTAGTAAGCTTCAACTATCCAAGATGTCTTCATTTATCCTTCAACAAAACATGAAAACATTAAATGTGTGAGAAATAGAAAAAAAATCTCTCAAATCCAAGAGGGGTCAAGGGAGGGGACAAGTGTTATTTTATAGTTTTGGGGTGTATAGAAAATTCTAATGGATATAGGTGCAATGTGCATAGTATATTGGGATGATAATGGTTCAATTCAATTTATAGTGAAGATATAAATGGGTAGGTGGATCCTTTGAGATTAAATGTGAGTGGATGGGGATAACTGATAAGTGACAAGTCTTAAATCAACCTTATTTTTTAATTATTAGGTGTTTTGTGGGAATATTTTATTTTAGGGATTATTGTGATTTTATAATGTTTTTTTAACATTAGAAGACCTTAAGATCAAGGTGCATTTTCTAGTGTCTATAGCTAGTAATTTTAAACAATGATGTGAAAAATGCATGACTTGGTTAGACATTCCAAGGATGTAGGATAAAGAAATAGGATAATCATGTGCAAATATGATGGGAACAAACAAGACTTAATTATCATTGCAAGCTCATGAGGAAGGGAAGTGATGAGCCACAAGGATCCTTAAGAGGGAAGACATGTGAATTTCATTGTCATAAAAGAGTTATCTACGAATGAAATTGGAACACACGTGGAAGAGTTTAGGTCTGAATACTTATTAGGATCTAAAGAATAATCATAGGACCCTTTCATTATCAAATAATGTGAAAGCAAGGGTTTGAATTCTTATACCACCAAAAACTTAATCCCTCGTGTTTTTGAATCACCTAAATTCAAACTAAGATGATATTCAAGAGTCCAATGAAAAATAAGGAATCTCCATAAGGGAGAAAACAATGTCTTACAATATGTGAGGATGCTAGAGTAGGTTGTTTACCTTAGTTCATGTTCACCTAGGTACTTTATTTACCTTTTGTTTCTTATTTTCATTGGAATTATTTTTATAGTGTGCATTTCTATACAAAATGGAATACACCATTGGATCTAGAAGGTGGAAAAATCCCAATATCTTTTGAAAACTCAGGCATTGTCGAAGGTCGGTGATTCTATAAGTTGTTTTGGTTTTGTAGGATTATAAACACACATGATCCATATAGTTTGCGGAGGATGGCCAAGAGAACAATTTCTGGGTTTTGTACGAATTTTTGTGGGTATCTTGTTGTTTAGTTACATGGATTTCTAGATTGGAGGTTCAATTGATTTCCAGATTAGGATGTTTGGTTGTGGATCTATGTCTAGTTCTTATTTTTCTAGTGGTGGGCTACAAATTTTGATGCAGGTTCATGCTACAGATTTGGATGCTTGTCTGCAGATTTGGTCGTAACTTTTGTTCAGCTGCGGAACTGGGTGTGTCCCTAAAAAAATTGTTTTTCCCTTGACCATATGGTATGGTCGCATGAGGACTTAATTTTGGGATTTCTACTAGTGGGTGCTTAAGTGTAGCACCTAAGATCATCTTATTTTTAAAGGTAAAAAACTTTTTTATTTTTTATAGTGCAAATTTAAATAAATATTATACTGAAAATTGATAAACTTGTAACTTTTGATAAACAACTCGAAATTGAGGGTCATTTTTTTTTCTAAAAGTGCTTATTTTTCCATGTTTATACCATAGGAACTATTTATTTTTTCAAGCACACTCAGATTATAAAGTGCCCATTTTTGTAAAACACATTAAAATTATAAAGCACCACATCTGGGGGGCTTCTTGCATTCTTTTATTGTTTGGTGATTTTTACAATGATGTCTTTATCTTCTTTTGCATTAGATCAACTTGAGCCATTAATGACACATAATTACCACACATGGAGACCAAGAATGGAAATAATCATTAAATCCAAAGGATTATGTGATTTAACTTCTGCAAAACAACCAATGTTCACAAAAAAATATGAGAAATTTCAGTACCAATGTGAATTTGATGAGTGTAAGGGTTTAATATGAACTTATGTAAGTGATATTATTTTGTTTCATTTTGAAGGATGTGACTCTCCTTTCAAAATATGGGAGAAATTGGATGAGTTATTTGGTAAGGTGGATCATATGAGAGCCAGACAACTTGAAATTGAGATTACTTCTCTTAGTGTTGTAGATTTTCCATCAATTATAGACTATCTTACTAGGTTCAAGAATTTGTTGACATAATTAAAGGTGAGTAGAAGATATAAGAAAGATGAAGAGAGTGTTTACCTAATTTTATCCAAGTTAAGAGGTCCATTTCAAATATTTGTTTCTACTTTTTTCTCTAGTATGGATGTATTAGGCGACACATTCAAAATTCCTAGCTTAAAATTATTTTGTAGAAGACTTACTAGGGAAGAATCCAAAATGTCTAAGGTTGAGTCTTCCACCTCTCAAAATGCATTAGTAGCATCTACTCTTAAGGGTAAGCAAAAACCAAAAGTTCAATCCTAAAAGGAACGATAACTAGATCGTACCAAACCAAGAACTTGGATGCTAATCAAACACCACACACAATAAGATGAAATTAATTCACCAGAATAACTTTAATAAAACCTTTGTAAACAAATGAGCAGCAATATCATATATTATTATGGAACTCAATGAAATACAATGAGAATGAGCCTTACTTATATAGGTAAGGAATATCAATCTAAGAACTAGTCAAGGTCATAGATCAAGCCATAAATCAAGGAAAGAACTAGTCATCAAAGAAATAGTCAAGTCCATAGATTTAGGAAAGAACTAGTCATTAAAGATCTAGTCAATACCATAGATCAAGGAAAGAAATGTACCTAACAACTAGATAATATCTCCTAATATCTAAATAAGATAAAAGAAATATCCACACAAATAAGTGGGTGAGTATAAATATAATAAAGATAAATAAAATACCTAGGTGAACATGAGCTAAGGTAAATAACTACCCTAACAACCCCCTCAAGTGAATCTAGGGGCCCAAAATAAAAGTGGCATATCCATAGTATGAGTCCTGGTAACTAGGCCTGATGAGGTACTCATGTACAATATATCCATGAAGAAATCTTGAACCAAAAGAAGGAAATAATCTGGCTAGAAGGAAAGAGAAAGAAGAAGAAGAAGGAAGATGTTCTCATAAACACTCCCAAGAACTTCTAAAACCCCAAGCATGTCACACAACTCAAGGTAGCGAGGTGATGTAAAAGGCTTCGTAAAGATGTCTGCAACTTATTATTGAGTCAGAATGTACTCCAAGAAAATAATTCCATCCTGAATGTGTTGATGAATGAAGTGTATGTGTATCTCATTACGTTTGATCTGTTGGTGCTCACAAAGTTGCGAGAAATGTGAATTGCACTTTGGTTATCACACCAAAATATAGTCGGTGAATGCTGTGGGAATCCAAACTCTGTCAATAAATTTCAAAGGAAAAGAATCTATTGAATCGCTGTAACTGCTGCCCTGTACTCTGTCTCTGAAGATGAAAGTGCAATACCCTATTGTTTTTTACACACCCAAGCAACTGGAGAAGAACCCAGACAAAAAAGACATCCAGAAGTGGAACGTTTGTCATCAATATAACCTGCCCAATTTGAATCTGTATATCCAACCAACTAAGTAGAACCCCTAGTGTAGTGTAGTCCAAAGTGGGAAGTGCCCTATAAATAGTGCAAAATTCTTTTAGCAATTTACCAGTGACTACTATGAGGAGACTGTGCAAACCGAGATACAAGCGCTAGTGCAAATGAAATATCAGGGTAATTATAGGTCAAGTAAATGAGACTTCTAACCAACTGCCTATATAATGTAGGATCACAAAGTGGAGTAGTACATGTGGAAGTAAGAGTAACCCCAGACTGAAAAGGAAATTGACTTGGCTTGCAATTAGCAATATCAAAGTGTTGAATAAGATCATGGGTGTACTTTTGCTAGCTCAAATGAATCCATGAATCTGTCTGAGAAATATGAAAACAAAGGAAATAATGTAATAACCCAAGATCTGTTATGTTAAACTGTGTAGAAAGAGTCCTCTAAATAGTCTGAATGTGAGAGGAAGAGTTGTCAATAAGTAACATATCATCAACATACAAGACAAGCATCACAATATCCTCACCAACATGCCGGAGATACACTGTTTGGTCGGAGTGGTAACGAATAAAACTAGTAGATAGAAGAAAAGAGTCCATCTTCTCATACAAATCCTGAGGGGCTTGTTTAAGACCATAGAGAGACCCATGGAGCCTACAAACAAGAGATGAATCTTGAAAAAATCTAGCAGGTTGCTCCATTTATATTTCCTCTTGTAAATATCCATGTAAGAAGGCACGCTTCACATCCATCTAGTAAATGGGCCACCCCTGTGATGCAAAACTAGTAAGTAAAAGGTGTACAAAATCCATCTTGGAAATGGGTGCAAAAGTCTCAAAGTAATCAATACCTTCAACTTGTGAAAAACTATTTGCAACAAGACGAGCCTTATACTTGTCAATGGACCCATCAATTGTGTATTTGGTTCGATATACCAACTTACACCTACCCATATTACATCCTTTAGGAAGAGACACCAAATCCCAAGTATGATTCTTCATCAAATAAGAATAGTCAACTGTCATCGCATCATCCCACTCCTGTATCCCATGATCTTATGAAAAAGACTATGGAACCTCGGAAACTGCCAGACACAAAAGTCTAGAACCTGATAGAATGTGTGTGATGATGCCTAGTGGGTGGAAGATCCTGTATGAAAGGTGTTGGCTCAAAAATTGTATTATGAGCCCACTTAGGCAGAGTGACAACATCAATGGGAATATGATCCTTGTTGGCATCTATAACCTTATTAGAAACCTCCTCAAAGAAAGAATCCTCAAGATGATAAAAAGAAGAATAACTAGGCATGGAAGAAGATGAATAATCATGAGGTGTGAAGCGCTCATCAAATTGAACATGTATTTGAACAAATAATGCCTCATGACTATCAAGTATCTAAAATTCGATAAGCTCTCATGTCCTCACAATACCCTAAAAACAATCAAGGGTTTGATCTCTTCTTATCCAAGGCTTTCCTTTTCTTCTTTAGGCACAAAGACGCAAGCATAGGCTCCTAAAGACTCAAAAAAATGAGACATCAAGCTTAGTGTTTGACCAAGCTTTCTCTGGAGTCAAATGATGAAGGGCTCCGTGTAGTGTGTGATTCAGATTGTAGTCAGCACAATTAACTGCTTCTACCCAGTATATAGGAGATAAATCTCTAGAATGCATCATGTAGTTAGCCATTTCCTTCAAATTTATGGTTCTTCTATTCTGCTAAACCATTTTGTGTGTGGAGTATGAGGAACATAATGCTGGTGAATAATTTCATGAGTTGCCAAAAATTCATAAAACTCATTGTTGAAGTACTCCCCCCCATTATCAGTGTGAAGGTTATTTATGCAACTAGAAGATTGTTTCTCGAACAAAGCCTTGAAGATTTTGAAGTGTGAAAAAACATCATTTTTGTACTTAAGAAAATAAACCCCAAGTATGCACTTCGAGAAATTATCAGTAAATGTGAGTACATACTTAGCTCCATTGAAAGAGGGGGTATGAAAAACCATCAAGTCACTATGCACAAGATCAAGTGGTGAAGAAATTATCTTGGACATATTCTTAAGAAATGGATCTTGGTGTTGTTTCCCTAATGCATAACTAGGGAAAACTCTCTCAAGATAAGAAACCCTAGGAATACCATTAACCATACCATGAGTTCTCAACTCCTTCAAATATTTGTAATTGAGATATCCAAATCTTTCATGCCAAAACTTACTCTCTGAATCTACTGAATCTGCATGAGAAATAAATCATGTCCATATAGAGGAAGTGTCATCAAAACCTTGAAAGTGATATAGTCTAAAACTATGATCAAAAAATACCTTGAGAAACAAGTGAATGATGCTCCAAAAAAATTCATAATTCTGCCCCATGTGTTGTAAAATTCACAGTTTTCCTTAACCAAAATGATAAATTTGATATACAAAAAGTAAATTTGTAGTGATGTTAGGAACATATAGTGCATCTTGTATACTGCTGCAATCAATGTGTATGTCACCTTTTCCTTTAACATAAAGAAAGGAAGAATCTCCAACATCAGTTTTGGAAGCAGAACTCAAACCTAGAGATACAAAAGACTCCTTAGAAGAATTCATGTGATGAGAAGCACTAAAATCTATGACCCAACTATCTACATGTGATGATTGAGATCTCCCTACAAAAAAAAGGGATTTTCCATGCTGATTAGGAGGTGGAGTGGAGATAGAAATTTTGTGTTTCTTGATTGCATCCTCTAAGGCTTGCATTGGCTTATGACACATATTTTCTTCATGACCAATACCCCCACAAAAATAGCATGAAAGGCTAGACTTATTCTTGGATTTAGAAGACTCATTGGGTTTAGAGTTGTTTTCTTTGGGTTTAGGAGCACTTTGAGATGGAGAAGGGGTGGATTTGGTTTTAATTTTTGGTTTTCCCTTGCCCTTAGGATTATATTTAACTAGTTCCTTTTTAGAGGTGGAAGACTCAAATTTAGATAATTTGGATTATCCCCTAGTAAGTCTTTCACAAAATGCTTCCAAGTCAGACATTTGGAATGTGTCACCTAATGCATCCATGCTAGAGAAAAAGGTAGAATCAAATATTTAAAATGGTCCTCTCAACTTGGATAGAATTAAGTAAACACACTCTTCATCTTTCTTATCTCTTCCACTCCCCTTCAATTGTGTCAACAAATTCTTTAACTTGGTAAGATAGTCTATAGTTGATGGAAAATATTCATAATGAAGAGAGGTGATCTCAATTTCAAGCTGCATGGTTCTCATGTGATCCACCTTACCAAATAAACCCTCTAATTTCTTCCATTTTTTGAAAGGAGAGTCACATTTTTCCTAATGAAACAAAAGACTGTCACTTACATAAGTTCCTATCAAACCCATACACTCATCAAATTTTCACTAGTACTAAAATTTCTCATATTCTCTAGTGAATATTGGTTGTTCTAAATAATTTAAAGCCCATAATCCTTTCCACTTAATGATTGTTTCCATTCTTGCTTTCCATGTGTGGTAATTATGTGTTGTTAATGGCTCAACATGATCTAATTCAAAAGTACATAAAGACGTCATTCTAAAAAATCACTAAAAAATGCAAGAACCAAGTAATGCAACAAGACCCCCCAGATTTTGTCACTTTATAATTGAGTGTTTTTTACAATATGGCACTTTATAATTATATTGTGTTTCTCAAAATAAATAGTTCTAATGGAACAATCATGAAAAAAAAACACTTTTAAAAAAACGACACTTAAATCCGAGTTACCAATCAAAAGATACAAGCTTTTCAATTTTATGCTCTACTATTAATTTTAGTTGCTACTAAAAAAATAAAATTATCCACATAAATAAACATAAATAAAATAAAAAGGGGCTGAAATTATAACCGTACTAGTAGGAACCACAAGATTAATCCCTCGTATGACCATACCATAAGACCAAGAGCTAAGGATTTCAATGGGTCATCAAAGAACTAGTCAAGACAATAGATTTAGGAAAGAACTAGTCATAACAACTAGATAATATCTTCCTAATATCTAAATAATAAAAAAGAAATATCCACACACATAAGTGGGTGAGGATAAAATACATGTGGTAGATAAAGTGCATAGGTGAACATGAGCTAAGGTAAATACCTACTCTAATAGGGTTCACACTTGCATGATACATGACTTGTATAGGAGTAGAAGATTGATTCTTGGCCATGAGGATCCTAAGGTAATGAGTCCAACTATGAGTGGGTTCACCAAATGATTTAACAAAATATGAATTTGATTTGTTAAATTTAAATTTAACAAGTATATAAGCTAAATAAAACCAAAACCTTAAGTGCAATAGAAAAGGAATAATGGCTTAACTGATAATCACTAAAATCCCGAAGTGTCTGATACTGGAGAACTGTAAACAAAACTGAGAAACTGTCGTAATGCCACACAAAAAATTGTAGAAGTTTCAGGTGTGTATGGAGTAAGTCGCTTGACCTGGTACTGTGGTGCCTGAGCACTAGGATCCCTCTCTAGGCACCAGGGTTTGTGCAAAACCTCAGGAACTGAATTTTGGAGGGTCACAAGGTTGTCTCTTATGTTCATTTCCTATTGCTAATATGTTGCACAACTCCTGCAAACATCACTAGTAACATGCAATGTAATATCCACATGTAAAACCCCCAAGACGCATCAAACCCTAAAAAGAAAGATACAAAATGAGGGGTCGGATTGTGCTCATCTGCCAAGATACAAAATGAGGGGTCGGATTGTGCTCATCTACCAAAAAAGTGATCTTACGACTAATTTCTACACTACATATCAAACTTAATGTAGTTTTATGTGATTATGTGTGCAATAGTCTCCCTAGGTGCCTTTGTGCCAAAGACACCAAAATAGTGTGCTACGACTAGATAGAATGCAAAATGTGTGGATGGAACAAAAGAAACATGTCCTAGTGCAGTGTATACAGATATAAAGAATCCCAAAAAATGTAGTCCCTTTGTATGTAGATAGCCCAATGTAGATAGCCCAATAGTTACAAGCTTCTACTAATGGTATGTATGATGTGTTTATATAGGGATATCTTGTTTAAATTTTGACACTAGTAACACGACATGCCAACTAAGACCTCAAGATCAGGAAGGATAATCAAAAATACCAACCACAAATGTTAAGATAAGGAAAAGAAATAAATAGGACCAGATTGCCCATATCTGAACACAAGTGCCTAGGTGTTAGTGTACAGGTTAGGCGCTAGTGTCCTAGAGTAAATGATGATAAATGTGAAAAGATTAATAGAAATGGATCCCTTTGACTTTACCAAAGAGCAGTGTGGGAGTAAAAAAAAAGCAAATATAGGTGACATATATAAAAGATAAATATAAAAGAATACAACGAAAATAAAGGGGAGGGATAATGGGGTGTGTGCATCCATCTAGCATCCATTCAAGGGACAAGGGTTACACACTTTTGGATACACTTTATAGGAGGGGGGAAGTCTATTCTATTTCATCCACACATACTATTACATTACTACATTCTATATTTATCTCGATATCACTGTGCAACTTGCTCAAAAGGCATCCTAGGGCATCATTTCTATACACACAGACACACACACTAGAAATACATGGGGTTTGAGATGTATTATAGTGCTTGGAAATAATTTCACTCTTTGGGGTGACCACAGGGGTCAGTCCAACTCCCCATTCTACATATTTCCTTATTATAGGTTTGATGTGGTTTGTGTAAATTTGTAGGTATTTATTTTGTTTTGTAAGGTTACAGGTACTCTCAGAGATCATAGTGTGAATATTAAATGATCAATAGGATCCAATAGCAAAACCCTTGTGACATAGAAGAAAGATTCAATGAGTTTAAGCATAGTCTACATGGCCATCCAGCATCTAGTCACTAGTGCCTTTGCCCCTGTCTACATTGGACACCCCTGTCCAGCTCATTATTATTGAGTTCCAAAAATTTACAGTGAGTAGTAACAACCCTATGTCTACAATTAGTTAAGCACTTTCATGTTCCCATATCACTTCGTGTTCACTTGGAAATCATCTAAGTATTCCTCCCTATCCTTCTTGCTTAGGGTTTCATATTTTACATGATTATTTACCTTTTTCATTACTATATTTTAACATTCATAAATTTATTTATTAAAATAGTTACTCTGCAATATTAGATTTAATTCAAATTTTAATTAAATCGTTTGGTGAACCCAACACTCGAAATTCAACCTTCCCTCTAGGGCTTTACTTTTATGCATGTCACACGTATTGGTCATTTTGGTTCTTTTGAGTACATTGAGCTTCCTTCATCTGTCTGTAAGTCATCTCAAGTCAATGGCTAAATCTTCCAACCCCTTTCGTTTAATTCAAGTAATGTCCCTCTTGAGAACATTGAAGCTTCTGATAGCGAACATTCATACGATGAGGATACCAACGTTGACCAAGAAAAACTAAAAAAGCTCACAAAATTTCCGTAAAGTGTTACACACCAACCCATTACATATTCCACATGTTCTCAATGCCTTTACTTGATATTAAACATTCTCAAGATGTTACTTTTGTATCCTCTTGTATGATCCTCATCAGTTGTCATTGCCTCCACCCAACCCCTTAACATTCCTAATTCCATAGCTGCCACTACTGCACTCCTCTCATCACTCCCAATACCTCCAGTGACATAGCCTAGTTCCTCTTCCGACCATTAATTACCTAGATTCCTTATATTAGGACCTACAAGTTCAAATCTGTCAGGTACAACAAGCTACTTCATGCTTCTCTTCATCTCTTGATGCCTCCCCACTCCTCCAAACCCCTTTCGTGTCTTCCGTTTCTTTTTATCCAACTCCCTCTTAACTTTTTCACCCCTAAGTTTCCCACCTTCAATGGCCATGGTGACCCTTAAGAGCATCTACGATATTTTCATGTGGTATGTCTTGACTATATGGATGACCATACATTTCTAGCTAAGCTATTTCCTATAAGTCTTCAAGATTACGCCATGTGTTGGTTTTATGATCTACCTATTCATTTGGTAAATTATTTTACACATCTATTTGATGCTTTCCGTGCTCACCTTTCCTTCAATATCGACAACAAGATCTCTTATGCAAAAATTACTCAAATCAAATAAGGATTTAATGAGTATCTAATTTCCTATGGTTTACGTTACAATAACAACCTAGATAAAATGACCAATGTACTCATTGATTTGGAATTGTAAGATATCTTTATTCAGAGTCTCTTACTTCCGCTACAATAGAGTGTTATCTTTGAGACTTCTCCATATTTTGATCAATTGTGCCATACACTCAAAATGCACGATGTCAAACTCCTATCTACAGGAAAATTAAAATATTGTGATACTCCTTGATCCTCTTCTAATAGTTTTAAAGCTAAATCTATATTCAAGCAATCACCCAAGCCCATTGAAGCTAAATATATTGTTAATGTTATTTCTCCATCCCCCACACTTCAAGTGTAAACTATGTGTCATACTTTTACAATATTGCCTTATGCACCTCACTTTTTGCTACCATAGCTCATTGAAAGAAATCTCATCACTCTTCCACCACCACTCAATCTTGACCCCTCTCATGCCCGTGGCTGCAATTGTGATGAAAAAAATGATGTGATTATCACCAATGAGTTTGGAATTCTATTTATCATTGTTTCAAACTCAAGAATATTATTCAAGATCTCATTGACAACATAATACACTAGAGATCCTTAAGCTAGCCACTTTTAAGTCGGTTCAATGATAATAAAAAGATCAAAAATCTTTAATGACCGTTTTCCCAAGTCCATGACATGTAAGCTCTCTTATTGTTCTGTTAATCATACATATCAAGGCATGCATCATCCTTTATTGGGACCCCTTGACTTCCTTGTCATTTTTGCTGATGCATCACCACTAATCATTGCATTCTTGGATCATGATTTTCATGCTACATTTACTTATGATTCATTACACATCAATGCTTCTATTGGTTCATATATTGTAAATAGTACTTTTATCTATCCAACATCTCCTATGAATTTATGCTCCATTGCACTCCTCCTAGCTATCAATATCCACTTGTCTAATGATTGCATTTCTAGTTCCTAAGTCTTTTGGATATGTTAGGCTTCACGTCATAGTTTGGCCCTCTTACTATGCTTATACCCTTCATTATTGCATATTCAATCAAATGTTATGACATGCTCTTAGGTCTTTCTTGGCTCCTCATAGCCCAAGCTATTCCTTCCATGACTCATTTATGCCTCAAGTTCATTCACAATAAGCAATTTGTCACTCTAAAAAGCATTCCACCATGTACACCATTACCTCGACCTACTCTTGATGGTATATATACACCAGTCAAAGTATCTAGGCCTCCCATGCCTATCAAGTGTAAAGTACACTCTATACCTAGTTCTCCTATTTTTACACAACCTACTTCATGACCTTTTCATCCCCATTAGTCTACTAGTCCACCTTGTTGGCTTAAGTCTCCTACTCAGGCACATCGGTGTTCACCACTGCCTTCACCACATAGGTCTAATTCATGTATACATAATTACCCTCCTACACTACCGATATTAGAGCATTGTCACATTCCTTTATCTCCTTAGAAGATCGGGTGGAGCGACCTTTCCCTTCACTATCATCAGGTAGATCCTTCTATTGCTTACACACTTGGGGGCATAACGTGCTTTTTCCCCTGTCCTCCCATCACTATACCATTTTATCTCTAAAGTCTAATGCCACTCTTTGGCACTCTCGTGCCTCATATTTCATACGTTCACACACTCTCATACCCTATTGATACACATATTTTATCGTCATTACCATATAACTGCACTCTAGTTCCACGGTTCATACTTAACTCACTAAGAGGTATAATTCTGAAATTAACCTCGCATCCATATACACATTTCAAGATCAATGGTTAAGGATGCATCAGGCTAGTATCTACTCTCACACAAAACATTACCTGAATGACACAATCTTGTTCTATGGTTCATTCTTGACTGTTTAGGGTTCCTATAAATGAACATAATTTCACATACATCTATTTAGAGGGCCCACATTGATCCTATCATATTCACACTTTACATACTACACCATCACATTCATACACAACATTTGCAAATATTGGTTGCATTTAACTCTTACTAGATCTTATTCTATTTACATGTTACATTTTGTTTACCATGTTAACTAGATACTCAGTATGTCATTATATTTATCATATACACATACATATTCACTTGGTCTCTAGTTGTGATTGTAGATATCTTACAGGTTTTTACATGCTGTAATGATACTTGGAATTGTACCTTTTACTAGTTCCATCGAGGCTCCCGAGGGAATCTACCTTTACTACTCTCACATATTACAGGTGCTATTGTGTCATCATTTACTACTTTTACTTTTTAGCACATTACGTTTCATTGATATAAACATACCTTGACATACTATTTATCTTTGTAACATGATAATGAGTGATTCATGTATACCATTTTGTTTGCAGGGCTATATGCCACCATGGTTATCTAATTCACTTTACTTGATCTTGTTTGCCATTGTATGCTATTGTTTCTGGGCTATGCCCTATGTCTTGTATGCTCATTGTATGCTTTTGGAAGCTTCGGCCCTCATTGTCTTGTGACATTGTGAGCAATGTACCATGTTTGAAACCCACTTTTCACGATCTAACTTGTCTACACACTTTCTTGTTACATTATTGTTTATTACATAATTTTCTTGCACTAAAACATATTTTTTGCCTGCTTTATTTTCAAACGCCTTGGTTTCTACCATGCACATCCCCTACCCCCTATAGGTATCTAATTCAGATCAAAACCTGATCCTCTCCTTTGGGCCACATTCTTATACAATTGTCACATGCACACTAAATGAGGGGGGCATACATTGGGTGAACAAATCACCCCTATAACAACTCAAAGTTATAACATAGTAGATAAAAAGTACAGGAACACAGTAACAAAACAAACTAGAATTTGAATTGGTTCTAACACATAGTACAAAAACCAACGCCTAGACTCAAACACTAGCATATGGGATCTCCTAACCTCCCCTAGGTACTTATGTCCTGGGGGAAGATATATTCATCTTCTCAAATCTACACAGTTCACAGAAGTCTTCAGAGTAGTTCTTCAGTTACAAGCATAGACATTCAATTACATAATGCATTCTATCTCTTTATTCGAAACTAAATTTAGAAAAATTGGAGCAAAAGGAACAACAAGAAAAAATTGGGATGCACCGTCTGCAGTGGTGATTTTTAGGAAGATTCATGGAAGGAGAGTAACATTAAATTCTCTCCCCAAAAATTTCTCTTTGGTGTGAGATCACCCAAAAAAACTCACACTTGGCATGAGATCACTCAAAAAAACTTGTAATTGGAATGAGATCACCCAAAAAACTCGCTCTCACAACATTTGAGGACACATTTATATCCTTTACACTCTTTTACATCAGGTGCACACTTTCCTTTACTACTACTTTTACACACTTTTCTCAATTTTTTCATATACAGGACTTTGACTACTATTTAGCTCTTATTTTGCAGGTCTGACCTTAATTTTCAATAAGAAGCAACCTATGAAAAAATATAAAAACCACAACAACATATAAAAACAATGCATACACATCACCCTTAGGGTCCACTCCCCTTTCCTAGTCTCCATGCTTCAATTGTCCACTCAGCATGCTATTCACCACACTATCTATATGATTATAAGGTAAACATATCTTATCTACTTTATGTTCTTGAGTATTCAATTAATGACATAAAGTGGGGGAAAATGTAGACACAAAATCACACACTTGGGTACATTTCTAGGTCCTAAAAACATGTTATCATTTGCATGATTCCTAAGAAATAAAACTAGTGGTTGACAACTATCTTTGGACTCTTTTATTTGTCTCTTGTTTTCTATTTGGTCTTACACACCTTGTAGCCTAGTCGGAAGTTTACTTGTTTATCTTTCATAACTTCTGACACAAGTGCCCAACTAGGATAGAAGCACCCAGGTGCTCATGTCCCTCCTTGGTGCCCCTGACCCTTTCTCACCTCACTTACTATTTTTGAGTCTCTTTTGTCTTTTGGGAATATTTTTCACTTATGGGTTGGCCTTCTAGTTTTCAATTACAAAATTCAAACAAGGGAATCATATAAATACATAGTTATGTGTTCAAAATCAAGGACCAAGCACTAAGCATTACTATCATCACCTAAGTTTGCATTACAAAGGCACTGAAGCACTCCAAAGGCATCCATCTAGCATCCATTCAAGGGACAAGGGCTGCATAATTTTACATACACAACATAGGAAGGGGAAGACTATTTTATTCCATCGACGCATACTGCTACATTACTAAATTCTAGCTATAAACCGCTATCAAGTGTAACTTACACAAGGGACTCCTAAGGAATCATTTCTACACACACACAAGAACTACATGGAGTTTGAGATGTAGTTCAACACTTAGTCGTAAGTTCACTCTTGGGGTGATTACCGGTGTCAGTCTGAATCCCCATTATGAATTTTATTTTTTAGGTTTGATGAAGTTTGTGGGCTTATACAGGTGAACTTCTCTTTTGTAGGTTACATGTATCATCATCAAACATAGTGCGAACATCAGGTAATCAAAAGATAACAATTGTGAAACCCTTGTGACACAACAAAAAATAGGTTCCAAGCCTCTACGTAGTCACTAGTGCCCAAAAGTAGTCACTAGTACCTAGGTGCCTCTATCCTACACTGCACGCCCCTATCCGACTTTGTTCCCAAGTCCCATATTTTTTAAGGACCAGTAATGACCCTATTTGTAGTTTGTTCATCAGTTGCACCTGCCTAGATCACTTCATGTCCATTCAAAAACTAGCTAAGTCTTCTTATCCCTCCTTCTTGCTTAGGGTTTTATACTTTACATGTTATTTTACTTATGTCATACTGTATTTTAACATTTGTAAATCATTTACATCAATAATTACTCTACAATATTAAATTCAATTAAGAAATAATTAAATCACCAACATCCATGATGCGTTGTATGTTCCTGACATCACTATAAATTTACTTTATGTATGTCACATTTGTCATTATGGTTAAGGCAAGACAATGACTTTTACATCACAAGGGGTATAAGTACAAACCTTGTTAGAGCCTCATTCACTGTTGCTCAAGGTATTGTTGATCATAGTTCTATACTATATCACTTTGAAGGTTTTGATGTCACTTCCTCAATAGAGACATGTTTGGTTTCTCATGCAGATTTAGTGAGTAAGCTTTGACATGAGTGATTTGGACATCTCAATTACAAATATTTGAAGGAGTTGAGAACTCATGGTATGGTTGATGGTTTTCATAGAGTTTTTTTTATTGAGAGATTTTTCCCTAGTTGTGCATTAGGGAAACAACACCAAGATCCATTTTCCAAGGGTATGTCCAAGAGAGCTTTTTCACCACTTGAGCTTGTGATATAGTGACTTGATGTTTTTTCCTACTCCCTCTTTCAAGTTCACACTTGCATTTATTGATAAATTCTCAAGGCTTACTTGGGTTTATTTTCTCGAGTACAAAATTGATTTTTTTCACACTTTAAATCCTTTAAGGATTTGGTCAAGAAATAATCTTCTACTTGCATAAATGACCTTTTCACTGATGACGGGAGGAGTACTTTAGAAAAGAGTTTTCTGATTATTTGGAAACTCACGACATTATTCACCAGCATTTTGTTCCTCATTCTCCACAACATAATGGTTTAGTAGAACAAATGAACCAAATTTTAAAGGAAATGGATAACTGCATGATACATTCTATGGAATTACATGTTTTATACTAGGAAAAGTAGTTAATTTTTCTAACTAAATTTAGAATCACACATCACACAAAGCACTTGAGCATTTGACTCTAGAGGAGGATTGGTCTAGAACTAAACCCGATGTATCATTTTAAAAAGTCTTTGGAATCCATTCTTGGGCCTCTTTGCCAAAGAAGAAAAGGAAAGATTTGGATAAGATGAGAAATCCCATGATATTTACAATGTATTGTGAGGACAAGAGAGTTTACTAAATTTTGGATCACGATACTCATGAGGTTATTTTTATAACACATGTTTAGTTTGATGAGTTGTTCTCTTCTCATGATTCTTTATCTTCTTCTATGCCTACTTCTTTTTATTTACTTCATCTTGAGGTTACCTTATTTTAGGATTTTATTGAGGAGTTTGTGGATGCTGACTTAGATAAGGATCTTGTTCCCAATGATATTGTAATTGTGCCTAAGTGGGCTCGTACTACATTTTCATAGGAAACACCTTCCATACAAGATCTTCCATCCACTATGCACCATCATTCACATTTTACATGTTCTATAATTTTGTGTCAGGTAGTTTCTAGGGATCCACAATCTTTTTCACAGGCTCATGGGATATAAGAGTGGAATAATGCAATGAAAAATGAGTATTCTTATTTGATGAAGAAGGTCTCTCTTCCTAAGGGAAGAAATTTTGTTAGGTGTAAGTGGATATGCCAAACCAAATACACAATTGATGTGTCTGTTAACAAGTATAAGGCCCATCTTATTCCAAACGGTTTTCAACAAGTCAAAGGTATTTATCACTCTAAGCATTTTACACCCCTTACAAAGATGGATTTTGGATCCCTTTTACTTTTTTATTATTGCATCACATGGTTAGCCAACACACCAGATCGACATGAAGAGTTCCTTCTTAAATGGATATTTAAAGGAGGAAATATACATGGAGCAATCAACTGGGTTTGTTCACGACTCTTCCCTTGTTTATAGACTTTGTAGGTCTCTTTACGGTCTCAAACATGTCCCCAGGCCTGGTATGAGAAGATGGATTATTTTCTTCCATCTACTAGTTTTGTTTGTTGTCACTCATATCCTACAATATATCTATAACATGTTGGCGAGGATATTGTTATATTTATCTTGTATGTTGATGATCTGATACTTATTGGTAGCTCTTTTTCCCACATTTAGACTATTAAACGAGATCTTTCCACACTGTTTGATATGATGGATCTCAGGTTATTGTATTTTTTCCTTGGTTTTCAAATTTCTCAAATAGATTCAAGGATCCATTTGAGTTAGCGAATGTACACCCATGATCTTCTTCAACATTTTGATATGGTTGTTTGCAAGCCAAGTTTACCTCCTTTCCAGTTTGGGGTTACTCTTACTTCCACCTACATCACTCCTCTTTATTATCCTACCTTCTATAGGAAATTGGTTAGAAGTCTAATGTACTTGAACCATAATCACTCTAATATTTCCTTTGTAGTAGGGCTTGTATCTCGGTTTGCACATTTTCCTCACAACAGTCATTAGTAGGATGCTAAAAGGATTTTGTGATATCCACAAGTTACTTCCCACTTTATACTACACTACACTAAAGATTCTACTTAGTTGGTTGCATGTACTAATTCAGATTAGGTAGGTTCTATTGATGACAAGCGTTCCACTTATGGCTACCTTTTTTTGTCTTAGTTCTTCTCCAGTTGTTTGGGCATGAAATAAGCAACAAGCTATTGCACTTTCATCTACAGAGGCATAAAATAGGGTAACAATTACAAAAAGTTAGTAACTTCTTTGGAACTAATAGTTATTGATATAGTTTTTATTCCCACAGGACTCGCCAATTATACTTTGGTGTGATGACCAAAGTACAATTCACATTTCCCATAACCCTTTTAAGAATCAACATTCCAATTATATTGAGATTATATGGATTTCATTTTTTAGTACATTCAGGATGGAGATCTTTTCTTGGAGTACATTACGACTCAACAACTTACTGTCAACATCTTTAAGAATCCTTTTACATCACCTTTTTGAATTAAGTTACATGGCACGCTTTGGGTTTCAGAAGTTTTCCATGGTGTTGTTCGTGAGGAAATCTTCCTTCTTATTTCTCTTTCATTATTACAATATTTTTTTCCCCTACTTTTGGTTCAATATTTCTTCATTGATATATTATACATGTGTACTCAATCAGGCCTTGTTACCAGATATCATTATGTAAATATGCCACTTTTTGTTTTGGTCCCCTAGTTTCACTTGGGGGGGTATTAGAGTAGGTTTTTTAACTTAACTCATGTTCACCTAGGTACTTTATTTACCTTCTATTTTTAGTTATCCTCACTCACTTATATTGGATATTTCTTTTATCTTATTTAGATTTTATGAGGATATTATCTAGTTGTTAGGTATAATGCTTTCCTTTATCTATGGCCTTGACTAGTTCTTATATTGATCTTCCTTGCCTATATAAATAAGGCACCTTCTCATTATATGATATTAAAGTTCCATAGATATAATATATGATATTGTTGCTCTTTGTTTGCAAATCTGTTTGTAAGTTTATTCTATTGAATTACTTTCAAATTATTAAATGTGATGTTCTATTAACATCTGAGATCTTTGTGGATTGGAACAATCTGGTTATTGTTCCATTCAGATGCCATATCCAAGACTAAGTTAATGGAAAACACCTAGTACAATAGTAAAATAAGTATCCATATTAATGTATGGTATGCCATTGAGTGGTGAGACAAGTAATTTATCGATAGTAACAATTTTAACTGCACCAATAGGAACAAGTAACATAAGACCTACCAAAAGAATATCTTAGCCATTTACATAGAGGAACCCCAATGATTCATACACCACAGATAACAACAAGAGTTTAAGAACCCTGATGCAGTCACGATCAGGGGTCTCAATTAAGATATTACTTATACTATACAATCCTTTAAATACAAAGTAGAATTATGCAATGAAAGGTATTAAAAAAAATGTAACAAACATTTATATGTTTATTTGATTTAATAATAATAATATAAGGCATACACATGGAGAAATCTCATAAATTGATATGTTTTACAATAACTTAGATATGTAGATCTGTACTCGTTATCTCATGGTCTTTATAGGCATAAATATATCTTAGAAAGCCTATTTTATATATTTATTAGTTCATTTTATAACTTATGCACCCAAATTTTTATAATAAACATTCCTAACACATACATAGTGGCATGTTTATAAAGATGTAAGACCCGCCTACTTATAATCTATCTAGAAGATATATGATACCCATATGACATTCAATGTGTGTTGATCACCAATGTAAGATGGGGCTCAAATGATAACATAACTTGATGAATTTGAGTTGGATCAATGGTTATAATTATATTTTAGGTGATTTCATGTAGCCTCACTTGAGAAATGTTGTATTTTTAACTCCAAATATCACACACATACTACAATACTATCTATAAGACTATGTGCTAAAATTTCACTCAAATCCCTACATGTTAAATCAAATCAACCCAATTTTCCTTGTAATTTCAATAGTATATGTTTTCCATTAAGAGGATCACGTGTTACTAACATGGGTATTTGAAAATGGTTTATGTGATACAATGCAAAAAAGACGTGATTCTTTGTGTGAAACACCATCTAAAATATTTTTCTCTTTCTCCATGTGATCTAACCTCACACTTTTTATTTGAAGTACCACACCTTTCTCTTGAATATGTATGAAAAATATAAATATGTTACAATGTACTTTGACCCTCTATTTCCTTCTACATGACATTTTTACTAAAAACACTTTTCTACACTACACTTCTTAAATACTTCATTTTCCCATCTACTAAAATATGTTATGTAACTTGAAATATGCCTAGACATGATGAAGTTCTTTGGATATAATCAAACCCATAGAAATATGAAGTATTCAAACACTTGTGAGTATCAATTGATTGGGTTGACTATTATAAAAATAGGTGTACTAAATAGATATACATAAAACAATGATATAAAAACACAAGCGCACTCAAAAATTACACAAAATACTATAAGACATTGGTGCAAAACAATACTTGAGAAAAACAACTATGAAAAAAATATATGCACTCTTATGCATTATTGGGATTATCTTATTTCCTCATCTACCATATTTTTATTTGATATAGTATTTCAAGTGAGCTCAAATGATTTTGAATCTTACACATTGGGTAGTAAAGAAAACATAAGCTCCTGCTTATGTGGATTTTATTGATGGTATTCCATGTTTTTTAGTTTTAAGTATTCATGTCCATGTTGTATATTCAATCTCTCAGACCTTCCACTTGACTAGATACTCTTTATATTCTTTGTTAGGCATCCTCTCATTAACACTTGTGTCAATTACTATTTCCTACTCTTTGTGTTCCTTCTTTGGGCACTTAAGCTCTCAAATCTACCTATAAATTTGGATTTGAACCCACACTTCCTTCTCCATTATACACTTCATGATAAGGATATAAATCAACCACATTGCATTTTGGTAAAATGTTTACTCCTAAAGGTAACTTGATTTCATATAGGTATTATTTGCAAATTTCTACAACACTCTACACGTGTCAATATTCTCAAATTCAACTTGTTATACATTGCTGTTAGAAAACTCTCCTATTGAAAATGTGTCAAGGCCATGTCTCCAATATCATACTATATTTCCCCTTTCTTCATGTTTGCATATTGTTTGTATTGCAATATATTCCTTTCCAATTGTTTAAACACATGTTCATGCTTTGCTCTGATATATTCTTTATATTTTTATACATCTACATTTTTACTTTGTTCGTTTATAATATCATGTAATTCTACAAATACCCTTATACTTGGCCCATACATCATTTGAAATGGTGTCTCTACTGTATTTATTAACTGAACTGTTATAATAAAACTCATCTTGTACTAAAATATTATCCCATATTCTTGGCTTACCTTCAACAAAACATCTTAACAAATTATCTAAGCTTTCATTGACTACCTATGTATTCCTATTTATCTGATGATGACATGTTAAATTGCACTATAAGTCAGTGTTCAACTTGTTCCACTATGTCCTCAAAAGTGTCCTAAAAACTTAACATTCATGCTTGATAGTATGTTATAAGGAAAATCATACTGATGCAGGAGCATCAAGTGCTCAGGCATAATAATTTCATATAAGACCATTAGACATGTTTTCTAGGTGTGTGGAAGTTGAAAATGTTGTAAAAACACCTTGACATGTTGTTAAAGGTGTATAAGCATTTGTAAGTAGAGCAATAATGTTTGTAAAAGTTTTTAAAGTTAAATTTAGAGTCCTAAAATAGTTCAACAACCCCTAAACAAACTCCTAGATTGTCTCAACCATGCCCTAAGCTTGGAATAGACCTAAAAAAGCTCCTAATTCCCCTAGAGCTCGTTCAAACACAACTCATACATGCTAAAATGGATTTCATAACCTTATATTTAGGCACCATGCATATTCATATTAGGGAGACAAACTAGAAGAAAGCTTACTATTCTAATGTGATCACCTAACTAGTGCCTCAAAAATGTGCAAATCTCATTTAACTCACAAAGAAAGATTGTTTCAAGCTATAAATGTCATTTATGAGGTTCTCTAGCATGCATTACTTTTGAGTTCATGCACTTACCATCCACGAAGTCCTTCTTCAATGTTGTATTGAGACCATTCATATTGGCTTGAACATGTTAAAGACATTAAAACAAAGCTTCAGGCTCCTTGGTGATTACTCAAGCAATGGTATGCACTTCTAAACTCTAAACTCTGCCCTTAAGCTTCTTAAGGCCTTCTTAACACAACTCAAGGTATAGATTGAAATTTTATCCCTTCTATGGTATGAATCCATGTTTTCAAGCCTTATCCATAATGTCATAGGTGTCAGTCAACTCTACATACTATTTTCAAGGGTTATCTGGCTCAATGCACTTTCTTGTATGCTTCCACAGTGACTCCACACAGTCTTATACCTCTACACAGTCAAAATTCATTGTAATGATGACATTTTATTCATTACTTAACCCCAAAGATCATTAAAATACATGAAATGTACCTAG